>WOXC01005246.1:0-600000 GCA_011680675.1 Gymnobelideus leadbeateri
AAAAGGTGTCTTATCTCTCCCCAGTACTGATAACTCCACCTGCCTGGTCCAAGCTGGACAGCAGGCAAGCAGTCGTTGGAGCTATTGTTTCACTGATGCATTTTGTTTATGTTCATTTCTGAATATATCCTTTCCCCCGTACTGCAAGCCTTTTAAAACCAACACCAGAAAATGGGTTCTCTTTGGGCTGGAAGGAAAGTGAAAGAAGTGACTTCAAAATATCATCAGAACCTGAAGTGATGGGGAAGGGGCAGCCATCACACCACCCCAAAGACATAGATTTTGTGATCATGTTCCCTTACCCTACCCCTAGCGATTTACAAATAAAGATGGGGATTCTGCCCCTTTTCCCATTTCCCTCATGGCTGCTGACAATGGGATTCAATCATCTACATTTTCTAGCGGGACCCTAAATATATACCCTATTCCATTGAACTTAACAAAGCAGTAAATAACATCAGCAAGATGGTAGAGAAAATTTTCCTTAACAATATTTAGCTAACATAAGGCCTCAACATAGGATGTTCAATTTATCTAACTTAAGATAGCCTCAAAAATCCAATCTCCAACATGTATTGCATTTTTGGGCTCAAATCCCTTTGCAAAGGCTCCTGAAGACCCTAGAACTTTATCATAAGCAGTAAAGGAAGAGCTGAGTTGGGACCTTGCAAGCAAGTGGCCTCATTAATCCAAGCCTCCTACTCAAGACTCATTTCTTTAAAAGAAAAAGACTTCCCTCAATGGGTACCAATACCTATGTACAAAAACCCAACACCAACTCAGATGCCTAACACTTCCAGGTGAATTTTACTATCAGAGATACAGGACCAGTAGAAAAACTTGGGATAAGTAGGGTATTATTTGACACCTTTGTGTTATAGCCCTGGGCCATTTAATTTTTTAAAGGGGTGGGGAGAAGAGCCCCAATTTTTTCAAGTTCTTAGTCCAATTGTGGCCACATGTTAAAAAAAAAAAAGACATTCATTCCAGACAAATGGGAATCTTATGCCCACTTAAAGATACTGTTGTGGGAAAAGCTGCTTCTCACCCCACTCAAGGACTCAAATTCAGAATGAATCGGCGTTTTAGATGAGGGTTCCTGACTGCTGACCTGCCTCCTGTTTACACCTTAAGATGGGCAAATACAATGGTTGTTTTCACGGAAGTCTTTGCTGAGGCCGTCACAACAGGAAAAAGCCTGTGAAGGACATCAGGGAACAGTCTTCTTCATAAGGAAACACTGATGTTTTATAAGTGAAATCAAAGTAGTGCCTCAGTCTTTGGCATCTCCCACTCCATCAGCATTAATGGCAAACATAGCTTCAGCCTCAGGAAGGCAGGGAGAATCATAGATCTTACAAATCCTGGTTTCTCCTCGTCCTTTCCTTAGGTACAGCCTGATAAAAAAAAAAAAACAAACAACAAATCTCTTACATTATTTGCATTCCAAATTTCAAAGGCCATGTCTGAGTTCTAAAGTTCAAGTTTTGCGAGGTTTGCATACTGTCTGGGGGAGAAAAAGAGAATTTTTTTATTCCTCAGCAACAAAGGCATTTCTCACATGGGAAAAACCATTTCTGGCACTCCTGAGTAGATTATCACGACAGTTAAATATTGCTAAAGTTAGCAAAACAGTTTCTGACCAGGAAAGGCACGAGAGATCTACATACATTCTTTAATTTTAGGGACTTTCCTTCCTTTAAAAGAATGTGCCCACCAACTAAAGCCCATTAATTAACTGCTGAGTTTCTGGGAACAGTAATAGTAGATTCAAAATACTCAATAGACAAAAAAAGGTCAAAAAGATTTTTGTAAGCTTTCATATTTCTGAAATTCTCTCAAGTAGTTTTTTTTTTAATTAAAAATTTTTCCCAAACAGCTAGTTTTCAAAAGAAATGTAAGCAATTGACAACTATATGAGAAAATACTCAAAAGAGCCAATAAAAGAAGTGTAAATTGTTCTAACTCTTGTTCTACATCATACCCATCAGACTGGAAAAGATGACAAAAAGGGAAAATGACAATTATTAGAAGGGCTGTGGGGGGCGGCTAGGTGGCGCAGTGAATAGAGTGCCGGCCCTGGAGTCAGAAGGACCTGAGTTCGGATCCGGCCTCAGACACTTAACCCACACAAACAAAAACCTAGCTGTGTGACCTTGGGCAAGTTACTTAACCCCAATTGCCCCTAAAGGCGGCTAGGTGGCGCAGTGAAATGCGGCGCCGGCCTCGGAGTTGGGATGACCGAGATCAAATCCGGCCTCAGAAAATGAGCACCCACACACAAATAATGACTAGCCGTGTAACCTTGAGCAAGTTACTTAACCCCAATTGCTTAAAAAAAAAAAAGAAGGGCTGTGGGGAGGAAAGAGTTGTGGGGGAGGTAAGGAAGTAGAGAGGTATGTGACATAAAAATAAAAGAACATCCATGGAACATTTTACAAAATACACAAAAGGGAGGAGCTGAAAGGGGGCACAAACAAGCAGGACAATTTGGTACTATGATGTTAAATTTAGTGTATATATATACTATTTTAAAAATTTATTAATATATATTTAAAAACAAACTGTTGTAAGAGTCACAATTTCACATAACAATTCCCCCTTTCTGTTCTTTTATCCATGTTAATGTTTGCTAAGTTTATATATTTTTTAAAAAGGCATTCTTTAGAACTCAAAAAAAATTTTTTTTAAAAGAACATCAAAAATTATCTTTAGATGTAACTGGGGAAAAATTAAATATTATTTTAAAAAAAGAGAAAAGGCACCCTATGTGAATGCACCTGTCATTACTGTACCTGGTTGTTGAAGCATGTGCAATGATGTTTCCTCCAATGGGTTTTTTGGGATCTGCAGCAAACATGGCGGCCCCATCTACTTGGGCTACCACCTGGTTAGTGATCACTACTGCCACACCAAACTGATGGGGGAAAAGACAAACACAAAGTCTCATCAGCAGGCACCAGGACACCTACACTTCCCAGAAAGTTTTACCTGCTTTAACCCTCCCTTATGAAAAACATGGATGACTAATATTCCCTGGCCCTCCCTCCAACAAAAAGGCATTGTTCTCCTCATCTAACAGGTAGGAAAATGAAGGTTCGTAGTTACTTGTGTATTTGATCTTTCAGCTCTATTAAACACAAGCTTCTCAGGAGCAGGGTTGCTGTGCCTCTCTTGTGGGGATCGAGCTGAGTGCCTTACATTGAGTAGGCCCTTAGAATGCCTGAATTTTGCATTTCAGTGCTAGTAGCAGCAGCATCCCTCTTGGCCAGACTCGCTGTATAGACTAAAAATGAAATGAGGTGCACTCTCACTATTACCCAGCAGCTCTACCTCATCAGCAAGTCGCAGGAGCATCCGAAGAAACCTGGCTAAGTGCATCTGTCTGGCTGACAGCTCCCCTCGGCCAGAGTAATCCGTTCGATAGAGGGCCGTGGCACTATCCACAATTAACAATGCATATCTAAAGGGTGAAGAAGAGAGAGATACACTGGAGCACATATTTTGCTTAAGTCAAGTTCAGTCTTCTTCCTCATTACCTAAAATCTCAAATACATATTCAGTTATTTATATAAATGTTCCATTGTAAGGAAAAATGTGCTTCTGAAAGATAGCCTTTGTTGTGGTGGTGCAAGATTCCTCCACTGAACTGAAACTCACAAGTATAAATATACAGCATTTTCAGTTGTTTAGTCATTTTAGTCTTCTCTGACTCTCTGTGACCCATTTCCTTCTCCAGTTCATGTTATTGATGAAGAACTGAGGCAAAGAGGGGTAAAGAGGGGTAAGTGACTTGCCCAGGGTCACACATCTAGTATGTGTCAGAGGCCATAATGGAACTCAGGAAGAGGCATCTTTCTGACTCCAAGCCCATCACTCTACCCACTGCACTGCCTAGCTCCCTGAATTCCTTACTTTCTCCCCATAAGTTCAGCGGTATTGGTCTCCTTTTTAAAGACAGGTGGGTCACACAGCAAGTCAGCAGCAGAGCTAGGCCTAGATCTCTTCCTTCTTCCCCCCAGTCCCAGCCTCTGATCAATCTGCACATGTTTTAGTGTTGGATCACCTCAGGTCCGAGAGCATCACTGCCATCTGCTTCCAAACGTACCTGGACTCGACCATCATGGCTGAAGCCTGATAGAGGAGCTGGGTTTGATGGTCAGTATTGAAGCCTCGAGCATATGCCACATTATCCAGGACATCACTGCCAGACAGGCCATACCTAGTGAGAACATTTGAATAGGCTTTAAAAACTAAGTAGATGCTAGAGGTGATTCTCTAGGCTCTGCCTCTGGGATCATTTGGCCAGAAACTGTCAAATTAAACCTAGCACTAAGAACACTTCCAAAAGAAATATATAAACTATGAATCATAGAAGAATGATCCAAATTTCTAATATTAAGATAAAAAAATGACTTTTACCTTAACTCATTAAACTGGCAAAGATAATAAAAGACTGCAAATCAATGTTGGAGGGGCTATGGAAAGACAGGCATAGTAATCAATTACAGACTGAACTGGTACTACCAATTTGGAAAAGAATTCAGAATCTTCAAATAATAGCGGCTAGCATTTATATGGTGCTTAATTTGTGTCTGGCACTGTGCCAAACAGTTAACAATGATCTTGTTTGATCCTAACAGCCTCATGAGGTCAATGTGGTTATACCCATTTCATAGTTGAGGAAACTGAGGCAGATTAATGACTTGCCCAGGATCACACAACTCATGTCTGAAGCTGAATTTAAACTCTGGTCTTGACTCCAGGCCTGATTCACTATCCACTGTACCACCTGGCTGCCTCAAACTGTTTAAGCCAGTAATTTTACTACCAAATATATATGCCCAGGAAGTTTCAAAAAGAAAAAAAAAAAGCCTTCTCCTGGCTTCCCTTAATTCTCAGTGAGAAGCTCTTCCTAGTCCTTAATCCTAGTGCTTTCACTCTGAGATTCTTTCTTGATAAACTTCTTGATGACAACCTCACCTGTGCAGGTAGCAAGCTGTCACCCCCATTAACTGTGACCTCCTTGAGGGCACGTAGTAGGTGCTGTTAAATGTTGGTTGACTGACAGGTCAGATATCTATAGCAAAAAACTGGCAATAAAGAAGTGCCCAAGTGATTGGGAAAAAGCAGAATAAACCGTGGCACATGAATGGAATGAAATGGAATTTCAGTGCTCTCTAGGAAACAATGTGAGGAGTTCTGGGGAGGAAATGGGAAGCCTTTTTTATTAAATGGAAATTCATATCAAAGTCAAGCAGAACCAGATCATACATACAATTATAAAGAACATGATCCCACAGAGAAGATGATGAAACACACTGCCAGTTTCTGGGCAGAGGTAGTGGACCAAGGATGCAGAATATGGCACGTACCATCAGACATGGCTGCTGTGTCAGTAAATTTTGCTTCATTTTTTTCCTAATTACAAGGGATAGGAGTTGGGCAGTGATTATGGTACAAAACCCCAAAGACACAGAAATTCAATAGCTCTCCTTAAGCCAGAAAGAACGTTTTCATAAATACCAAAATATTCAAGTGGCACTTTCTGTGGCTAGAGTAAGAATGTCCACAGCCTGAGGAATGGCTACACACAGTGTCGGACACAGTCACTGTGTCAATGGGCTTACTGTTCTCTTTATTTTTATGTTATCTTTGTTACAAGGGAAAGTTTTTGGGGAAAGGGAGGGCATATTCAGAAATTAATGTGATACAAAAACAAAAGGTACCAATAAAACTTAAAATAAAAAAATCTAGTAAATGGGAACCAAGAGGATTTTGGTCATGATCCAGAAATTTTTGAAGCACCAGCTTCTGTAATAACTAAGACTTTTAGCCCTGGGTAGGAGCCAGAACTGATCAGCTGCTTGCTCAATCTTATTTTTGGCCCTGTACCCTCAGGGTCTTTACAGATCATCTAGTCAGCTATCTTATCTTATATGGTCCTATGGTCTTTCCATGACCCCATGCTGCTGCTGGCACTGCTACATCATTTGACTTGATTATAAAATAAATAATCCACACAGGGATGCTGTGAAATAGCTCCTTTCAAATGTTATAGAATGAAGGCTTCCACCCCCCACGGGTATTTGAACTAAGAATGTAGCCTGAGATCTACAATATTGTGTCGAGCCATTTTTCATAATGCAATCTTTACCATCGCTTGCTTTTTTCCTACAGCATGAGAAAAGAAATTGGTCTATCAGAGGTTACAACCCAGAGAAATCTTCAATTTTCAGAAGTCCATGAAGGTGATCAAAATGGAGCAACAGAAGAAGCAGAAACTGCTGATAGTGATATTTCAGAAAATTAGACTTGAGTAGCTAAAAGAATTCAGGTTTTCCTTCCTTTTTTTTTTAAAGCTTCTTTCCAGAAACGGAGTTTTCATCTTGAATACCTTATACCGCAGAATTGATTCACAAAAGCTCATTTTAAAAGGCCACGATTCAGTCCTTTGGCTTTTGATCTCATTTTTTCTATACAAACTCTAAACCAAATATAGAAAGTGCCCTGGAATGATAGTTAGGAGAACTGGATTCTAGTCTTGCTTCCACCGCTCATTAGCCTTCTTATCTAGGGCAAGTTACTTCCTCTGAGACTTGGTTTCCTTACCTGACAAATGGAAATAATACTTTTAACCTCTCTCTCTCTGGGGGTTAGGCTGGAGGGGCTGTGCAGAAAAGCCCTTTGTTTCCCATAAAGCACTGCACACCTAGGGGTTGTCGGAGCTCTCGAAGCCAGGGACTCTGACTCTACAGTTGGTCTGAAAGGCTGCATCTTCTGGCTGGTCAGAGGAAAGATTTTTCCTGGACTAATTACACCCAAAGGCATACTTTCAAAAGCAGGCGGATCTGCCAAGAAGTACTGTTGTGTTTTGCTTGAAATTCAGGCCAGGAAATTCCAATCCCCTCCAACAGATGGAAATAGAAACAATTTTGAAATTCATGACTAAATCCCTAAAGTACTACTCCAGAAGGGAATCCGGAGATATTGCTCTGCACCTTGGGGTCCACCAAGCAGTCACTCAGAAGCAATGGAAGCCAAGGACCCTCTCAGAATTTAGACCAGAGTGCTCTCAAACCAAAGGGGAAGAGGAACAGCCTAAGCATGATAGAAACTAAAGCTATCACAGGCTGGAAGGAAATCCAGCTATCATTAGTAATGAGGATGAGGGTGACCAGAGGGAATGAATCGACTTTATTTCATTTCAGAAACACAAATAGCACTTGATATTTTGCAGCTTTTGAGTGTGACTTCTTTCACACTTAAGGCTCCCACTGTGTGCATTTGGATGAATAAGCCTGACACTTACGTTCATGTTTGAGGCTCAATAAATGGTTATCATGATAATGCATACCACTGCTTCCTTTCAAACACAAAGGAAAATGAGGCATATTCTGTTTCTTAAAATCTCCTAAACTTTTCCACCATAACCATTTCCACAGTAAAATAGATGCCATAATAGTTACAACTAACAAATTCTCTTCTGATACAGAAATAGTTATTCATTTACATGTGGTACCCTAATGAGAATCATTTCCTTCCAGATCATTCTAGTTTAAAGACCTCATTCACCAAGAGGCAGCTTAATTCCAGATGCTGGCACATAGTACACAGTTAATGATTGCCTGGTGATTGATTGATGACATTAGCTACCACTGACACCCCATCTTTTTCATCTCTACGAAATCTCTTTAATAGCCTATACATACACTGGCCGTATCCTTGATGAAAAATGTGAGAACAGGCAGGTTTTCAGAGGCAATTCCCTTTAACAAGACAAAGTTTGTCACACAGCTGATATGAGAAGATGCCACTGATGGAAATCATTTACACAATGACCAAGCGTGACTGCAGAAGAGTGATGAGGAAGAACAGGGAGGGCCTAAAGGGACAGAATGAGATGCATATCTTCAAATGGACATTCAAATGTACGCATTTATTTTGCTCGATATTTGTTAAGAAGATTTTCTTGGGGTAAGAGACTTGAATAATGACACTGATACAAAAGGAAACAAAAGAACATCAATGTAACAGGCTGTAGATTCAAAGTATCATAGAAGCCTTTTTGTTTTTCCTTTGTGTAAGGAAACACAATTGTTGATATTTGTCAAGTTCACAATAATAAAAAAATGTACAGAAACATACCCACCGAGGTAAACAAAAATAAAACGAAACTGAGAACAATGATGGATAACACCACAGAAATGCCCCTTTGTTTAACAATCCTCTGATTATCAATACTGAGGAAGGGATATGATGGGGAGACTGCAAGTGCTTGGCTTTCTTACTGATGGTGAGGTCCTTTGGCTATTTAGCTATGATTGACAAGCAGATGAAGATTCCTACTGCCCTGATTATGACATGTGCAGTTGGAGAGAAAACCTATGTAGTGATTAGTTCATCACTCACTTCAGAGTTCTCGGATAGGCATTAGAGCTAGATAAATAAGCTGGGTTCAGATTGAGGAAAGAACAGAGAGTGGGTCAGATAACATCTGGGAATCTGTGCCTCACTTACGAGGTTCACACAGTGCGCCCTGATGCTTCAAAGCATGTCTTTTTAACATCAACATTCTTCTATTTCAGCTATTGCTGCCAATCACAGAACAACAAACAGTCCAGAAGGCTCAAGCTAGCAGATGAGTGAAAGGGCAGTGGACAGATACACATGGGAGGTCACCAATTATGATCTGTTTGAAAGTGTTATAAAAATTTCAAAGGCATTTATGAAAAGAAGATGGCTACCTCCTTTGGTCATGTGGTGAGGGTAACTAGTAACAAATGGACAACCTAAGCACTGCACTGGTATCCACAAAATATGAAAAGCATCAGAGACAGATCCTCTATGGAAGGACAAGGACTAGAAGCACACACAGACGAGTTGCTGTCCCTACCACTGGAGAACCTACACAGCAGAGTAATAACTGCTTTGGTCACTGAGGGCACACTCGCCCAGACCAGTGTATCCTGGCAGCCTCAGACTTCCTCCCCTCCGTCTACCCCAGACACCTGGACTGTGGCTCTGATCTGCCACCATGCATGTACCTGCCTTTGGCTTCCCACCTCTTGTGCTGTGATGAGGAAACAAATCCATCCTAGCACAGCTTCTGAAAGGGTGACAATCACCTGCCCTTCGGCTCTATTTACCATTCCTGTGACTCCCCAAACCAAAATTCCCCTCCCTGTATGTGTTATTCTATCAATTACAATGTAATTTCCTCTGAAGGGTGATTAAGCTGTGCATACCCTTTGTTCTAGTGATAACATGGCTAGACTTAGCCAAAGCAATCAAAGAGAAAAAGGATACATGCATACAAAAATATTTATTGCAGCTCTTTCTGCTAAAGCAAACAACTGGATAAATGGGGTGTCTATCCATTAGGGTATGGTCCATTAAATGATTGTACATGAATGTGATGGGATTTTGTTGTGCCAAAAGGGATGGTTTCATAGAAATCTGAGAGGACTTATATGAACTTGAAGTGAACAGAACAAGGAGAAGATTTTATACAGTGTCAACACTGGGAAGAAAAACAATTTTGAAAGACTTAAGAACTCTGTTCAATGCACTAGCTAAGAGCAACTTCAGAGAATCAAGGAGGGAGCGTGCTAGCTTCCCCTGACAGGGGGGCAACGGACCCAAGCGGCAGAATGAGACGTACACTTTTGGCAAATGCCACACATGGCAAATGTTTGCATTTGTTTTGCTTGACAAAGCTTACTTGTTTTAAGGATTGTGTCTAAGATGTCAGAGTTATTAAATACTCCTTAAAAAGGCGAGCAAGATATCCACGTCCAGAGAAAGGACTATGGAGTCCGAATGCAGATCAAAGCTCACTGTTTTCTCTCTTCTTTTCTCCTAGCTCATGGTTTTTCCCTTTTGTTCTGATTCTTCTTTCACAACATAACTACTACGAAAACCTGTTTAATATGATCACACATGTATAACCTATATCAGATTGCATATCATCTTGGGGAGGGAGAAAAATTTAGATCAAAATCTTATAAATGTTGGAAACTAGAAGCAAAGTGGGGGGGAAGACAAGTTATATGTAATAGATTCACATTTTTATCTAGAATCTTTTTTAATGTTTGACTTTGTATGTGAAAATGCTCTTTTTTGCTGTTCATGAAATTCAGGTGTATAGATTTGCTTTCTCAGGGGGTAGCAAAGTACCTGGCACACAGTGAGTATTAAATGTCTTTTCAATTCATTTACCTTTCCTTCTTGTTCACTATAAAACAGTAAGCAATCCTTATTGCTCAGAAAATACTTGAGATGAACTGCTATCAATACAAGGAAAACGTTTTTACCTAACGGAGCCACAGCAGGTTTACTGGGAAAGGAGAACACTCTTCTTGCTCTCCCTCTCACCCCCTACACCTCCCTGTGGGATCAGGTACCTACGATTTTTAAATCCCTTAACTGGGAGGGGCTTCTTGGCAATAAGCATCCTCTACCACCACAAGAGGGCGCTCTTCCTCTGGATAAAGAGAACTCACAGTGGCTTAATGAGAAAGAGTTGTCATACAACACAGGAAAATTATGCCATAATAGCCTGAATTGGGTTAATGTTCATAAATAACAGGTTGTACGTAAGCAGTGGTGGCAAATGTATTAATTAAGGCACTCTCAATGCTTCCGCTTTGAAAAATAATCACATATTAGCTTAAGCAGACCCTGGGCTTTACTTTACAAAGCCCATTTTGAGGAACTACTGATAGAGGTAAGATGTATACAATTAATACAAACATTTGAAATTCCGGCAGGAAACATTTTCCTAACAGGTAGGAATGACTGTAATAACACCAATCTGAATGACCACCATCAGCTCACACTTTAAGGCTGACAGAGTGAGCACAAGCACCCTGGGAAAGGTGCTCATTGGGGGTGAAGCAGCTGACTGGGATCACGGAGCTATTGAGTGTCTAAGGCAGGATTCAAACCCAAGTGTCTGGCCTTACTCCAAGCCAAGCACACCATGCTGCCCCTCATAATTAAGGGTCATCTTATAAGGCAACAGAACTGCAAAAATGGTCCTGATGAACAAATTTCCTAAACTTTGTTCACTATTTCCGAACATCTGACAAAATATAATATGCTAAAGGGAAATTCCAAATGCCTAAAAGGAAGTTTTCCAACTATGATCTCTGAGCAGGATCTTTCCGTATGGGTGCTGTCACTTTTGGAAGGATGATTCACTGCAGAAATATACATCTCCCTAAAACAAAAGTCACCAAGGGGAAATCTGTCCTAGTTTCTTGACCTGGCAAAGAACTGTGGGATTTGAGATAACAGCCTGCAATGATGCAACCACAGCTCAGTTAATATGTGCCTCAGTGATACTGCCTTATGGCTTAGGCTCAGACTAAGGGACAAAGACGGGGAAAAAACAAAACCAACCAAACAAAAAAAAACACCTTAAAAACCCTCCCTAAATCAGAGGGAACTTCAGTCACCTTTTCTCCACAAACCCCACAGCTGTGAAGGTGTAACCAGCTGAATTTGGATCAACATGGGGCTATGGTTAGAGAAAGTGTGGTTCTTAGCCATGTAACAGGAATTCCAATTCATTTCCAAGGCCTGAGCTGACAAGAAAAAAATGATCCTAGATGTGACCATGAATTAGATTCTCGGTGACAGGTGGAATAAGCTTGTGAGCTGACTTGAAGATTCTAGCTGAAAAGCAGAGTTGCCCTAATTAAAGAAAAAAAACAAAACAAAATAAACACCTATTTTATAGGGAAAGTCATCCTCTCATACCAAGAATGACATCTGAACAGCTTTGGGTGGGATATCCCTAGAGAAGTTAAAGGAAGCCAAAGGTCCTAGCCATCTAGATGAGCTGAAGCAATCCCAGTGATTAATGAGATACTAAATATCACAGGCAGACAGTCCTCACCTTCAGAACAGCAGCCTACCTTTCAGCCACTGCCAGTAATCGCTCTGGCCGGAAAGTTCCCTCAGTATCAATGTACATGGCCTTCCCTTCACCACCACCTCGGTCTATGGGGAGCTAAAGAAAATGAAAAGTAAACAATAGTAAGAATGAACTACAGCCAAGTATTTCTGATATTTGAGACTAGCTTGCCTGGAGACAATCACGACTGCTTATAAATGTCTTGTACCAATAGTCAAGAACCACATACAACTCTTCATGGTGAAGCTACACTTGAGTTCTTAAAGACTGTGACTGACAGTGCAGCATTTCTCAAATGGGCCCAGATCCCTGTCATCGGAGGACCTGTGGCTGGTGCAGTTCTGACAGACTCGCCAACTTTGTGGCCAGCAGCTGATGAGTTTGTTTTGGCTATGAGAACTCATAAACCATCTTGTGAGGCAGGGGTAGGGAACCTGCAGCCTCAAAGCTACATGGGGTCCTCTTGGTCCTCAAATACGGCCCTTTGACTGAATCCAAAGTTCACAGAACAGATCCCCTTAATAAAAGAATTCGTTCTTGTGAAGTTTGGATTCAGTCAAAGGGCTGCGTTTGAGGACCAAGAGGACCACATGTATCCTTGAGACTACAGGTTCCCCACCCTTGTCAGTAAGGCATTAAGGAGCTTGTTACACTTTGTGTCAATGGAAGTAAAACATGTATAAACAAAATCACAGATTTTTTTCCCTTACTGAAATCCCAAATCTTGTACAGTATAAATGTTGTTATTGCAGAGGAGATTAAGTTAAAATTCCTCAGTTTGATTTAGGGCTGGGCTAATTTGGGGCCACATAACAGGAGTGGGTTAGGCCATGATCTACTCCTAGACCATCTCTCCAAAATTCATTCTGGGGATTTGAGGACCCTCGAATCATGCAATAACTGGTTTTAAGCACGGCAGCTTAGGAATGTGTCTAGTGTTTATTTCCACTCCACTGAGCAGAGTTTGGTAAGAACAGTCCCCAGTAGGGTTTAGAAATATCTTAAGAAACAGTAACAGAACAACTGAAAATATAGGCAGAACAGAAAGGTGGGGAGGGGGAGAAAAGAGGAGAACAAGAAGAGAGAAAAGGTGCCATAGACGGTGCCATCCAGCACTGACTTGGGGGCCACTCAGGGTACATCTCTATAACTCTCTAGACCTCCCTTACCATGCTGTGCCAAACACCATAGTATCTCTGAGAAGCCTCCAGTGGTAAAAACAAGAATAGTCTGTCCACTTTCCTACCTCAACTGGAGCTTACCACTTTTACCCACAGTAAGAGAGGGGTCCTTCGCCTGCCCCACAGGGTTCTCCTATCACTAAGTTGCTGAGGAAAGCAAAGTACCAAGAAAGCATTAAAAAATGCTCAAAAGATCTGGGGACAAGTATCCATGTCCTCTATTACTGGCAGGATGACAGAAGGAAAGAAAGAAGCAATGTAGTTTGGGAGTCACAGGACTTTAGATTTAGAGATGGGGAGGAGAGCAATTTGTCCAAATTTACCCAGGTGAAGTGGTAGAGTGGGACTTGAACCTAGGTCCTTAGACTCTCCAGGGCACTGTGCTGCTTCCCTGGCTCTGAGACAAATCAGCTGCATGGCCATGGTCAGGTCACTTCCCCTACCTTAGCTCCATTTCCCTCATTTGTAAAGTGGGGATAATATTTCTTACACTACTCCAAAAATGTGAATAGCCATTATTATTTACCTAAGGTCTCAGCATTCATTTTCTTTGGATAAAATCAAAGACTTGAAGTTAGGGATTCAGTTGTCTGTGAGTATTCTGTTATTTTTATAGACAGGATATGTTTACAAGAGAATTTTGCCTCATTTTATTGTTGGCAGACACGAGCTGACCATTCAGTAAACATTCCCAGCCTGGGATTCTGTTTGTACAACTTTAGAACGTCAGCATGACATGCTCGGTTGCCATGGCAACCATGGACAGGGTGTACTGTACTCTAAATATTTATTCTGCATGAATCCCTGTCAAAACAACACGGGGAAAACATTACTATTTAAAAGGTCACGTATAATGCCAGAAGACCTATGAACGGTACCCTGGTATTAAGGGTGTCATTTTAAACAGCTTTATTTCCCCCCAGCTGCCAATTTCCAAATGGCACCTGGGCAATGACAAGAGTGTCTATTGCTTTTGTTCCTTTTCCTCAAGTCCCTCTAAATTATTCTCAAGGCTTTCTACAGCTCTCCTTCCCTCCATTCCCCAAACCCTTTCCTGCTCAGAATCACATATGAGGGAAAATAAAAATGGCCTGGCTCTTCTCATCAAATGAGCAGAAGTTAATTCTGAAATAAATTTTTGAATTTGAAGGTCATACTGTCACTAAATTCCTCATTTTGCTGTCATCTCAGAGAAAATGACTACTTTTGCTATGTAACAAATAAAATAATGGGGAGAAAGTTCCAGTTTCAAAATGACCTTTAAGTAAGCTGAAAACAGCTAAGTTAAAAGGTGAGGGCTTACTTTTCTTGTGGGGTTTGTAGAAATCAATCTTATAGTTGTGCCGCCTCTACTTGGTGGTGCAGTACTTTGGGCACACACAGACGTGCATTGTATTAAAAACAGATTTTATGAAAACAAGACACTCATGGCATTTGTTTTTCTATTCCCTGGCACATTCCAGTTCTAACGATAAGTAACACTGGCACAAGAAAAACGTTTTGTTAACTAGTATCAAAATTATGAGCAGTTTTTCCTTTGGAGTACCTCACCCCTAAATTACTGAGAAAATACAAGGACACACATCTTGAATTTTTTTTTCACTCCTATTCCTACAGCTCAAAATATTCCCAGTCTCTACTCCTTTGCTCTCCTTAATCAAGGCCAAGCCTTCTCACATATGCCCCGGATTACATCATATCCCTGCCTGAGACCCACCTAACTGTTCTTTCTTGTGCTCTCCCCTTCATCTTCCATATCTCTTTATCTACTTTTCCCCTCTAGTACATTATTTTTTTAAATTAGCAAAGACCCCACCAAAAAATACTAAGATGTACAGGTTGCTCCTGTTTCTTAGGATTAATAATTGCACTTACCGGGGCGGCTAGGTGGCGCAGTGAGTAAGAGCACCAGCCTTGGAGTTGGGATGACCCGAGATCGAATCCGGCCTCAGAAAATGAGCACCCACACACAAATAATGACTAGCCGTGTAACCTTGAGCAAGTTACTTAACCCCAATTGCTTAAAATAAATAAATAAATAATTGCACTTACCTCACTAGGATCAAACAAGTCTCTTTATCTACTTTAAGATATGACAGAAACTCCTCAAGGCTTACAATTTAAAGCCTTCCACCAAGGACTCTATACGCTGGCTCTCTATTTTCCCAACACAATACATGCCATTTTTCCAACTCCCACAGGCAACATCCCTTAGTGAGGCCCTCACCACTTCTCAGAAGGACCACTGCCAAAGTCTTCTGGTTTGTCACCCATCAAGTGTCTCCCCACTCCAACCTAATTTCCACTCAGCTGCTCTTCCCAAAGGACAGCTGTGACCCTGTCACTCCACTACTCAATAAACTCCAATGGTTCCTTTTATTTACTCCAGGATCAATGATCAAGTCCTTTGTTTGGCAATTAAAGTCCTTCACAACCTGGCCCCTTCCAGCCTTTCTGGTCTTCTCATACTTTATTCTCCTCCAGTGACAGAGGCCTTATTGCTGTTCCTTGCATAGGGCCTTCTAGCTTTGACTCTGGGCCTTTTCACTGGCTTTCCCTAAAGGCTCATGTGTTCACCTCCCCTCCTGGCTTCTCTAGCTTCCTGCAAGACTCAGTTCCAATCCCACCTTCTACAGGCCTTTCCCACCCTCCTTCCCACAATTGCTAGGGTGTTCCTTCTAAGATTACCTTCCATTTACATTACATATATCTAGTACTTACATTTTTTTGCTTGTTGTTTCCCCCATTAGAATGTAAGCTCCTTGAGGGCAGAGATGATTTTTGTCTTTCTTTGTATCCCTATCACTTAGCACGGTGCCCAGCGTATAATAAGCAATTCATAAATGCTTAGTGACTCACTGACTGGCTTCATGTTTTTTTTGCTCTAATAAAGCAGGCTTCTAATTGGGAAGTGACTGTGGTATAAAAAAAAACCCCGAAATCATTTTTTCAAAAGCCCTTCATAATCTGGCTCCCGGTTACCTTTCCAAATCTATTCCACGACTCCTCTTTATGCAGTTCTAATCAAGCTGGCCACTTGTGGTTTCCCAGACTTGACTTGGCTTGGCCCCCCTGCAGCCTTGGGATGCCCTCTCCTTTCCTGGCCACCTCTTCTGGATCTTCTCCATAACTGGTCTCTCCCTTCTGAAACCATCTTATATTTACTTATACCCTCCTCCCAAGATACTTTGGATTTAGCTACTTTGTGCATATTTGTATTTATTGGTGTTATGTTTGTGCTGCATATATTTTCTGTGTACTTGTCTCCTCTAGGACTGTTTCCTTTCTGACTTTACCTGGCACATGATAGCCTCTTAATAAGTACCTGTTGATAACTGATACACTCTATCCTCCCAATAAAGTGTAAGCTCCACAAGTGTTTTGTTTTTGCATTCTGCAGCTCCAATACCTAGCAAATTACCAATTAATGAATGATGGCTGAAATGAAATGAATTGAATTCTACTACAGCTTCCTTTTAAAAAGTGGGGTGGCTAGGTGGCCAGTAAACAGAGCACTAGCCCCAGAGTCACAAGGACCTGAGTTCAAATCGGGCCTCAGACACTTAACACTTATCAGCTCTGTGACCTTGGGCAAAATCACTTAACCCCAATTGCCCTGCCTTCCTCCCTCCAAAAAAGAAAAAAAAAAGAAAAGTTCTTTTATCTTATTCCTCTTGTCCTCAAAATGGCTTTCTCCAACCTTAGAGAAGAAACCCAAACTCCACAGGCTGGTAGCTCCTCTTCCACACTGTCAAGCACTGTGTATGCATGTGGTCTGTATGCAAGAATGTTGTCAGTAATGGAGTGAGACCAAAGAATAAGGGTTGAAGATGATATCATTTCTCCTGAAAAGCCTTCATTTTACAAATGAAAAAACTGGTTTGGTGAGGAAGGGCAGGCAGATTTTTTTTTCTTTTTGGAGGGCAATTGGGGTTAAGTAACTTGCCCAAGGTCACATGGCTAGGTTTTTTGTTTGTGTGTGCGTTAAGTGTCTGAGGCCAGATCCGAACTCAGGTCCTTCTGACTCCAGGGCCGACATTCTACTCACTGCACCACTTAGCCACCCTTGGGCAGGCAGATTTGTTGATCTTAGAGGGTTACCTTCTTGGTGAGGGGTAATTTTTGCTTTTATTTTTATTTTTATGTTGATAAATGTTTGTACTTGTTTCCTGCAGCCTGCCTGACAGACATATCCTGTACCTTCTAGTACAGGAGATGCCGATCTCAAGCTCATCCCATCTCTTTCTCTGGGGCTTCTACCCCACAATCTGCTGAACCCATTTTTGTCCCAATTTTCCACAATATTCCTGTAGGGCAATCTGCATGCAGTCAAAGCCCACCCTGGCTCCCTTAGATCAAAGTCAACTTTTATCCTAACAAATCTGACTAGCCTTTTACTTGCTTTGGTTTGAATTTATTCACTGGTTTATAATTTATTTCTATCTCCAAGTGTGATGCCATTAATAATAAATAGTGTATTACCCTTCCCTAACAATAATTAAGGTTGAAGGACCATAGGATTTTAGAATCATTCTCAGTTCAACTCTGTCATTTTACAAGTAAGAAAACCGAGGCCAAGAAACATTACAAAGTAAGCCTAATAATTAGAACCCAAGACTTAGCAGGATCCCACCTACTCACCTGACAGGTTACAGCCAGTGTGTGACAAATCTGTGTCTTCCCAGTTCGAAATTCCCCAAATATCTCTGTGATAGACCCAGTTTCAATTCCACCTAAAAGTGCAATAAAAAATATGCAAATACCACATTAAAAGTTAAGTTAGGAATTTACTTATGGGGTCTATCTAGATACAGGTACAGAACTGAGATAATAAAAGTTCTATATCCATCCATCCAGGATACTACTGTAACCTCTGGGACAATGATATGCAACAGATCCAGTTGAAGCCCTCAATGATTATATAAGTGAAGAATGAAAAAAGAAAGGAGTGATGGAGTAGATAAGGAAATGGCAAAAGTCAGACCTGACCAGTAGTAGCTTGTAAAACAATATTCTTTTCAAGAGTAAGGTGATTCAAGATAACTACACTCTCCAAAGAGCTGACTGGTTATATAATGTGCCCTAGTGACTCTTACCATCCTAGGCCTGAATACTGAAAGGGACCTTAGAAGTGATATAATGAAATCCTCCCCACCTTAAAAATGAGGAAATTGAAGAAATGACTTGCCCAAGTTGGCATAAGTAACATCCAGGATTCAAATCATCCAGGTGTCTGATTCTATACCTGGTACCCTAAAGGAAAAGATGAGGGCAGGAAAACTGGGTAGGATTTTACCCAGTCACAATATTTCAGCCTTAGAACTAAAATATTGACTCAAACAAGGAAGTAACTCAAACATTTATTAAACTTTTTTTCAATCAACAGAAATCCTCCTTCTTTCCCTTCCTACCCTTATTAGAACTGAATTTCTTAAACTATTGGACTAAACACTTGATTTCTTTAAGTTTTTTCACCCCCAGTGCCTACTACAGTGCTTGACGTAGAAAAGGTATTCAATAAATGATTGCTGATTAAGACTGATTTTCAAATAATCCCTATAATCACAGAGAGTTCTTGTGTTTCATGTAGAACACTGGGTTCTTCCTTCCAGCATCTTTACTCTTTCACCACAGAAGTCCTCTTCCTAGTCCTCAGAAAAGCAGAAAACCCAAAGTGTACTTTTCAGTATCTCCTTTTCTCTACCTGCCATTCCCCTCCCCCATAAGAGTCCACACTATACTGCTAAGAGATTACCACCTTGCAGTAGTTTGTCGAGCTCTTTGGAGCCAGTGGTGATCTGTATCATTTCTGACCGCTGCTGATGAAACTCAGTTGCAGTGGTGAAACCCATTGGGACCAATTTAGCCGCCTCAGCCTGGCAAAAATGGAGGAGATGGGAAGTTAAGTCATTCCGAAGCTGTACATGAGACAAACAGGGATACCATGGGTGGGGAAGATAAATACAGAATCTTCTCCAAAAACCACCCAAATACTAGGATTTCAAGAAAGAACTATTAATCATGCAACTGAAACACAAATTAATCTCCAGGACCACAGGAGATTAATTTTAAGACAAACTAGAATCTCTCAGAGAGGGAATTTTAGTCATTTCTTCCCTATAATTTCAACCTCTATGTTCTGTATAGCTTTCAAATAACTAGATACTTTTCTGAAATGGAAGATCAGAATGAAGACATCCATGTGGGAGAAAGATATGTCTCCAATTTTTTAATTTTCACTTGAGTTTCAAAATCTATTTACTATCTTCTGTAAGGCAGGAAGAGTACAAATATTGAAACTTAAGTTGCAGGAGTTTTAATAAGACTTGCAAAATCTTGGACATGACAGATGTAAATAGCAGAGCAGAATCATACTGAAATACTACATGAAATTTTACTATGCTGAGTCAATCAGTACAAACCCGATGTGCTAGCAAATTAGTATTTAAGGAAAATTTAATTTAACTTCAAACTGAAAATTACTAGTCAGACTTTGGAGATAAATTTCCATGAAAGAATCTGGCAGCTACTCCGTGAGGTTTTTAATGTATCTCTCTTAACTACTCTGAATTCAAATTTTTATATTTTGGAAGCAGTAGCAAAAAAAAAACCACTTCTTGGATATTTATGCAATCTTCATATTGACACTACACTAACAGTGCTACTTTTGCAAGATTGGGGCCCAAGACCCTAAGAAGGAAAATGTCTTAATTGTTCATGGATAAGCCATCATCACAACCAAGCAAACAAAACAAGCATGGTCCTTGCTGTTCAGTCATTCACAATATAAAATGGCTGACATCAATGCAAACAAAACTCTAAAAGTACATGTAGATCAATCTATATTGACACCACAATAATTTTGCACATATTCATTTAGTAGAGATTTGGATTTATGCAGTTAATAAAGCATAGCAGTGATTTGATTTGCACATCTGAAGTCTTACAATGCACATTTGAAGCTCCCCTGCTGAAATTTGCTCACTGACAGAAGCTGGTGCCCAGAGAGAAGGAGCAAACGCATTTCACAGACCCCTGCTGGCCCAGTCAATACTACAAATATTCTTTTAATGAGGCACTAAGCACTTAGAACCTTTTTATTTTCAATTAGCATTATTTCAACAAACATTTATTTGATAGCAGTACTAACTCCACATTTCAAGGGATAGTAACATCTTTACACTTAGAATTCAAATTAGAAATTGTTTACACTGCCTATACTTTCTCTCAATATCTGCAGCTATCATGTTTTATTCAATAACTGGAGTAAGAGTTGGAACAATGCTTCAATATTGAAGGCTCAAGAAACAAATTCCCACAAAGTAGCAAACTGTTCTTTTGAAGGACACCAAAAACCTAATTGACTTTTTTCAGTCTTCACCTTCTTTGACACCATTATAGCATAAACGCTGGAAAGGTGTTTGCTGGATTTGGTATCAGAGGTAGTGGGAGTACTATGACTCTTCTTGCTGTTGTTGTTCAGTCATTTCAGTCCTGCTGACTCTCCATGACTCCATTTCGAGTTTTCTTGGCAGAGATACTGGATTAGTTTGCCATTTTCTTCTCTAGCTCATTTTACAGATGAGGAAATTGAGGTAAACAGGGTTAAATGACTTGCCTAGGGTCACACAGCTAGTATCTTAAGGCCAGATTTGAACCCAGGAAGATGAATCTTCCTGACTCTGGGCCCAGCACTCTACCTACTGTGCCACCTGTCATGAACCTGGAGTCAAATCCCAGTGCTTACTACCTCTGTGAATTTGGGCTAATTGCTTCCCCTCTCTTGGCCTCAGTTTTCTTACATGTAAAGTGAGAGGGGGTAGACTTTGTGCTTTCTAGAAGCTTCAGTTCTAAACCCAGGGTCCTATGGCACTTTGCCTATTAGGTCCTCTCTTCTCTACCCTTGACTTCAAAGATAAGCCCCCCCCCCCCATCCTCCCTCACCTTCCTCACTCAATTCCTCCTTTACTAGCTCCTCCTCTTCAGCTACTTAAGGTAAAGTGATTATTAAGGCTCTGTCCTTGGCCCCATTTCTTTCTACAATTTTTTCTTTGGCAAGCTCACTCACTACCATGTCTCCCACTACCATATCTATGCAGATTACTCCTACCCCTGAACCTCTGGTCCAGGCTCCTCTCCTGAGCTACAAAGTAGCCCTACCTACAAAGTATCTAAACATCTTCACCCAGATAAACTGCAGAACCTCAAATCCAACAATCCTAAACTGAGCCAATCATCTTCCTAAACCTTATCCCCCTGACTTAGTGCTAGTCAGAGGCATTAGCATTCACCCAGGTCCACAAGGCTTAAAACCTTGGGGTTATTTTTTCACTTTTCCTTCTCTTCTACAATGAGTTGCCAAGGCCATTTGATTCTACCTTTGCAATCTCTCACATATTCTCCATTTCTTCTGTAGTCACTTGGGCACTGGACCCTCTTGGACACCATCCTGGACCACTGCAACAGCATCCTAATAATGGTTCCTACCTCTATTCTTTTTCCTCCTTGATTCCTCTTTCACATCACAGCCAGACTAAGCTTTTTTTTTTTTACATATTGATTTGGTTATGTCATCTTTCTGCTCAAATATCTTCAGTGACTCATTATTGCTTACCAAATAAATCCAAGCACTCTGTCTTTAAGGCCTATTACAATCTGGCAATGCACCCTCAAAATTTAAAACTAATTTTTATTGATATCTTTTGTTTTTACATCACCATCATTTCCCCTCTCCTACCAGGGAACCATTTCTCTTAACAAAGAATAATTTTAAAAAGTTAGGGAAGGAAAAAGTTTCAGACCACTCCAGTATCTTTGCCAAGAAAACTCTAGAGTCACAAAGAGTCAGACGTAATTGAAAAGCAACTAAACGCCAACAAAAAAGGTTGAGGCGGGGGAGCAGTTCTGCAAAACTCACCAATGTATCAACTAAGTCTGACAGCATATGAGATGTTCCACACCCATAGTCCCCCACCTCTCCAATGATGGGAGGGAGCTGTATTATCTCGTCTCTTCTTCATAGTCAGGATTAGTCATTATAATTAGGGTTCAGGTCCCTTTTTGTGGCTAATGCCCTTTCTACCTTTTTTCTCATAATATTCCTTTTCCTTTGCTTAAGCCAAACTGGACTATATGCATTATTCTACATACATTTTCTGTTTTCCTACATTTTACTTATGCCTCAAATGTCTTTCCCCCAACTTGTCCTACTGAATTTCTACTTGCTCTTTAAACCTCAACTAAAATGACACTTCCTCCTTGAAGCCTTCCAGATCAGTAATTGTCTTGCCCCTATGTAGGACTTAACATGGCTTATACCTGTGTTATGTACTTACTTATGTAAAATAATTATGTATGTGTATATCACCTCCTCCTATTCTACTACAAGCTCCATCAAGGCAAAGACCTTAGCTAAAGCTTGAATCTCCCCAGGTCTGTGGCACAATTCTCTGAACACATCAGGTGCTTAATAAATGTTTGCTAAAATAACTAGTGAATTTAAATATATGTGCACTCTTAAATGAGCATGCAATAATTAAGCGAACTAAATTCTTTCAAGGATTATGTGAGGAAATTAAATGCAGAGATGTAATGCCAACAGGGAGAATGGGTCTTAAAGTGAATATTAATATTTAGGATTGGATTTTTAAATTATGTCTGAAATTTTTGTAAGGGGAAAGGTCAAATGTCTGAAATTATAACTGTAGACAATGGAAAAATATGACTTCATAATACAAGACTAGAACTTAGATATGTTTTATGCTATATAGATGTAAAATACTAAAGAAATACATTTAAATAAAACATAATTATTTGGGGTCATATTACTCAAAAGTAGCTGTGATCTCACAGATTTCAGAATTCTCTCACACATGCAATTTCAACCCACCATTCCTGCCCATCCTGGGTGACTTTTATTAGTGTTCTCCCCCAACCCCCATCATGTGGGGAGGAGAAGAACTGACATTCTGAGGGCCCTTTTCAATTACTCTTGATATCTCAAAAATATCAGTAGAACACCAAGGTTGTGCACCATTAGCCTTTACTCTCACAATAGGACCATGGCATACCATTTTCTCTTTTTGTCACATATTTGCTATATTTTTTTATTCCATTTCTTTTTTCATGTTCATATTTGTCATAGCCTGCTTCACCTCTACCATGTTCTTCTTCATTATCTTCTATGTTATTTTACTTAATACTGAAATACATTATTAGAAATGAAATTTTGAAACACTCGAAAAAATGTCAGAGAGGTAAAAATGGTGAAAGGGCACCATCAGTGGCAGATAGCAGAATGTGGTGAAAGGTGTACTGTAGGACAGAACCAAGAGACAAGTTCAAGCCCTGTGTTTGCTGTTGACTGACTGCAACTCTGGGTAAACCACTCTGTCATGGTGGGTTAGGGTTAAGGTTCCACCATAAAAAAAAAAAAAAAGAAAGTCCTACCTTGGTTTGTTGTAAGGATCAAGAGATAATGGATATGAAAAGAATTTTTAAAATGTAATATGCTACATATGACATTAAGGATTATTAAGTCACCACAGCACATGTAGTCAGTCAGGGAAGACTGTCATTTGTCATAGTTTATTAAAAGGTGAATGGAACCAGACACATTTAAATCACATTCCCCTTTCACTATCAAGAAGCCAAGTGGGCTCTAAGACCAGATTGATGAATTATACCTACACAGAGTTTAGTAAATATAAGATTTAGATATTAAATCAATAAATGGCTTTCTAAACAATGAGGCCACAATACCCAGAAAGATAAGATATATTTGATGTTTTATTTGCCACTGGGAAGATTAGAAGCAAGAATTATAATTATTTTGTAGTATTCTTCCCTCTTAGAGGCTTAGGGAGCTTTATACAACTCAGCCACCAAACTCAGCCTATAATCCTTAGAGTATTATACTTAGAAAGCAAATTACAATGAGCCCCAAAGGGAGGAGAGAGCTTTTTCAGAACCCAAATCAACAGATATGTGAAAGTAATAAGAAGGTCATCAGAATTCCTAATGGGGAAGTTGACTGAGGTCACAGCTTATCCAGCATGGACTAATAACAAGTCAGAATTAACTGATCTGATAGCTTTAACAACTGACTCAGCCCTCAAATTCAACAGTGAATTACAAATGAAAAGCCCATTAATGCCTCCCTAGTTCAACTGAGTAGTGCTTACCAGGATCTTATCAGCTTTGGCTTCACTAATGCCTTTAATATTTATTAGTTCCTTCTTTGGTGCATAGGCAACAGCCTCAACTGTGTGGTATCCAGCTTCTTCCAATTTCTTCAAGTCATTGGCATTTATGCCACATTGCTGCAAGGGAAGAGAACCATTTAAAATGGCTTTATCATTAACCCTTCAGAACAGGAACTTCTACGGAGCAAACTGAACACTTAGCACTTATTACCAGTTTAGAAAGCATAATACAGCCACAGAAAGAAAGCTGGGGCTGAATATTAGCAATTAAGGAATGAGAAGTAGGTCTACAAGCACATCCTAGTTAGATACTGATCATGGTTGAGAATAAACAATATGGTCACAGTAAAACTCATAATGTTAAGTTAACTCCTGATTTGGAAGTCCAGAGTTCTGAGTTAGAATGATGTCACACAAGTCACTAAAGTCTCTGGGCTTTAGTTTCCTTATCTGACAACTGGAATGAAGGAGTCAGTATCCAAAGAGATGTAGAAAGGCCATATCAAATAAGATGAACTTTAATGAAATGTAAAATTTTATACTATGGTTAAAAAAGATCAATTTTACAAGTACAAGATGGGGAATATGGAGCTAAATAACAGTTTCCAAAAGAAAGATTTAGTGGACTAAGTTCAAAGAGAAAGCAGTACAAGAGAGTCAGAAAGTGAATGCAATCCTAGCCATCATCAACAGAGGCTAGTTAGTATACAGCAGAGGTGGCAACCCAGTCACTGGAACTAGATTAAACAGGAATTGGGAAATGTTTAACAAAACAAATAAAAATACAATACAACTAATGCTAATTTGTGGCTTCCTAAGTCAATATGTAGCCCACAGGGATTTGTTTCTATTTGAGTTTGACACCACTGGCATGTGTAGAGGACAAAGGATGTGATCAGTTAACTGCTCTAGTTCGGTGACATTTTTGGAATGTTGCATTGAGCTCTGGACATGCCTTAGGAAGGACATCCACCAGCTGTAGACCATCAATTGTGCAAATTTCCAGTGTCCTCCCTATGCCCTCTTCAGAGCGGGATCAGGAACAGAGCAGTGATAACCTGACTGCCAAGTAATCACAGCAGCGTCTTCTCAGGGGTCATAGGGATCTCCGTAGGCACAGTCACCCTCTGCTCTCCAGGTCACCTGGTGGTTGCAGCAAGCCACAAGGGGGGGATGCTTCCCCAGAAGCAGGGGCTGAGAGGAGCCCAGCCTTCCCCTTGGTTTTGGATGTGACTAACTGAGTTGAAGATTTGCTGACAGATTGTGATACCCATGGTAGATCTCTTTAAACTTGCTCTTCCAAACGTTCATATTACTGTATAAAGTACAACCACTTTGTTACTTAGGTCACCTAGATTTATAAGCATGGAGCCATCTTTTCCTCTTTAGCCCACCTATCCAATCAGCTATCGAATCTTGTCATTTCTGTTGCCCAATATCCCTTCTTGCTCCTGCCACAGTTACTCTCACCTTGACTATTACAGAAGCCTCCTAATTGGTCTTTCTTCTCTCCAATCCATCCCCTATTGAGCTGCCAACGTGTGATTTTCCTAAAGCATACATGACCATTTCACTTCTCTACTCAATTAATTTGTGGCTCCCTATCAACTCTGATCAAATATTATTTTACCTTCATCTTATCTATTCTGCCTAATTTTCATAAGGTCCTCCATTATTAGTACAGTAATACTGGTAGGTACTGGGCTTAGACCGATGCTTTCATTGGTGTGGTGAACCCTGGTGAAGAAATTCCCTCTTACCAATGCAATCTGGCACATTCTCTGTACCTTAGTCCTACTGCCCTGAGCACTGAGTAGTTAAATTTCCAACATGAGTTAGAGGCAGGACTAGAACCCAAAATCAATGGACATTATGAAAAGATAGATTTAGGCTCAATTTAAAAACATTTCTCCAGTAATCAGAGCTATTCAAAACTAGCATAGAATGCTTCAGAAAGTTATGGATTGCCCCTCACTAGAGGCTTCAAGTGAAGATTAGAGAACCACTTATTGGTAGTGCTGCAAAGAGGGTTACCAGGCAGTACAGGTCAGTCTAGATAGTCTCTGAAGTCCTTTGAAATTCGATTCTGTAATTCTGGTATCATACCTGGCCCAACTCTTACATAAGGCTACTGGGATGATCTAATGCTTTATAGCAAAGAACTGTAAAAGCATAAAGTATACAAATATCAGGTGCTAAAATATGAATTGTAAACCTCTGCATTTTTATAAGCATAATCACAATACATTTAGTTTTAAAACAGAATACCAGGCAATTGATAATGAATTCAAATTTTAGACATCAGAGATAGGCCTGCATCAAGAAAGGGTAATTTAAAAAAAAACAAAACCATAGGTTTGTGCCAGTACCTTTTTCTTACTCAAAACAGTGCCTTTTAATACTGAAGCCTAAAAGGAAAATGAAATTGGTAATTTCTAGTTTTTAAAACTTGCATATGAAGTGGGAAGGGATATTTTATGTAGAAGAGGAGCCTTCCCACCAGTTTTCAAATTTTGCAAAATAGGGAATCCTAATTCCATCCTGAGATAGGGCCAAGTTTTGTGGCAGTTATGCCTAAGCAATAAACTCCAGTGACACCCTCTTATTTCTAGCATCAAACATAAATTCCTATCTGACATTTAAACACACACACGCCCATCCTCTCTGTGTACCTTTGCACCACTTATACCCCATTCCTGGAATATAAGGTCTTTAGCAGTTTGGTCACCTAGCAACAGTAATGAGGGCCTCTGGCTCTCAGGATTCTGCAGCTGATACTGCTGCTCCAAAAAGAGATAAATGAGAGGATACTGCCAGTCCAGTGCAAGCTCCATTCCTCTTGGCTTGTCCAGGATACGGCCCTGGTCAGATAAGCTCCCTCTTTAAGTCTTTACAGAAGACCATTCAAGTCCCTTCTGTAGATCCTCAGCAACCCTTGGGTCTGACTTGAGGTTGACAGCCAGCTGAACAGATAAAAGTTGCAATTTTCTCATCAGATAAACATGACATGATCCAACAATATAATTCCAGACTTAGATATTGAGTACATACCTCCAGTCGTGAAATGGGCTGTGGGCCAATGTTCTCTTCTTCCACTGAAGTGTCTGCACTAGCTTCAAACTGCATCTGCATGGCCATTGTCCTAAGTGTTCGGTGCTGAGAAACATTAAGTATCATAAGATTACAGGTAACAAAGGTGCATCACTTACAATACCTTGATACCTGCAAACATACAAAGATTTTCTTCAAAGCCTTCTACTGATTGCCATGGCCCTCTATGTCTTCTCTTCAGCTCAGCTCCTTCAGAGAGCTGTCTATTTCTTATCAAGAGGAGCCATACCTTCCTGCGGTACTCAACACCACTAAAGACCATGTCCTCCTGGGCACTATCTACTTCCTTAGCTTAGAGGATTTTACTAAAAAATTCTCACTAGGTTCCACCACCCATACAAGGTATCAGCTTATTTTTTTTCTCCCTTTCTCAAACTTCTCAAGAAAGCAATCTGCTTACTGCCTCCACTCTCTCTCCTCTCCCTCTCCTTATCCTGTTACAATCTTGCTTCCACAACTTCATCACTCAATTGAAACTGCACTCTCCAGAGTTATTAAGGATAAATCAAATGGCCTTTTTAGAAGCAGGAAGAGACTTTATCCTATAACTACAGCATGGTAAAGAAAGACAATTTTGAAAGACAAAAAAGACTTGAAAGCTCTGATCAATGCAATATTCAACCAAAATTCCACAAGACAGATGATGGATTTTAATCATATCTCCTACTTGAGAAGGTAATGAAGAGTGAGTCATACATTTTCTGACACTGTCCCGTGTGGATCCTGTTTTGTCTGACTAATTATTTGCTGTGAGAGAGAATTAGTTTATTTGTTGGAAGTGAGGGGACTGGGAAAGAGTGGTGATCTAATAATGATGCCCACAAAGATAAGAAAAAGAAAGATAATTAATGAAATGTTTACAAAATACAATAGAAGACAGTTTAGAAATGCAGATTAGCACACTAATAATGGAATTAACATGCTAAATGTATTATATACTTTTTAAAAACCAAGCACATATAAGTGAGATTTGGCTTTATGTGCAGTTCTTTTTTTTCAGTTCTTTATATATTGAAATGAAATGATCCTATTTATCAAGTTCATAATTAAAAAAGAGGAAAAAAAAAGAATAATCTTTTTTTGTTGGTCTTTAGTCTTGATTTCTCTGAAGTATCCCACACTGCTGACCATTCACTTCTGTTGGACATTCTTTTTATTCTCTGGGTTTTCATGATACTGTTCTTTTGATTCTTTTCCTGCCAGTCTGATAATGCATTCTTAGTCCCCTCTGCTGGATCACTAGCCAGATCACAGTCACTAAGTGCTGGAGTCTCCCAGGGTTCTGCTCTGAACCCTTTTCTCTTTTCTCTCTAGACTTTCTCATTTGGTGACCTCATCAGCTTCCATGGCCTCAATTAACCTCTCTGTGCAGACAACTCCTAGGTCTATGTATTTTGTGTTTGTTCAGAGTCCAATTCCAACTCTTTAGTGACCCCAGAGACCATATCATACCCAAAGTGTCCATGGGGTTTTCTGGGCAAAGATACTAGAACAGTTTGCCATCCTTTCTCCAGTGCATTAAAGCAAACAGAGGTTAAGTGACTTGCCCAGGGTCACACAGCTAGTAAATGTCTTATTTGAAGGCCATATTTGAACTCAGGTCTTCCTGATTCCAAACAGAGTACCCTACCCACTCAACTACCTAGCTGCCTGAAGTTCTACATATATCCAGCCCAAATATTCCTCCTGAGTTCCAGCTCCATATCACTAACTGCTTACCAGGCAATTTGAACTAGATGTTTCATAGAAATCTCAAGCCCAATAGGTCTGAAATAGAACTCAGTACCTTTCCCTCCAAACCCACACCTATTCTGAATGTCCATATTACGATTAAGGGCACCAGCACCTTTCCATTTACCCATATTTACAACCTAAGTGTCATGTCTAATTCTTCATTCTTCCTCACCCAGCACATTCAGTAAGAAGACAAATGTCACCTCTACTACAACGTGTCTCACACGTATATCCTTCTTATTACACACAGTCAGAACCCTCGTGCAGATCCTTGTCACCTTTCACTTGGATTCAAGGTCCCTTCCAGCTTTAAATATGTGATCCTCCAATTACTGCAATGGCCTCACCATTGGTCTCCCTGACTTTTCCTACCTCACAGACATCAAACTGACTTTCCTAAAGTGTAGGGCTGACCATATCACCCATCTAATCAATAAACTCCACGGGTTCTCTATTACTGATAGGATCAAATATAAAATCATGGGCTTGGCATTTAGTAATAACAAATGTTTACATAACACTTTAAAGTTTGGGGGGGATTTTGGGGGAGGGGCAAGGCAAGGCAATTGAGGTTAAGTGACTTGCCCAAGGTCACACAGCTAGTTAAGTGCCAAGTGTCTGAGGCTGGATAGGGCCAGTGCTCTATTCACTGTGCCCACTTTAAAGTTTACAAAATACTTGCTACATATATTATCTCATTTTAAACTCTTTATAACCTGGCCTATTCCTACCTTTCCAATCTTCTTGTTTGTTATTCTCTGTGTTAGCGTATATGTGGTTTCTCACAAAAGGGCTCATTTCACCTCTTTAGTCTGTGTCCTTTAATTGGCTGTTCCTCAGGAATGTTTTCCCTTCTTACCTGCACCACTTGGAAACAATACAAGACTTCCCTGGGATTTCCTTCAAGACTCAGCTCAAAGGCCATCTTCTGTAGGAATATAAAGCAAACCTAGAAGTACTACGTAAATGCTTACTGTTACTATTACCTGCTTTGTCTGTGTCTTGTATATAGCCTAAATATGTACAGACTGTCTTCTCCCTTAAGAGTGTGCGCTCCTAGAAGGCAGGAACTGTTTTGTGATTTCTCCAATACTTAGCACACAGCCAGGCACATAATAAGTACTCAATGAATGCTAGTTAATTGACTGTCCAGCAGTCTCTGCTCTCTCCTACCTCCTAAGTATAGATTCTCCCCAAAGTTGCGTGCTCATTCTTTTTCTGCTTCTATACTTTCTCCAGTGATGATCTTCTCAGCTCCCATGGATTTAATTATCATTCAAAATCAATATTAAGTCTATTTAGCCCCACATCTCCAGCTGTTCCAGGCCTTCATCTCCTGTCCTATCTTCAAGCTCAATAGAAGTCCAAAAAGCTTCCCCCCAAACCTGTCTTTCTTCCTGACTTCCCTATTTATGCTAATAGTATTACCATCCTCCCAGTCATCCACGGTTCAATTTTGCTATCAGCTTTGACACTTCCCTATTCTTTATTCTCCATATCCAAATCATCTGCAAGTTTTACAGATTCTATTTCCATAATATCTTACATTATTCTCCTTCCCAGGAACACTGCCACCACCCTAGTCCAGGCCTTTGCCACTACCTACAGGAAGTCTTTTACTGGTGCTTTCCTCAACTGATTTAATATTTACTGCTCTGTGCTAAGTACTGCATCCTCCTGTGCTGTGTTCCCCCCCCCCCCGTCCCCTTTAACCCCCACCCCCACCCCAAAATAAAAGCACCTTGAAGGCAAGGCCTATTTTTTTTGTTTCATCTCTGCATCCCCAATGCCTAGGCACAGTGCCTTATACTTAATAAAAACTAGTTAAATGAATGAACTCTCACCTGAATACCCTCTTAAACCATAACCTCTCTCTGCCCTCTCCAATCCTACACACTTCTGTCAAAATAATCTTCCTTAGGAACAGATCTAGCTATGTTATATCCCTGCTCAAAAAGTCTCCAGAGGCTCCCTACAAGGTTTCATTCTAGTGGATTGCCTGCAGGATAAAATATACATTCCTAAGTCTGACCTTTAAAGCCCTCCACAACCTAGCTAAAACCTTCCCTTCCGGATATTTGCTCTGTTCCATTCCCCTCACTCTACATTCTAGACACACTGGACCCCAGAACCGACACATCTTATGACTCTGAGTATTTGTACAGGCTGCCCCAATCCCTAGAAATCTTTCTCTCCCTCCTGGGTTAAACTCAGCTGCTACCTCCATAGCTGCCACTGATTCCCCCAGTTAAACATATTTTAACTCTTCAAATTTTCCTACAGCACTTGTCTGGATCTTTCCTTTCCTCCATTGAAAGCTATTTGGTATTATATTTGGCTGTATACATATTATATCCCTCCAGGAGAGCAGAAACTGTGTTTTTTTAACCTAGTTTTACGATTTTCTACACAATTACATGCTGGTCTCCTGCTCAGTTACTCATTTGCTTCTATTTAACCTATAAGAAAGAAAATGACAATGTTCTCACTATCCTGGCATAACCAATCAAATAGCATTTATTAGGCCCCTGCTATGTCTCAGGCACTGTGCTAGGAGCTAGAATAATGGGAAAAAATATTATAGTTGGAGGCAGAAGTTCTTACTTGAAATCCTGCCTCTATCAACATACTGTTTGTATGGCTTTGTGCAAGTTCCCTCTCTATGCTTCAATTTCCTTATCTAGAAAATGAGGAGGTTTAACTCAATTGCCTCTGAGTCCCTTCCCAGGTCCAAATCTAAAATCCTATGTCACTTCTTGGTTAACAGCCTCCTCAAAAATCTTTAGTAGATCCTTATTGCTTCTGACATAAATGCAAAAAGCATAACCGAGAATTTAAAGTCCTCCACAATCTGGTTTTCATCTATCTTTTGATTCATTTCCTATTACTCCCCTAATTCCTCCTCCTGCCCACTCTTTGTTCTACTCAAATAAGCATATTGGCTGTTTTCTGTCCATGATATTCCATCCCCTACCTCCAAAGTTTTGCATGGGTATTTCATACCTGCAATACCCTCTTTCCAATTTTTTAGGATCACGTGTTTCCTTCAAGGTTCCCTTCTTATGTGAGGCCTTTCCTGTTTCTTCCCCTCTGCCATACTTCTCAACTTTCCTCCCTGAAATTACTTTGTATTACTTAATACATATATATTTTTAAAATTTGTTGATCTGTGTTCTATCTTCCTATTCCCCACCAAAATGTAAGCTTATTAATAGCACGCACTGTTTTTGGTTTTTGTCTTTGTATTCCTAGAACCTAGAAAGGGCAGTTAGTGTCTTACACATAGTAGATAGTCAATAAATGTGGACTCTAATCCTTAGATCCCCTCCAGTTGTATACCCCAAGAAGCTGGCTGGCAGAGTCAGAAATGGAAGAATAATCACAATGTGATACAAATATGATTTCATTATAAAGAATATGCCAAAACCTTGTGAATTCAATGCCAAATAGTACAAAACAAATGACTGCAGCAAAAGGACATGCTGAATATTTTTTAAATATGTAAAGCACTTTAACGTTTCTTCTATAGGGCAATCAATTAATTTGTTTCATGTTGTCTCAAACAATCTGCAGACCACTGTAGCTGACATCATCCATAACTATGCTACCACCATGACCTGGAGCTCTAAAATTCTTCAGATCAAAATCACTCATCCTCTCAGCTACATTCCTCCTTAAACTTATTCTCCATCCTCACTGTGAGCTCCAGGCCCTCCATCCGCCCCCCCACTCCTCACAATCTAGTTCTTCTACTCCGACACCATGATAGACAAGTTCAACAACATACTATCTTCCTGAATCCCTTGACCTCTTTGTCGTATTTACCTAAGCTGTGAAGCTTGACAACACCCAACCCCAAATGACTCCCACCATTGATTTTCTCTGTATGTGAATAATATGTTGTTGAATGCTGTCAAATAACTATAGCAACTAGGTCAACTATTAATTACTGCTATCTAAACTCACCTGTACCTTTACCCTAATCCTTTATTCTTCCCAAGCTGACTTTTTATTACACTCACTACAGTGGCTGTGCCAAAACTTTTCTTCCCTCAAACTTCATATACTATCTCTTTCCTCTCTGCTCTCAGCATCTTACCTCTTTACTGAGAATAGAGGACATCCAACTTAAATTTCCTTTTTCTTCCTTATTTTCACACTTAGAAATTATCTCTTTTCCCCCCCTTTGCTGTAGTCTCCAAAGAAGTACACCTTCTTACTAAAACCATCCCCTTTAATTGTATCCCAGACTGAATCACCTCCTAGTTCCTCTGATATACTGCCCTTTTAATCATTCACTCATTTTCAAACACTGTCAACCAGCACTTACTTAAATGCAAAGCACCATGTGCCTCCTTATGTGTTGTATGGTTCCCCAATGACTACAAATATGCCTACGTGTCCCCTCCCAACAATCCTTGCAAGATATTATCTTTTATTTCTTCACCCTTTCACAAACTCCCCTAGTCATTTCTAGCCCTTAATATTAAGGATCAACTATTAAAAAATATCAGGAGAGGGGCAGCTAGATAGCGTAGTGAATATAACACCAGCCCTGGAATCAGGAGGACCTGAGTTCAAATCCAGCCTCAGACACTTAACACTTACTAGCCATGTGACCTTGGGCAGGTCACTTAACCCCAACTGCCCCTACAAAAGCAAAAAAAAAAAAAAATATATATATATATATATATATATATATATATATATATATCTCTCAGGAGAGAAACAGATCATATACTTCTCATAGGTATGGGTAGGCAATGTAGTCTTAATCAAAATGATTTGAGCAATTACAAAAGATAAAATAAATAACTGAAAAACGTCTACACCTACAAAACTAATGGACCTCGAATGAAAATGGAAGAGGTCAAATGAGAAAAAAATCCTCTGTATCAAATTTCTCTGATAAGGGCTTAGTATCCAAAAAATATAAACAATTAAAAGACATAGATAAACACAGAAATAGATATAACCAACAGAAATATTATTCCAGTAGATAAGTGCTCAAAGCACATGAACAAACAGCTCTCTAAAGAACTACAAACTATGAAGAACAACAGGAAAGAATACTCCAAATCACTAATAAGAAAAATGTCAATAAAAAAACCCTGAGATTTCACTTCACACTCTGTAAAACTGGCAAAGATAACAACAGTGCTGGAGGGGTTGCTGGGAGATAGGCATACTAGTGTACTGTTGGTGGAGTTATGAATCAGTTCAACCATTATGGAAATAATTTGGTATTATGCATATAAAGTAATTAGAATATCCATACCTTTTAACCTAGAGGTTCTTCCACTAGGTTTATACCTCATGCCAAGAAGACACTGATAAGAAGAAAGCTCCACATACAACAAAATGTTAATGGCAACACTTTTTGTGACAGCAAACTGGAAACAAAGCAGTAACCTAGTGGTTGGGAAAATGGCTAAAAAGTTCTGGGACATGATGTAATGGAATATCACTGTGCTATAAGAAGTGAAGAGTGTGATGGGAAGCATGTAGAGAAGCATGGAAAGACAGCACTGATGCAGAATGAAGCCAAGTCAAGAAAACAAGACACACAAGGACCACAACAACGCACACGGAAAGAACTACCAATGTGTGTACACACACACAGAGCAAAATTACAAAGAACAAGCAGGGCTTGGAAGAATATGAGGAAACACTGTCATCCCACTCCTCTGCATAAGTGGGAAGTCTACAAGTACACTGTGCATGTTTTCAGACTTTTTTGTTGTACTGATCAGTTATGTTGATTTCCCCCCTTTTTCCCTTTTAAAATACTATTGATTATATGAGACAGCTTTATGGGATGGTTGTTGGGGGTACTATTGTGATGTCAAAAAATATATATCAATAAAAACTCATTTTTAAAAATATATTTCCACTCACTGCCTCAATGTGCTCGTATATCACTTAACTCCTTGCAATTTGGCTTCCTTACCCTGACAAAAACTATTCTCACCTACATACTGCGATCTCTGAACTACTCATTCCAATCATCTTTAACACGTTACTAATGCACTACCCATCTAGCAACACTGTATATTGTAATTATGACATATAAAGGTATATGGGAAGTGTGGTAAAGAGCAAGGGACAGAATGCCCAAGGTGGTGCCCATTCAATCTTGAAAGAGTCTGAATTAGTCCTCCACTACATTCTGTAAACCTTTGCAACAATTTATGAAAACACATGGGCAAGGATGCTATAGAACGAGAAAACATGGCTGGGTAGTGATCTATAGTACCACTGGAGGAAGGATTTGCATTAAAGAGATCACAGACCCACAAAGTATTAACTATCTACTTATCCTATACTCCTATTAAGACTATAAAATGCACTAACTCTGAGATGAGTCTCCTTTAAACTCTCCATCTCCACTGCACCTCAGTTTTTTAGCACATAATAGGTGCTTGTTGAATGCAAAAAAAGGTGTATTGGGAGGGGAGGGCTAGGTGGTGCAGTGAAGAGAGCACAGGTCCTGGAGGGGGACCTGAGTTCAGATCCCGCTTCAGACACTTAACACAAAAAACTAGCCATGTGACCTTGGGCAAGTTACCTAACCCCAGCTGCCCTCCAAAAAAAAGGCATATTGGGAGGATCTAGAACAAATTAACAATCCCCACAGGTAGAAAATAGAAAAATCTCACAAAAATACATTTGTATAAATCAGGCAGTAAGGCTGGTAAACCCAGTAACATATAGAAATAAGGTGCGAGATCTCAATGTCCGAAAATTATAGTCTTTAACAAAAAAACAAAACCAAAAACAAACGGATCTGCAAAAGGGGAACAAGTTATACAATAACAACTTAGTAAAGACAAACCACTCTGAAGGGCTAAAGAATCCCGATACACCAAAGAACCCATCCCGAGGGCAGAGGACCCAAGAAGACGATACTACCCACCTACTGGTGGAGAGGCAATGGGCTCCAGGTACTGAATCAAGCGCGTTTCCGGCCACGGCCAAAAATTTTGTTTAGCTTGGTTGTGCTCAATCAGTTACGAGGCCCTTTCCCCACCCCAGCCCCGCCCCCCCACCAAGGAAAGGGGAAAAACAAGTGGCAGAGAAAATTGGGGTTTTGTTAACAGAAAAAAAAAAGTTAAAACGACAACCAATGGACACAGACACCATCAGCCCTGGGCAGTGCGGATGAAGTTTCGGGGGCCCGAGAGTTGATTAACAGCCTCGGACTGAAAGGACTTGTTTACTTGCAGTGGCAGGAGGACGGAATCTCGGATCTACGGCTCACTACAGCCCTGGGCCTCAGTTTCCTCGTCGGCCGAGGAATGGGCCAGAGGACTTCTTAGGCCTCTTTCAGCTTACCAGCTGGGATGACACCAGCACCTGGCCGCGGGGTCCGGGTACCACGGCCGGGGGCCCCGCTCCGCGTACAGAGGGGAGCGCAGCGGGAGATTCGGGGGTGGGTACCGCCGCATGGGCAGGCTGTTGGTTCGAAGGGTGTGGGGAGGGGGTACTCAACTCACTCACTTACCTCGACCACGATCCGCCAGCTCCGGTTCCGGTCCCTTCCGATCCCGCCCCCAGCGCGCGCTCACCCGCTCACTTTTCCAGCCGCGGCCGCGTTTGGAAATCCCGCTAAACTCAGAGCCCCGAGGTTACGTCGGGGTCACGCACGCGCCGCACGGCCCCGCCCTGAGCCATGTCGTGCCGTTCCCGCCCTCCCACAGTCTCCATCGACTGGCGCTTCAGTAAACCATGGTGTTTTTTAAACTAGAGAAATTAAACCGCAACAGTCAGATGCCTCCACCATAGCCACAGAGACCCGAAGCCAAAGTCAGGGCTGGGGGGGGGGGGGAGGGAGGGGGGGGAGGGAGGGGGGGCGGGGAAAATGCTACCCACTTCCGTGTGCTCTTTGACTACAACTCCCAGCAACTAAGAAGTGGGCTCGTCCCAGGACTGTAGCTCCCAGCATGCAGTGGGTCCCTCCTGGAACTACAATTCCCAGAATGCAATGCCGCAGCCTGACCAGGTGTTAGCCAACCCCCCCCCCCAACCCCCTTCCTCTACCCGCCCCTCCGCACCCCACCTGGGCTGGGCCCAGCGAGTCAGTACTTGGGGCGATGGTTGTTCCCGCGTTTCCAAGAGGGACTGGCCCACAACTAGGTTTAGCAAGTGCTTGCAAATTGGGGGAAGGGGGTAAAAGGTGAGGGAATATGAGGAGTCGGTGGTACTAAGGCTGTAAACCTAAGTGGAATCAGAGAATGTCAGTAGAGGGTACAGACAACTACAGGTCTGTTAGCATTCTGTTGAGTTTGAGATGTTTCTGGGTGGTCCAGCTCAACATGGCGGGCCTGGCGCACGGGATGGAAAGACAAGGGACTGGCCAGCCACGGGGTGTCCCAAAAGTCTTAGTGCATGCAGGTGGCGGTGGTGTTGCGTTTTGTTTTATTTTTTCAAGTGCATATAAATTCTGTAGCTTAAAACGACACTAATTTTTTTTTTGGAACACCCGGTACGTCATCTTCAAAGACATGATAGCTGAACCCAAGGGAGCTTAATGGAGACATCACCAAAGAGAGCTTAAAGAAGGAAAGGCAGTCCAGGTAGGGGGAGCGTGGGGACCCCACAATTAGGGAACCTGGATAATCCAAGCGTCCAGGAGATCTCCATTGTCACTTACCCCATGCATTCATCTTCTGTTCCTTTCTCTACACTTATGCTCTCACCCCCTCTCACCCCGACTATTGCAGCGGAACCTCCCTTTGGGTCTCCCTGTCTCAAGTCTGCTCTCTCAAAACCATTCTCCACAGAAATACCAAAGTGGTTGCAACAAAGAACGGGTCTAACCTTCAGACTCCCCAGTTCAAAAAACTCCAGTGGCTGCCTCTTTTAGGATGTAATATGTACTGGACTCTCAAAGGGCTTTAAAGCCCTTCACAATCTGGTTCTCTGTTACGTTTTTCCAGGTTTATTGAACCTTACCTTTGTACACACAGTTCTGCACAGCTGGTAAAGTGATTTTCCTAAATCATTTCCCACATGGCTGATTTCCCGACTTGATCATTGTCTCCAATAACTCATCTTTCTGAAAAGATTGCACAAACTCTGAAAATCACACCTTCCTCAGTTCTCAGCCACCCTCACCACACTCACTCACACTCAGCACCCTCTGGCCTCAGGAACCCTCCCTCCCACTGATTTGATTTGGTGGAGTGCAGTCTGGGCCATCAGAACATCTCCCAGATCCTCCAACTGGGTTAGTGCAGGCCAGTTGTTTCATTTCCTACCAAGCTACAGGTCTCTATTTCCCCCACAGGTATTCCTCTTTCCCACTTGAATGATTACTGACTGACTAAAGGGAAAATCTATATCATTCCCCTACTCCATAAACTAGAGTGCCTCCTTATTTCTAAGATCAAATTAAATTAGGATCATGGGAGCTTTCAGTCTGATTTGCAGCTGCATCTTTCCATAGGTATTCTCTCTCCTGTTGAAATGTGAGCTCCTTGAGAGCAGGCACTGACTGTCTTGCTTTTCTATTTGTATGTCCAGTGCTTAGCAGATAACAAGCCCTCAAAGCTTTATTCATACATCAAAAATCCTTTATTTGGCATTTAAATACCTTCACAACCTGGCCTCAACCCATCTTTCCAGCCTTTTTATGCATTACCACCAAGCACACAATTTTGCCCAGTCTAACTAGCCTTATTATTCATACAACACTATGGCTTCCATCTTCTTGTTTTTGCCCTGGTTGTTCCCAGTGCCTGGAACACACACACCCTCTTCACCTTTGCCTCTTAGAACCCCAAGTTTCTTTTAGGGCTCAGATCAAAAGCCATCTTCTACTTGGGACTTTTCTTTATTCTGTTCCCCTCCCCCAAATAATCTTGTATTTTCTATACATTTAAAATGTCTCTTCCCAGCTAGATTGTGAACTCCTCAAGGGCAGGGACTGTTTTATTTCTGCCTTTGTATCTCCATTGTCTGACACATATTGGGCATGAATGTTTGCTGTTTGATTGATGATTCTTTTTTTTTTTTGCTTTTTTTTTTGGAGGGCAATTGGGGTTAAGTGGCTTGCCCAAGGTCACACAGCTAGTTTTTTTTGTGTTAAGTGTCTGAGGTCAGATTTGAATTCAGGTCCTCCTGACTCCAGGGCCGGTGCTCTATTCATTGCTGTCCCCTGATTGATGATTCCTTAAGAGAGACTTAGAAGGAATGGCCAGACAGGTAGGTAAAGAATCAACAGAGAGATATCTTGAAAACCCAGAGAAGAGAGAGTATTCTGAAGGAGAGGATAATCAGCAGTCACATCCTTGAGAGGTCATTAAAGATGAGGACTGAGAAAAGGCTGAGTGTGATGGCTTCATCTTTTAAGAGTTTAAATCTTGGATCTCATTCTCTCCCATTTCGGGGGAGGCTTGCCCATTTCTTATCTCCTCTCTTTAATTTTTTTTCCTTTTTTTGGAGGGGGGGAAGGCAGGGCAGTTAGGGTTAAATGACTTGACCAAGGTCACACAGCTAGTCAAGTGTCTGAGGCTGGATTTGAACTCAGGTTCTCCTGACTCCTGGCCGGTGCTCTATTCACTGCACCACCTAAATGCCCCTTTAATTTTCAATCTGTTTTTCGTGAGTTTATTCCCTACTGTTTGCAAACATGTCCCCATTTTTTCCCATTGTTAGGAAACCTTCACTTGACCCTACATCTCCTCTGTAGATATCATCCTAAAAAAAAAGATGTCTACATGCATTGCTTCCACTTTCTCACCTCACCTTTCAAATTCTTACAGTCTGGCCTTGAACTTGCATTCTATTAAAACTTCACTCTAAAGGTTCTTACTAATCTGTTAATTGCCCAGTCTGCTAGTCTTTAACGACAGTGAAATATTTTCCATTGTTAATGACCCTCTCCTCCTGGACAATATTCTCCCTGGGTTTTATGACACTGTTCTCTGCTGGTTCTTTTACTAATCAGGTATTTCTTCAGTCCCTTTGCTGGATCATTCTTCATATCTAGCCTCTTATATGTGTGTATCCCTGAGACCTTATTTTGTCTTGGTCTCTTTTCTTATACTTCCTCCCTTGGTCTCATCAGTTCCCATGGGTTCAGAGGTCACCTCTAGGCAGACAGCTCTTAAATCTATCTATCCAGCCCAAGTGTCTCCTGATTTATAGTCTCCCATGGCCAACTATAACACCTCCAAACTGGGTATCTGTTAGGAATCAACAATGCCCACAATAGAACTCATTATCTTTCCACTCAGACCTACTCATATTTTAAACTTCCTTCTGTTGAGGGCAATATTCTTCTTCCTATCAAACACATTTTTCAGTGTCAGATTCATTCTTAACCTTTCTCCATTGACCTCTCTGATGCAATGAGTTGCCTAGTCTTGTTAATTCTGCCTATACAATATATATTCTTTCTACTCACAAGGACAGCACCCTAGGCCCTCATTACCTCCCATGCTGACTATGATAATAGCCTTTTAACTGTACTCCCTGCCTTAAGTCTTTACATAGATGCCAAAGAGATAGCCTTGAAATTAGAGTTCTGGCTCTGTCATTTCCTAGTTCCAAAAACTCCAGTGACTCCCTCTTTAAGATAAAATAAAAACCTGCATGTTTGACTTTTAAAGCCCTTCATGATCTGGCTCCAGACCTTTCCAATATCATTTGCACATTACTGCCTTTGACACACTAAGTTGAATGAGTGCATGAATGAAAAATAATTTATTAGGTGCTTACTATGTGCCTAACATTTTACTAAGCTCAGGAGATAATACATAAGAAGTACCAAACTGACCTGTTTGCTATCCCCTGAAGGGGATACTTCATCCTCTTTTTAAAAACATTCCTTTGTACAGGCTGTTCCCCATGTCTGGAATGCCCTCCCTTCTTACCTCCATTTCTTAGAATCCCAAGCTTCCTTCAAAGTTCGTACCAATTACTATCTCCTAGCTATATGGATTGGTCCAGCCATTCCAGAAAATAATTTGGAACTGTGCCCAAATAGTCACTAAATTGTGCATACTCTTTAACTCAGGGATACCACTACTAGACCTATACCCCAAAGATAACAAAGAAAGAGAAAAAAGATCTAAAAGTTCGAAAAGATTTACAGCAGTTCTTTTTGTTATGTCTCCTGGAATACAAGTTGTTATATAACAACTGGAAACTAAGAGGATGTCCACCAGCTGGAGCATGGTTGAACAAATTTTGGTGTGTGAATGTAAATAGAATGCTATGTTGTTAAAAGAAATGACAAAATTTTGTCATTTCTTTTAACAACATAACATTCTATAGTTTCAGAAAAAAATTCATTATATTCTATAGTTTCAGAAAAACCTAAGACTTGTGTAAACTGATACAGAGTAAAGTGAGTATGGAACCAGGCAAACAATTTATACAGTAACTTTAGTATTGGAAAGACAAGCAACTTTGAAAGACTTAAGAACTCTAATCAAAGCCTTAATTGCAGAGGACTGAAGAGAATTGTGCAAATTGGGATCGTGCAGATAAACTGTGTTACCTTCTTCCTGAGAAGGAGGTGATGGCCTCAAGGTGAGGAAGGAGACATGCATTTTCTGATGAGGCTAAATGGGGATTTCTTTTGCTTCACTTATACATATTTATTACAAGGGTTTTCTTTTTCTTTTTAACTTGTGAAGGAGAAAGTGGAAGGAGACAGGAAAGAGCAATAGGGTTGCTTTAAAAAAAGAAAAAGAGAGAGTCATTGGAGCATTTTATAAATTCACAGAAGAGAACAAAAGGAAGGTCAAAAACAACCACAGAGAGGGAGAACAGTTTTAAAAGTTACATGTTCAATTTGTCATTTACTTAGAAGGAAAAGCAAGCTATATATTGTGTAGATTTGTATGGTTTCATATTTTTTCTGTTTTATAATACTTGGGGGAATGTTCAGTTTGTTGGCTTCAGAATTATATGTGTAAGGAAATGATAAAGGATATGAAGAGTTACTGCCACAAAAAATAATTAACAACCATATTATAACCATATATTCAAATATTAGCAACTATATGAAAAAATGCTCCAAGCCACTAATAATAATAGTAACAATAATTACTAATAATTATAGTAACCACTAATAATAATAGTAATTGTGACCAATAACTACATGGTTTTGCAAATCAAAACAAGTCTGAGGCTTCACCTTCTACCTAGCAAATTAGCAAAAATAACAGAAGAAGGGAATCATCTATGTCAGAGGGATATTGGTTGTGGGTGGAGCTATGAATTGATGTCACTTTCTGAAAAGCAATTTGGAATTGTGCAAATAAAGTGACTTAAATGTCCCTATTCTTGAACCAGAGAGCCCACTGCTACAGATATTCCCCAAAGAGCATCTTGGCAAAAACAGAGCTCCCATGTACACGAAAATATTTATAGTAGTATGATAGCAAAGAATTAGAAACCAAGGTGATATCCATTACTCTGGGGAATGGCTGAACAAATTATGGTACATGAATATAATGGGATATTACTTTTGCATAAGAAACAGCAAGTCAGATAAATGTAGAGAAGCATGGAAAGAATTATATGAACTGATGTAATGTGAAGGAAAGCCGGAAAAGCAATATATTCAAAAGCTACAACAGTGTAAATAGAAAGAACAGTAAAACTGAATGTTGTGAAATTATAGAGACCCAACTTGGCCCCAAAGTAGAGATATGAGTGGATGACTTCCCCTGTCCCTCTTTTGCAGAAGTCAGAGTCTATTTCTGAGGAAAACTGCATATAATTTCAGATTTATTTCATTATTATTGATAGGTTTTATAAAATCTTTTTCTTTTCTTTTTCTTAATTTTTTTTTTTTTGTCACAAGGGCTGTTCTCTGGGTGGGGGCAGGCAGGGGAAGGTCAATGTCAAAACAAAAGATATAAATATAAAACTATTTTAAAATAAGTGAAAGGTTTAGCCCTGGTCAGGGGGGGCTAGTTCATTAAGGATGTCAAGGGGTTTAAAGAGGTAGAAAAGGGGAGAAGAGGGAACTTGTGACCAATAATTTTGCATTTTTCTAGTAAAGTATGAAGTGAGGTCCCCTGCTAAGAGAAAGGGAGGAAAGCAGTATGAGAAGCAGGAAGAGTAGAAAGTAGGTTTAGGACAGACTTTGATAGGAATTCAATAGAGAGCCAATTCTGATATTCTTTTGTTATTTTTTGTTTCACCTCTTCCCAGAATTTTAATAGACCTTGTGACCAAGCTATACCATTTTCTGAGACTCTGGTCTTAGTTACTGTGGAGTTCTTCAACTATGCGTATGTCCTAGGTATCCCTAGATACATAAAATTTTTCATCTTTGGGGTTTTCTATTTACTCATATTTTCAGTTTTATGTCTTGATTAGAATTTTTATTTTTTTGGTCAGGGCTGGATTCCAACTCTCCTGCACACTTGGATGGAATGGTAGACCCTTGTTTGGTCCCAATCAGTATTGTTTGGACTTCTGCCGGTAGCCCTCCCTCCAACTGATGACTGTTACATACAGTTATCTCCACAGAATTATGGGGGCAGGGTTGTGGAGCCTCCTCCTGTCCCCTACCTTCCACCTTGATCTGGAAAATTTGCATAAAAACATTTTGGTTCTCTTTTTGTACCAGAGAAGTCTGAATTATTGTGGAATTACAAGATAGAATATGTTGGTATATTTTATGCATTTCTGGGTTTCTAAACTTTTTCTGTGCTGTCTGTTGGCCCCTGTATGTTGTCTGCAGCTTCTACAAAACTCTCTCAAAATTCCCATTTAATTTCTTATGCTGACCTGCAATATATTGAAACATGATGGGAAAAGTCTCAATGTGGAAGGGAAAACTGTACAATGTGCAGGGCCCAGTTTTCCCTATATCCTCTGGGTACAGAACCTTGCAAGGTCATTATAGAAAGCTCATGTCAGAACCCAGAACCCTTTATGTATTTAGCCACCCTCCTCTCTGCATAGGGAGTGTGCTTGACTATCCTGAAGCTTCCTGGCTGGAGCACTCCAGGGCTAAGCTGGAAGACTCTGGAAGGTTTGCATTGCCTGGCCCCTCTGGCTGGGCCTGCTCCTCAGTGCCTGTGGTCTTCTGGGAATTCCTTTTTGCCACCCAAGGCTGGAGGAGGGAAACTTACTTGATGTCTCTCTTTGTTTCTTTTTTTTTTCTTCGATTTTTGGAGGGCAATTGGGGTTAAGTAACTTGCCCAAGGTCACACAGCTAGGTTTTTTCATTTGGGTGTGCGTTAAGTGTCTGAGGCCTGATCCGAACTCAGGTCCTTCTGACTCCAGGGCCGACGCTCTACTCACTGTGCCACCTAACCGCCCCTCTTTGTTTCTTAATTGTAATTTGGTCTGGTGCTTTTTTTGTTTTATCATTTCTGGAGTTCGTGTGTGGGAATTGGCCTGCTCTGCCATCTTGACTGGAAGTGTACCTACTTCAGTGAAACTGGACTACTCTCCCATGACAATCCCTTTGCCTTTGATTAACAGTCCTCAGCACCTGGAAGGCATCTCCTTTTTCCCATTCTCCACTTCTTGTGATATCTCTTGCAATATCTCACTGCCTCCCAGAGAGCCTTCCTGATTCCTCCAAGTGGAAGTAATCTCTCTTTGGACCTCTTACTTGACACTCCTATTATGTACTTATATTCTAGTTTGTATTATAGTTATCTGCACACTGGTCTTGTTTTCCTAATTAGATCATAACCTTAAGAGCAGGGCCTTTATTTTTTTCCATCTTTTACCCCTATCATTGTTTAGTGCCAAAGCAGAAACGAGGGAGGGAATAAACAGTTATATATCACCTACTATGCTCCAGATACCATGCTAAGTACTTTTGTTTACAATTATCTCATTTGATCCTCACAACAACCCTGCAAGAAAGGTGCTGTTATTATCCCCATTTTACAGTTGAGGGGACTGAGGCAAACAGGGTCACACAGTGTCTGAAGCTGAATTTGAACTCAGGTCTTTCATGCTCAGGGTTCCCTTGACCATGCCACACAGTCACTTTGGTACCATTGACTGAATTGAATTCATCCTCAGATGGTGCAGGGTCTCCTGTGCTGCAATGAACATGCTGAGCTTGAGATGTCAATGAGACACCCAATTCAAAATGTCCACTATGCAATTGATGAAGAAGCTCAGGAAAGAGATTGGCATTATGCTGACCTGCAATATATTGAAACATGATGGGTATATAGAGCTGTGAGTTATCCACACAGTGACAGTAACTAAATCCATGGGAGCTGATGAGGTTTCCAAGAGGGAGAGTCCGGAGGAAGAACCTAGTTGGGGAACACATGGTCAGTCAGGCAACACACATTTATTAAGCACCTGCTGTGTACCAGGCATTCCTCTAAGAAATGAAAAAGCAAACCAACCAGACAAACAAAACAGTCCCTGCTCTCAGAGGAGCTCACAGAATAATTGGAGGCATGATATGGGTGATGAATCAGCAAAAGAAACCAGAGACAGGGCAATCAGACAGGTAAGCAAACAAGGTGGTGTCATGGAAGCCCAGAGAAGACAGAGTATCCAGCAGGAGAGGGTGGTCAGTAATGATGAATGCAACATATAGACTGAAAAGGATTAGAACTGAGAAATGATCAGATTCAGCAATTAAGGAGTCATTATTGGAAAGAGCAGTTTCAGCTGAGTGGTAGGGTTAGAATCAGTATAGGAAACTTGCATGCTTCCTTACTTTTGGAGCTCTCTCTCAGCATGTGATCCTTGGAATATGTTACTCTCTAATATTTAACTTTTTCTAAGGCAAGGGAAATGTACCAAGACTTATAATAAATATAGGAAAAGAAATAAAACAAGGCAGAGAAATTGTGGAAAGAGAAGCTCTGATCTAAGTTTATGGTCAGGGACAGTTGGAACCAACACTGCTTTTAAACCCTTCCAGGACTAGAAAGGCCAAGCACCACATGATAGAGGGCTGATCCTTTCACCTTGAAGGTTGTGTTCCAGAGAGGCGGTGTTGTGGGGTGATTAAAAAGTCAGGACCCTGTAAGGTCCACTTCCATGTTGGGCAAGTCACTGTCCATCCGTTATAAATGTCCAGCCAGAGCTGAGAAGATGGTCAGTCCTGTAGCCTTTGAAAAGTCTTGAAAGCAAAGCAGAAAAAAGCATAAAGATGGCTTCTTGAATGGCAGACATATAGATCAAGAAATCAAATGAGAAATTAAAGTAACTACTTCTACCCCAGAGCTTCATAAGAGATCAGCCAGAAGCGAGAGGACAACAGAAAAGGAGTCTGCTGGCAAAGCCTGTGGCAGCCCAGGAGAGACTTGCATTTCTCTCTCACTTGGGTTTCTGACCATCCAGACCTTGCTATTGTATTTCAGTTGCCTTCTTACTTTGAAAGTTCCTTGCACCCCTGTGGCCTTCTCCCCCTGGAAGATCCCTCTACAGGTCCCTTCTTCCAGAGGCAAGTTGCTCTTAGAATTCTTTCTCAGGCCAGCCATACCTTCATACCTCTTCTGGTTCTGCTTCTCTAGACTTTGACACCATGTCCCTAAGAAGGTACCCCTCCCACTCTCCCCCACTCGGTTTTTAAGTTCCCTTTTATGTGCAGGCTTTCCCCATTAGAATGTAAGCCCCCAGAGGGCAGGGACTTTTCTTTTTGCTTGCATTTGTATCCCTGACTCCTAGCACAGGCACATAGTAGGCTTGATGCTTGATGACAACACTAAAGACAGGACAGAGATATGTATAGCTTGCAAGGCCCTATGTCTAGAGGTAGTAAGAGAGGAGAACTCCCCCCAAAAGGCCCAGGGTGATCAGGAAGCCAAGAGTGATATATTGGGGAGCAGCAGAGGGCAGCTACCAGGGTGGCACCATAGCTCTCATAATGGAACCCTCCAGCCTCAGGGGCTCTAGGTCCATTGTTCTGAGATGCCAAAAAGGGCCCTGAAGATACAGCAGCGTGAGCTTCAAAGATCCGGGGGATTGTAATCCCTGGAGGTGCAGGTAAGCATAGGAACCCAGGGGGACTCAGGGCAAGACCAAGCAGGTTCAATCACCCCTACCAAAAATTGAACAGGAGGTAGAGGCTGGCCTTGGAACAAAGCCCCAGTTCAGCAACCAAAACTGGAGAGATGACTAAATCAAAGAAAACAACCAATAAAAAAAATCGCAAATCTGGAGATATACTAAAATGAGAGTAACTATACAACAATTACAAAAGTTATCGTTTAGTGGTGTCCAACTCTTCATGACCCCATTTGGGATTATCTTTGCAAAGATACTGGAGTGATTTGCCATTTCCTTCTCCAGTTCATTTTACAGATGGGGAAACTGAGACAAACAGGGTTAAGTGACTTACGCTGGGTCTCATAGCTATTAAGCCTCTGAGGAAGATGATGAATCTTCCTGACTCCAGACCCAGCATTGTTACCCACTGTGCCACCTGGCTGCCCAATTACAAGAGACCCAAAAGAAAAAATGGATTTTCCACAAGAACTACATGAGTGCCTAAAGGAAATTAAGCAAGAGACATGAAATAAAAGCTTTTGAGGAAAGAAGTGGCTTAGAAGAGAGTAAACCTTAGTTTAATAGATCAAAAAGATATCAGTGACTCCATCAGACATCAAGAAATCTCCACAAAATCAAATGACTGAAACAGTAGAAGAAAATGTAAGATATCTTGTATGTTTTTTAAACTGACCTAGAAAACAGGTTAAGAAGTGGTAATTTAAGAATCACTGGACTCCTAAAAAACATGATTAAAAAAAAATTAATGGGGGCGGCTAGGTGGCACAGTGAATAGAGTGCCGGCCCTGGAGTCAGAAAGACCTGAGTTCGGAACCGGCCTCAGACACTTAATCCACACAAACAAAAACCTAGCCGTGTGACCTTGGGCAAGTTACTTAACCCCAATTGCCCTAAGGGGGCGGCTAGGTGGCGCAGTGAGTAAGAGCGCAGGCCTCGGAATTGGGATGACCCGAGATCGAATCCGGCCTCAGAAAATGAGCACCCACACATAGTGACTAGCCATGTAACCTTGAGCAAGTTACTTAACCCCAATTGCCTTAAAAAAAAAAATTAATGGGCACTATATTTCAAGAAATCATAAATGAAAATTGCTCAGATCTTTTATAATCATTTATCATTTCCTGACAGATATTCCAAAAGGAAAAGTCTCTGGAAAGTCAAAGCCAAAACCTGGAGTTCTCACTTCAAAGATAAAATACTGTAAATACCAGACAAAAGCAGCTCAAATACCAAGGTTTATAGTCAAGATCACAGAAGACAAAGTAGCCTCTACAAAAAATATCTTGGAGTACAATATTTCAAAAGGCAAAAATTAAGATTTATAACCATGAATCACCCTGAAAAGCTACATATTATTTTATAGGGGGATAAAAGGATCTTTAATGGAATAGAGGACTTTGAGACATTTCTGATGAAAAATCCAGAAACTTTGAAATAAAAACACGAGAGTCAAGAGAAATCTGAAAAGGTAAATTTATGAACAATTGGAAGGAGCTCTACAATGATATGGTGCTAACATTCAAAAGGAGAAGAAACAAGTGTCCCTTTGGAACTTTATTATATTCCAAAGGTATTAAGAGAGTTAAATAATGAAAACATAGTTTGAGGAGGGAGTGGAGGTGGAAGTGGACTGGTTCTACTGTGAGGACTTGAAGAGGGGAAAGAGAAGGGAAGATAAAAGGAATATACTAGTATAGAAAGGAATAAAGGGGTGGAACTTGCTGCTTCTCATAATTGGGGTGTGTGAGAACATACAAATATGGAGGAAGGGGTGGGGGAAATGAGCATTAAATAAACCCTTTATCTGCAACAAATATAGGAGGCTTGGGCATATATACAGTTGGACACAGAAATGTCAAACATAATGGGGAAAAAGCAGGGATAGGGAAGATTGGGTTAAGAAGACATTAAGAGGAAGGGGATAATGTAAAGCAAAATAATCCGGGGATCCCAAAATGGAGAGCAAAACAGCGGTGGGAATAGGGCAAGCAAAGAATGAGAATATAACAGGGTGCCTCAGATCGCCTCTTGGACAACTAGGTAATGGTTGAACACATTGTGGCATGTGAATGCAATAGAATATTATTGCACAGTAAGAAATGACAAAAAAAGATGATTTCAGAGAATACTGTGTAGTTTGAACACAGAATGAAGTGAGCAGAACCAGAACAATTTACACAAAGACAGCAACATTGCTAAGAAAAACGACTTTGACCAATGCCATGCCAACAGCATCTTCAGAAGTCTTCTGATGAAGTATGTTATGCAGCTCCTGCCAGAGAGAAGATGCACACAAGGTGAAGAGATATACATTTTTGGACATGGCTAAAATATATGGTTTTCTTTTGTTTTACTATGCTTATTTGTTACAAAAGTTGGGGTGGGGTGAAGAACACCATAATTACACACACAAAAGGGCCATCGAAAATAGTTTAAAAAATGAGCAGGGAACAAATGGAAATTCTGAAAGAAATGTGAGCAAGACAGTTTTGAAGGTGATATGTATAATATATATACTTTAAGAAAAGCAAGTAGTATAAAATATTGAAGCCCATAGTTTCATAGAGAGTCATCTGCATTCTGCTAAGCATGAAAAAATTATTTTGGTATTTAAATTCAGAATAAAAACGTTTAAAAGGAAGGCAAAGCATAGTGATTATTTGCTTCTTAATTTTAATTTTATTCTGTTCAGCACTTAGAAACTGGATGACCACTTACTAAGGACACTGATGGTGATTCCCATTCAGGTATGGATTGTCCTAAATTACCTCTGCCACCTTTTTGTTTATATTTTTACAAACTTGACAAATTTAAACAAATACCAACATTTTCTTATATTAAAAAACAGGGTTGCTTATGACAAAGTGAGTCTCTATTATCTACAGCTTATCTTTTTGTGAACATATATTTGTTATGGGAGTGGGAATTTAAGATCTTCCCTGCCCCTAGGCCCTTTGATAGGCTTAAGCGACTCTGAGAACCTTCCTTGATCTGAAAATATACTCTGCCCACTAATAGGCTGAATGTGGTCACTTGAAGCCTATGGTGGGAGGCTTGGTTTTCAGGAATGCCCACACCTTGTTACTTTGTGATTGGGCAGTCGGTTAAGAGGGTTGTGACATTCTCTGAGCCAGGAGAAGGCTATATATACCCTGATGTGAGGGTTTGCTTTGGGGCTCACTTTGAGAAGAGTTGTGTGATTTGACCAGATGAGACTCTGGGCAGCCATTGAGGGCCTCCCCCTCTCTTCCTTTACCCCTCCCTCCCCCCTCTCCCCCCACCCTTTAAAAACCCAGATGTTGGTGCTTCCCTCTCTGGTAATTGACTAGGTATGGATGTGATGGTCAAGACAGTTGGAAGCCTGTCTGCTGATCTGTTTCTCTGTCTTCTTGTAACTTCTGCTTGTAACTTGTGTTCTCTGAAGTTTGGGGTGCTGGCCTTTTTCCCCTGAACTAGGTAAATGACATATGTTTGATTAAAGCAAGATTGTTAACCTGTTTTGAATTGCTTTCCTTTAGAAAAGCAGATCTAAGAACTTGTGTTGGCAGCCACCCTGGGGATGCTGGGGTGCTTGCTGCTACAATATTCAACTTAACATAGTAGTTCCAACACTACTCTGCTTTTTGATGATTCCTCTGGATTTCTGTTTTTTGGGGGGCATTTAAAAATATTTCATTGGTGCTATTTTTAGTCATTACCACTTCAACCCCATCACATACCCCTGCCAAATAAAAAGCCTTCTAACAAATTAGTCAAGCAAAACAAGTCCACATTAACTACTCCTAAAATTTTATGTCATTCTGAACCTCTAGTACTTTTTTCATCATAATTTCCCCCAAATCCCTTACTATTCCATGTAACAAGGACAAAGTCAAGGATAATTGACTAATACAGCAACTCTGTCTGTACTTACCACATACTGTATACATAGTGATATCTCTGGGTTCAAACTTGGTCATTGCATTTATTTTGACTTGTTTTTTTGCCTAGTTTTAAAATACATATTGTTGTAATTATTTCATATTATTTCTCCTGATTATTTCGTTATCAGTTCACACATGTTTTTCCTATGTTCTGAATCTCTCATATTTCTTTTTTTTCTTATAGTACAATAATATTCCATCATGTTAAATTTTTATTTTTTTTGCTTTTTGGAGGGGGAAGGTAGGGCAATTGGGGTTAAGTGACTTGCCCAAGGTCACACGGCTAGTTTTTGTGTGTCTGTGTTAAGTTTCTGAGGCAGAATTTGAACTCAGGTCCTCCTGACTCCAGGGCTGGTGCTCTATCTGCTGCACCACCTAGTTGTCCCACATTCATATATTTCAATTGAACTATCTCGTAGTCAATGAACACACTTTGCTTTTCAATTTTCTGGTAACAAAAGTGTTTTATTTTGGGTATGTGTAAGTCCTTTAAGTTCTTTACTTCTTTGGGGTGCATACCCTGCAGTGGGGTATGGCAGGCAAAGGATATGGATCAATAACTTTTTTCATCTAAATTTTTTGGGAGGAACAATTGGACTGAACTCAACTCAATATTGAGTGTTTGTATAACCAAATTTCTTCAGTCCCTTTGTTGTTTCAGTTGTGTTTCACTCTGTGACTCCATCTGGAGTTTTCTTTGTTGGAGCGATTTGCCCAGGCCACACAGCTAGTGTCTTGAGGCTGGATTTGAACTCACGAAGATGAATTTTCCTGCCTCCAGGCCCAGTATTCAATCTACTGCTCTATCTTTCCTTTTTTTAGAATGGGCTTGTTTCTTTCTATCAACTTTGCCAGTGTGGTGAGTGTGAGGTAAAACTTTCGATTTGTTTTTATGTACAAATTATCAGTGATTTAGAGTATTTTTCTACGTGGTTACTGATATTTCTCATTTCTTTTGAAAACCTTTGCCCACTTATCTGCTAGTAAATGGTTCTTGGTTCTATTTGTATAAGTTCTCCATGTATCTTAGAAACCACTTATTAGACATTAAATACAAAGATTTTTCTCATGCTGTAATGTCATTTTTTTTTTGAGGGGGGAAAGCAAGGCAATTGGGGTTAAGTGACTTGCCCAAGGCCACACTAGATGTGTCAAGTGTCTGAGGCTGAATTTGAACTCAGGGCTGGTGCTCTATCCACTGAGAGGAAACAATGTGTATTTCCTCCTAAAATTTCATTCTAAATATTAGTTTTTTTCATGAAAAACCTTTTCGATTTTAAGCACTTAAAATTTTTTCCTTATCTCTTAAACTTATTAAGTTCCCTTAATTTTTTAATGACATGATCTAATAATATTTAGGTGGTATGTGGTATATGATGCTGGTCTATTTTTAGTCAAACTGTTTTCCAGTTTTCCCAGCAGTTTCCAATGAAAAGGGATTCTGTCTTCCAGTAGATTGTGTCTTAGGTTTCTCACAGGGCTATTCTATTTGTTTCTAGGTCTTGCTTGTCAATTCTGTCCCACTTCTATAAGGTCTTTTCCAACTTTGAAATTCTGTGATTGTACATTTAATGCTAGATTCATTTGCAGGCTCTAATTTTATTCATAAGAAAAACAAAATAGGGGCTTTAATACAAAAAATAAAAGATGTTTACATCGGAAGAATGGGTCAGCATATATAGTACCAAACTAGCAACTAAAAGTCTCTTCCTGTAGGGGGAACCTGTTCTTAAGGCCACGTGTGGCCCTCTAGGTCCTCAAGTACAACCAAATACTGGGATTTGTTCTATAAAGTTTGGATTCAGTCCAAGGGGCCGCCCTTGAGGACCTAGAGGGCCACATGTGGCCTCGAGGCTGCAGGTTCCCCACCCCTGTTCTAGGCACTCGTGGCTCCAATTCATATTACATGGGAATGCTGGTTCCTATGGACAAACAACCCACCCACCGGGTAATTTAAAGCCTCTTTTGTATTACTGGAATTACTCTGTGCTAACAGTTGTTTAGTCTTTACCATCATTGTAATGGCCTCAGAATGTTTGCTATTGTCCTCTGCATGCCTTTATTCAAGCTGCTATCCATTCTCTTTTTTCAGGATGTCTTCCTTGACCAACCTCTAGCTCCCGTGTAAATAAAACACTTTTTAATTGTCTCAGTGTGTGTTAATGTCTTCCATCTTTCCATTCCTACTGTATTTATGGTCTTTACCATGCAAATTAGCACTTAATCAAGTAATGTTTTCTATTTGTTTCATGTGCCCTCACCCAATGGGGACCCACCAAATGTCTGAATGTGCACAAATTGCTTCTTCAACGATATTATGAATGCATTGAGAGGAGGGACCTTTCTTTTCTGAACTCCTGTATGCCTTAAGATACCTAGCACAGGCCTATGTATTTGATAGATGGCCAGTAAACACCTATTCACTTGTTAATTTTGAGAAATAAATATGAGATTGGCAATAAACTAGCAAAAACAATCCATTTAAATTGGAAGCATACAACTTTTGTTCAAAACATTGGGAATGAGTAGCTCCTGAGACTTTCCTTCTCAAATCCTAATCTCAGCTCAGAAAAATGACATGTACCTTGAATTACAAGAATAGTTTTCTCTTAGTGTCTTGAAACAGCTTTGTTTGCCTGTGATGTCTGCTAGCTATAAGCTTGGCTTAGCCCCAAGCTAAGTGTTTCTACATCACACTTTGTTTTTTTTTTTAACTTATCTCCAAAGGAATCCTCATAAGTCCCATCATGTAAAGACATTATTTATTTATTACTGAATACTTTCAACCAACCTTTTAATGGTACAAAATTATTCCAGTCATTGAAGGAAAACATATCAAATAATTACATAAAAACAAACAGCCAAAGCTTTCAACAAATATAAGTGCAGAACAGTTGTTAAGTTTTTATAAATATAGTGAAACAAAAAAATGAGTTTAAGAAAGCTGAGGCTATTACTATAACACAATTTATTCTTCCTTTGAAGCTGTTCATAAGCGATTACTATCATACAAAAGACAGAACCCTACTATTTAGGGCTATGGAAATTAACACCACCCCCAATAAAAATATTTGAGACTCATGGAACAGGTGGTGATAACATAAAGCAAGATGAACTGTGGATGATGTTAGAGCAGTTTTCTAAGGAACCCATAAAGAAAGTGAAATCAAATGCTGATATTTATGGAAAATGAGCTTTGTGTCTTTGTATAAAATTTTAAAAGATGAATTCTGATTTCTGCAGAGAGAAAAACCACTTGGTCTTTTAAATTAACCATTGTTTTATGACTAAAAAGTAATCAAAAGAAGATTACATGTGGAATAACAAGACTTTAATCTGGCCTTAAAAGCAAAAACTCAGTACTATGGGATAATAGTAAAGTCAAAACGTAATGTTAATTAGTTTCTTCTTCTTAACAATGAAAAAGAAATAATTTAAAAGAACACAATCAAAATTTCTTTAAAAGCATGCATAGAAAAGGAGTAATTCAGTTTTGAGTCGAAATTTGTACACCTCACAATCCAATACATTCGTTTTATACTGGAAGATCAGATTTTTGGCATGGAACTCAAACTTTTGTTATTACTACCTGTCCCAGAACTAAGCAGAAGTTATGGATTTGATATGTAGTCAAATGAAGAGCAAAGGTAATTTAACAAAAAAATGGTAATCTTGTCATGAAGCAATCTCCAGCAAAATGGAAAAAGGCCAACAACCTAGGCTAAAAGAAGGGCACCAATCCATACACTATATCATTTAAGAACCACAAATTAATATTTACACAATCCTAAGTGAAAATGAACTTTCACTAGAAAACACTTTAAATAGTCAAGAAAATTGATACTACTAGCAGACACTATACAATAACAATTAGAGGAAGCCAGGCCCTCTGAAAAAGATTGACCCATTTTAATAATTGTGGGTACACTGTTCTAACTTTTGGAAGCAATATTCCTGAAATGGAAAGAAATGAGTTTGGAAGTTTTTAGCATTGTTTGTTGGGAAATGCAATTTTTCTATACTAGAAACAAGCTGTCAAGCAGAAGACAGAATATACGGAGATGGCAGAAGACAGTATTGTCTGTGATGATTTTCCTTCTCATGTCCAATAGGCTGCTCATCATAGCTCAGAAATTCCACTACAGGTTAAAGACATTTTTCCCTAGGTATCCAATTGCCTTAGCATAAAGCACAGTATATCATTCTCTTGCTAGTGAATTTAAGAAAAAGAGGTGAACATATGCTCCCTGATTATAGCAGTTTAAATATAAAAATAATTACTAGCAAGAGCTCTATCAAATTTGCTTCTAATACACTAAAGAGAGTCAAAGCTGAACAGCAAGTGGTGGAAAAAATTTGATCATTAGAGTTGTTCTAGTGGTGGTTCTAGTGATGAAGATGAGGGCCTTGGAGGAGATCTTGGTAAATGCATTTGACTGCTGTCTTCAGGTAGTTGTTATCCAGTGGCACATTAGACAAAATGGCAGCAATTTTATCTTGGCTGGGAAATAAAAAGAGAGAATCAGTTTTTCTGGAAACCCACATTCTCAATTCAAGGGATTAATTTTTTAATTAATTAGAAGTCACAGATGGGTAGTAAGTTAGGTAAAAGTGAAATGTCTAACCAGTAGGGGAATTACTGGCATTTTCTGGCAGGTGTATATTTTGGGGTTTGTCACCTCTTAGCTCATTAGGACTAAACTTAAAGAATGGATAAGATTCCCTCTATATCAGAATCTGAGTTGGCTCTTTGTAAGTGCGGCTCCATCAGACAGTCGAGACTTTGGGCTACTACAATAAGCACACGCTTCTCAGATTCTGCAGCAAGTGCCAAAGTTCAGTTTCTAGAGCTGAGAATTTTGGCTCTAGATTTTATGAGAATCTGACCTCATGGATGTTTAGGATTCTTCCAAATCCACATCAGACTCCCCACCAGAGATATTAGAGTGAGAAAAAGTTTCAGATTTTACCAGTCTAGCTCAGCCTCAAGGGGAACACTAGAGTGGGGTGTCCAAAAGAGTGAAAGGGATGCAAGAGAGAATTTGGAGTGGTTGGGAAATATAAAAATGTGCCTTCACCTAGCAGATATATTAGAGGAAAAAATATATAAAATATGCAACTCTAAGTCTTGGAGTTAAAAAAAAACCTGACAGTTCCTCACTAAAAAAATGAGTTATTGGGGGTAGCATTATATGTAAACACAGTGTAGATAATAGCAGGTCTTAAAAGATGCAAGATGCACTTAAAAATGAAATTAGAGGTGGGCAAAAAAAAACATTTGCCGTGAGGTGATGTGCCAAGATAAGCTCCCAGCTCACTTCCACATTGCCTCAGTGGATTAATTTCAGGGTTCTCCAAGTGAAATGCTGGGAATTTAGCAGCGAAACCCTATCAGATTTCCCCCTTTTGTTTTACTTACGCAATGTTCCCAATGAGGTTCTGAATGGTGAAAGATAATGGGACAGATGGATAATGGGCTGAAAGAGTCAGTGTCAATTCAAACTTTGCAAAAGTAGCAGAGCTGGAGAATAAGAGCTTCACTCTGTAAAAGACCAAGACCCACACAGATTCCATTAAATTAGGCATTTTGGTCTAATCTTAAAGATCTTAGAAATCATTAATATTTCTTTATATTTACAATTATTATAAATTTTCAGTAGTAATCTCTGATCTCAATAATGAGTTTTCATAGACTGTTTCCATAGAAGGCCCTGATCTCAAATGAATAAGGAATGGTGAAATTAGAATACAAGATTTAGTGGGGACATTATCACTGTTAAATAACTGAAAAGTTGTAATGTAGAAAATAGATTTATTGGTGTTTTGCTTATAGTTAAAAGGTGGAACTAGTAACTATAGTGAAAGTATAAGAGAGGCAGAATTTGGCTTAAAAAAAGCAAATTACATTTACTAGCCATTAATTAGAGCTCTCCACAAGTGAAGGAAATGGTGAGCTCTTCATCCCTGGAGGCTTTCTAGGAGAGGCTATTACAAAAAGAATTCCTGCTCAAGTGAGATTTGGACTAGGACCTCTGACTCCTCTTCTAACTCTCCGAGATTCTTTGAATTTGACAAAAGACAAAATCAGTCATTAATTTATAATATCATTTTTACAGTAGTGCCTTAGATTTTTATGTTGCCTTTTTTCTCTCTGATTAACTTTTTATATTCATGTTTATTACTGTATATTTGTCCTTATATTATTCTGGTAAGATAGCCTGGTATAATTACTATTATCCTCATTCGATAAATATGAGAACCAAGACCCAGAAATGATTCCCCTCTTCAATCTACACAGCTACCAAAGAGATCTTCCTAAAACACAGATCTGGTTATATTACTCTCCTACCCAGAAATCTTCAGTGGATCCCTATTGCCTCTAAGGCAAAATACAAACCCCCAGTCTGGCATTTAAAGCCTTCCACAATCTGGTTCCTATCTGTCTTTCCATTATAATTTCACATTACTCATCATTCATGCATATTGTTCTAGTCAAATTGGCTTCCTACATGCTTATGTACACAAAATAACATCTCCCATCTCTATGCCTTTACATGATACCTCATTGCCTAGAATACATCTTCTCTTAAAATCCCAGCTTCCTTTAAACCTTATCTCCAGTGACAACTCCTATATATCAGGCCTTTCCCAATCCCCTCAGCTGTTAGTGTTTTCTTCCTCCTGAAATGACTTTGTACAACTTTGTGTATATTTATATTTACTTATCTGTGTATATACTGTATCTTCCCAGAAGAGATAAATTTCTCAAGGGCAGAAACTATCTTGCTTTTGTGTTTGCATCCCCAGTACCTTGCAAAAAGTAGACACTCAATAAATGCCGGCTAAACTAAATTAGGTTAATGTTGGCTCCCCAGTCATATGGTGATTCATGTTCCTAGAACAACCACTTAGGTCCAGCCCTTCATCCATTCCCCCTCCTGGCCTAAGCCCTGGTTCATTACCCTTCTTACCCAGAGTGCCATAGTAGGAGAGAGCAGTATTTGCCAGTGGCATTTGACAGGCCTAAAAAACCACATGAGAGAAGAGGAAAGGGAGAAGAAATAGTGCATGGCAATGTAGAAAAGAAAAGGAGAAAAGAATTAGGGGGAAGAGAAAAAAAGTAGAGGATGCAAACAGTAGTGCCTTGCTGCTAATGTTGCCAAAAAATGCCTGTTAAGATACACAGGACAAAGGCACTTGGCTATGCTTCTCTCCATTTCACTAGTAAAATGAAACAGTAGATGCACAATGTTTTCTTCTCTGAAGGGACTTGAAAGAACAGAAGGCAGAACATCTGCAACAGGGTTACTATTGTGACTATTCTTTAAACAGCAGCAAAGATATTCTAAAGTCACTCCAAAGGAATGACTTCATCTAGTCTGGAAGGAGATGGTATTCTCAGAGAAAACTGCTTTCAAGAAATTACTGAGTCATTGTCAAGCTAGCTACAAATGAAACAGAAACACAGAAGGAAGGTGAAAAAAAAGATTTCATGTCATCTTTCTCATTTTTTTTTGGTTGGCTGTGATACAGTATACATACGACCTGAGAGCTAAGTGTGCAGTGCTGGGCAGAGAGAGAGAGTGCAAGCAGATCCCACACTGCCAGTGACACCAGCTTCCTTGCTATTCCTCCCACATTCTTTGAATGTCCTCTTGTGATCCCCTCTGCCTGGAATGTTCTCCCCATCTCCATCTCCTGGCTTCCTTCAAGTTTCAGCTCAAATCCCACCTTCTGCAAGTGGCCTTTCCTGGTGCCCCTTCATGCTTGTGCCTTCTCTTCGTAATGCCCTCCACTATACTTGTATATGTGAGCTCCCCAAGGCATAGGACTGTTTTTGGTTCTTTGTACTCCTAGCACTTAAACTCGGTGTTCAACAGACAGTAAGTACATGAAAAATGCTTGTTGATTTTTCCTGCTCATAGCAGCTGTGGCAGCCTAGCCTATAATGGGTCTCTACACCTTGCTTATTGACCTCATCTTCTTCCATAGCCTTGTCATCTTTATAAACATGATGCCAACATCTCTATACATAGCTTTAGCCTGTCTCCTGACTGTCAGTCCTGCTTCAATCAATTGCCTACTCATCATTAAAAGGGGGATGTCCCATAGGTATCCCAAATTCAGTATATTCAAACAGAACTCATTATCTTTTCCCCAAAACCTACTCTTCCCTTTGGAATTGGCACACAGTAGGCGCTGAATATTTACTAAATAAAGTCACTAGTTTCTTTATAACGTCAGCTCAAACATCAATTGACCTTATATTTATTGTATATACACCTACACATTACTTCCCCGATATATGAGCTCCTTTACAGCAGGGACTATTTCTTTACTTTGTACCTCCATAGCCTAGAACAGTGACTACACATAGTAGGCACCAAATAAATGTTTACTGATTGACTACGGTATCCCAGGGCTATGACTGGCAAATTAAACAACTGCATTTGTGATTCAAAATAGTACCAAAGGAAAGGGAGGCAGTGCCCTAAGGTGGTGATAAAATAGGACAGAATCAGGAAATTTCTTAAAGCATGGTAATTCAATTATTTTATGCTTATGCAGGTATTACAATAATATACCCAGTGAGTGGTATTGCCTTATAAGAGCTAAGTGTATAAGCATACTTTGGATGGAAAATCAACATTAAAATCAATAATCATAACTACAATAGGTTTCTCTAATCACTACTTACTCAGTATTATTCACATCTATGTTCATGAGGTTATACTTTGGTCCCCATCTACTTAGAAATTCAATCTCTTCTCCCAGGAGTCTGCAATGGCCTACTACCAATGACAACTCTTGTAGCATCTGGAGAAACAGGAAGATAAATGAGACTGTAAATAATTTTTTGCCCTTAGTGACTTTTCTCCATGGAGTTCAAAGCCCCTGAACAAGATGGACTACCATTTCAGAAGCTCCAATTGTGTATCCAGTTTTAGGTCAGCCTTCAGGGGCAGATGACAACACTTATTTTTCCTGGGATTTTGCAATTAGACTTTACCTTAGGCACATGATGCTGTGTTATGCATTTATTCTTCCATGATCCCTGATCCTCAATGAACTGAAAAATGAGTCTATGCACTAACAGTGATGATGGGGGAGCTTTATTTTCTGCAAAAATAAATAGAGTTATTTTTCATGTTTCATATAAATTTGTTCTTTATATTAAAGATGACAAGATAGCAATCTCAAAAAGCTCTGTGAAAATGAGTGCCCCTTCATTCTGATTTTTAGTAATGTGAAAGAAAAACTTGATAACTGTTGATTTGGATAATGTAGGATATACTTAAATAGGATTTAGCTATAAAAATCTCAATATCAATCATTCCTTGGGACTAATTATAAGAAAGTTATTTTGTTTAAAGTTCTAAGACCGACATTGATGATCTTTATACAATGATTCAAGCACAGAAATTTCAAATTGTATTAACTTTGCAACAGCCTGCAAAGCACAGACCTCAAGGAGTAATGTAAACTTGAAAGTTCCTAACTTTAGAAAAAAATGTTTAAAGTCATACCATGCAGCAGAGTTTCAAAGTTTACATCAATAATCTTTCTGCAAGTTTTGCTCAGGAAAGGAAGACCATCTAGGGAAAATCAGAAGAAAAAGTTATTTCCTAACTCCCTTACTAGTTTTAAATCCCACAATCTCAACTATATAAAATAAGTAGCTTTACATAGAGAATTTTGATAAGCTAGCTGAATTAACTTAAGTTTCCAAGCTTTAAAAACTTTGATGGATCTTGGGGTTCTCTGTATCAGTGAAATCACAGGTCCAGTCCCTACTGAAATAGCTACCAGATTAAATAATTTGATTTCAATTTTTACTTTTTCTCCAGATTTTTGGTTTTGATTATGTTTATGGAGATTAAAAAAAATCAAAAGAAAATCTAACATATACCACATGCTTCTTAGAATATACTGAAAATTGGGGCAGCTAGGTGGCTCAGTGAATAGAGCACCGGCTCTGGAGTCAGGAGGACCTGAGTTTAAATCTGACCTCAGACATGCAACACAAAACTAGCCATGTGACCTCAGGCAAGTCACTTAGTCCCAACTGCCCTGCCTTCCCCCTCCAAAAAGCCAAAAAAAAAAAAAATATGTATATATAAATATTTATATACATATATATTTATATAAAATAATCTAACCTTTTCTTAATTGCTCAAGGGCATTATTATTAATATTCAATTACTGAGACATATTGATTTAGTTGCAAATGGTATAGGAACACAGGGGCAAACTGGTGCTGACTACATAAGTGTCCATGGCTCTTACCTTATTGATAAAGACCCATATATCATCTTATTTTAATTTTTAAATCAATGCCTTTTTGGAGAACATCTTTTATTTTTACATAGCATTTACTTCTGCATATATCCCTTTTCCTATCTAGCTAGGTATCTTATTGAAAAAATGGGGAAAAAAGCAATTTAGAAGAAAAAACGCAATTTTGACTATAACTGACAGTACCTGACAGCATGTACAATATTCTACAACTCATAGTTCTTTACCTGTGCAATGAAGAAAGGTGGGTGAAATTTTTCAGCTCTTCTCTGGGAACAAGTTTGGTATTTTAATCAAATAGCATGCTGTTTCAATTTATTATTTTGTTTACATTGTTGTAGTCACTGTGTATAATGTTCCTGGTTCTGCTTACTTCACTCTGCATCAGTTCATCCAAAATTTTCCAAGCTTCTCTGAATTCTTTATAATCATTAATTCTTATGATGTGATATTATTCCATTAAATTCATGTACCATACTTTGTTTAGCAATCCCCCCACCCATTGGTATCTATTTATTTTTCAATTCTTTGTTACCAATAAGAAGTGCCAATTTATTTTTAGGTAGTGCAAGATATTCATTACCTCCTGAGAATGTAATATAGCTGCCTTTTTGCAAAATTACTCAGCAAAGGCAGAGGTTTTCTGAAGTGCTTTTGTGCCCTCTAGAAAATCATCTTATCAGCTTTCTGCTGACTTGTCAGCACCATTCAAAAACACCATTAATGACTTTTACACAGTAGACTACAAGCACCTATAATCTATAACTAATATATGCTAAGTTTGCTGGTGGGAAGTGAAGACTGGAAATGCTTTTTTAAGAAATTTCTGCTACAGTGGTTGACAAAAGCATATTATGTTCTAAAAGGTCTGCAAATCTTTTATCTTCTACAAGATTATCAACAGATAATGCTTCTGAAGACATTATACAAAACCAAAATTTTCTACTAGGTCTTTTAAATGCTTGACATTGAATAAGATTCTGGGCACAAATAACATTTAATTTTAGTATTATCAGATTATGAATGACTGACATTTTATAGAATTTTTTGCTTTGCAAAGTAATTTATATATATTATCTCATTTAAGCCTAATAACCCTATGATTTGGATATTTTTCAATTTTATAGAAGAGGAAACTGAGGCTCAGAAAGGTTAACTGAAGACAGTTACAGATACAGTGCGTGCCAGAGAAAGATTCTAACACAAATCTTCCTGCTTTTACATCCAACATTCTATGCACACTGCCTCTTAAAAGTCTCAAGAAATATATGCAAGGTATATCAGTGTTCTCAAGAAATCTCAGGGCAGTATAATAAATAAAGCACAAATACAAGTGGTGATGTCTCAGGCAAGTCATGTAACTTCTTTGAGCCTTAGTTTCCTCATCTGTAAAATGAAGGAACTGAGATATAGAATTTCACTAAAATATTATAATTCTTCTATAAAACATTTCACATCGAATAACATCCTGGTTTATCATCCTGGCTGAACCAATGAAGCAATGTTAGGACCAAGCCACAAGATTGGAAAATTATTCCTTAACACCAACCTTGTTTCCTTAGGGTGAGATTTTTGCCTACCAATAGAATTTAGGTAAGCCTATGTTTCTGAAATTAATTTTTTCTGAAAATAATAGAAGATGATAGAATCAGAATTTCTCTCCTTTCTAAATCCCCTGCCCTGGTGGTGGAACTCTGAACTGATTAAATCATTTTGGAAAACAATTTGAAACTATATAGAAAAAGTCACTAAATTATGCATATGCTTAGATTCAGCATATAATTACTGAACACAGAGACCAAAGAGATGAAAGAAAGGAATTAAATGGACAAAAAATTTGTAATGGCACTTTTTATCCTAGCAAAGAAACAGAAACAAAGTGGTGTCCATCAAAGTGACTGAACAAATTATGGTATATTAATTTAATGGTATATTATGAACTGTAAGAAGGTCTAAGGGGTGGCTCTAGAAAAAACCTGGAAGGTCTTGTATTAACTGAAACAGAGAGAAATAAGTGGGACCAGGAGAAGAAATTATACAATGACTACAACGTTGTAAAGGAAAAAAACTGAAAGACTTAAGAGCTTCAATGACCAAATGACGCCAGAAAACTGCTGATGATAACATTAAATGTTTTCTACTTCAGCAGAAAGGGGAGGGGATAAAGGTACAGAACGATACACATAATTTCAAACATAGTTAATGTGTAGATTTGGACTGTATATAGTTATTTGTTGTGGGGGAAAGGAGATAGGGGAAATGTTAGGAGTGTGTGAAAGTAATAATACAAAACAAAGAACATCAACAAAACATTAAGAAAAAACAGAGCAGAGAAAAGAAGAAAGTCCAGGGGGCAATATAGACAAGTAGAACAGTGTTGGAAATACCATTTTGAATTTAATACTGTATATACTTAAAAAAAAACAAACCCAAGCTGTATGCAATCATGTCACATGAAGTACTTTTTCTGTTTTTTTTTATAAGAAAATGTTCAAATATGTTGATATTTATCAAGTTTATAGCAATAAATAAACGCTTTAAAAATGAAGATAGAATCAAACAATTTCTTTGTCCATCCATACATTAGTTTCTACTCTGTAAGCAACAGGTAAACACCTGTGAAAGCTCTAGAATGATGACATTTTCAATCAACAAATGTTTTATTTTATGTGAGCCTGCAGCATCAGCACATGTTGCTACCATATTGCTTTTTATTCCTTTCCATATTTAAAATTAAGATTTGAATCCTGAATGAATTTAATCATGGGGTTTTATGATGTATTCATCCTCACATATAAATGGTTGTAAAATAAAATCAGATTGCTTTTGCTACTTACCCACAGGCTCTCCAAAGGTGATGGTGAGCTCTATTGAGTCATAAAGGAAAGTGAATACAGCCTGGCTATCACTCCATTCAATGATCTCCCATTCTGAGCAGCTAGAGTTTACAAAAAAAAAAAAAAATGTCAAACTGCCAGGTTCAGGAATCATTTTTCTTTGAATGAATCTGAAATTTCATTGGTACAGGGAACTCCCAGTGAGAAAACTCCCTTTGGCAATGCAGTTCAGCACATGCTCTGTGACTTATAGCCTAAGAAAGAGCTTCCTGGAGCACTGAGAGAGAAAGTAAATGATTTGCCCAGGATCCCAGGTTCAGAGGTGGGCCTTAAGCCTAGGTCTATGTGATTCTGAGGTTGACTATTTACTGTCATGCTGCCTCTCTTTTCTTTGAGATAAGAATAACCAAATCACATCTAATCCCACAAAAAATAGTATCAGGTGGTATTCTTTCCTCTGGACAAGTGACACTAGATATTTAAAATTAAGTACTGTGATGCTATAGTCTTAGGTTGCTGAAAGAAAGAAGAACAAAAGTTATTAGTGGCTCCCTATTCTTTTTTTCTTAAAAAAGTTTTTTTAAATTCAATCTGAACTCAAATACAAAAAGAAGAAAAATCCCCACAACATTTCCATGTACATAGCACAACACAAAAAGAGGATTCAATATGAAACCAGGAATCTCCATTTCACAGAAAAACAAAACAAAACAAAAAAACCCCTACATAATATGTACAACACATTGTTTTTTAAAGCTACCCTGGTTTTCTGTGCTTTCTTCTGAGTTTTTTGTTTTCTGCTGTGTACTTTATTTTTTTTCTTCCTCTTTCAGACCCTGCACTAGAGAAGGCCACCATTAGACACATGTATGCACGTGTGTGTTTTGTATGTAAAACCATACTATACATATTTCTAGTCATCAGTTCTTTCTCTGGAGATGGATCTTGCTTCACAGGTTCTTTGTAGTTGATTTGAATATTTATAATACTCAAAATAACTTAATTATTCACATTTATTCTTTGAATGCTATTTCTGTTACTATATACAATGTTCTCTTGGTTCTGTTCATTTCACTCTTTGTTTGTCCATGTTTTTCTCAAGCTCCCTATTATTTCTAGAATTAAATACAAATTTCCTCATCCTGGTATGTAAAGCTCCCCCAGTCTGCATCCAAGCCACCTTTCCAGGCTTGTTTCCCATGACTCTGATACATTCTATATTCTAGCAAACCAGACCAAGGTTCTCCAAACTCAGCAGGGAGAGCTCCACACCCTGTACCTCTGCTGAAAACATTCTTCCCATTGCCTCTCAGAAGTTTTAACTTTCCATAAGATTCAGCTAAGATGCTTCCATCTATCTTTCTGTTAAGTGCTTACTCCCTCTCAAATTACATTGGATTTAATTAGGTATTTACATGCTTTACCACTATAGAATGCAAGTTCCTCAAAGGTAGGGACTATATTATTTTTGTCTCTGTATCCCTAGTACCTACCACAATGCCATGAATAGATTAATGAAAAGGATTTATCAAGTGCTTATTATCTACTCCACACCAGGGATACCACTTTAAAAGCAAAGAAAGTGGGGCGGCTAGGTGGCGCAGTGAGTAGACCACCGGCCCTGGAGTCAGAAGGACCTGAGTTCAGATCCAGCCTCAGACACTTAAAGCACACACAAATAAAAACCTAGCCTTGTGACCTTGGGCAAGTTACTTAACCCCAATTGCCCTCCAAAAGCCAAAAGAAAAAAAAAAAAGCAAAGAAAGTCCCTGCCTTTAAGGAATTCACTGGGAAGTGGTGGCCAGGGAAGGGACACCTTAATCTGGAAAGTTACAGGGAAAGCAGTCTGACAAACCCTATCTGCAAAGAGCAGAGTTGATTTGATCATGGTTCTTGGTTCCAGAAAATGGAAGGGGGAGCATGGAGAAAAGGGCAGTGAGACAAGAGAAACACTTAGTAAGTGTCTGCTGAATTTAATCCAACAGATGAGATGTTTTCCTTACTTGAATTTTTCTAGGCATTCCTTAGTTCTATTTGCTTCTTGCTGTAGACTGTTTATTTGGGCAAGTGCCTGCTGCCTCTGTATCTCCAGTTCTGATATATTCCTGCAGAAAAAAAAATATTATATTCAGGGAAAGATAAATCCTTTAGTATAAACTCCAGAATCTATCAATAGATGTGGGTTATGGCACAAGAAGAGAAATACTTAATTGCTCTAATCCTCCTCATCATGAAGTTTAAAAGTCTGGTGAACGTCTTTGTTGCTACCCTTGAATCCTCAAAAGACTGTTTTGACAGAGAGGTCTAGGTCTGTTTTAGGACAGGTCCAGAACAACACTCTATGTAAAGCCAGTTTCAAAAAATGTCATCAATGACTCGATCCTCTGGAATGATTTCAGAATAAAACAGAAGCTCTGAACCAGTAAGAGTTATTAAGACCCATACCCCCAAATTAGTCTGGAACCAAACCAGTTTCTGGCAGCAGGGCACCATTTGTTTGATGGACTCTGGCACTATATTGGCAAACACAAAAATTGAAGACTTACCTCTTGAGTTCTTCTTCTTCAGCTTGTAATTGTTCTAATTCTGACAGAGAGAGAGAGAGAGAGAGAGAGAGAGAGAGAGAATTATATTCCTAATGAACACCTTTTCTACTAACACATCTTAGGAAATAGAGAATTGTCCAGGGATTTTCTACCACCTCCACACAAGAAAATCGTTTTATTAAAAATCCCAGGTGACTACCTCTGTTCAACTAGGGCTTTCATATCTACTAATCTATATCTACTTATCTCAGAAAAAATACTGTGCTAAAAGTTTTTTTTTAGCTGTAATGTGCTATATAAAATGAGTCACTTTAATCATAAAGTGATTATTATTATATAAAATCATGCACTGAGAAAAATTTCCTCAATTAAAATATTGTCTTATTAATTGGCAGTTACCTTTCTCTGTAGCTAACATTTCAGAATCCCATTCTATCATAGGGGTATCTTCTTCATTCTTGTCCAGATTCTTAATTTCTAAAGGAGAAAACATGCATTAGAGTAACTCCATCAATAAGCATTTACTGTGTAACCACAAGTGTTGAGAATCAATGTCTTAAGTGAGAACTAGCAGAAGAATGGCATCTCTTTTAAACACAAAGTACATAAGAACTATCTATCCTCTAGAATCAAAACACAGGATGATGATGCTGATGAAGGATAATATTAGAAAAAGCCAAATGTTATTTTAAGCTCTAAAGCAGAATAAGATTTTTCTAAGGGTCTATTGAGACATCTGAAACATAGCTAGCACTTTTTTTTGTGCAGGCATAACTAATGTAATGTTGTTCTAGACAATATCAATAAGCAGTCAATTTAATATATTAAAACCAAACTCCTCTGTAACCAACTTCATTGGAAAAGGGTAGTTGTTTTTCTACTCCTGGTGAACCTGTCCTATGTTTTCATCGGTAGAAAGTGCCTTACCTGGACAATTAGAAAATAGTGCAGAGCAAAGCTAAGATGGAGGAGTAAAGGCAGGGACCCACGTGAGATCTCTCCCAAATACCTTTTAATAATGACTCTAAACAAATTCTAAAGCAGCAGAACCCACAAAAAGATGGAGTGAAACAATATTCCAGCCCAAGACAATTTAGAAAGTGGGCAGGATAGGTCTGTTGCACCAGGTTGAGAGAGGAGCACAGTCCAAGCAGGCCATGCTAGTGCAGAATGAGCCCCAGCAAACTAGGAGCAAGCAGTGGGGCAACTGAATCAGTAGCACCAGAGGCAGTGTCCAGACCTCTCAGCCTACAGACAAAAAGGGGATAGGACAATGGGTCAGGAGATTTACAGGGGTCCCTTTGCTGGCACCAAGGCAAGACTGTTGCATTGCTTGGATGTAGGTCACAGCCCTGGGTCTTAGACCCACTGCAAGGATAAGCACTAGTGTGGCAGAGCTCCCAGCCGCAGGGGAGCAGCATCAGGGAACTGTATGAGGACTGAAAAGAGTGCTTGTGGTCACTCACAAACCAGTGCAGAAGAGTAGTAAACACACCTCTGACCAGATCATTGGAAGCAAAAAGACCTCTGAAGAACCAAAAACTTATAGAACCGCTAAGTACATCTGAAAACAGCTGCACAAAAACCAGTGAAGCTTGGGACAGCGCCCCTCCACTTGGAAAGCAGAGCCCCACTTTAGCACAGAGTTAAAAGTCAAGAAATAGGCTGGAAAATGAGCAAACAGAAAAAATTCTGACCATAGAAAGTTACTAGGGTGACAAGGAAAGTCACAACATACTTATAAGAAGACAACAAAGCCAAAATTCCCACATCCAAAGCTTCAAAGAAAAATGTGAATTTGTCTCAGGCCATGGAAGAGCTCAAAAAGGATTTTAAAAATCAAATAATAGATGTCGAGAAAAAATTGGGAAGAGAGATGAGAGTGATGTAAGAAAATTAAGAAAAAAGAGCCAACAGCTTGGTAAAGAAGGCACAAAAATAGTGAAGAATACAACACCTTAAAAAACAGAATAGGCCAAAAGAGCCACAAAAATTCACTGAAGAGAACCCCTTAAAAAAGTAAAATTGGCCAAATGGAAAAGGAAGTACAAATGTTCACTGAAGAAAATAATTCCTTAAAAGTTAGAATTGGGCAAGTAGAAGGTAATGACTTTATGAGACAAGAAGAAACAATCAAACAAAATCAAAAGAATGAAAAATATAGAAGCAAATGTGAATGAAATATTTCACTGGAAAAACAACTGAACTAGAAAATAGATCCAGGAGAGATAATTTAAGAATAACTAAACTACCTGAAAGTCATAATCAAAAAAAAGAGCCTAGACATCATCTTACAAGAAATTAACTAGGGCTAGGTGGCATAGTGAATAGAGCACCAGCCCTGGAGTCAGGAGGACCTGAGTTCAAATCCGGCCTCAGAAACCTAACACTAACACACACACACACACACACACACACACACACACACACACACACACACACAAAACCTAGCCGTATGACCTTGGGCAAGTCACTTAACTCCAATTGCCTTCCCCTCCCTCCTTTCTCCCCCGCCAAAAGCAAGAAAGTAACAAGGAAAACTGCCCTGATACTCTAGAACCTAAGGGTAAAATAGAAATTGAAAGAATCTACTGCTCATCTCTTGAAAGAGATCCCAAAATGAAAATTCCTAGGAATATTATAGCCAAATTCCAGACCTTCCAGATCAAGAAGAAAATGCTGTAAGCAGCCAAAAAGAAATAATTCAAATATTGTGGATCACAGTCAGGATAACACAAGATTTAGCAACTTCTACATTAAAGGACTGAAGGGCTTGTAATATGAAATTCTGGAGGGCAAAAGAGCTAGGATTACAACTAAGAATCACACCTACCCAGCAAAACTAAATACAAAATCCTTCAGGGGAAAAAAATGGACATTCAATGAAACAGAGGACTTTCAAGCATTCCTGATGAAAAGACCAGAGCTGAATAGAAAATTTGACTTTCAAATACAAGATACAAAAGAAACATAAAAAGGTAAACAGGAAATCATAAGGGATTTAATAAGGTTAAGCCATTTATATTCCTACATGGGAAAATGATTATTTCTAACCCCTAAAAATGTCCTCATTATCATGGCAGTTAGAAGGAGTATACATGGAGAGAAAGCAGAGGTGTGAGTTGAATGTGATGGTATGATTATCTAAAAAAAAAAAAATTAAGAGATGAGAACAAAGAATACACTGGAAGAAGGGGAAGGAGAGAGGCAGAATGGGATCAATTATCTGACATAAAAGAGTCCTGAAAGAGATTTTACAGTGGAGGGGAAAATGGGGGAAATTCAAGGGGAACACATGAACCTTACTCTTATTGGAACTGGCTCAAAATGGTAATGACATACACACTCCGTTGAGTGTAGAAATCTTTCTTACCATACAGGAAAGTAGGAAGGGAAACAGGGTGGGAGAGCTGAAAGAAGGGGGAGCTGTTTGGGGGAGGTAAAAGTCAGAAGCAATACACTTTTAAGAATGGACAGGGTAGGGGCGGCTAGGTGGCGCAGTGAATAGAGTGCCGGCCCTGGAGTCAGAAGGACCTGAGTTCGGAGCCGGCCTCCACACTTAATCTGCACAAACAAAAACCTAGCTGTGTGACCTTGGGCAAGTTACTTAACCCCAATTGCCCTAAAGGGGCGGCTAGGTGGCGCAGTAAGAGCGCCGGCCTCGGAGTTGGGATGACCCGAGATCAGATCCGGCCTCAGAAAATGAGAACCCATGCATAAATAATGACTAGCCATGTAACCTTGAGCAAGTTACTTAACCCCAATTGCTTTAAAAAAAAAAAAAAAAAAGAATGGACAGGGTAAAAGGAAAGAGACAGCATTATAAATAGGGAGAAAATAAGATGGAGGGAAATACAGAGTTGGTAGTCATTAATATGAACATTTTTTATAGCATTTCTTTCATAAAAAACTTCGTTTCTCAAATATAAAGAAAACTGAATCAAATTTATAGAAACAAGAGCTATTCCTCAATTGATAAATGGTCAAAGGATTTGAACAGGCAGGTTTTTTTTAAAGCAATTGGGGTTAAGTAACTTGCTCAAGGTTACACGGCCAGTCATTATTTATGTGTGGGTGCTCATTTTAGTTTTTTTTTTTTTTTTTGCTTTTTGGAGGGTACTTGGGGTTTAGTGACTTGCCCAAGGTCACATGGCTAGCTTTTGTGTTAAGTGTCTGAGGCAGGATTTGAACTCAGGTCCTCCTGACTCCAGAGCTGGTGCTCTATTCACTGTGCCACCTAGCCACCCCAAACAGGCAGTTTTCAAAATAATCAAAGCTATCTATAAGTCACATGAAAAAATGCTCTAAATCACTATTGATAAGAGAAATGCAAACTGAAACAACTCTGAACTACTATTTCACACCTGTCAGACTGTCTAATATGACAGAAAAGGAAAATGACAAATGTTGGAGGGGACGTGGGAAAACTAAAACAGTAATGTATTACTGGTGAAATTGTTGTATAGTGATTCAAGTATTCTGGAGAGCAGTTTGGAACTATGCCCAAAGGGCCATAAAACCATGCATACCCTTTGACAAAGCAATACCACTTATAGGTGTGCATCCCAAAGAGATAGAAAAACAAAAAGTAAAAGGACTTACGTGTACAAAAATTATTTATAGCAGTTCTTTTAGTGGTGGCAAAGAATTGGAAATTGAGGGAATGTCCATTAACTGGGGAATGGCTGAACAAGATTTGTATATGACTGTGATGGAATACTATTGTACTTTAAGAAGTGATGAGAGGGATGCTCTCAGACTTTTATGAACTGTTGCAAAATGAAATGAATAGAATCAGGAGGATACTGCACACAGTAACAGCAATACTATATGATGATCTACTATGAATAACTTAGCTATTCTCAGGAATATACAATGATCCAAGACAATTCTGTAGGACTTATGATGAAAGGTACTGCCTATCTTAAGAGAAAGAACTGGTAGAGCCTGAATGCAGTTCAAAGATACTTTTTCTTTATTTTTCTTGGGGGTTTTTTTGTCTGTCTTTTCTTTTACAGAATGACTTACATGGAAATATGTTTTGCATGACTATACATGTATAATCTATGTCAAATTGCTTGTCTTCTCAATATGGGGGAGAGGGAGAAGGAGACAGAATTTGGTACTCAAAATCTGGGGGAGAAAAACCAAAATGTTAAAATTGTTTTTACATGTAATTGGGGGAAAATATTACATAAGATTAAAAAAGAAAAGAAAATGGTATTCTGCATTTTAGGGATTGGAGGTAGGAAATGGTAATTAGAAGAGATACTGGAGAGGGAGAAGGCTTATATAATGAGGAGCAGAGATTCAGTTGAGGTGGGGTGAGGGGTATGGAGAGGAGTTTTAAGCACTAAAGAATCTTTTCTAGTGGTAGCTAGGTGGCAGCAACGAATAGAGCACCAGCCCTGGAGTTAGGAGGACCAGAGTTCAAATCCGGCCTCAGATACTCCCATATACACTTAACACTTACTAGCCCTGTGACCTTGGGCAAATCACTTAACCCCAATTGTCCTGCCCTTCCCCCTCCAAAAAGCAAAAAAAAAAAAAAAAAAAAAAGAATCTTTTCTAGTTCTCTTCCTTTACTATTTTAAACTTTATGGTAACAATTTTGGGTCACAAGAAATGTGTCTTTTGTTTAAGGTACCATTGTTACTCTGAAATTATCACCCATATTTGTGTTTTACTAAATTAATGTTTTCAAGAAATTAAATAAGGGTATTAGGCTGGGTATGCCTATATATCTAATGATAAATATATAATACTTGTATATCACTTAAAAAAAATTGGACTTGTGATTTCCTTAGTGTAGGGAACTCCCAGGAAACTCCCCCCACAACTTTCTTACCAATGCAGATCAGCATTTTCTTTACAATTTATATAGTCCTGGCTAGTCTATAGACTTGCCAAGGATACTGAGAAGGTAAGTGACATATCCAGGGTCACAGAGCTAGTATCAGAGGCAGAATTTGAACCTAGGTCTTCCTGATTCCAAGGCCAACTCTATCCACTATTCCATGTTGCCAATCGTAAACTTTATACTTTTCAAAGTGATTACTCTAGTCACATATGATTATTAATAAAATTAGATTTCCTAACCCTTAGCTTGATTTTGTGGAAAGACCAGATAGGAAACGAGAAGACCTAGGTGTAAATGCTATCTTAATAGTTATTTAACTTAATCTTTATGGACTTATTTCCTCATCTATAAAATAAAAGTGTTAGAGTACATCTCTACAGGTTTTTCCAGCTCTCAATCCTGAGACCTATAACCATGTTGACTACTTGAGCAAGTGCAGTCTGCTTTAGGGCAATTTTCTTTCTTTTCAGAGGGAACTGGAGAGGGGGATAGTTTTCATGGTAAGATTTGATTACTACTCTTTGGAGGCAGCAATTTCTTTAATTCTCTATTATTTCTTCCATAAAGATAAGGCACGATTTGCACCACTGGAGGGAGTGTATATATCAATAACATCACAGGTTTTTGTAAGTATGAAAGTATACCTTATCCCATCCATTATTTTTGATTACTAAATCCTCTACAAAAGAGAAGTGGGTTTCAAAAATCAAGAGAGGAAAGGAAAGGGGTAAATAAAAGGGTGTTCTAAGTGCCATGAGAACTCTTAAGTCACAGTTTGGAAAATAATGCCACAGAAGGCTATTAAGAGGGAGTTTACTAGTTGCTGATTTATCCTCTGTTAAGGCTTAGAAATGTATGGACAAAATAATTTCCTTAAGTTCAGGACCTCTATTTTACAAGTCTCGAAGTCCTCAATAGTAAGTATCTTGCACGAAGTAGCTATTAAAAAAATATCTATGAATAACTGGTAGCTGAGAGCTCTGAGATTGTGGTTTTAAGTGTTTATTGTCTTTTCAGTAGGTCATGGGGTGTTGGTTATTTAGTAATTTACTCAGTGCCTGAAAAGGCTTAATCATCAGGCTAAGTCATAGTCATTTTCTAAAATCAAAAAGCATTGTGCAGTTTTCTAAAGCAATCTAGTGGTCTGAAATGTTCTTGTTGGCTAGGTTATGAATCATCAGAATAGAAGGGCTTCAATTTGTTCCAACTCGAATTTATAATGTGAAAATAAAGTTTCTGAGGAGAGAAGATGTGAGCTACCTAAACTCCCAACTTTGGAAATGCCAAAAAAATTTTACCCAGGTCCAGAGTAGCAAGACAGGTATCCACCTCCTTGAGTACAGACTCCATCTTGTCCATCCTTGCCTGAAGCTTCTCCCTTTCAGCCTAAACACAAAATAAATGCAAATAGATTAACCTAAGCTAAAGTGAAAAACTTTATTATAACTCATGTGACATGATAGATAGGAAAGCACATTTTAGAATCAAAAGAGAATCCTTCTTAATCCAAACTTGGAAAGAAATAACAGACCTAAATAAGGTAAGAAAGATGATCTATAGAATGTAAACTGCTTGTAAATAGGGATTATTTTACTATTTGTGTCTATATCCTTAGTGCCTACCATGCCTAGTATATAGTAAGTGCACAATAAATGCTTGTTGATTGATTAATCTATGACCAATGGCATTATGACACACATTTACCAGGATCTTGTCTTGGAAGAGTGAGTTCCAAAGGATGGCCCTCACATTGGGATGCCTATATCTTGCTCCCTTTGAGCACAAAACAGGGATGGGGATATTTTCCATAATATGCCAGATTTGTAAACCTATTTTGGTTTATTTATGGGCCAAATATCCTAACAGCATAACCTTCTCCACACTTCCCCAAGCATTTTTGCCATGATCACTACCATAAAAAAGTAATTCTTTGGGCTGCTCTACACCAAAATTACCTTTGCTGATTGTACCAATTTGCTATATAGAACCACTTTCCCTTGGTGAGCAAAAACTTTAGTCTTCTTGGCAAAACGTGATTTCATTTTGTTCAGATGGGTTCCAAATGTCTTCAGCTGTAGGAAAGAATAAGGCATTGCATCAAAACAGTCATTTGGGTGGGGAAGGCTCAGCTGCTGTATGGTAGGTGGGTAACACAACACAAAATTTCCTTTACTCATCCAAGCCTAATTCTTATGGCCCTTCTCTTTTGTAAATGTAATTCCATCTATTTGAGTACAGAACTCAGGACTTGAGTTTCACTCTCAGGTTCAGATTCACATCAAACTACTGAACATAAAACTGTCTAGTAAGGATAACCTATTTAACATAATAGTCAAGTTTTAAATGGCTTGCTTATTATTCAATCATTCAAACTCCAGTTGTGTCCTCAGCTTTTCCTTATCTAAGTCTACTAGGAGATATAAAAGGGGGAAAACGATTACAAATAAACTTCACATCCCATTTGCAAAATTAAAAAAAAACTTTTTTGAATTAAATTCTTACTAAGAGCAGATAAAAAAAATTATCACAGTCACATGTATCTTCACATGTATATGTTTCATAGCAAACACTGGGAATCAGTTCAGACATTTTCAACATTCAGAATAAAGTACCTCTTCATCAGAGCAGCCCTTCATTACTTCCCACAGGCTCCTATTCACATCCACCAGTAGTTTGTCCTGTTTCAAGGCATGGAGCTTTAATCTAAAGCAATGAAAAGGAGTTCATGAGAACAAGGTGACAGAAAAGCACAAAATGAGCTGTACACAGTCTTCCAAGGACATCTAAATATGCTAGGAAGCAAAAGAAAGAACTTCTTCTTTTGTCTTTAACCAATACTATCTTTTTTTTTTTTGCTTTTTTTTGGGAGGAGGGAAGGCAGAGCAACTGGGGATAAGTGACTTGCCCAAAGTCACATGGCTAGTAAGTGTTAAGTGTCTGAGGCTGAATTTGAACTCTGGTCCTCCTGATTCCAGGGCTGGTGCTCTATTCACTGCATCACCAAGCCGCCCCTCTAACCAATGCCATCAACCAATTCTGAACTCTGCTCCACATAATGAGTATGAAAACCATCCCTGGACAGTGACCTTCCTTGATTTAATCGCTCCTCCAAACTTGCAAAATGACAGTAGAATGTGATAACTCTAAAAACTTCCTTTTCAAAAAGAATTGATTTCACATCCCAACCTGGAAATGTGCCTCTGAGATTTTTGGAATCTAGCCTTTTCATTACTACATTTTCTCAAAATTATTGTGAATATTCTAATCAGAATGCATAACCAAGACCCTTTCCTCCATGCTCAATTGTCAGTTGTTAAAAACAGCACAGTGAGGTTAATTGTCATCACAGTGATCTAGTCATTGGTCAATAAATAAAAATAAATTTTTGTCAGATGTAGCAGGATATAGTACATGCTTGTGCCATGGACAAATCAAAAAATGTTATCTTATTAAAATCTACCTACTCATTTTAGACAAATTCTAATACCATCACAGGCAAAATTACAAATTTAAGCAAATTAGGGAAATATGTCTGGACAAATCAGTTAGTACCCACTCAGATTCAGGTAGGTATGAAAAAAAATTAAACGACTTAAATTTCTAGGTTTTACAAATAATTACTGGAGGATACTTGGTGTTTTAGATGTGACAACTACTAACTTTCTTACAGCATTTGTGCATATAAAGTCTTCAGTTGAAGGACTGAGATGTACTTCACTGTTCTGAAAGGACCATTATTTTTGCATGTAAATGAGGGCCAAAAGGTATGAATCTGACATCTAGTCCCATATATGGATTAAGAAGATCTTGTATCTAATCATTTCTACATTTATCACATTCCCCTACCAGAATTTCAGTCACAGTAGGACTGACTGTGTTGCTTTTGAATCTGTGTCCAAAGTTTACCAAAGTACATTTTAAAAAGGGTGAGGAGTGCCTTTCCTTCTGAGATTATCCCCAATTTATCCTATAAATACTTTGTTTGTACATAATTGTTTGCAGGTTGTCTCCCTCATTTAGACTGTGAACTCCCTGAAGGTGGGGAATAATTTTTCCTTTCTTTGTTTCCCCAGCTACCTAATAGGCACTTAATAACTGTTTGGTGGCTGGGTGGCTAGAATATCTTTACTTTCAGATGTTCTCTCAAATTCAACTTTCACACGAAGTATAAGGTAATGATATGTCAATGTTTTAAGTTACATTTCCTTATACAAATCTAAAAGTGGAGGACCTACTCAAAATTAATTTTGTACCATGCCACTAATTAGAGATAGTGATTTAAAAAATTTTAACATTGGGGCGGATAGGTGGCGCAGTGAATAGAGCGCCGGCCCTGGAATCAGAAGGACCTGAGTTCGGAGCCGGCCTCCGACACTTAATCCGCACAAACAAAAACCTAGCCGTGTGACCTTGGGCAAGTTACTTAACCCCAATTGCCCTAAAGGCTAGGTGGCGCAGTGAGTAAGAGTGCCGGCCTCGGAGTTTGGATGACCGAGATCAGATCCGGCCTCAGAAAATGAGCACCCACGCATAAATAATGACTAGCCGTGTAACCTTGAGCAAGTTACTTAACCCCAATTGCTTAAAAAAAAAAAAAAAAAAAAAAAAAATTTTAACATTACCGCGTTTTTGGGGCGGCTAGGTGGCGCAGTGTGTAGAGTGCTGGCCCTGGAGTCAGAAGGACCTGAGTTCGGATCCGGCCTCAGACACTTAACGCACACACAAACAAAATCCTAGCCGTGTGACCTTGGGCAAGTTACTTAACCCCAATTGCCCTCCAAAAAAAAAATTTTTTTTTAACATCTCTCTTACTACACCCAAGAAAGCAAACACATTCTCACTCTTCAATCTTCTGATGGAGAGTCTGGCAGTCTTCTTTATAAATCTGTATTTTGGGCCGGTAAACATATTGACTTAACATTAAGTCTTTTGTTGTAGATGGTACATTTGTAGCAAACTAAAAGAAAAAAAGAAAACAAAAAGGTAAATTCCATAGCACTTCAGAAATGCAAAATTGTAGACAAATTCATGTTCAGGAACGAAGTTCCTGAATTCTTATTCTGATGACTTAGTCTATGGAAAATAACATCACCCTAAATCCCCTTTACTAACAGGGTAAAAAAACTATCCAAAATGTAAAAATTCAGAGATAGCAGTGAGAGAATGCATTAGGAAGAATTCAATTCTTTCCCCATGCCTCCTTAACAAAGACCTAGAGAATGAAATGGAATGAATTCTGATTCCAAGCCAAGGAAAGTCAGAGTAATTTGCATAGGGAGATAGAGAAGTGGGTGCCTGGCCTGGAAAGCACCAGACTGCAATGCTGGCTTAGGTGATCATTGTAGCACCTAGGGACTGATAAAGGGTCAAGACAAGGCACCAGAAAGAGATCCTGGGGGATCCCTGAGCAAGTGCTAGGTACAAGTAGAGGTGCCACCTACCACCTGGTGCTATCTCACAGATCCATGGGTGAAGAGAAGTGGCTGTGAACACTGATCTTAGATGTGAATTTAGTACAGGATGGTTCTGATTCTAGGAGTAGAGGACAGTACCACAGGCCAAAGGGGAAATGGCAGTTCAGTTACACTGAATCTGGAGGGCATACCAGCAGCTCAACAGTTGCTAAGTCTATCAGCAGGCTGCTGAAACTCCCAACTGGAAACAAGCTGAGACCCAAACTCACGCCAAGAACTTGCCAAACTTAGACTAGAGGGCAGTAAACAGACCTCTGCACTGATCATACCACTTCAGGAGCACTGAAAGTTTACAGGCTCCCAGCTAGAGCAATGAAAATAACAAAAGCATATAAGAGGCCAGAAGTTCAGGTCAGATATTCCCCCTTTCCCTTACCAAGAATGAAAATTCCCAAGCCAAAAAGTAGGTTGAAAAAATGAGTACACAAATAAAAAAAATAATTCACCTATAAAGAGCTATTATGGTGACAGGGAAGCTCAGGAAACAGAGAGAGAAGAGAATTATTTTTTTTTTTTTTGCTTTTTGGAGGGCAATTGGGGTTAAGTGACTTGCCCAAAGTCACACAGTTAGTAAGTGTGTCAAGTGTCTGAGGCCGCATTTGAACTCAGGTCCTCCTGACTCCAGGGCCGGTGCTCAAGGGCCAGGCCCAAGAATGGCTTTTTTTAAAAAAGAATATATAAACCCTGAAAGATACATGTTCAACAAGAATTCCTAGAATAGTTAAAGAAGGAACTAAAAGCTGATTTTAAGAACCAAATGAGAGCAGTAGAACAAAGAATGGAAAAAAAGCTAGGGAAGAAAGATATGGAAAGAAAATAAACAGCTTGGAAAAAGGGGTACAAGAAGACCTTACTAAATAACTCCTCAAAATTGAGAATGGGGGGGGGGTGGCTAGGTGGCACAGTGAGTAATAGTGCTGGCCCTGGAGTCGGGAGGACCTGGGATGGGTTCCAGCCTCAGTTACTTAGCACCCACACATAAATAACTAGCCAAGTAGCCTTGAGCAAGTTACTTAACCCTAATTGCTTAAAAAAAAAAATGAGAACTGGCCAAATCGAAGCTAATGATGCCATGAATTAATAAGAAATAATAAAACAAAGTCAAAAGACTGGAAAAAAAGGGAAAATATAAAGACAATGGACTTGGAAAACAGAGGAGAGATAATATAAGAATCAGTAGACTACCTGAAAGTCATTTTTAAAAAAAGAGCCTAAATATTATATTTCAATAAATCATAAAAGAAAACTGTCAAAGTATCTTAGAATCAGAAGGCAAAATAGAAACTGAAAAAAATCCATCTGTCACTTCCTAAAGGACACCCCAAAATGAAAATTTCTAAGAATATTATAACTAAAATCCCAAACTCTCAGGTTAAGAGAAAATACTATAAAACAAGAAGAAAGAAAGAATTCAAGTAGTGAGGAGTCACAATTACAATCACACAGGATTTAGCAGCTACCACCATAAAGAGGAAGATATCATATTCCAGAGGGCAAAGCATCTAGGCTTACAACCAAGAATACTCTACCCAAGAAAGCTAAGTTGTAAGCCTACAAAGGAAAACATTGATCTTAAAAAAAAAAAAAAGTAAATAAGGGCTTCCAAGCATTCCTGAAGAAAAGATTGGAGCTAAGTAGAAAATCTGACATACAAAGGAGTCAAATGAAACATAGAAATGTAAACATGAGTGAAAAATAATAACAAGGTTAAAATGTATACCTTCTCATATGGGGAGATGATATATGCTGCCCCTCAGAATTTTTTCATCATCAGGAATCATAGAAGAAGTCTAATTAGATAGAATGTCTGAGTGTGATTCTGTTGTGTTTGAAAGATCTCAAAATAAGACTGGATGGGTGAGGAAGAGGAATTGAGCTGGGAGGAGAAGTGAGAAGAAGAATGAGGAAAATTATCTCACAAAAAGGATTTTTTATAATAAGGAAAGGGAAATAGAGGGTACAGATGACACTTGAAGCTTTCATCTGAACTGCTTAAAGGAAGAAAGAATACATATACACACAGTAACAGAAATACATTTTACTTAAGGGGCAAATAGAAAAGAAAGAGGTTAAGGGAAAAGGGAAGAATAAGAGGGAGAGGTAGAATAATGAAGACATTAGTCAAAAGCAAAACACTTATATGACAAGGTAGGGAAAAAATAGGAGGACAAATATAAGAAAAGAGGATGGAGGGAAATACACAGTTAACAATCATAATGGCAAATGTGAATGGGATGGACATAAATAAATTGGAAGAGGATAGCAGATTTAGAGGTAAGAATCCAACACTATGTTTTTTTATAATATAATTGAAATAGCAAGATACATACCAAGTTACAATAATGGACCAGAGCAGAATTTAATACACTTCAGTTTAAATAAAAAAGACAAGAGGAGCAACCACAATCTCAGACAAAGCAAAAGAAAAAATAGACCCAATTTAAAAAATAAAAAAGGAAACTACACTTGCTAAAAAGGACCATAGATAATGAATTAATCTCAATAATCACACACACCCACGTGTATTCCCCCGCCCCCACAAATGGCATAGTATCAAAATTCTTAAAGGAAAAGTTAAATGAATTACAGGGAAAATTAGACAGCAAAACTGTAATAATGGGGGAACCTCAATTTATCCTTCACAACCGTAGATAAATTGAACCAAAAAATAAGAAAAATGTTAAGGACTGGAATAGAATTTTAGAAAAGTTAGATTATACTATATTTCTGGAGAATATTCAATGGGAATAAAAAGGAATATACCTATTTCTCCATTGTGCATGACACTTCAGCAAAACTGTGTATTAGGGCATAAAAACTTCACAAACAAAGGAATATTTGTGGGATGTAGCCAAAGCATTAGGGGGAATTTATATCTCCAAATTTTTTCATTGATGAAAGAGAAGGAGCAGATAAATGAATTGCACGTGCAAATTTAAAAAACAAACATTAGAAAACCAATGAATTAACCTCCCTACTAAACACCAAAATACAAATCCTGAAAATCAAGAGATTAAAAAAACTCAAAGTTAAAAAAAATCATGAAATTGCTAAAGCTAGGAGTGATTAAAAAAAAAAACCCAATAACAGATAAGCAATTAGCTAATTTGAATAACAAAGGAAAACCAAATTATTAGTATGAAAAATGAAAAAGGTTAATTCATAACCAATGAAGAAATAAAAGCAAATGCCAATAAAACTGACAGTCTAAATAAAATGGATGAATATTTACAAAAATGTAAATTTCCCAGATGGACAGAACAGGAAATAGAATACTTAAATTTCTTAGGAAAAGAAATTGAGCAAGAAATAAACTAACTCCCAAAGGGGGAAAAAAAAACAAAACAACTCAGCACCAAAAAGACTAACAAGTGAATTCTACTAAACATTTAAAGAACAATTAATTATATACTACAACCATACTGGATTTATACTAGGAACGGAGAACTAGCTCAATATTAGGTAAACTACAAGTATAACCAACCATATTAGTAACAAAAATCATGTGATTATTTTAATAGATTCAGAAAAAAGCTTTTGATGAAATACAACACCCATTCCTATTAAAAAACAAAAATAAAAACAACAACAAAAAAAACATTTGAAAGCATAGGAATAAATGGAGTTGTCCTTAAAACCATAAGTAGTAGCTACCTAAACCAAAAGCAAACATTATCTGTAATGGCAGTAAGCTAGAAGTCTTTCCAGTAAGATCAGAGGTGAAGCAAGGATGTTCATCATTGCCATTACTATTCTAAATCGTACTAGAAATGCTAGCTTTTGGCAATAAAAAAGAAAAAGAAATGGAAGGAATAAGTATAGGCAACAAGGAAACAACTTTTACTTTTTGCAGAAGAATATGATAGCTTATTTAGAAAACTTAGAGAATCAACTAAAAACTAATCAAAATAATTAGCAACTTCAGTAAAGTTACAGAATATAAAATAAACTCGGACAAATCACCAAGCCAAAACACACACACACACACACACACACACACACACACACACACACACACACACACACACACGCTTGTGCTCGCTCTCATACACAGGCATATAAATTCACTTTAAATACCAAAAACTGGATATTCATATAGGCTTAACTCATAATGTACATGTTGATATCATTGGGAATGATCTGAACATGTGTGCTCTGTATAAAATTTTAGTTTAATTAAGCAAATATTGACAAAGTTTATTGAAAGACCTGACAGAACTTAATAAAAGGATTTGTTCTATAAAACTTGGATTCAGTCAAAAGACTACACCCAAGGACCTAGAAGGCCATGAGTGGCCTCCAGGCCCCAGGCCTATTACATAAAAAGATAGATATAAACAAATTCAAACTAACAAAATGGATCAATTAAGTGTGAATATTTGTATTACAAAAGGATTCTTCCTTTTATCTATTTATGACCTCCATTAACTAGAAAGCTCTCCTAGTTTAACATTTAACTGGATCAAGAAGCATTAGCATTAGAAGGCATTTTAGAAATCATCTAGTTCCCCCCCTCCTAAGTTTATAGATGATGAAATAAATTGCCTTTTCAGCTCATGGTTGGGGACATGGGATCCTCTTTAGACATTTCATTTCACTTAAAGATTTGTAAACAATGGTATCCTTCAAAAACTGATATCACTTAGCAGCCTAGGAGTTCAGCTATTACTGGGTCTGATCACTACAAAACAGTCTTTACAGAAAGACAGATCTAAATAATTGGAAAGATATTAATTGTTTGTGTTAGGTCATATCAATATACTACAAATGACAGCAGCATTTAAAATCAATTTGCTTAATTCCATGCTATGCCAATTAAATTACCAAAAGATCATTTTGTTGAAAAATAGACAAATTTCCTATATTAGAAAAATTTTGTTAAGTAAAATAACAAAATTCACCCAAAGGAACCAAAGATCAAGAATCTCAATGGAAAATAATGGAAGAAAATAGGAAGAAAGGAAGCTTACTTCTATTGAATCTGACTATATTACAAAGCAGTTATAATCAAAGCTATTTGGTACTGGTAAAAAAAAAGTCAACGAGTAGAACAGTGGAATAGATCAAGTATGAAGCACACATGAAAAAATAAACATAGTAATAGTGTTCAATAAACCCAAAGATCCCAACAATCTGGATAAAGATTCACTATTCAACAAAAACTGTTAAGGAAACACTCAGTATGGTAAAAATAATTTTTAGATCAATGTCTCACCATAAATCTAGATAAACTCCAAGAGGCCACATGACTTAGATATAAAAGGTCTTTTCATAAATAAGTTAGAAGAGCAAGAAAGAAAATATCTCTTGCAACCCTAGATAGAGGAATAGTTCCTGACCAAACAAGAGAGAGATTATCATAGGGCTGGGGAACCTGCAGCCTCATGGCCACATGAGGCCTTCTAGGTCTTTGGGTGGAGCCTTTTGACTGAGTTCAAGTTTTATAGAACAAATTCTTTTATTAAGGGGATTTGTTCTGTGAAGTTGAGGACTTAGAGGGCCACATGTGGCCCTGAGGCTACAAGATGAAATAGAAGATAAAATAGATAATTTTCATCACAAAAATTTTATTAGTTTTTGTGAAAAAAAAAAAAAAAGGAATGTAGTTAAAATTAGGAAATGATTATCTGGGAAAAAAATCATTAAATCAAGTTTCTCTGATAAAGGTCTCATGTTCAAGATATGTAAGGAACTAATTCAAATATATAAGAACAAGAGCCATTCCTTAAGAGATAAATGGTCAAAGAACAAGGAAATCTCAAAGGAATAATCCAAGTTACCAACAATCATATGAAAAAATACTCCAAATAACTAATAATTCCTTTAAGACAGTTCAGGCAGTCTTTTCTGCATAAAGTCTTCTCTAATTCCTTCAACTGCCAGTAGCCCTCCAAATGACCTTGTATTTAACTACTTTCTATTTATTTTTATTCACTTTACATTTATGCTATATGTAGTCATACTTGACTCTTCCTTTAGAATGTAAGCTTATGAGGAAGGATTGTTTCATTTTCTGTAATTATACCCCCAATACCTAGCACAGTGCCTGGTAGGTGTTTAACAAGTGTTTGGTGTTTAACTAATTAGTACTACTACAAGAAAAGACCAAATATCCTATGAAACTGAAGAGGTTTGGGGGTGCTGGGACCCCTATGGTCCCAGCATGCCAAGGAAAAGTTGCCTGGAATGAATTGAGAGAATTAGGATGGTACTGGGACTTATATAGAAAAGGGGCATGGAAAAGGAATGCTAGGGATGCTAATTAAATAATCTAGTAGTCCAGGTGTCTTTGGGAACTATGGATGGGAAAGTATAGGGGTTATATCAGACACTGACAAAATTTTCAGAGGCATGGATCTTGGGGATCTGGTGCCAAGGGAGTTCATGGGCCAGTCAGGGAAATATATCATTGGGCCAGACACCCCTATGTCTGTTTTGATAAGAGAATGTGTTCTGCAACAAGAGAAAATTTTCTCACAGCACAGGGGCTGAGAAATTGGGAGGCTACCAGAGACATGATTTTAGGGTCATCAAAATGACATTTTTTGTTGACTTTGGATATATGATGAAATAAATTTGGCCAATTCTTTTTTTTTTTAAACAAATACTTTATTAACTTCTGTTTTACATCATTCATTTCCGCCAGATTTTGAGTTACAATCATTTTCCCCCCATTATTCCCCTACCCAACCTCCCAGAATAGCAGTCCCACAAGATATCGCTTCCTCCAATCTGCTCTCTCCCATACCTTCTCCCATACCCCCATCGACTTTTCCATTAGAGGAAGATGAATCTTTGTGTCCCAATGCCTGCACATCTTATCTCCCAATTATAGGCAAAAGAGTATTAATAATAGTATTTATATATATATTTGAAACATTTAATGTTACGACCTCGAATTTCAGATCCATTTCCTTCCTCCCTTGTCACCCATTCCTTCTTGGGAGATAAGTAATTCAGTATATGTTGTACATGTCTAGCTATGCAAAACATTATCATAGTAGATATATTGTACAAGGCTGCTTATAATTCCCTCCCACTCATCCCACCCCCCACCTGGTCCATTCCCTACATGATCCTGTCCCTCTTCTATAGTGGGTACTTCCAACCTCCCCTCACCCCAAGGATGCCCTCCCATCCATCATCCCTCCTCTCATCCCCCTTCCCCCTATCCTGCTGCAGGTTGAGATATCCCATTTAGTATGTATGTCATTTTCTCCCTGAACCAAATTCAATGTGAATGTGGTTTTGCCTTTTTAGCCTTCCTTATTCTCCCCCTCTTTTGCAACCACTTCCCCTTGTTTTTACATGGGATAGTTTCTCCCCATCTCCTCTTGCCACTTTCCTCTCTCACCTCATAATTCATCCCTTGAGTATTCTCCCTTCCCAACAAATTCAACCTATGCCCTCTATCCATATATAACTGTAACCATATACACACACATTCACATATGTATTCATATGACCACACCCCCTTCTTCCATTATTTTCATAGTGAGAAAGATATCATCAGTCACAGATATTGCTTTTCCATATAGGAATGTAAATAGTTCAACTTTGATAAGTTCCTTTTGATTTCTTTTCCCTGATTACCTTCTCAGGCATCTCTTCCTTCTTGTGTCTGGATGTCAAATTTTCTATTCAATTCTGGTTTTTCCTCAAGAATGCTTGAAAGTCCTCTATTCCACTGAATGACCATATTTTCCCCTGAAACAAAATACTCAGTTTTGCTGGGTAGGTGACCCTTGGGTTCATTCCCAGTTCTTTTGCCCTCTGGAATATCATATTCCATGCCCTTCTATCCCTCAGTGTAGAAGCTGCCAGATCCTGGGCTATTCTGATTGTGTTTCCACAATATTGAAATTGTTTCTTCCTGGCTGCTTGTAGTATTTTCTCCTTGATATGGGGATTCTGGAACCTGGCTATAATATTTCTGGGAGTTTTCTTTTTGGGATCTTTTTCAGGAGGTGATCGGTGGATTCTTTCAACCTCTATTTTGCCCTCTGGATCTAAAACATCAGGGCAGTTTTCCTTGAGAATTTCTTGAAGGGTGATTTCTAGGTTCTTTCCTTGATCATGGCTTTCAGGTAGTCCAATAATTTTTAAATTGTCTCTCCTGGATCTATTTTCCAGGTCAGTGGTTTTTCCCATGAGATATTTCACATTGCCTTCTAATCTTTCGTTTGTTTGGATCTGCTTAACAGCATCTTGATTTCTCATAAAGTCATTAGCTTCCATTTGCTCCAGTCTAACTCTGAAGGAATGAATCTCCTCAGTGAACTTTTGAGATTCTTTTTCATCTGGCAAATTCGACTTTTTAAGGCATTCTTCTCCTCATTGCCCTTTTGGGCCTCCTTTGCCATTTGAGTTAGTCTATTTTTTAAGGTGTTGTTTTCCTCAGTCAGGCTGTTGACCCTCATTTCATACTTTTCCTGCATCCTTCTCATTTCTCTTTCCAATTTTTCCTCCACTTCTCTTATTTGATTTTTAAAGTCCTTCTTAAGGTCCTCTATGGCCTGCAACCCGCTCATGTTTTCCCCTGGGGCTTTTGGAGCAGGACTTCTGACCTCACAGTCCTTTTCCCGCTCTATGCCCCCAAAATAGGAGTCTAGGGTTGCATTTTTCTGTTTCCTTTGCCTTGGCATGTTGCCACTTAATTGCTTGACTTTTGGGCTTTTTGCCACACTATGGCTTTAAGGCCAGATAGAGGAATTTTCGTCCCGAACGTGTGGGGGGCAACTTCCGTTTCTGGCAAGCTGTAAACCCACCCACAACTTCCACCCTAGATCACAATCCAGATCCAGGGAGGTTAAAGCAAGAGCGATTACCCCCCAAGACTGATCGCTGGATCTCCCCACGATTTGTAGGCTGGGAGCCGGAAATGCCTATGAAAACTACAAAATGGCGTGTCTCCTCAGTGGCTTCTAGCCCCCAGGGGAGGGAGCTGACGCATTCCCCAAATACAGGTCCCAAAGTCCATAGGACACTAACCTCTTACTTTGTCCTAGGCAAGTCTATGTTGATAATTCTGGAATCTCCACAGTTCCTGGTGTTCTGGGGTTCCTCCAGCCGGCTGCTGGCCCTGCCGCCCTGGGGCTAAAACCTCGGCTCACGTGGACCTGGGCTCAGCTCGGCTCCTGCGCTCTGCGCGCTGCCGGCTCCCAGACCACTGCGCTGGTCCTTCCTGCAGGGTGCTGGGCTGTCCTCAGCGGGAGGTTAGCTTCTCTGTGTCGTTCTGTGGGTGCTGGGGCTGCAGAAGATTTTCAGAGTCCTTTTTTACATAGTTTGTGGAGAATCTGGGGGCAGAGAGGCTTGGACGAGCTGTTTCTACTCCGCCATCTTGGCTCCGCCTTGGCCAATTCTTTTATTAGCCTTGTCAAAGAACTACGAGCCAGACTGTCATTTGGCTGCAACTTCCTGCTGTCTTCTGATTTCATTTATAGCAAACTGTCCAGAAGGATATGATTCAGTTCCTCTAGTAGTGGGCCCACTTGCTGGACATTTAATATTTAGAGTAAAAAGAGTGTACTTAATGCTTATTGACATCCTAAAAAGAGTGTGATTTTTAGCATACTTTGGCTCTTTTTCTGCCACTTTCACTACAGAAACATCATGGGCAGCATAAGGCTAAGGGCCACTTTTTTAAAATTTTATTTTATTTTAAATTTATTTATTATTAGTTTGAAACATTCAACTCCACAAGTTTTTGATTTCCAAATTTTCTTCCCCACCCTCTCTGCCCACCCTCCCACTCCTGCCCTCATGGCAGCATGCAATCCAATATAGGTTCTACCTTTACATTAAACATTAGTCAAGTCGTAAAGAAGAATTATAACCAATGGAATGAATAACTAGGAAGAAGAAACAAAACAAAACAAAATGAAAGAGAGAGCAAGTAGTTTGCTTCCATCTGCATTCAGACTCCATAATTCTTTCTCTGGATGTGGATAGCCTTTTCCATGAGTACTTTGGAGTTGTCTTATAACCTTGCTTTGCTGAGGGGAACCCAGGCTATCAAAGTCACTCATCATAGACACCCTGTGTCTGTAATTGTGTACAATGTTCTCCTGGTTCTGCCCCCCTCACTCAACATCAGTTTATATGAGTCTCTCCAGGTTATTATAAAGTCCGTCTGCTCCTCGTTTCTTATGGCACAATAATATTCCATTACATTCATATACCACAACTTGTTTAGCCATTCCCCAATTCATGGGCATCCTCTTAATTTCCAGTTCTATGCCACCACAAAAAGAGCTGCTATAAATATTTTTGTATATATGGATCCTTTTCCCACTAGTATGATCTCTTTGGGATACAGTCTTAGAAGTGGGATGGCTGGGTCAAAGGGTAGGCACTTTTTGTAACCTTTTGGGCATAGTTCCAAATTGCTCTCCAGAATGGTTGGATTAGTTCATAACTCCACCAACAATGTATTAGTGTTCCAATTTTCCCATATCTTTTTCAGCACTTATCATTTTCCTGTTTTGTCATGTTGGCCAATCTGACCTGTGAGATGTGGTACCGAAGAGTTGTTTTGATTTGCATTTCTCTGATCAATAGTGACTTAGAGCATCTTTTTGTTTGTTTTTTGCCTTTTAGAGGGGGGAAGGCAGGGCAATTGGGGTTAAGTGACTTGCTCAAGGTCACACGGCTAGTTAAGTGTTAAGTGTTTGCGGCCAGATTTGAACTCAGGTCCTCCTGACTACAGGGCTGGTGCTCTTTTCACTGAGCCACCTAGCTTCCCCTAGAGCATTTTTTTTTCATATGCTTATAGATATCTTTAATTTCTTCCTCTGAAAACTGCCTGTTCATATTCTTTGACCATTTATCAATTGGGGAATGATTGGTATTCTTATGAATTTGACTCAGTTCTCTGTATGTTTCAGAAATGAGGCCTTTATCAGACACACTGTTTGTAAAAATTCTTTCCCAATTTTCTGCTTCCCTCCTAATCTTCGTTACATTGGCTTTGTTTGCACAAAAATTTTTCAAGTTAATGAAATCAAAATTATCCATTTTACATTTCATAATGCTCTCTATCTCTTGTTTGGTCATAAATTTTTCCCTTCTTCATAAATCTGACAGGTAAACTATTCCTTGTCCTACCAAACTACTTATAGTATCGGCCCTTATATCTAAATCGTGAGCTCATTTAGACTTTATTTTGGTATATGGTGTAAGTTATTGGCCTAGGCAGTTTCTGCCATACTATTTTCCAGTTTTCCCAGCAGTTTTTGTTAAATAGTGAGTTCTTATCCCAGAAGCTGGCGTCTTTGGATTTATCAAACAGTAGATAACTAGAGTCACTGACTACTGTGTCTTGAGTACCTATTCTATTCTACTGATCTATCACTCTATTTCTCAAACAGTATCAAGTATTTTTGATGAGTGCTGCTCTGCGATACAATTTAAAATCTGGTATGGCTAGGCCACCTTCTCTAGCATTTCTTTTCATTAATTACCTTGTAAGGGCCACTTCTTAATCCTTGATTCATGAGTTGACAAGGCAAAAGAATTTATCATGAAGAAGTCAACCTATTGGTGATAATACTGACCATACAGAGCTGGGTTCTGGAAAAGCTGACATAGTCCATTGCTTAGGACAATAATCTCAAGCTTTTTAGGATGGTGGAACCTCAGAGGGCTTGTGTTTCACTTCTGTTTCAGCCTTTAAGAACAGAAGGTCACCTCCAGGCCAAAGTGAGGTATAGGAAGAGGTCTCTGTAGGGTTTCATAATCTGTGGTTTTAATTATAATGTCCCTTTGTTTATCTCACTTGATGGTATCTATATACTATTTTGCCTTAGTCAATATAGTAATTGTGTGATCAAACATTATTCCAGATTAACTGCTGGTGAAGCAAGATACCCCACCTCCAAGGAGGTGATGTGCTCAAAGTGCATAACACATTTTGGGACACAGTAAATATGGGAATTTGTTTTGCTTAAGTATGCATATTTTTTATAATGTCTTGCTTATTTTTCCTTTTTTTCCCCTCCCAATTGAAGGAGGAGTTAGGAGAGAAAGGAAGCTCATAATAGGCTTTCTTAAAAAAAGAGAGAAAAGGGATCATTGAAGCAATTTTTTTTGGAGGGCAATTGGAGTTAAGTGACTTGAACAAAGTCACACACCTAGTAAGTGTATCAAGTGAACTCAGGTCCTCCTGACTTCAGGGTTGATACTCTATGAATCAATTTTTAAATGCCCAGAAGAGAACAGGAAGAAACAGGCAAGACAGCTTTGAAAGTTACATGCTGAATTATATACTTAAAAGGAAAAGTAAGCCATATATAACAGAGACTCAGTCTCATTTACAATCCTCTTTTATGTTCTACTTTCTATTTGGTGGTTTGTCAGATTAAGAATTTTTTTTAATCCACCAAAGTCATGATTACAACTCCTTTTTGGATTTAGCTACATGTTACATTTTATTCCACCCCTTAACTTTGAATCTGTACAAATCCCTATATTTTGGACTTGTTTCCTGCAAGCAGTGAATTGTTGGGTTTTGGTTTCTAATTCATTCTGTAATTTATTTCCTTTTAATGGCAAGTTCAGCACATGAGCATTCCAACTAATAATTGTTTAATTTGTTTTTCCCTCAATCTTATCTTATTATCTATATATATTTAAATTAAATTTCATGCTTATTTTTGGTTTACACAATTCATTTCCACAAGATTTTGAGTTACAAATTTTCTTCCCGTCTTTCCCCTACCAACCACTCCAAAAGAGTGATCCCATTGTATATTAAGTCCCCCAATCTGCTCTGTCCTATATCCTCCCCACATCCCCTCCGACTTTCCAGTAGGGCAAGATGGATCTCTATACCCCAGAGCCTGCATATCTTATTTAAATAATAAATATAAAAATTAAAAAATACATTTTTTAAACATTTGATTTTAAAACTTTGAATTCCAGATTCTTTCCCCTTCTTCCATCATCACCCACCCTTATTGGGAAGATAAGCAATTCAATATAGGTTGTACATGTGTAGCTACGCAAAACATTTCTACAACAGAGACATTGTGAAAGACTGACTATATATCCCTCCATCCTATCCCGACCCCCCCTTGTTCTATCCTTTACTTTGACCCTGTTGTCCCTTTTCAAAAGTGTGTGCTTATAACTTTCCTCCCCCCCAACCTGCCCTCCCCTCCATCATCCCCTTCTCATCCCCTTTCGACCTACTCTTCTGTAGGGTGAGATACCCTATTTAGTGTATATGTCATTCTCTCCCTAAGCCAAATTCAGTGAGAGTAAGATTGACCCATTCCCTTTGGCCTTCCTGTTCTTCCCCTCCATTGTAACAGTTTTCCCTTGCCTCTTCTATATGAGATAATTTATCCCGTTCTGTCTCTCCCCATCTCCTCTCATTATATTCCTCTCTCACCTCTCAATTTCTCCTTTTAAGTATCATCCCTTCCCATTCAATTGGTCCAGTACCCTCTATGTATACCTGTACACATATATATACATACTCACATATGTATTGATATGCCCATATACCCTCCTATACAGACTTATATATGTATGTATACGTACATACACACACACACACACACACACACACACACACACACACACACACATATACATTTATATTCCCTTCAACTATTCCCATACTGAGAAAAGTTTCATAAGTTACAATTATTGTTTTCCATGTAGGAATATACATAGTTCACTTTGATAAGTTCCTTATGATTTATTTTCCTTGTGTACCTTCTCATGCTTCTCTTGCTTCTTGTATCTGAATGTCAGATTTTCTATTTAACTCTGGTTTTTTCATCAAGAATGCTTGAAAGTCCTCTATTCCACTGAATGACCATATTTTCCCCTGAAACATGATACTCAGTTTTGCTGGGTAGGTGATTCTTGGTTTTAATCACAGCTCCTTTGACCTCTGGAATATCATATTCCAAGCCAATGTAGAAGCTGCCAGGTCCTGTGTTATCCTGATTGTGTTTCCACAATACTGAAATTGTTTCTTCCTGGCTGCTTGTAATATTTTCTCCTTGATCTGGGAATTTTGGAACCTGGCTATAATATTCTTAGGAGTTTTCTTTTTGGGATCTTTTTCAGGAGGTGATTGGTGGATTCTTTCAATTTTTTTTTTTTTTTGCCCTCTGGTTCTAAAACATCAGGGCAATTTTCTTTGAGAATTTCTTGAAGGATGATTTCTAGGTACTTTTTTGATCATGGCTTTCAGGTAGTCCAATAATTTTAAAATTCTCTCTCCTGGATCTATTTTCCAGGTCAATGGTTTTTCCAATGAGATATTTCACATTGCCTTCTATTTTTTTTTATTTGTTTGAATCTGTTTAATAGTATCTTGATTTTTCATAAAGTCACTAGCTTCCACTTGCTCCAATCTAATTCTGAAGGAATTATTCTCTTCAGTGAGCTTTTGAGATTCTTTTTCCATCCGGCAAATTCAGCTTTTTAAGGCATTCTTCTCATAGCTCTTTGAGCCGCTTTTGCCATTTGAGTTAGTCTATTTTTCAAAGTGTTATTTTCTTCAGTCAGGTTGTTGACTCTCTTTTCATGATTTTCTTGCATTATTCTCATTTCTCTTCCCATTTTTTTCCTTCACTTCTCTTATTTGGTTTTCAAAATCCTTAAGCTCCTCTATGGAATGTAACCAGTTCATATTTTTCCTGGAAGCTTTTGGTAAAGGAGTTCTGACTTTGTTGCCTTCCTCCTGTTCCATGCTTTGATCCTTTTTGTCCCCCAAATAGAAATCTAAAGTCAGATTGCTGTGCTTGCTTTGCTTCCTTTGCTTGCTCATGTTGCCACTCAATTACTTGACTTTTGAGCTTTTTGCCACAGTAGAACTCTACTTCCAGAGAGAGCTTTGTCCCAAATTGCTGGGGTTTCCCACAGGTGCTGGAGCTATTAGTTGGCTGCCTTCTCTGAAGCCTCCACACACACTGGCACCTCGTCACACTCCCCAGGACCTCCACCCTAGACAGCAATCAAGATCCAAGCAGGTTAAAGCAAGAGTGATTACCCCTCAGAATGGTTGCTTGGAGGAGCTTGGAGGCCAGGAGTTCTGAAGCAGTCATGGGGCAGCGGTGCCTTGGCCACCTCTCCCTCTGGGGACAGAGGCCGGACTGCACTCCCGCACCCCGCTGACCTCTCTCTTTATCTTTGACATTTATGGGCTGATAATTCTGGAAACTGCCACAGTTGCTGGTGATCCACTCTCCTGAAGTCCCTCCACCCAGCAGCTGGTGGTGGCCGCCCTGGGGCTAAAACTGTGGGCTCTGGCAGGGCTGTGCTCTGCTCCCAGCACACTATGATGGGGCCTTCCTGTCTGCCTCCTGGGTTGCCTTCAGCGGGAGATTTGTTTCTCTCTGTCACTCTGTGGGTTCTGTAGCCCTGAAGTTTGTTTAGAGTCATTTTTATAGGTATTTGAGGTGATTATGGGGGGAAGCACATGGAGTTTTCCTGCTTCTATGCCACCATCTTGACTCTGCCCCTCTTATTATATTTTTAATATATTATTAAATTATTAATATGTATTATATATTTTTCTTTTTGTATTAGCCCAAAGTACCATACTGTTTTAACAGCCCAAACTTAAAATCACCCCAGTCTACACCCCAAAACCAGATAAAGCTCATTTTACATTGTAATAAATTGACATTAAACACACACACACACCCCTTGTGTGTTAATGATAATAATACAATATAATTAAATTTAATTAAATGTATATAATAATCTAAAAGCCTCATTTTGTCAAATAGTTTCCTACTGCCCCACAAAAATATTTATCTGAAGCACTAAAAGGTACAAAATTGATTTATTTAATCTCTGAACGCTTTCAACGAAAAAAAAAAAGCTCAAATCAGATAACAAGTATACTGGATAGCACACAAAAACTTGATAATCAACCCTTTAATAATGAAAAGTTGCCTATATCTTTATTTTCATGTTTAAAATCTAGGTCCCTCAAGCTGGACCCAGATGCAGAGACCTGATTGCCTTTTTTGATCTACACAGGATCTTTGACCTGCTCCATTTTCAAACTGGTGTGGTCTGCCCTACCTTAGGCAACCCAGTGGCACCCCATTACTTGGGGGTCACCATATTGATAAGCTAAACTTGGTACCATCAGACTGGTATAGCTACCCACAGTTCAGAATTCCAGGGCTCACATTAGGCAGCCTCAGCTTCGCTGGTAACTAAGATTATAGGCATGTGCCACTATTCCTAGTCATATATCTTAAAAAAATATATGTAGCTCTTTCTTAAGGTCAAATTGTGAATAAAAGTGCAATCATATTATTTAAAACTCTTAAGTGAAAACTGACATTTTATACTAGTTCAAAATAGGAAGATTCATTTTCCATTTTCTTGCTTCTCAAAGTTTATGTTTTACTGGTTTACTTAAAGGAGAAGTAACCATTATTGGCACAAACTCCAAAGAGATCAAAGACAGAGGAAAAAGATCCACATGTACAAAAATAATCATAGAAGTACTCTGTTATTAAAGAATAGGAAAAAAAAGCAGGTGTCCATCCACTGGGCAACAACTGAACAATTTATAGTATATGAATCTAACAAAATATTATACTGAAAGAGATGAGGAATATGATGAAATCAGAGAAAACTAGGAAAAATTGTATGAACTGATACAGAATGAAATAAGCAGAATCAGGAGAACAACTTACATAATGACCACAATATTCTATGCAAAAACAATCCTGAAAGACTATAGAACTCTACTCAATGCAGTGATCTGTGGATCACTGTAGTGATGGATCCACAAATAGTGACAGAAAGGTGAAGGACCAGAAATCAGAATGAGACAAACAAGGCAAATTTTTATCACTACCTTAAAAACCTGTACATTAACAGAAGTTCATAGTTTCAATTTTGTTTTTTGTATATTAAAATTTCTTTATTTGTTGATGTCTGGTGATTAAATTCATAATCAAAACTTTTTCAAAAAAGGAAAGAAATGTACCTTTTAGCAAAGTCTGGTCAACTGAGATCATAAAAGATGGAAGAAACCTTAGAAATCACTTAATCCAATTGCCTCAATTTGCAGACAGATAAACTGAGGCCCAGATACTGAGAAACTGCGGCCTAGAAAAACCAAACTATTTGTCCAAGGTCACATAGGTGGTAAAAAAATCAAAGCCTAGTTTTTGAATCCTAGTATTCTAACTTCAAAACTGGGGGGACAGGGTTTCCATTAGACTAAACTTGAAAAAAAATTCAGTGTCTATACTGGTACTACTAAGCAATCAAGTAGAAAAAAATTTAAACAAAGATAAAGTATATAAAAGAGATTTCAACTTACCTTAGCTGGAAGGTTGCTCTGTCGGGGTTTCTGAATTAGAATGTGGACCTGTAGAAGTGATAAGAACTCTCTTACTGTGATCCTACCATCATGGAGTTTCTGAGGAAGAAAAGAAAATATTGCATTATCGTTCTCTTTGACTATTATTACCTCATATTGTAAGTTTTCTTCCAAAGAGATGAAATCATTTTACCCATGTTTATAAATCTATACAATGTATGTGAATTATCTAGAAAATATAATCATTCTTATTTTCCCAGGGTATACAATAAATGAGCATATATTATTCAAAGAACTTCAGAGCAGAAACACACCACCTTAGGGAAAATGGAACTGAAGATTAAGAGGAATTATGTGACCTTCCCAAGGCCAAACAGATGTTTATTTGTAAAGCCAGGACTAGAATCCAGATCCTTTGCCTCTTCATTTATTACTCCTTCTGCTATAATATGCTGCTATTCTTAGCACAAAAAAAAAAAAGATTTATATTCTCCTTAACATTCTGTAAAGCGGGGAGGCTAGGTGGCGCAGTGAGTAGAGTGCCGGCCCTGGAGTCAGAAGGACCTGAGTTCCGATCCGGCCTCAGACACTTAATGCACACACAAAAACCTAGCCGTGTGACCTTGGGCAAGTTACTTAATCCCAATTGCCCTCCAAAAAAAAAAAAAAAAAAAAAAAAACATTCTGTAAAGCAATTTGGAATTAATGCTAAAAAACATTCTATATACGCTTTGGTCCAAAGATCTGACTTCTAAGCATATACCCTAGGGAGGCCAAAGACAAAAAAGTTGAATATACTTCAAAATATCCACAGGAACATTTTTTAAAATGATGCCCATCAATTGGGACATGGCTAAACAATTTTTTTCTATGTGAATGTAACAGATTTTTATTATACCATAAGAAATTAATATGAAGAATTCACAGAAGCATGGGAAGATTTAAAAGTAGTCCTGAGTAAAATAAGAATATATGCAACTATAATATAAATGGAAATAATAACAATAAAACCACAAAATGAACATTATAATCATAAAAACTAAGAAGTTTGGCCCCAGAAAAGTATAAAGAAAATATAATTCCATCTGTAGTGTGTAGAGTTAGGGGACTGAATGTGGGAATATTTAGTATATTGTCATGCCTCAGGTGGTGTGCTGTTTGGCTTTGCTGAAATATTTCTTTTCCTTTTTCTTTTAGTATTCTTTTATTACATTGGCTTGGTGGATAAGGAAATGATTTATTGGAAATAAAGGTGATAGAAACATACAAAAATTTTTAAATGTATTTTAAAAAAGGAAAGAAATACTTTCAAAGGTGCTACTATTCAACATGAAAAGAGCTAAGAAAATAGCCTGGATATCCTTATAGCTACAGCTATACTCAGTGCATTAAGCTGTGCCATCTAACTGACCTTAAAAGGAAAACATAGAAAGTCATAGGATTAGCTCTAAGATTGTCAGGTTTCTCAAATGCTTTAACACACCTCTTTCAAGCTCTCTTCACAAATGTGGTCCATGAGAAATTGTGATTCCATCTGACTGCTCTGCTGCACTAAGAATAAAAAGAGAAGCCTAGAGTTAAGTCAGAAAGAACTTCACTGGAAAACTCTCTCCTAGTTCTCATTCATGTTTGTGTAGAGCTCCCCTACTTAAGAGTTTGCAAAAATGACCTGAAGATGAAAAACATAAACTTTAAGTTCTAAAGTCACAAAACATTCATTTCAGAGCACTAAATAAGGCCTAAACAATATTCATGTACTTCATACACTCATTATTTGTTAAACCAAGAGATAAATACTTTAAGTTAAATGCTACAGACAGATTTACAGTAAAGATGGTGGAATAAAGCAGGAAATTATTTATCTTGCTCTCCCAAATTTCCCTCCAAATAACTTAAAATGGATCAAGAAGTTTAGAGAGGCAGAAAAAATAAAAAGTTGGGATAAAGCAATAATCTAGTTTAAGACAACTTAGGACATCAGTAAATATCTGACCTACGGGGTGGTGGTCTGACTGAGGGAAGTGCAGATACCACTACACTGACAAACAGCAAGCTTGGAGGCAGCGACTGATTGGGGGAAGACTGCAGGGGCCTTGTGCTGGCACTAGAAGTAGAGCACTGGATTCAGGGCCCAGACAGATGACTGGCTGCCCTTGAGGAGGAATGAGTACACACCAGTGAGTGTGGTTGCAAAGGGGCAGCACCACTTGCAGTTCTGGGACAGAGAGAGCTGACTGTGTTCACTTTGAGGAGAGTGAAGGCCCTGGTAGGAGGTGGGTCCAGGGCAGGGAGGTGAACTGATGCTTATAGCAGTGGGAGAACTAAGGTGTGTTTCCAGGATTCTGTAGAGAGTGAAAGTGTTTGTGGCAGCAGTGAGACAGGCAGCTCAGGAGTGGAGTACTTGAAGTGACTCAAAAACTAAGGCATAAACCAGGAAGAGAGAGGGAGAAAAGGAGAGGGAGAAAGAGAGAGGGAGAGGGGTGGGGGCAGGGATAAACATCAGGGGAAAATAGAATGGTGAGAAATACACAACTAGTTATTTTAACTTTGGATGAACTTACCCATAAGATGGAAATGCATAGCAGAATGGATTAAAAATCAGAACCTGACAATACGTTGTTTACAAAAAACACATTTAAAAATGAGAGACACACATAGAGTAGAAATAAAGTACTAGAGTAGAATTTATTATGCTTCAGCTGATATATAAAAAGCAGGGATGGCAAATAATGATTTTAGACAAAGTTAAAACCAAAATAGATTTGATTAAAAGAAATAAGCAAGGAAACTACATTATGTTAAAAGGTACCATTGAAAATGAAGTAATATCAATACTAAACATATATATGTACCAAATGCTATGGCATCCAAATTTATAAAGTAAAAGATAAATGAAATGCAGATGGAAATAGATGCAAAAGCATAACAGTTTGGGCACTTCAATTTCCCCCTCTTGGGACTAGATAAATCTAGCCAAAAAATAAATAGGAAAGAAGTCAAGGAGATGAAGAGAATCTTAGATAAGCTAGATATGATAAGACATCTGGAGAGAACTGAATGGGAATAGAAAATAATATATCTTTTTCCTCAGTGGTACATGTCACCTTTACAAAAATTGACAATAAAAACTTTAGTCAAGGGGCGGCTAGGTGGCGCAGTGAGTAGAGTGTTGGCCCTGGAGTCAGAAGGACCTGAATTCGGATCCGGCCTCAGACACAACGCACACACAAATAAAAACCTAGCTGTGTGACCTTGGGCAAGTTACTTAACCCCAATTGCCTTCCAAAAAGAAAAAAACAAAACAAAACAAAACAAAAAACTTTAGTCACATGCAGAAAAGTAGAAATAATGACTATACCCTTTTCAGATCATAATGCAATAAAAATTTTATTTAATAAAGAATCACAGGGGCGGCTAGGTGGCGCAGTGAATAGAGCACCAGCCCTGTAGTCAGGAGGACCTGAGTTCAAATCTGGCCTCAGACACTTAACACAAAAACTAGCCCTGTGACCTTGGGCAAGTCACTTAACTCCAATTGCCCTACTTTCCCCCCTCAAAAAAAAAAAAAGAATCATGGAAACATTAAAAATCAAATGGAGGGGGCGGAGCCAAGATGGCGGAGTAGAAAAATCAACTGGAAACTAAGTAACCTAATTTTAAAGAATGGAGTGGGATGAAGAACAAGTCATAGAAATAATAAATAATTTTGTTAAAGAGAATGATAATAATGAGATAATATACCAAAATGTATAGGATGCAGCAAAAGCAGTAATCAGAGGAAAATTAATATTTCTAAATGCTTACATCAATAAAATAGAGAAAAAGCAGACCAATGAATTAGGTATGCAATTTAGAAAAAGAACAAACTTAAAAACCCCCAAATAAGCACTAAATTGGAAATCCTGAAAACTAAAGGTGAGATTAATAAAACTGAATGTAAGGAAACCATTGAATTAATAAATAAAACCAGAGATTAGGAACAGCTAGGTGCCGCAGTGAATAGAACACCGGCCTTGGAGTCAGGAGGACCTGAGTTCAAATCCGCCTCAGACACTTAACACTTACTAGTCATGTGACCTCAGGCAAGTCACTTAACCCCAATTACCCTGCCCTCTCCCCTCAAAAAAAGAAAAGCAACCCCCCCCAAAACCAGAGATTAGTTTTGTGGGGAAAAAAACCCCATAACCTAATAAAACAGATAAAGTATTAGTGAATATGATTTTTAAAAAGAAAGAAAACCAACTTAAAAAAACAACAACCAAGTATCAAAAATATAAAGGGTAAGGAAGATGAAATCAAAGCAATCATTAGAAGTTACTTTGCTCAATTAAATGCCAATAAATATAACAATTTAAGTGAAATGGAATAATATTTACAAAAATATAAACTGCCTGAATTTACAGGAGAAGAAATAGAATATCTAAAGAAACCTATTTTAGAAAGAGAAACCGAATAGGTCAAATGAGCTTCCTAAGAAAAAAGGATCAAGACCAGACGGATTTACAAGTGAATTCCACAAAACATTTAAAGATCAACTAATTTTAATATTAAATAAATTATTTGAAATAATAGGCAAAGGAGTCCTATCAAACTCCTTTTATGAAACAAATATGATGCTGATATCTAAGCCACAAAGACCAAAAACAGAGCAAGAAAATTATAGATCAATTTCACTAAAGAACATGAACATAAAAATCCTAAACAATATACTAGATACGAAACTACAGTAATATAACAGAAAGATTATACACTGTGACCAAGTGGGATTTTTACCAGGAATACCGGGTTCATTCAACGTAAGAAAAACTATTGATTATACTAACAACAAAAGTAACAAAAATATGATTATATCAATAAATGCAGAAAAAGCTTTTGACAAAATATAACACTCATATACCAAAATCAAGTCTAAATGGGTGCATGATCTAGGTATAAAGGCTGATACTGTAAGCAACCTGGGAAAGCAAGGAATAGTTTACCTGTCAGATTTGTGGAGAGGGGAAGACTTTATGACCAAACAATAGTTAGAGAGCATTATAAAATGCAAAATGGATAATTTTGATTACATTAAATTGAAAAGCTTCTGTAAAAATAAAGCCAATGTAACTAGGATTAGGAGGGAAGTAGAAAATTGGGAAAAAATTTTTATAATCTATGTCTCTGATAAAGGACTCATTTCTAAAATATACAGAGAACTGAGTCAAATCTATAAGAATACAAGTCATTCCCCAATTGATAAATGGTCAAAGGATATGAACAGGTAGTTTTCAGAAGAAGAAATTAAAGATATCTATAAGCATATGAAAAAATGCTCCAAATCACTATTGATTAGAGAAATACAAATCAAAACAACTCTGAGGTATCAAATCTCACCAGTCAGATTGGCTAAGATGACAAAACAAGAAAATGACAACTGCTGGAGAAGAACTGGTCCCATCACTTCTTGCCAAATAGAGGGAGAAGAAATGGAATCAGTGTCAGATTTTATAAAACTGGCTTCAAAGATCACTGCAGATACTGACTGTAGCCATGAAATTAAAAGACACTTGCTCCTTGGAAGGAATGCTATGGTAAATCAGGACAGCAGACTAAAAAGCAGAGACTTCATCTTGTTGATAAAGGTCCATGTAGTCAAAGCTATGGTTTTTCCAAGAGCAATGTATAGCTGTGAGCTGGACTACAAAGAAATTTGAACTGCACAATTGATGTGACCCTGATATTTGGAAAGACAGAAAAGGAGAAGGAGATGGCAGAGGATGAGATGGGCAGATATTAACATGGAAGTAATAACTATGAGCTTGGACAGATTTGGGCAGATAGAGAACAGAAGGGCCTGGTGTGCTATGGTCCATGGGGTCATGAAGAGTCAGACACAACTGCCATAGCAACAACAAATTCTACAGTTAGTGGAATTGTGAACTGATCTAATCATTTTGGAAAGCAATTTGGAATTACGCCCAAAGAGTTACAAAACTATGTATATAAACCCTTTGAACCAACGACTACTTCTGTTTCCCAAAGTGATCAGGGAAAAAGGAAAAGAACCTATGTGTTCTAAAATATTTATAGCAGCTTTCTTTGTGATGGCAAAGATTTGGAAAGTGAGGGGATATCTATCAATCAGGGGATGGCTGAATATGTTGTGGTGTAGAATTGTGATGGAATATAACTATGTTGTAAGAAATGACAAGCAAGTTGTTTTAGGAAACATGCAGAGACTTGCACAAAATAATGCAGTGTGAAATGAGCAGGACCAAAAGAATGTTATATACAGTAACAACAATATTTTTTGAAGAGTAACTGTGAATAATTAAGCTATTCTGAGTAATATGATCATTCAAATCAACTGTGAAGGACTTATGAAACAAAGTGCTATCCCCCTCCATAGAAAGAACTGATATTTGGAAATATGTACTGTATAGATCCACATATATGTCTATATCAAATGATGGCCTTCTCTAATGAAGGGTTGGCAAGGAGAAAGGGAAAAATTTGGAACTCAAAATGTAAAAAAAAAAAAAAAAGAGATCTTACTGCTGTAATTCATAGATGTTCCATCAGCCTTGATGGAATCCAAGGAGCTGGAACAACTAGATGGGGTCCTGTTGAGACTTTTCATCAATGAACTACAAGGATTTTTATCCACATAATCTTCTGTATGGTGATCAAATGCCTGAAATCATTAATTAAGAAAATATTATCAGGAAGCAAGTATAAGGCATATGTTCTTTCCTTAAAAAAAAAAAGATTTTTTTTTATCTTTTGTTTTTACATTGTCTAGATTTTTCCCATATTCCTCTCCCTCCCTTTCTCCCAGAGAGGCATCCCAGAAGATATACTTTTGATCAAGATGTGCTTGTTGGGTACAAAAAGCACTAGCAACTTGCTATAAACCCATTTGCTGTTTCTGGGATACCCTAATAAGAAATTAGAAAACATGTCATTAACTTGGGTCTTTCATTTTGAATTTAAAAAGAATTTTACTAAGGCTCATAGAAAACTTCATGATTACATTCCACATATATAAACTCTCTCATTAATACTTATTTTTACACTAGTCCAGGTCCAATTTGCTTCGTAACATTAATCTGGGTTATCTGTCTAGTCTTTCACCAGGGTTAATAGATAGGGCTTATTTCATAAATGGCTATAGTGCTTCTGGCTAGAGGGCAAACAAATCACAAGATCCCCAAATCAGTATTTTTGACTTCTCCACAAGTAGATATTTTAAGGAAATATTTTCCTTATTGGTTTTTAAATTAATTTATGAAGCACCTATTATGTTCAAAGAATTAGGTCTGGTGCTGGGGGAAGACACTAAGGTTTCAGAAGACACAGACTCTGCCCTTATGGATCTTTTGCTCTGAAGGCAGGAGTCGAGCCAGGGTGGCAGGGGGAGAGGCAGGGTAGTGGTGGTAATGACACATAAACAAATAATTACAATACAGAATAATATCTAAAGGAATGAAAGCTGCAAAGTGCTACCTGATACCTAGTTATAGAAGTTTAGCATTAGAGGTCACCTTAGTGATGATAAAGCAACATTCAACCACTTCATTTTATAGGTAGGGAAACTTGAGGCACAGGAATGCTAAGACATTTGCTCAAAGGCACATATCTAGATAGTGGCCATGTAGTGTACATGGACTGCTTCTTAGTAGTCACATGGCCTTAATTAAAACTTCAACTGACCTAATTCTTTTTTTTAGAAGCCCATCTATCTTGTGAAGTCATAATTTCTAGCTTTTTTTTTTGTGTCCCTGTCCACTCTTGTGTTTCATTGGTAAATAGCTACCAATAAGGAAAATCTTCCTCCTCATGTAGGTCAGAAACTGTTCTACAATATATAGTTTTTAAGAGTTTCCTTGGGGTATTGAGAAATTAAGTGACTTTCCCAGGTTACACAGACAGTATGAATCAGAAGCCTAACTTGAACCTAGGTTTTTCTGACTCTAAGGCTAGCTCTTTACAAATTATGCTACATTGCATCTGGTAATTTATGACTTACTTTTTTTTATTAATAAATTTCAAAACTGTTATAAAAACAACTATAATCTTTCATGAACTCCTGAAGCTTTCTGTTCTCTATCTAAAATACTATAGTTTGGAGGAAATTCTGATTAAGTTATTTAAAACTAACTTAAAATTTAGAATGCAACAATTTCTTGCAGTTTATTTTTAAGCCATTACTCATGTCTTTCTTCTGCCCCCATTTGTTATGATAGAATTATCTTCTTTGTCCTGTTCGACTAGGGCACTTGTGACACAGAAGTATTTCTCCAGCACTGTTAATTGGAATAGAGCAAAAAGTTCAATTCCCTTTCATCAAAGATTAAAATGCAAGTTGAGCATACTTTTTAGTTACTACAAAGAAGCCAACTCACCTGGAGAGCCTGGGCTGAATTACTAAGATTGGTCTCATCTTTTCGGACTTTCTTCTCCCTGGGAATACTGTCATCTTCTCCTTTTACTAGGAATCTTTTCTGACTACTGAAGATTTCCTTTACTGTACTTTCAGGTGGTTGGATATTTTGCAGGCAAGTCTCAATCAAAGCCTTTCCCTTGGTTTCAACACTGATGGACTCAGAAGAATTACTCTCTTCTGGATCTAGAGGCAGGTGCTCCTCATTTATATACTGAGATGGGCTCAAATGTGGCTCTGTTAAAGTAGACTTCAAATCTGAATTTTTCTTATTGACTGGTTGAGTTTCTAAACTGTTTAAATCAGTTAAATCTACTGAGTTATGCTCCAAGGTATCCACACCAGTGACACTGCAATTTCTTTTGTTTGGCAGTTTGGGTAAGAAGATTCCCAAAGAGTACCTTTTTGCCTTAATTTTATCCTTTACAACAGTCTTTAAGGGTACAGAACAAGATACATCTTCATGACAAGAATATGCTTTTTCTTCGTCTTCAACATTCTTTGCATTATTGGTTCCTATTGTTGTGTTCTGTGTTTCAGTGGTTTGAGATTTATCCATACTGTCTTCCACTTGTTTTCCCAATTTGGGTAACTCTTCTGTAAGGTTAGCTATATGACTAATCTGAGGTTGTGAAAAAATTTCAGATCTCTTGATTGTATTCAGATTTGGTTCAATATTAGCAGTACTAATAGCTTTAGATGAAATCAAAGGATCTGACAGTTTGTGATGAGTGGCATGGAACTGATGTATTTCTGTAGCTGAGTCTGAGTTAACTTGGATTTCCACAGTTGTTCCCCGTTCAGATATTTGTATATTTTGCTTTGCTTCCTTTTCTGGGGCCTTAGTAAGTTCTCTATCATCGTGCAACATTTTGGACTTGTTTTCATAGTTAATTATGCAGAGGTTTCCTGTAGCAACTTCCAATTTTTCATTTTCTGCCTCAGGTTGCATTAGTTTATCTTCATTTATAATATATTGTTGCTTTTCTGGTAAGGGAATTGAGTTGGTTAGTAACTGAGATTGAGAGTCAACAAATACAGGATCCTTGAAGAGCTCACTTCTTTGTTTTTGTTCTCCATTATCAGTGAAAGCTTTCACTTGATGCTTGGGAAATTTAAATGGAATTGTTTTAGATTTAGATTTAGTTATTTTTCCCAATAAAATTCTACTATCAAAAGCACATACTTCTTTTTTGACTATTTCTAATACATGTTCCTGATCAACAACTTTCTCCAAAGTTTTTTCATTAATAACAGTACTTTGAGATCTATCCATTTCCATTACATCCTGATCACTGGTAAACATAACAGTTTTATCTGCAGTATCGTGAAGAAAACTTCTATTTTCTATTGCATTTGTTTGTTTTTTAGTGACCTTTCTATCATTAACATTTTCAGCTGAAAGGAAAGTAGTCTCATTATTAGGAACAAATATTACTTGTGCTCCAACTAGATTATTCCTTTTAAAGCTATCAATTTTTGCCTTCTCTGTAAATATGTTTTGTGTGTTCTCCATAGTTTGGTAATTGATGACAACAGTATGGGACTTGGTAATGTCTAGCTCATTTTGATTATCTGCAAACACCACTGTTTTATCTATTTTCCTACTGGTTCCTACATCTTGTAAATCAGCTTCACAGTTTGTTGTAAAAATGTGGCTTTTAGTGATGTCAGTGATCTCCATGTCATCCTGTTCACCTCTATATAATACAGTTTTGGAAGCTGTAGCTAAAGGTACCAAACAACTGCCCTGTTCACCTTTTAGGACATCTTTGTGGTTTATTTTCTTTGTAAGAGCACTGGTAATTTCCATACTATTCTCATCACCTGCTGGAAATTCAATAGTTTTGTTACTGTAGAGTTCATTCATGGTTTTACTTCCCCCAGGTTTGTCTAACAGCTGTGCATTCTCCAATTTGGGTCTCTCTATAGTTTTATCAATTATACAAGGGGTTGGTTTAGCTAATTTCATGTCATTATTAGATGTAAACATTACAGTCTTATCCATAGGAATACTCCTGTGGCCATCTCCTTTTGGCACTATCTGGCTGTTTATTACTGTTGTGTGGCTTTTAGTGAAATCCAAATCATTCCCACCTTCCTCTGAAAAGAAAACAGTCTGATCATTAGGAGCAATCATCTTTGGTTGACCTAGGCTTTTCCTTTTAGAGTCCTTAAGATGAGAACTCCCTTGCATCTTTTCCATAGTTTGGTAGTCAATGATGACAGTGTGGGATTTGGTAATTTCTAGCTCATCCTGATTATCTGAAAACATCACTGTTTTATCCATTATCCTACTGGTTCCTACATTTTGTAAATCAGCTTCATAGTCCATTGCAAAAATGTGGCTTTTAGTGATGTCAGTGAGCTCCATGTTATCTTGTTCACCTCTATACAATACAGTTTTGGAAGCTGTGGCTAAAGGTACCAAACAATTGTCCTGTTGACCTTCTAGGAGACCTTTGTGGTTTATTTCCATTGCACAAGTATTGTTAGTTTCCATCTCATTTTCATCACTCACTGAAAATACAATTTTGTCATTGTTGAGTTTATTTATGCTTTTCTTCTTCTTAGGTTTTTCTAACAGCTGTATAGGATCCACGTCAGGATCCTCTATGGTTTTGTCAGTAATACAAGTGGTCAATTTAGTCAATTCCATGTCATCACTGGATATAAACATTACAGTTTTGTTTTTAGGAATGCTATGTTCATCTCCTTGTGGCACTATCTGGCTGTTTATTACTGTTGTATGGCTCTTAGTGAGATCCAAATCATTCCTACCTTCTTCTGAAAAGAAAACAGTCTGATCATTAGGAGCAAACATCATCTTTGGCTGGCTTATGCTTTTCCTTCTAGAGTCCTTAAGATGAGACCTACTTTGCATCTTTTCCATAGTTTGGTAATCAATGACAACAGTGTGGGACTTGGTCATTTCTAGCTCATCCTGATTATCTGAAAACATCATTGTTTTATCCATTATCCTACTGGTTCCTACATTTTGTAAATCAGCTTCATAGTCCATTGCAAAAATGTGGCTTTTAGTGATGTCAGTGAGCTCCATGTTATCTTGTTCACCTCTATACAATACAGTTTTGGAAGCTGTAGCTAAAGGTACCAAACAACTGTCCTGTTCACCTTTTAGGACATCTTTGTGGTTTATTTTCTTTGTAAGAGCACTGGTAATTTCCATACTATTCTTATCACCCGCTGGAAATACAATAGTTTTGTTACTGTAGAGTTCATTCATGCTTTTACTCCCCCCAGGTTTGTCTAACAGCTGTGCATTCTCCAGTCTGGGTCTCTCTACAGTTTTATCAATCATACAAAGGGTTGGCTTGGCTAATTTCATGTCATTATTAGATGTAAACATTATAGACTTATCCACAGGAATACTTCTGTGGCCATCTCCTTGTGGCACTATCTCGCTTTTTATTACTATTGTATGGCTTTTAGTGAGATCCAAATCATTCCCACCTTCCTCTGAAAAGAAAACAGTCTGATCATTAGGAGCAATCATCTTTGGTTGACCTAGGCTTTTCCTTTTAGAGTCCCTAAGATGAGAACTCCCTTGCATCTTTTCCATAGTTTGGTAGTCAATGATGACAGTGTGGGATTTGGTAATTTCTAGTTCATCCTGATTATCTGAAAACACCACAGTTTTATCTGTGGTCCTGCTTGTTCCTTCTTCTTCCAAATCTGCTTTGTTTCCTGTAATTGTATGGATTTTACTGATCTCCAAACTATCCCCCATAATTTCAGTCATCCCTTTCTTATTCAAACATGAGAGATTTAAGCTTGGTGATTTCCCATATCCCATGGAAGCCTCATTGTATTTCTGCTTCTGCTGTTCATCTGCAGGTATCTTTGAGTTGCCAGTTTGAATAATTACTTCATGGTTTCCAGTCAAGTCCATATTATCTTGCTCAGGGGCAAAAATAATAGTCTTTTCTGAAGGATAAGGCAAGAGTGAATTGGTCGAAACTAATTTCATGGCTAGCAGTGATTGATGAGCATACTCTGGGCTCACATCTGTATTAGCCACTGTGAGATTCTCAGATTGGGATAATGAATTCTGGCAGTTACCAAATGGTTTTTCAGACTGTAGATCACCTTTGTCTTGCAAGAAAGAATTAAATGCCTCTTTCAGCGGAAATGGAATCTGTTGAAGAACAATTTGAGAAGTAGGTCTACTGCTGGGAGAGAGAGGTTTTTTGGTTTTCACAGGGGCTAGCATATTAGCTGAGGTCAGAGGTAACTGAGTTCCTAAGTCACTGCTATCAATCTTGACTGTACAACACTTGGTCAAATCCATATCTTCACCTGAAAACACAACAGACTTGTTATCAGATAATGATACACTTAAAGGATTTGCAAGACCCTGTTGTAATTTTCCTGTAGTTACATAAGAAACTGAACTGCAGCTTTTGTTCTGTTTTCTATCCTCTGAAACAGCCTCTTGATCCTGAAATGATGGCTCATTTTCAAGATTTGGTAGAGAGGGGCGTTGTACATTAGTTGGACATAATTCAATAATCTGATTGTGTATGGCAACTGTGTTACTCTGAGTAATGTCCATGTCAACCTCTTCTGAATAAACAGTTTTATCCATGAGACTAAAGATGCCATTCCCTGGATTTCGATACATTTGAGTTAAGTTACTGACACATGCATTTTTGTCATCCCTTTTGGGTATAAGACTTTTGGTTATTTCCATGGCATCATCATTACTAGAAAAGAAAATTGTTTTATCACCTTGAAATACTGGGTCAGGACATGTAGATTCTGGGGCTAAGGCCAATGGCACAGAGCCTTGGTTGGAAGCCTGTGATGCTGGGGGAGTATCTGTCATCCCAGTGTGGCTTCTGGTAATGTCTATTTCATCCTCAAGATTTCCTGAAGGCTCTTGACATGGAACATCCTGTTGGTTTCTACAGATTCTCTTTGACCCTGGATTTGTAGTAGTATAATCACCTTTTGTGACATCTACTGTGACACTGTGAATATGATTCTCTATCCCAGATTCATTATTTGTAGGAAGGAAAATTTGTGCAGTATGGTTAACTGTCAAGTCCATAAAGTCATTGCCATATACTGTAAAATCACATCTTTCAGCTGGCCTCAAGAGAGTCTCTCTGGCAACAGGGCCCATGGACTGAATATTATCTGTATGGCCCTGAGTGATATCTTTTTTTCCATCATCTTGTCCTCTGAAGACCCTAGTGACACCATGGCTATTCTCTTCTGCATTAGAAAATACATATTTTTTTGGCAGAGAAAAGGCATCACTGTTTGGTCCTTGGGAAGGGATGTGGGTTATAAAGACATTTTCCTTATCAGGTCCTTCAGTACAAGAACTAACAGATTTTTCTAACTTCAATCTTTTTATGAAGTCATTGAAATTTACTTTATTTTCTGAAGAGGTGCTTGTCTTGGACTGGAAAGAACATTTATCAGCTATCATTTCAGGATCAATAGACAAATTAAATTCTTTGTTCATGGTTAGATCTTTAGTGTGGGACTTTAAGTTGGCCAGAAAGGATTTGGTGTCTATTTTGGAGGGCTCTTTTGTTTGTATGACCACAGCATTATTTCTAACAAAATCCATAACTGATAAATTAGAAAGTAAATTGGTATCATTTTGCAACTCAGACTGTGGTTTAAAGATGATGTTCTGTGGAACCATGTCTCCAGACTCCTGTATTGAAGTACAGGGCATACATCCAATAACAGCGGTGTGACTTGTGGTTAAGTCCATATTTTGTTGTTGTTCTGTAAATATAAGAGTCTTGTCAGGACAAAAGGCAAGTGAAGTATTGGATACATGTTTTTTCAGTGGTTCAGAGAGACTAGAATTCTGTCCAAGTGCAGATTTCAGTGCATAGGTGTTACTGTCAATAGTATGCCTTTCCATGTCATCTTCTGATGAAAAAGTTATTTGTTTTACCTTGGATAACCAAGACTGCTTGTGAAAATGTGCATTTCCAGTGTTTCCCAATGCAACTTTTCTGTCAAGATTCTCACCACAGATGTCTATGGTATGGCTTTTTGTCATATCTATTTTATAAACACTTGAATGAAGAATATCTTTATCAGGATAGCATGAAAGTTCCAAGATTTTTTTATCTTCAATACAGGTCTCTGTTTGGGTATTTTTAGGTTCTGATTTTTGTTGTGTGCCTACTATACTGTTGTGAAGATCAATAGGCACAGTATGACTTTTAGTTATTTCCATTTCTTCCCACATCTCTAAATCAGATGAATGTCTACTGCTGGGAGAGAGAGGTTTTTTGGTTTTCACAGGGGCTAGCATATTAGCTGAGGTCAGAGGTAACTGAGTTCCTAAGTCACTGCTATCAATCTTGACTGTACAACACTTGGTCAAATCCATATCTTCACCTGAAAACACAACAGACTTGTTATCAGACAATGACACACTTAAAGGATTTACAAGACCCTGTTGTAATTTTCCTGTAGTTACATAAGAAACTGAACTGCAGCTTTTGTTCTGTTTTCTATCCTCTGAAACAGCCTCTTGATCCTGAAATGATGGCTCATTTTCAAGATTTGGTAGAGAGGGGCGCTGTACATTAGTTGGACATAATTCAATAATCTGATTGTGTATGGCAACTGTGTTACTCTGAGTAATGTCCATGTCAACCTCTTCTGAATAAACAGTTTTATCCATGAGACTAGAGATGGCATTCCCTGGATTTCGATACATTTGAGTTAAGTTACTGACACATGCATTTTTATCATCCCTTTTGGGTATAAGACTTTTGGTTATTTCCATGGCATCATCATTACTAGAAAAGAAAATTGTTTTATCACCTTGAAATACTGGGTCAGGACATGTAGATTCTGGGGCTAAGGCCAATGGCACAGAGCCTTGGTTGGAAGCCTGTGATGCTGGGGGAGTATCTGTCATCCCAGTGTGGCTTCTGGTAATGTCTATTTCATCCTCAAGATTTCCTGAAGGCTCTTGACATGGAACATCCTGTTGGTTTCTACAGATTCTCTTTGACCCTGGATTTGTAGTAGTATAATCACCTTTTGTGACATCTACTGTGACACTGTGAATATGATTCTCTATCCCAGATTCATTATTTGTAGGAAGGAAAATTTGTGCAGTATGGTTAACTGTCAAGTCCATAAAGTCATTGCCATATACTGTAAAATCACATCTTTCAGCTGGCCTCAAGAGAGTCTCTCTGGCAACAGGGCCCATGGACTGAATATTATCTGTATGGCCCTGAGTGATATCCTTTTTTCCATCATCTTGTTCTCTGAAGACCCTAGTGACACCATGGCTGTTCTCTTCTGCATTAGCAAATACATACTTTTTTGGCAGAGAAAAGGCATCATTGTTTGGTCCTTGGGAAGGGATGTGGGTTATAAAGACATTTTCCTTATCAGGTCCTTCAGTACAAGAACTAACAGGTTTTTCTAACTTCAATCTTTTTATGAAGTCATTGAAATTTACTTTATTTTCTGAAGAGGTGCTTGTCTTGGACTGGAAAGAACATTTATCAGCTATCATTTCAGGATCAGTAGACAAATTAAATTCTTTGTTCATGGTTAGATCTTTAGTGTGGGACTTTAAGTTGGCCAGAAAGGATTTGGTGTCTATTTTGAAGGGCTTTCCCATTTCAGGGCAATTTAAGAGGTCTTTTGTAATCATCACAGTGTGACTAGCTGTCAAGTCCATTTGATTTTCATCTGAGAAGATGACTGTTTGGTCATTTCCATATTTTTTTTCATGAATAGGCTCCATATCTGAGCTCTGTAATATATGTAAAAAACAACAAATTAGTGTTTAGTTGTACATACCAAAGGCTTTATATCTTTCCTAACTATAGTACCAAGGTGATGTTTTAATGTGTAAGCCTCAAAGAACAGAGGAAGGAAAAATATTACCATTTATTAAGTGCTTACTATGTGCCAGGTACTGTGCTAAATGCTACTAATACATATATAAGGAAAGTCCCTGCTCTTAAGGAATGTACGTTCTAATAAAATTGAGAAGTGAATTGTTACAAATGAAATGATGATTCATAACATGTAGGATGTACTATAAATAAAAAGCATTTTCAATAATAATTAGAATTAGATGACAATTGTCAGTCACATGGCATCTCATTTTACTAAAGGATTCTATGAAATCCAAATTGTCCTATTGTCTATGTTTATCCCGTTTATTAACAAGAATGTCAAAATGTTTTCAAATGGAATATGATATGGTATCAAACACAGTGAAGTGAACCTTAGTTGGTACTGAACCCCCATCTACATACGCACAGAAACCAATCAAATTTATACTCCATTTTGGGGAAAATCCAGGCAGACCAATTTTCATTTTCCTCTGAGCTATGCTTCTTACTTTCTGAACTTGAACATTATACCTCACCTCTAGTCTTATCTTGTAACCTCCCTCTGTCCCCGGGGCCTCCTCACCTTGGAACATCCATCCACCATGTTAGCTTCTTCCTCTCTTCTCTGAAATGAGTTATTTGTACAGTGTTGGCAAAAAAGGCACTTACTAAATGCTTGTTTCTTTGCTCCCTTCCCTGAATCCTTCCCATTGGTGAGTTCCCCCTACGGCCTCTATTTTGGGAAGGGTCCCAGACTGACCAACCTTTACTTCTCTTCTGGTTCTATTTTTGACCTCTAATACCATGGGTACCTCTTCCTTCTCACTCCCTTCTCTTCCTTTCACCTTCCTTTCATATGTTATCTTCAAACCATTGGACAGTCCTTTTTTTCCCTTTTGCTTGTATTTGTATCCCTAGTACTTAGTAGAGCGTCTGGCACATAGTAAGTGCTTAATAAATGCTTTTTGCCTTGCTGAGCTCTACAGTTCTAAGTATGGAAAAAGGATTCAATCTGAGAAGTACTAGGTCATTCTATCCCTAATTTAGACACACATTCCTAGGGCTGGAGCCAAACCAAAATAGATTATGGGTTGCAAGAGAATGTAAACAACTGTTCACTTATTCCATTTCATATTATCTATAGTTAAATAGTCAATGGAAAACACAAAACCTTCAGAGAAAATCATAAGTACAATCAATCTATTTAGTTTTATAAAATAATTTTCAAAAGGAATGTGAAAAATATAGGCACATTACTACTTCAAAATGATATGAAGTATAAATATTGCTAATACATAATTTATATAAAGGTACTCTATTACTCAAATCATAAGATAGAGTATTTTATAGATATCTGGGGAATAGCCAGGCAGAAGTGGAAGAAGAGGAAAGAAAAAGCAACACATAAACATGTTATCATGACTTACAGCCATTTTGCCATAGCACCAAATTCACATATACAGCATAGAGAGTCCCTGCTCTCTAGAGCAGAGGTGTCAAACTGACAGGCCAGATTAAAATGTATTAGAAAATTTCTAACAAAACAAATACACAATATAACATAGATAATGCTAATTTGTGGTTTTCTAATTCAACAGGTAGCCTGCAGGAATCTGTTTCTATTAGAACTGAACACTGCTCTAGAGGGCAGGAAAAAATTTTGTTTAACTTTTTTTATTCAACATAAAACAATGCCCTAAGCCTGCAAAGAACATAATAAATCCTATGTGAATGCAGATTATGCCAAAACAATTTGCCAATGTGGTTCTCTGCTTTTTGAGCCTTTGGAAATAACTCCCAAAATAATGTTTCAAAACAATTCAAAATCAAATTTCTGCACTAAAAGCACAAAAAGGTGACATGATCTGGGGGAAGAGAAATTAGGAAAATGGGAAGAACTCATCCTGTCTATAACTCTAAATGTTAACTTCTATATGTTACATAAATTTTAGATTTATATTTTTACATAAAATAATTTCATATTTATATTTTCAGAATTAAAGAATTGTGGTGTGAGAAGGGCCTTAGAAATCAATTAGTCCAACCCCCTTATTCTGCAGTTAAGGATACTGAGGCTCAGAGAGATTATTTGCCCAAGTTCATACAACTAGTTAATGGCAGAACTAGGACACAGATTGGTAGTCTTTTAATTATTCCATACTTCCTCACTTGCCTCTAGAGGGTAGGAACAATTTTTGCTTAACTTTTTTCAATATAAAACAATTCTCTAGGACTGCAATGACCTTAATAAATGCTGTGTGATGATACCTTACCAATCCACCTTAACAAATTAAAATGCATATACCCAAATTAATTTCAGTTAACAAAAATTAATGTAAGAATTTTTCAGTTAACAAAAATTAATGTAAGAATTTTTGCAAAATATGAAACACCTCCTGTTAGTGAAGAACCAGTAGATCTGACTTACATCAAGAATAGTCATCAGTGTAGGCAATATATTTTTATTATTTCCCCCCCAAGAACTTGGCACTGATATAGGGACTATAAAAAACAGGTATGTCTATACGGAGAAGACAAAGAAAGGCTTTCAGTAAAATGTATATTTATAGTTGGAAAGCATACAGTATAAATTAACTCTCGGCAAAAATAATAGCAATCACTCAAAAACATGAGCCTATAATTCAGTGCAATCTAATTTTGTAGAAATATATTTGGTAAGAATTAAAACGTTCTTACTCAAAAGTTGTATAGGGGGTCCATTCTTTTTATAAATCATAGATAGGCTATATTGTAAATGCTAACTGGGCCTGTGTGTATTGATAATCTACTCGGAAGAAAAATTGTTACTGCATTTTCCTAAGAAGAGAATTTTAAAATGTACCAATGATTTACCACAACATAACATGCTGTATTATTATGGATCAATGGCATTATTATTTTATGAGGCTTCTTTTTAAAATCGAGAATACTTAGCAAATGTTTTATTATTGGGGGAAAAGCTTCAATACATTCACCCTCCTGACACCTAAAGTTCTAAAAGTAATAGTTACAGTTAAAAGTTTCCTATTTGAGCAAATCTCAGATATGAAAATATCTTCACACATTTGTACCTCTGGCTGCTGCAACTGGACCTGAATCGGAGCACGAAGCAGTGTTTCCATTCCTACCAATAAAAATAAAAAGAAATGCTAGTCAATGGTTCCCATGTTCTAAGAATTCAATTTAAGGGGCGGCTAGGTGGTGCAGTGAATAGAGCGCCGGCCCTGGAATCAGAAGGACCTGAGTTCGGAGCCGGCCTCCGACACTTAATCCGCACAAACAAAAACCTAGCCGTGTAACCTTGGGCAAGTTACTTAACCCCAATTGCCCTAAAGGGGCGGCTAGGTGGCGCAGTGAGTAAGAGCGCCGGCCTCGGAGTTTGGATGACCCGAGATCAGATCCGGCCTCAGAAAATGAGCACCCACGCATAAATCAAATGACTAGCCGTGTAACCTTGAGCAAGTTACTTAACCCCAATTGCTTAAAAAAAAAAAAAAAAAGAATTCAATTTAACAAACATGCTATACTACAGATACACTTCATGATTTTAAAGTGCTTACGTATTACTGGGGCAGATATAATATGTACACAGATAAGTGAAGTATAAGGTGAAGAGGGAAAAAGCATTAACAAATGGGGGATCAGGGAAAATGTCGTATAGGAGGTGGCACCTCACCTATGCCTCATTTTACAAATGGAAAAACAGGTTCAGGGATAAGAAACTACTTGTCCACAATCACACAGCTAGTAAATTTCCAGGAGGGACTCAACCAGGTCCTGTGACACCAAATCCAGGCTCATCCCCCTTACCATTCTGCCCCTTTCTTTTTCCTATCTCCTATTATGATAGGGTAGGAAGGGGGTGGGGTCAGGGAGCAGAGTGGATTAAGGTCCAGCCAGGACTTTAAACCTGTAATGCCATTCACACAGTTGGTGACTGTCCTTCCCTCTAATCTCTCATGCCTCCCACAACTGTGCCATCTCCATTATCTTGTAGATAGAAATTTCCCTCCTTTATAATTTCCTGTCTTAACCTCTTCCTTACTACTCCAAAATCTATACTTCATACTTGCTACAACCTCCAAGCTCTCTTTCTTCCAGAATATTAACCCTTTTCTGGGCTACTCTCCCTTCTTTACAGTCTAGACTCTTTAACTGACCAATTCAAAGAAACACTGTTCTTAACCCTGGACTCTTTGGCCACAATGCCTACCACTATCATTCATATCCTGCCAACACTCAATCCTGGGTCATCCCCATTGTCTGTCTTCTCTACTCCTACTCCTATGCTGCTGAATTCCAATGGAGATCATGCAACCATATCTACTACAAATTCATGTAATATAATTCCAGTTTCCTGCAGGGATATTCTGAACTTTTTCCTGTCTTCTCAATCTTCAAATTTACAGAGAAAACCTTCCTTGCTTCTGTCATTCCTTCAACATCCTATGGTAGGCAGATCCTCTGCATGCTTTGGTCTACAGGAAATTTCATCTTCCTTCAAAGAGAGTCTTCTCCAGTCAGAACTGGATGCCATAATGACATGCGCCCCCAACCAAGACAGCTTATGTCTTTGATGCTATGTCTTGACTTTGGTAATGAGATATTTTCTATCGGTTGTTAACATGTCAATTTGGATACTAAGAGCATTACACAGAAATGAACAATTAGTTTTCACAAAGACCTTGTTTTCAGAACCAGGCCCAGTTTGCATGTCAAAAGGTACTGTTCACAGTTAATTTCAAAATTCTTTATTTCTTCTCCATTTCACTACCAAACTCCTAGAAAAAACCTCTACCTTTTCTTCATCATCCCCTATATGCTTTTTCTTTTTTTTTTTTATAAGCCATTGGGGTTAAGTAACTTGCTCAAGGTTACATGGCTAGTCATGATTTATGTGTGGGTGCTCATTTTCTGAGGCTGGTTTCGATCCCAGGTCATCCCAACTCCGAGGCCGGCGCTCTTACTCACTGAGCCACCTAGCTGCCCCTAAAATTTCTGGGTTTTTTTTTTTTTGGAGGGCAATTGGGATTAAGTAACTTGTCCAAGGTCACACAGCTAGGTTTTTTTGTGTGTGTGTGTGCGTTAAGTGTCTGAGGCTGGATCCGAACTCAGGTCCTTCTGACTCCAGGGCTGACACTCTACTCACTCCGCCACCTAGCCGCCCCCCCCATATGCTTTTTCTACTCAGATTTTCTTGCTTTTTTACAAAGAAAAGAGACTGAGCTCCCTCTTTCACTTGCTCCATATTTTGAGCCTCTCTATATAGGGCCTTATTTGCTTCTCTTTTGCTCCAGTCTCTGAGGAAGAAGTCTTGTCAAGGAGAACTCTTTTACCTGTGCCTTTGATCTCATCACCCCTAATATCTTCCCTGAACTTATTCCATCAATCATTCCTCTTCTCTCTTATCTTCAGTGTCTCCTTATCTACTGGCTCTTTCCCCAAAACCTTCAATTAGTCCAGTCATTCCCTCCAGCTATTGTCCTATAACTATTCTCCCTTTCACTGCCAAAAAAGAGAGGCCATCATCTTTCTCACCTCCCCATATTTTTAAATTTTTTCCCCAATTACATGTAAAAACAATTTTTAACATTCATTTTTTTTAAAAGTCTGAGCTCCTGGGGCAGGTAGGTAGTGCAGTGAATAGAGCACCAGCCCTGGAGTCAGGAGGACCTGAGTTCAAATCTGACCTCAAGACACTTAACACTTACAAGCTCTGTGACCTTGGGCAAGTCACTTAACCCCAACTGCCTTGACTCTCCCCCTCCAAAGATCAAAAAAAACCAAGAACAAAACAACAAAAAAGTCTGAGTTCCAAATATTCTCTGTCTACTCCTTTCCTTGAGAAGGTAGATAGTTTATGCACATGCAGTCATGCAAAAACATATTTCCATATTAGTCATGTTGCAAAAGAAAACAGACAAAAAGTAAAAAAAATATATAATTTCATTTGCATTCAGATGGACAGCATTTTCTTTTATCCTTCAGAGGGCGGCTAGGTGGTACAGTGAATAGAGCACCGGCCCTGGAGTCTGGAGGTCCTGAGTTCAAATCCGACCTCAGATACTTAACACTTACTAGCTGTGTAACCTTGGGCAAGTCACTTAACCCCAATTGCCCTGTCTTCCCCCTTAAAAAAAAAAAGCATAAATCATTCAGAATTGTCTTGGATCACTGTATTGCTGAGAATAGTTAAGATATTCACAGCTGATCCCTGAACAATGATGATGTTACTGCATACAATGTTCTTCTGATTCTGCTCATTTTACTTTGCATAAGTTCATGTCAGTTTTTCCAGGTTTTTTCTGAGAGCATCCTGCTTGTCATTTATTATAACAAACTAGTATTCCATCACAATCACATAGCACAACTTGCTCAGTCGTTCCCCAGCTGATGGACATCCCCTCAATTTCCAAGTCTTTGCACCACTAAAAGAGCTCTATAAATATTTTTGTACATATAGGTCCTTTTCCCTTTTTTCTCTGTGGGATATAGATCTAGTAATGGTATGGTTGGGTCAAAGGTTTTATAGCCCTTTGGGCATAGTTCCAAATTGCTCTCCAGAATGGTCAGATCTGTTCATAACTCCACCAACAGTGCATTAGTGTCTCGATTTTCCCACATCCCCTCCAACATTTGTCATTTTCCCTTTTTTGTCATATTAGCCAATCTAATAGGTGAGGGATGGTACCTCAGAGTTGTTTTTTTCATTTTTCATTTCATTAGGGTAATTTTCATTTCCCTAATCAATAGTGATTTGGAGCATTTTTTCATATGACCATAGATAGCTTGGATTACTTCATCTGAAAACTGCATGTTCATATCCTTTGACAGTTTATCAATTTGGGAATGACTTGTATTCTTATAAATTTGACTCAATTCTCTATGTATTTGAAAAATGAGACATTTATCTATCAGAGACACTTGGTATATTTTTTACAGTTATGATTACTGTGGATTTCCCTTAATCCAATTTGCCCTGTTTATCCTACTCTCTCTCCTTTCATCCTGTCCACCCTCAAAAATGTTCTGCTTTTGACTACCACCTCTCCCAATCTGTCTTCCCTTCTATCAGCTCCCTCTCCCCCCCTTCCTTTATGCAAGACAGATTGCTATAACCGAGTTAAGCCAATTCTGATAAGAGTTTCCCCCCCCCCACTATTAAAGTTTTTTATGCCTCTTTTATATGAGATAATTTACCCCATTCTACCCCCTCCCTTTCCCCTTCTCCCAGTGTTTTCCTCTTTCTCACCCCTTAATTTTATTTTTAAAAGATATCATTCCATCAATATTCAGCTCATACCCATGCACTCTATGTATACTCCTAATTACTCTAAGAACAATAAAGTTCTTAGGTATTACAAGTATCATCTTCCCATGTGAGAATGTAAACAGTTTTAACCTTATTGAATCCCTTATGGCTTCTTGCTGAATCCCTTATGATTTAACTTTTTATGCTTCTATTGAGTCTCATATTTGAAAGGCAAATTTTCTATTCAGCTCTGGTCTTTTTATCAGGAATGCTTGAAAATCCTCTGTTTGATTGAATATCTATTTTTCCCCCTGAAGGTTCATACTCAGTTTTGCTAGGTAGGCTATTCTGGGTGTAACCCTAGCTCCTCTGTCATATTCCAAGCCCTCCAATACGTTAATGTAGAAGCTGCTAAATCTTGTGTTATCTTGACCATTGCTCCACAATATTTGAATTGTTTCTTTCTGGCTGCTTGCAATATTTTCTCCTTGACCTGGGAACTATGGAATTTGGCTATAATATTCCTGGTTTTCATTTTGGGACTTCTTTTAGGAGGTGATAGGTAGACTCTTTCAATTTCTGTTTTACCCTGTGGTTCTAGAATATCAGGGCAGTTTTCTTTGATAATTTCTTGAAATATAATATCTAGGCTCTCTTTTTTTTTACATCATGGCTTTTCAGGGAGTGTAACAATTCTTAATTCTCTCTCCCCAATCAATTTTCTAGGTCAGTTGTTTTTCCACTGAGATATTTCATATTTTCTTCTATTTTTTCATTCTTTTGATTTTATTTGTTTCTTGATGTCTCATCAAGTCATTAGCTTCTGCTTGCCCAATTCTATTTTTTAAGGAATTATTTTCTTCAATGAATTTTTGTACATGTTTTTCCATGTGGCCAATTCTGCTTTTTAAGGAGTTCTCTTCTGTGGATTTTTATGCCTCTTTTATCATTTGGTCATTTCTGTTTTTAAAGGTGTTATTTTCTTCACTACTTTTTTGTGCCTCCCTTATCAAGCTGTTGATTTTTTTCATGATTTTCTCACATTATTCCCATTTCTTTTCCCAATTTTTCCTCTGCCTTTCTTATTTGATTTTTAAAAATCCTTTTTGAGCTCTTCCAGAAATTCTTTTGAGGCCAGAGACCGATTCATATTTTACTTTGAGGCTTTGGATATAGCAATTTTGACTTTGTTGTCTTCTGAGTTTGTGTTTTTATCTTCCTGTGATAGTAATGGTAATTTAAAGATCTTCCCTGCCCCCTAATAGGCTGAATGTAATCACATGGAGCCTGTGGTAGGAGGAGTTTGCTGAAGGGTGGAACAGAGCCCACAGGAAGCTGGGAGTCAGAGCAGTTAGATTGTGGGAGAGAGAAGATGGCAAGCAAGTAGACAGCTAGGCTTGTGAATGTTGGTTTGTGGGAAGGCTAAAGGATGGTGTGGTTCTCTGTGGTGTTATGGTGTATTAACTTCTTTGCTACTATGATGGATTTGGCTTTCTGGTGTCTGAATAAATGTTTTGGTTTTGTCTTCTATATGGAGAGTCTGTTATATTTTGCAATTGAGAACTACGCTGGCATATTCACAGTTGCCATTGGCACTGTGAATACTGCATTGGCACTACAATTCCCTGTCACCATAGTAACTTCTTATGATCAGATTCTTTTTTTGTTGTTTGCTGATTTTTCCAGTCTATTTCTTGACTTTTAACTTTATGTTAAAGTTAGGCTCTGCTCCCAGAGTGGAGGGGACACTGACCCAAGCTTTAGGTTTTTTGCGCAGCTACTTTCAGAACTATTCTGGGGGTCTGGAAATTTTCAGTTCTTCCAAGGCTTAAGGATCTAAGGAGCCATGTGTTTACTACTCTCCTAGCCTGTGCTCTGGTCTGTGAGTGACCATAAGTTTTTTGTTTTGTTTTTTTGCCCTGGGATTATGACCAGGGTCCCTGTGCCCCTGCAGCTGCAAGATCTTGTGTGCTAATGCTCCTATTTGTCCTGGGGCTGTGACCTATATCCATATATGGGCAATGCAACAGAGTCCTGCCTCCAGTGCCAACAAAGAGATCCCTGTAGTCTCATTCTAACCATCTGTGGACTGCTGTGAGAATCACCAGAAGAACAATTTATATAATTACAGCATTGTAAAGAAAAAGAACTTTGAAAGACTTAAGAATTCTGATGAATGTAATAAACCAACACTGCCTGCAGAGGATTTAGGATGAAGCATGTTACCCAGCCCCTGAGAGATGATGGAATCAAGGTGCAGAAAGAAATAAATATATTGGACATAGTCACAGTGATGATTTGTTATGCTTGGTTATACTTACTTGTTTCAGGATAGTTTTTTTTCTCTTTTTCATGATTTTTATCTTAAGAGGGAGAGATGGGTAGTTAGCAATAGTGCTGCCAAAAAAATAGAGGGCAATTGAAATATTTTTCTAACTGCAAATAAGTGAATAGAAGGAAGTTCAGAAAAGAATGACAGTTTTGAAAGTAATGTAAGAATATACATATATAAATGTGTATATATACATCTAGATGTATATAATAAGCAGTATAAAAGGAGAATTCAGTTTTATATATAATCCTCTTCTTGTGTTCTGCTGTTTATGCAAGTTTTTTGGTGTTTAAGTTCATAATAAAAAATAATTATTGGAAATGTTTTTGTCTGATTTTATGTAAAATAAAATCAGTAACTTAAAAGAAAATGTTGAATATTCACAAAAAGGTAAAATTAACAAAACAAAGAATAGAGAACGTTAGTTATCTAATCTCAGAAAATGAACAAAGCATAAATGAACTACTAAAGGAAAAAAGAAAAGTTGGTACCAGAAGGATTTACAAATGAATTCTATCAATAATTCCAATATAACAAACTCCTTATAAAAATAAGGACAGAAGGGATCCTATCAATTTCCATCAAAGATAAAAAATGATTTTAACATTTAAACTAGGAGAATCACAACAAAGAAGAAAAACTATAGCCCAAATCCCTACTGAATATTGACAAAAATATTAAATAAAATATTAGCAAAGAGACTTCAGCAAAATATCAAAAAGATAATATACTATGACCAAGGTGAATTTGTAACAGGAATGCAGGGTTGGTTCAATATTAGAAAAACTATAAAAAGAAAATTAGGGAAGCATGGAAAATTTTACATATCAGAACTTTAGGCAAGGGAAGAATTTATGACCAAATGAAAAACAGAGAAGATCACAGGAAGTAAAATGGATAATTTTCTTACATTAAATTAAAAAGAGTTTGCATAAACAAAACCAATGCAGGCAAGATTAGAAGGAAATCAAGAAACTAGGGGGAAATTTTTACAACTAATTTCTCTAATAAACGTCTCATTTCTCAAGTACGTAGAGAACTGAGTCGAATTTATGAAAATACAAGTCATTACCCAATTGATAAATAGTTAAACAATAGAGATACAGTGGAACAGGTTAAAGATACAATATACCAAAGTAGATAAACCTCTGGCAGCCTTGTGGTTCAGTAAACCTAAAGACCCCACAATTGAGGTAAAAGCTCACCATCTAACAAAAACTCCTGGGAAAACAGGAAAATAGGCAGACATTATATTCAGACTAAAATCTAATAACTTATACACACATAAACTCTAAATGGAAATACAAGTTACATGCAAAAGGTCACATCACAAACTAGAGAATCAAAAAAGAAATCAAGATCCATAGGCAGAAGAGTTCATGACAAAATGAGATAGAGAGAAAATGGATCATTTTCATTACATAAAATTTAAAAGTTTACATGCAAACAAAATTAATGCAGATAAAATCAGAAGGGAAATAGTGGGAAGAATCTTTGTAGCAAGTTTCTCTGATAAAGATACAAAAGGAAATGATTCAAATATAGAAGAACCATTCCCCAATAGAGTCAAAGGATAAGAAAAAACAGTTCTCAAAAGAATAAATCCAAGCTACCAACATCCATATGAAATAAATAATGCTCCAAATCACCATTAGAGAAATGCACATTAAAGTAGCCCTGAATTTTCACCTCACACCCATCAAAGGAATTCCAGAAAAGAGACACATTAATGCACTGCTGGGGGAGATATTAACTGGTCTAGCCACTTTGCCTCCGACATTCTGCTAGATTTTAACTACAAAGAACAAGATGTCCCCTCCAGGTTAAGCTCATCACTTCTTTTTTTTTCTTTTTTCTGGAGGGACATTTGGGGTTAAGTGACTTGCCCAAGGTCACATGGCTAATTTTTGTGTGTGTGTGTGTGTGTGTTAAGTGTCTGAGACAGGATTTGAACTCAGGTCCTCCTGACTCCAAGGCCGGTGCTCTATTCATTGCGTCACCTAGCCACCCCAGGCTCATCACTTCTAAACTCACCACCATGCTACTAATTCAAGCCTTGATTAACACCACTCCCTCAGCCTTCTCCTCCCTCTGAGCAGACTGTGAGTAACAAACTCCTTCTAATGCCTTCCTTTATAGAAGGCAAAAATTAGGCTCTCAGCTCAATGTTGTATCTGTTGCTCTGCCTGGTTTCAACTCCATGGAATAAGATGCCTCTGAGTCAAGTACCCTATCACTTCCTGCAGCATCTCTCCTTCCTCACCATTTCCAACTTTCCTGTCTCCTTTGTATGTTGTCCTTCTTTCCTCCCCCCAACTCCCGCCCCTGTTAGATTATAAGCTCCTTAAGGACATGGACTGTCTTTTAAAAAATTAATTGAATCTCCAATGCTTAGCATTGTTTATTGGACTGGAATGGAGTGGATTAGCCATTCTTGAAAGCAATTTGGAACTGTGCCCAAAAAAGGCATTAAACCCAATGATAACAAATACTAGGCTGGCCTGGGCGCAAAAAGACTCCATAAAGAGAAAAAAAAACCTATAGGAACAAAAATATTTAGAGCAGTTTTTTTTGTTATAGTAAAGAATTGGAAATTAAGGTTACCCATCTATTGAGGAACAGCTAAATAAAATGTGGTATATGAATGTCATGGAATATTATTGCAGTATAAGAAATGATTAAGGGGCAGCTAGGTGGTGCAGTGAGTAGAGTGCCAGCCCTGGAGTCAGAAGGACCTGAGTTCGGATCTGGCCTCAGACACTTAACACACACAAACAAAAACCTAGCCGGGTGATCTTGGGCAAGTTACTTAATCCTAATTGCCCTCCAAAAAGAAAAAAAAAAGATTAAATTATTTAAATGATTAAAATTAAAGATTTCACAGAAAACTGGGAGGATATATGCACAATGAAATAACAACAATATCATAAAGACTAACAGCTTTGAAAAGGTGGTCAATACAGTGACCAACCATAATTCCAGAGGATAGATGATGAAGCATACTCTGACTCTTGGCAGAGAGGTAAAGATTTATAATGAGACATGTAATTTTGGACATGGCCCATGTGGAAAATTGTTTTACTTGACTATGCATTACTTGTTTTAAGGGATTAGTTTTTCTTATTTTCAGTGGTGTGGGATGTAGAGAAAAGAAATATTCACTGATTTTTAAAAATGTGTTTACCAAAAAAAAAAAATCTCTATGCTTAGGAAGACATAGAGAGACAAAGCAATGATGACTGATCTGCATATCTCATTATTACTTATACACTAGTAGATATGGGATTATGGATATAGATTCATAAGGGGTGCAGAGAAATTAAGGCCAAGGTCACACAGGTACTAAGTAGCATAGATGTGATTTGAATCCAGCTCTTTGGGCTCTAAATCTAGTACCCCTTCCACTGTCTCACACACATTTTCTCAAAAAGCACTTAAAGCAAATGATAATATAGACATAATAGCACATTTCTTCTTGGAAGTCTACTATAACCAAACAAACAAAATACCATATTCAAAGACCATTAGGTCCCAAATCGATATTAGTGATAAGCAGTTAACTGAAGCTCTTATTTTATAGATGATGAAACTGAGACCTAGAGAGGTGATGTGATTTACCCATGGAGCTAGTTAGTGGCAAAAATGGACCAGGACACAGGTCTTCTGGCTGTCAGTCTAGTGATCTTTCCACTGAAATGTGCTATTTCCTATTCTATCTATGCATTACAATTGATTCTGACATTGTTTCAAAAGGTAATCTGGGATATTGATTTTAATTCTGCAAAAAGAATTTGTGGTTTAGAGACTAAATTACTTTAGATAATCTCTCTATAAGTCATTAGAGAAAACTGAAATTAAATAGAATATTCCTATTATTCTTCAACTTTCAATCTTTGAGAAGAGGGTATATATAGTGCTACTTTCTGAAATTCCTTCCCTCTTTCAAAGAATCTAAATTAACTTATAGAATTCAAAGTAAGATGCAAAAATGAGTACAGTTGCCCCTTCTGCAGCATAGGGGATAGGGGAATGGTGACTCTGCAATGTGGAAAATCAGCATAAAATTTTTTGGCTCTCCCTTTGTACCAGAGAATAAATCTGTTCATAATATAAAATACTCTGTGTGTCTGTGTTTGTATGTATGTGTATATATGCATGTATAACATACATATATACATATATAATGCATTTCTGAGTTTCTAAGCTTTTTCTATGTCATATGCTGACCTTTGTGTGTTGTCTGTAGCTTCTGCAAAACTCCCCAAAATTCCCATTTAAATTCTTATGCCAACCCAAAATATATCAAAACCATGATGGGGAAAGTCGTGATGTGGAAGGGTATAACTTGTGACACAACAGACTTGATATCCTTTTGGTTTCTTTGTTAGGAATCCTGCCTCCTAATATAATTAACTGGTATTATTTTTGAATTTATTCATGTTATATAAAAAACCTCTATAGGTTAAATACATACCTTAAAAAATTTCTTTGACAGTTTAACTGTGCATACTGAATTAATAGCTGACTATCATTAATATCCTTACTTACACATCATACTGAATATATGGAGCAAGAAAGTTCTCAACATAATGCCTCATCCCAGTAACCCAGGATTTTTCTACATCTAATATATCCAGATAAACAGTTATGTGCTAAGGATCTCTACTTTTTCATACTCACCAATGATCTCACATTGATTATCTTCTGTTCTTTTAGCTCTAAAAATGAAATGAAAGCAATTTTATCACGCTTCATAAAAATATACAGAATCATAACTTGCATTAAACATTAAGAACACAGTGTAGTATGTGTGACAATTAACCTTGATAGACTGGGCTCCTCTCAGCAATGCAAGGTTATAAGACAACTCCGAAAGACTCATGATGGAAAAGAGATATCCACATCCAGAGAAAGAACTACTTGCTCTCTCTTTTTTGTTTTGTTTTGTTTCTTCTTTCTCACTGTTCACTCCATTGGTTATAATCCTTCTTTACAATCTGACTAATGTTTAATGTGAAGGTATTTGCAGAACCTATATTTGGTTGCATGCTACCATGGGGGGAGGGGGAAGAAGAGGGAGGGGGAGAAAATTTGGAACTCAAAGGACTGTGGAACTGAATATTGTAAACTGAAAGTAAATAAATAAATTTAAATTTTTTTTAAAAAGAGCAGAGTAGTCATTAAAAAACTTTCCTGGGGCGGCTAGGTGGAGCAATGAGTAGAGCGTCGGCCCTGGAGTCAGAAGGACCTGAGTTCAGATCCGACCTCAGACACTTAATGCACACACAAACAAAAACCTAGCTGTGTGACCTTGGGCAAGTTACTTAACCCCAAGTGCCCTCCAAAAAAAAAAAAAAACTTTCCTGAAGTACATACAGCATGGATGTAACAGACACATATACACACATATGCATGTGTATACATACACATTTATTTATGCATACACATATTCTATGTGTTTCCCTTGGAAGATTCATCTATTACTGGTAGTTACAGAATATAATATATGATTACAGAAAAATTTTGTACAGTGAACCATTTAATTTCTACTACATTTGCTGACTATGGAGAGTAAATGAAGGAGGCCCAAGTTGATGAGCTGATGTTGACTGTTTATTTCAAAACTACTGTAGAATACATTTTAAAAATGTACATGGGTTTCCTTTTATTCAATTTGGGTAATCTCTTCTAGACTTAACTCTAGTTTATAGACATTGAAATGGAATGAAGAAAGGTCCACTTTATATTATTGGCATGTCTATGGGTGTGTTTCCTGATACTCAACTCAGATTTTACTTGCAGGTGGAATTTAGACTAACAGTCTCATAAGCAGTCAGCTTTATAAAGGTCTATCTGAAGACAGTCATACAGAAAAGTAACCTAGGTCTAGGGTCATCTCTACAATGATCCTTGAAGCATAGTACCTATATCAAATATTATAATTTGAGCTTTAAGAACATAAGACCAACAGAAATTCTCTCAAACATGTTTAAATGCACTTTATTTTAGACAATCTACATAACTTTTTAAAAAAAACAACCCTCCACTTCAAAAAAAATTAAGGTTAAAAAAATAAACAAGGATCAAGATGACATTGGTTTAAAGTGTGTTTAGTTCTTGGTGTTACATGGGTGATGAAAAGCAGATGCCAGTTATCCAAAGAGGTGATCCAAAGTAGTTGGCTAAATTTGTTAATATTTCTCCATTCTACGTCATCCATAAAGAAAATCAAAACTGAATCATCCCATGTCTCAAAAAGTCTAATAAACCCACCATACCACCCGGATTCATGTTTTTGCCCATAAAGTACCAATAGGTTTTGATATAAACTAGGATATATTTAATTTATTCTGTAGCTCCCATCAAAAATGCTATTATTTTTTTCTGGTTTCTGTTCTTTAACTTTTCCTTTGATTGATTTCATGTAATTTTTGTATACTTTTTGTAGGAGTTTTTTGTGAACCTAGTTTCTTGCAGATGGTGGTTCATTACTATGTCAACTCCAATGATTACAGTGGCTTCTGTTGAAATGCAGAGGCACTTCTATCCAAAAGTGAATCATCAATATTACACTCTGTCCTAATGGCCATCTTCTTTTCTACCTCCAACCTGAGTGACTGAGATCCCCAGAATTTTGTAGATGTTGGAAAAGATCTATCTCTTCATGGCAAATGAGGTCTCAGTAGATGGAGGGAAATAGCAGCACTAAAGCACTATGGGGGCCTTAAAGCTCAGTGTGACTGTGAAGTAGGCTGAGATGTAGTTGAGGATAAGGGAAAGCAAGTGGAGAAGCCAGAACACACTCTGGATAGTCATCAGGCAACATTGCTTAAATTTTAAAGTGGAATATCTACCAGAGAAAATTTAGGATTCATTACTGTTCCAATCAAGTGAATCCTGTGCATTTTCTATATGTATTCAGAGTAAAATATTTTAAACTTTTTATTGTCTATATTTAAACTGCATATAAGTCAAGGTATATAGGTACTACATAAATCCACTTGTTGAATACTGTAAAAGAAACAGTTTTTTGTTTTGCAGATTAATCTTGAGGGACCACAAGTAGAGACTGTTTCTTACTCTGTATCAGTAAGTTTTGCTTAAGTATTTCCTTTTTCTGCCATATGGAAGGATAATATTTGGTAAGAGTAGGGAGTGATTACTGGGAAGAGAATCTAATATAAACTCAAAATACATTAATAAAATATTAAAAAACGAATGCTGAATACACTGAGAAGGTATAGAAATTTTAAAATGATAACTTGTTATCTCTCAGAAGGAATTTTACTGGAATTTTAAAACCTCAAATTTTTGTTGATCTCAAAGTTGAACTTAAAAAGAATCCAAATCAAATTTCAGTTTTATAGAAGCTAGGAAAAATATACTTTTATTTGTATAACATGCATCAGAAACTCTTAGAAGCAATAATATGATTTTCTACTTACTGTTTAAATGGAACTTTTTCTCCTACAGCTAATCCTAAAAATAAACCAGAAAATACAATGTGTTGAAGGATGAATTAATAAAGCAACAAGAAAAACTGGATAAGAATATTCATGAAAAGAAGAAAAGTAGTCTGGCAGAGGCCAAGCTGGACCTCACTTATAGAGCTTCATTAACTTTAGATGATTTCTTAGACATTCACAACTACTTAAGCAGACAGAAGGAAAACAAATTCAGGAAAGGTTGGCCTAATTTAGGTTTAGTGAATTAAACAAGTAACAATATACTCACCTGTATTTTTTGGCTCTCCCTTAACTTCTGTAGAAACTTCTGTCTGGAATACTCTGGAAGAGCCAATAAAAGTTAATGAAAATCTGTAGACTTCAAATGAAGAATGCTTTAATCTTATATTCTGTTCTGACTAAGCCAAGAATAATATTTTTTATTTTTGTCCCACTGTATACTGTCCATAAGCTGAAAATGCTAAAAGAACTTCATTTCTCACAAAACAATGTATTTCAAATACATCACTTAAATTTGTTAATGTGGTCTTACTACCAATTTTTAATTAAACGAATTCCATTTGAACTGCCAGTGAAATGACATGACATACTTCTTATTAGAGACAGGATCCTGCTTTAATGAATACCATTAATGAATACTATCCAGGTAAAAATGCATATGTGTACATATACACATACACATACACACACACAAACACACATGGACACATGGACACATGGGAGGGTCAGAGCGATGATCAGAGGAAGATTGCAGAACTCTCTGCTGGCACTAGATGTGGGGCTAATCCAGGGCCCAAATACGCTGACTAGATGCAGTTCCCAGGCTATGGCTGTGGACAAGAGTGAATGCTAGTGAATGTTACTGCAGAGGGGTGGGGACCTTGTTGGTTGTGGTTACTTGCAGGAGAGTGGAATCCCTTTTTGGTTCCAAGGCAGAAGGGTGAGCTGAAGCTTATCTTGAGGGAGGGACCACAGGGAATAAGAGTGTTTGTGGAGACAACTAGGGGCCATGGTCAGGCTCAGGAGCAAAGAGGAGCATCTGAGGTCAGGATCCCAGAGCTCAGAAAACAACAGCACCAAAAACCTGAAGCTCAAGACATTATCCCCAATACCTCTGGATTAGTGTCTGACTCTAACACAAAAAAGTCAAATAAAAATATTAATAAATGAGTGAAAAAAGTTACCAGTCAAGAAATAAGCCACTTTAAAAAAATAAGTAAGTAAAAGCAAAAGAACCTGACCACAAACAGGTATTATAGTGATAGGAAAAAATGGGTACAAACTCAGAAGATAGTAAAATCAAAACAGCTACTTCTACTGCAAAGAAAAATGTAAAATGGTCACAAGCCCAAAAAGAGTTCTTGAAAGAATTTTAAAAGGATTTTAAAAATCAAATCAGAGAGTTTAAGGAAATTAGGAGAAAAAAGAGTAATGCAAGAAAATCAAGAAAAGTATGAAAAGAAAATCAACCAACTAGAAAAAGAAATCCAAAAAGTTACAGAAGAAAATAACTCCTTAAAAATTAAAATTGGGTAAGGGTAAGCTAATGACTTCATAAGACATCAAGAAATAATAAAACCAAATAAAAAGATTGAAAAAAATAGAATAGAATGTGAAACATCTCATTAGAAAAACAACTGACCTGGAAAACAAATTGAGGAAAGATAATATAACAATTGTTGGACTACCTGAAAGTTATGATCACAAAAAGAAACTAGATACTATACTTCAAGAAATTATTATGGAAAATTAACCTGAAAATTTTTAGTGAGAGGGCAAAATAGAAATTGAAAAAATTCAGTAATCATTGCCAGAAAGAGATTCCAAAATGAAAATTCACAGGAACATTACAGCTAAGTTTCAAAGTTCCCAGGTCAAGTAGAAAATACTAGGAGTAATTAGGAAGAAACAATTTAAATACTGATGAGCTACAGTCAGGTAACACAAGATTTAGCAGCTTCAACATGAAAAGACCTAATTGTTTTTCATGATGAGAGGGGGGATGATGGAGGGGAGGGCATTCTGGGGAGAGGGGAGGTTAGAAGTACCCACTATCAAAGAGGGACAGGACCAAAGTAGGGAATGGACCAGGTGGGAGGTGAGACAGGTGGGGAGGAAATATAAGCAGTCTTTTACAATATATCTACTATGGTAATGTTCTGCATAGATATACATGTACAACACATACTGGATTGCTTATCTTCTCAGAGGGAGTGGGTGACAGGGGAGAAAGGGAATGGATCTGAAAATCGAAGTTTTAAAATTAAATGTTTCATAAGATGTCCAGGCAGTGGGGCTCAGAGATTCACCTTGCCCTAATGGCAAAGTCGAAGGGGGTATGGGAGAAGATATGGGAGAGAGCAGATTGGATGAGGGGATATCTGGTGGGACTGCTATTCTGGGGTGGTGGGTAGGGAAAAAATGGGGGAAAAATGTAACTCATAATCTGGTGTAAATGAATGATGTAAACCAGAAGTTAATAAAGCATTTGTTTAATAAAAACAAAAAAAAAAAACAGAGTTGATTAGAAAATCTGACATTCAGATACAAGAATCAAGAGAAGCATGAGAAGGTAAACAGGGAAAAGAAATCATAAGGAACTTATTAAAGTTGAACCACTTATATTCCTAAATGGAAAAACAATAATTGTAATTTATGAAACTTTTCTCAGTATGAGAATAGATGAAGGGAATAGAAATGTGTATATATATATGTATGCATTCATATATAGGTCTATATAGGAGGGTATATGAGCGTATGAATACATATGTGAGTGTGTATATGTATGTCTACAGGTATACATAGACAGAGGGCACAGGATCAATTGAATAGGAAGGGATGATACTTAAAAGGTGAAATTAAGAGGTGAGAGAGGAATATAATGAGAGGAGATGGGGAGAGACAGAATGGGGTAATTAATTCATCTCATATAGAAGAGGCAAGGGAAAACGGATACAATGGAGGGGAAAAACAGGAAGGCCAAAGGGAATGGGTCAATTTTACTCTCACTGAATTTGGCTAAGGGAGGGAATGACATACACACTAAATAGGGTATCTCACCCGACAGAAGAGTAGAGGGGAAGGGAAAGAGAGGGGGTATAATGGAAGGGAAGGCAGGCTGGGGGGTAGGGAAGTTGGAAGCACTCACTTTTGAAAAGGGACAGGATTGGGGCCACTAGGTGGCGCAGTGAATAGAGCATCGGCCCTGGAGTCAAGAGGACCCGAGTTCAAATCTGGCCTCAGACACTTGACACAATTACTAGCCCTGTGACTTTGGGCAAGTCACTTAACCCCAATTGCCCTCCAAAAAGCAAAAAAAAAAAAAAAAAAAAAAGGAAAGAAAAGGGACAGGATCAAAGCAGAGAATAGAACAAGGGGGTGGGGGTGGGATAGGATGGAAAGAAATATAGTCAGTCTTTCACAATATACCCACTATGGAAATGTTTTGCATAGCTACACATGTATAACCTATACTGAACTTCCCAGTAAGGGTGGGTAACGAGGGACGTAGGCAGAGAATCTGGAATTCAAAGGTTTAAAATCAAATGTTTAAAATATATACATATACAATTATTTTTATTATTTTACATGTAACTGGGAAATAAGATGTAAGATATACAGGCACTGGGGCATAGAGATCCACCATGCCCTACTGGAAAGTCAGAGGGGGGATGCAGGAAGATATGGAAAAGAGCAGATTGGAAGAGGGGAAATTCAGTGGGATCACTGTTTTGGGGTGGTGGGTAAGGAAATGGGGAGAAAATTTGTAACTCAAAATCTTGTGGAAATGAATGATGTAAAGTAGAAAATAAAAAGTTCTAATATTAAAAAAAAAATAGACTAACTCAAATGTCAAAAGAGGCTCAAAAAGCCATGAGGAGAAGAATGCCTTAAAAAGCCAAATTTGCCAGACAGGAAAAGAATCTCAAAAGCTCACTGAAGAGAATCATTCCTTCAGAATTAGTTTGGAAGAAATGGAAGCTAGTGATTTCATGAGAAATCAAGATACTATTAAACAGATCCAAACAAATGAAAAAATAGAAGGCAATGTGAAATATCTCACTGGAAAAAACCACTGACCTGGAAAATAGATCCAGGAGAGATAATTTAAAAATTATTGAACTACCTGAAAACCATGATCAATAAAAGAACCTAGAAGTCATCCTTCAAGAAATTCTCAAGGAAAACTGCCCTGATGTTTTAGAACCAGAGGGCAAAATAGAGGTTGAAAGAATCCACTGATCACCTCTTGAAAAAGATCCCAAAAAGAAAACTCCTAGGAATATTATAGCCAGGTTCTGGAGGTCCCAGATCAAGGAGAAAATATTACAAGTAGCCAGGAAGAAACAATTTCAATATTGTGGAAACATAATCAGGATAACAAAGGACCTGGCAGCTTCCACATTGAGGGATTGAAGGGCTTGGAATACACCCCAGAGGTCAAAGGAGCTGGGATTAAAACCAAGAATCACCTACCCAGCAAAACTGAGTATGATATTTCAGGGGAAAATATGGTCATTCAATGAAATAGAGGACTTTCAGGCATTCTTGATGAAAAAAATAAAGCTGAATAGAAAATATGACATTCAGATACAAGAATCAAGAGAAGCATGAGAAAGTAAACAGGGAAAAGAAATCATATGGAACTTATCAAAGTTGAACTATTTACATTCATATATGGAAAAATAATTTTAATTTATGAAACTTTTCTCAGTATGAGAATAGTTGAAAGGAATAGAAATATGTATATATATATATATATATATATATATATATATATATATATATATACACACACACACACACACACACACACACACATATATATGTCTATATAGGAGGGTATATAGCCATATGAATATATCTGTGAGTGTGTGTATATATGTCTACAGGTATACATAGACAGAGGGCACAGGATCAATTGAATAGGAAGGGATGATACTTAAAATGAGAAATTGATAGGGGAGAGAGGAATATAATGAGAGGAGATGGGGAGAGACAGAATGGGGTAAATTATCTTATATAGAAGAGGCAAGTAAAAACTGTTACAATGGAGGGGAAGAACAGGAAGACAAAAGGGAATGGGTCAACCTTACTCTCATTGAATTTGGCTTAGGGAGGGAATAACATACACACTAAATAGGGTATCTCACCATCTACAGGAGTGTAGCGGGGAAGGGGATGAGAAAGGAGATGATGGAGGAGAGGGCAGGTTGGGGGTTTCTCCACCTCCAGAGAAAGAGCTGATAAACAGAGGTATGCATAGTGTGGTTCACAGTTTGGAATTTAAAAGGTAACAAAATAAATATATAAAATTTAAAAATAAAAACAAAATTAAAAGTGAAACAAGTAAAAAAAAATACATGCAATGAACAGAATGATGATCTGGGAATGAGGAAAATCTGAATTAAAATCATTTCTCAGATACTAACTACTTGACCCTGGGCAAATCTTCTCTAAACCCCAATTTCCTCATCTGTAAAATGGGAATGATAGCACTTCACAAAGTTGTGAGGATAAATAAAATAATGTAAAGCAAATTGCAAAATTCAAAATTACACACACACACACACACACACACACACACACTTTTATTAGAGTGAAAGGTCAATCGGAATTCAAAATATTTGAACTAAGAAGCACTAGATCAGAAATCAGGAGATCTTGTCTGTAAAATTGGTGTATTTAGATGACATGAATTTCATATTCCCTTCCAAATTTAAGATCATGAGTTTGGCCAGGACAGTACTGGCTTTTGACAATCAATTGGATAGATGACCCATGGTCTTATATTAAGTTCCTTACTGAAAAGCAGATTGGACACCAAGGAGCCAGCTTGATGGGTCTATGCCAGGATCCTCATTTATCTAAAATACTCGTGTATATGTGATCCACAGTTGCCCATGAGATACAAAGTTTTCTTCTCTCCCACCTCTCCCCCACTCAGTTCATCCAGCTCCACTCCATACTTCTCCGGTACCTGTCCTTTTCCACTTCCCCTCTGTACTATGCCTTTCTGCACCTCCAGTCTATCATTAAAAAGTAAATTCCTCTTCATTCTAAATCTTTCTTTCAATTGTTTTCCATCTTTCTGCAATCATGGAAATGTGGTTCTGCATCTCCTACTATCCTCTCTAGAACTGGGTGTTCCTCTCTCAAACCTCCTGACTATGCACAGGATAATGAGGTCAATATGCTCCTAGCACCCATTGTCATTCCAGGTACACTCTCTGCCATGATCACTGTGCAACTTCTCCTGTTCAGATACCTGTTGCAATATGCTAGCCTATTCCTTCCTTTTTTCAAGGAACTCATTACCTGACTCAGTCTTCCTCTCTCGATCTCAACCCTTGCAATCACTCTTGGGAGCTACAATATATACAGATTTACCTTTAAAGAACATGACCTTCTAGTTCATCAGTTCTAACTTCCATGACTTGTATCTTCACTCCACCCTTAGTCACCTCAAGCTCTCTCACCTAAATCTGTGCCGCCTCTATGATATTACATTTTGAAATTCCTCTCATCATAATTTCCTATCATTCCATCTCTCCTCAGGCTCTGTACCAATGAACTATTCTTTGTCTTCAATGACTTCCATTCACTCTGTCCTTCCCTGTTCTCAGTCCAGCACCCTTGCTTTGGCCTCATATCTTCCCTTCAGTCTTAAACTTTGACCAATCCCACTATACTGTTTTCCATACCTGAATCCTTTACTGCCTTGACCTACTTCCACCCACCTCCTGCTAATCCTTAACTGTGGGTTGCTTTCATTATGTATCTTCTAATCTCTTATTCCTAGGTTTGCTGAATGGTCCACCACAGATTTATATTATCCTATCTCCACTAGATCCTCCCTGCTGTGCCCTGAATGACTCTGATGATCTCTGTAGCAACTGTTTCAAAAACTCTCTTCTCAAGCCCCTGATGCTATCCTTGTCCTGCTCTCTCAGCAGATAAACTGACGAAAGAAGGGGCTTGTCCTTAACTTGATCACCTCTCTGACCTCACACATCAAAACCTACCACTGTCCCTTCCTCTGTTTCAGTCTCTAAGGCATGAAGCTGCCTTTCTCCTTGCCCAGGTGAAGCCTTGTATCTGTGCCCTGGATCCCATTCATTCCCATATCCCTTGGATGGGGCAGAAAGAGACCATGCTTAATGGAGGCAAATGCATAAGAACTAGTAAAAGAGATGGAAAAGCAGCGGTCATCCCTCCTCTTCCAGGCTTTATCTCAGGGCTCTCTGCTTTTTTTTATTTTCTCTTCCTTGATGATCTCATCAGCTCCCATAGATTCAACCATTATCTCTGCACAAATGGCTCCTGAAACTACACGGGCCCAGCACTAATTTCTCTCCTGAGTTCAAGTTCTAGATCACTAATAGTCTCCTAGATATCTTTCCTAGATTTCCCCTCGGTACCTCAAATTCAGTGCCTAAAATAGAGCTAATCATTTTTTCATTTAAATCTATTCTTCCCAAACCCATGCAGGACAGCCAGGCAAGGGAAAACCTGCTCCCACTGGAAGCACATTTTCTCTTTCCTTTTTCCCCCTCTCCCCTGGCAGGAGCCTCCCTGGACCCATGGGCCTTGCTTGATTGATTGTACAGCTTGGAGGAAATGAGAGTCACCAATTCTTTTCCTTCTAGTGAGATGGGGGAACACTAGGCTTGCCATCTGCCCTGCCTCTACTTGCTGTAGAACTTCAAGCACTGTTATCTGAGTAACAAATACAACCTAAGCACCCCTAGGTCTTGCTATCTAACCCACTGCTAAACCCATAGGACTTCTAGGCCTTTCCATCTGCTTAACTTTCTTTTAAGTGTTCTCTCTCCTAGAATATGAGGTCTTTGAGCTGGAACTGTTTTTCTATTTTTACACCCAGTACTTGGAACTGATAGCCTTTAAGGTCTCTTCTAGGTTTTTTGTTGTTTTTTTGTTGGAAGCAAAGGAAGGCTCTTTTCTGTTTATTAAATGAGTAAGTTACACTGGAAGGGAGGGGCAAGGGAATAAGCATTTACAAAGCACTTACTATGAGTCAGTGTCACAAGCTTTTAAAGCTTGTGAGGTAGATGCTATTATCATCTTCATTTTACAATTGAGGAAATTGAGGCAAACAGAAGTTAAATGACTAACCCAGGGTCATACAGCTAGCAACAAGTATTTGAGGCCATATTTGAACTCATGTCTTCCTGACTCCAGGCCCAGTACTTATCCACTGTGCCACCAGCAATTTAAACAGCAGACTCCAAATGGTTATATTATATAAGCTGTAAAGTTTTGAAATTTACAATGGGCCAGAAAAGGAATTTTTCTACTTACTTCAAGGATATTTTCACTTAAACTTAAGTGACCAAAATGCACTTAAAACCATGAAACTTTTAGCTGGTTGTCTTTAGCTAATCCAGGGAGGAACCAGTATATGTTCTTGCACTTGTCACTTATAGTACCACTGCAAATTTCTTCTTAAAAGCTTTCACTAATATTTTTTAATCACAATCATCAGAAATCTCATGAAGAATAATGACAGACTTCTTACAGTTTCTTTGCTTAATTCTCTTTTTCCAAGCTGCTGAATCTTTTTTTCATGGTTTTCTTGCATCACTCTCATTTCTCCTACCAATTTTCCCTCTACCCCTCTTCCTTGATTTAAAAAATTCTTTTTGGGGAGTAGAAACAGTGCATCCAAGCCACTCTCCCCCCAGATCACCTCCAAACTATGTAAAAGAGGACTCTGAACAACTTCTGGAGCCCCAGCACCCACAGAACGACACAGAGAAGCTAACCTCCCGCTGAGGACAGCCCAGCAGCCCTGAAGGAAGGACCAGCGCAGCGTTCTGGGAGCCAGCAGCGCAGCGTGCAGTGCAGGGGGAGCTGAGCACAGGTCCACCTGAGTCGTGGTTTTAGCCCCAGGGCGGCCAGGACAGCAGCCGGCTGGAGGGACCCTAGAACACCAAGCAGCTGTGGCGATTCCAGAATTATCAACATAGACATGCCTTGGACAAAGTAAGAGGTTAGTGTCCTATGGACTTTGGGACCAGTATTTGGGGAATGCGTCGGCTCCCTCCCCTGGGGGCTAGAAGCCACTGAGGAGACATGCCATTTTGTAGTTTTCAGAGGCAGCTCCAGCTCCTGGCCTGCGAACTGTAGGGAGATCCAGCGATCAGTCTTGGGGGGTAATCACTCTTGCTTTAACCTCCCTGGATCTGGAGTGGAGGTTGTGGGTGGGTTTCCAGCTTGCCAGAAATGGAAGTTGTCCCCCACACGTTCGGGATGAAAGTTCCCCTGTCTGGTGGCAGAGCCATAGTGTGGCAACAAGCCCAAAAGTCACGTAATTAAGTGGCAATATGCCAAGGCAAAGGAAACAAATTAAACAGAAAAATGCAACCTTAGACTCCTACTTTGGGGGCAAAGAGGATCGAAGCATGGAACAGTCAGAGGACTGTGAGGTCAGAAATCCTGCTCCAAAAGCCCCAAAGGAAAATATGAGTGGGTTACAGGCCATAGAGGACCTTAAGAAGGACTTTAAAAATCAAATAAGAGAAGTGGAGGAAAAATTGGGAAGAGAAATGAGAAGGATGCAGGAAAAGTATGAAATGAGGGTCAACAGCCTGACTGAGGAAAACAACACCTTAAAAAATAGACTAACTCAAATGGCAAAGGAGGCCCAAAAGGGCAATGAGGAGAAGAATGCCTTAAAAAGTCGAATTTGCCAGATGGAAAAAGAATCTCAAAAGTTCACTGAGGAGATTCATTCCTTCAGAGTTAGATTGGAGCAAATGGAAGCTAATGACTTTATGAGAAATCAAGATGCTGTTAAGCAGATCCAAACAAATGAAAGATTAGAAGGCAATGTGAAATATCTCATGGGAAAAACCACTGACCTGGAAAATAGATCCAGGAGAGACAATTTAAAAATTATTGGACTACCTGAAAGCCATGATCAAAGAAAGAACCTAGAAATCACCCTTCAAGAAATTCTCAAGGAAAATTGCCCTGATGTTTTAGATCCAGAGGGCAAAATAGAGGTTGAAAGAATCCACTGATCACCTCCTGAAAAAGATCCCAAAAAGAAAACTCCCAGGAATATTACAGCCAGGTTCCAGAATCCCCAGATCAAGGAGAAAATACTCCAAGCAGCCAGGAAGAAACAATTTCAATATTGTGGAAACACAATCAGATTAGCACAGCTTCTACAGTGAGGGATTGAAGGGCATGGAATATGATATTCCAGAGGGCAAAAGAGCTGGGATTAAAACCAAGAATCACCTACCCAGCAAAACTGAGTATTTTGTTTCAGGAGAAAATATGGTCATTCAGTGGAATAGAAGACTTTCAAGCATTCTTGAGGAAAAAACCAGAGTTGAATAGAAAATCTGACATCCAGACACAAGAAGCAAGAGATGCCTGAGATGGTAATCAGGGAAAAGAAATTAAAAGGAACTTATCAAAGTTGAACTATTTACATTCCTATATGGAAGAACAATAACTGTGACTGATGAAATCTTACTCAGTATGAAAATAATGGAAGAAGGGTGTATAATCATATGAATACATATGTGAATGTGTGTATATATGTTTACAGTTATATATGGATTGAAGGCATAGGTTGAATTTGTTGGGAAGGGAGGATACTCAAGGGGTGAAATTATGAGGTGAGAGAGGAAAGTGGCAAGAGGAGAAGGAGAGAGACAGGGTAGGGTAAACTATCTCATGTGGAAGAAGCAAGGGGAAGTGGCTGCAAGGGAGGGGAAGAATAGGAAGGCAAAAAGGCAAAACCACATTCTCATTGAATTTGGGGGGTGGCTAGGTGGCGCAGTGAGTAAGAGCGCTGGCCTCGGAGTTGGGATGACCCGAGATCGAAACCAGCCTCAGAAAATGAGCACCCACACATAAATAATGACTAGCCATGTAACCTTGAGCAAGTTACTTAACCCCAATTGCTTAAAAAAAAAAAAAAATTCTTTTTGAGCTCTTCCATGGCCTTCCAATTCATATTTTTCTTTAAGGATTTGGATGCAGCAGTTTTAACTTTGTTGTCTTCTGAGTTTATGTTTTGACCTTCCCTGTCACCATAGTAACTTTCTATAGTTAGGATCTTTTTCTGCTGTTTGCTCATTTTTCCAGGTTATGTCTTTACTTTTAGCTCTATACTAAAGTGGAGCTCTGCTTCTGGAGTGGAGAGGACCCTCTCCCAAGCTTCAGGTTCTTTGTGCAGCTATTTTCAGAGATAATTGGGGGCAGGGGAAGGTCGTGGTGGCTATTAGTTTTCAGGTGGCTTGATCTAGGAAGAGCTATTTACTACCCTCCTGGCCTGTGCTCTGATTTGCAACCCCACGGATCCTTTTCTGCCCTTGGAACTCTGACAAAGGTCCCACCTCCCCTGCAGCTACAAGCTTTGGTGTACTAGTGTTCCTCCTTGCCCTGGGACTGAGACCCAGGACTGCAACCCAGATCCAAGTATGGACAATGCAACAGAGGAGTTCTATTGATTCTACTCTCACATTTGTCTTCTCCATTTATACCACTATCGCCGTAGTTTAAGGCCCTTAACAGCAATCAGATAGACTACTACAAAAAAACTTTCTAATTGGTTTCCCTGATTCCAATATTTCCCCTCTCCAGTTTATCATAGCTGACAAAAAGGAACCCTCTAATCTCCTTCTGACCACCTGACCCCTTTACTGCCTGTAAGCTGAAAAGTCTGGAAACTACTACTGATTCAGTCACCCCCAAGGCCAGTGCTGGTTTGCTTGGGCACGGCCTGTGTTGGACTGTTCCCTAGTCACCTCAGTGCAACAGACCTTTCTTGCCAAAGTTGTCTTGCGATACAAGATTGTTTCACCCTGTCCTTTTGTGGGTTCTGCCTCCCCATAATTTGTTTTAGGGAAGTATTTAAAGTTGTTTGGAGGGGTTTAGAGAGAGGTCAGGTGAGTCCCTACCTTTTCTCTACTATCTTGGCATTGTTCAACCTTTGTTTAATTCTTATATAGCTATAGTATTTACTCCCACCAACAAGCAGGTTATCACCCTTATTAGCAACAGCAAAAGTTTTGAAAGGGTCCTGAGGTTCTGAATGGTGGCCATATAATTCCTTCACCTCAGTGGAAACTGTAGAAACTGTGAAGTTGGAAGCAGGAAAAGGTATGTTATGGGGATGTTGGCAAGTGAGAAGGCTCAATGGAGAGGCTTCTGAGTAGTGTTTGGCACTATATAAGTGTTTAATAAATGCTTATATAGATTCATTCATCCATTTATCTATCCATTCATCCAAACTGTCTTATCCATCCATACAAACTGTCTTACTTCTGAATTTTCCCATTCAGGGGATTCATTTCCTAAGAATCATCTGATTTTTCCTTCTGCCTTTTCCCTTATTTCTAATCAATTGTCAAGTTCTATTGATTCTACTCTCACATTTGTCTTCTCCATTTATACCACTATTGCCGTAGTTTAAGGCCCTTAACACCAATCAGATAGACTATTATAAAAACTTTCTAATTGGTTTTCCTGCTTTCAATATTTCCCCTCTCCAGCTTATCATAGCTGACAAAATAATCATCTTAAGAGCATCTGACCACAATGCTCTTATGCTCAGAGACATTCAGTAGCTACCACATTTAGAATAAAATGCAAACTCCTGGGTTTATATTATAAGGCCTTCCTCAATATGACTTTAACCTGCTTTTCCAGTCTTCTTTCATATTACTCCTCTTTATGTAATCTGTCTTCAAGGTAAGTAGGACTACTGGCTATTTTCTGAATTCAAAATTCCATCTTCTACCTTCATGCCTTTATGCAAACTTTTTCTCTTGCCTAAAATGTACTCACTTCATCTTTTGGAATCTTTATCTTCTTTTCAAGATTCAGTTCAGCTGGTACTTCCTCTATGACACTTTTGCAGACACCCCCAACCTCAGTACTTTCTCCAACCTCAAGTTACTTTATATATATTTATATGTTTATGTTATACCCTCTAATAGAAGGTAAGGTTTTTGAGGGCAAATATTAGTTTTGTTTTTCTCTACCAAACTCCTATTTCAGTGCCTTTTACTTAAAAGAAACATAATTTTTACTGAAATGATAAGGTGGAGAATTATAAAAATTACCAAATCAACTCAACATATAAGTATCCGAGTTAAGTGTTCGATATGATGTTCCCTGATATCCTGTAGTCTAGGTATAACATTCTGCAGAGTAATGTTTTGCACAATACATAACCACATATATGTCTCCTTCAGATATTGCTGGGATACTTCCTAGTGTTTTATTAAATTCAGCTGCTAAAAAAAAAGCAGGAATTAGGGCAGTTTATTAGAATGTCAGACTTGAAGTAAAAAAACTTGACATATAAATTTCAACTCCACCATTCACTAGCAATGAATGGACAAATTAATCAAGTTTTCTGAGTCTCAATTTTCTCATCCTTAAAATGGAAATGATAATATTTGCATTGTCTAACTCACAAGATTATTATGATTATATGAGATAAAGTACTTGTAAAATCCAAAGTGCTATATATTATATATGAACTATCATGATTATTCTAGAATAGCACCTACAGGGGCACCAGCACAGTATACTGAATGTACCATTATCTGCCAATAGCTTACCTAAACATTACAAGTTAAGAATAAAGTTACGAATCTCCACACAATCATTGACACAATGACTTTTTACTCAAATATAATTATGGCAGAAAGAATAAAGACAGGCAATGTAGTACCAACCAATGTAGTATAATTGTTTTGAAAAAAAGTAAAACAGCTCCATTTTGCCCAAGTCCCTTCACCATAGGTCTTTGCTTATGAAAATAATGTACACTCAATCTGTTTTGTACTGTTTTAATAAGCTTCCATTTTAATGAGGTTTGGATGCATCATAACAGTTTTAATATTACCAATATAATTAACTGAAATTGGATTTTTATCTGTAGAGGTTTTCCTTTCCTGAAAGACTTCTATACATCTCAATCTTTACATAAGCTTAAACACTAACTCTTTAAGGCTAGAACTTTCAGATATTTATTTAATCCAACCAGAGACTATCCTGTTGACCTCTTCTATTATCACATAGGGTAGTATATTAGTAGTATATTTTACAAACCCTAGTTGCCTCCTTTTTTACTTACTTAATGGTTTCTGCAAAGCTGACCCGACGAGAGCTTTTCCGACTTCTTGTAGTGATAAAGTCCTAAGGACAAAAAATAAGTCACATTACTATTAAGATCAAACTATTATAAACTAGAACTCAAGGGCATTATATGCACAAGCCAAATCTTATTTTTTAATTAATTTGGAACAGTACAAGAGAATTGGCATGTGACTGGGAAGAGAGAGCCAGTCTCAGAGTCAGAAAGACCTGGATTCAAAGTCTGATTCTGACACATACTAAAGCCTGCACCAAAAAATAATTTATCTTGCAAAACATCCCATGTATGAAAGTGTTGGATTTGCTTGAATCTCATGCCTAATGTAGAAGGAAAAAATATTAGAATTTCAATACATATGGACAACTAGGATACATTAAAGTAGGAAATTTACTCTCCCTTTCTATCATACCCTCCTTTCAAATGAATAGGTGTGTTTGACTATAAGGGGAAAGAACAATTTAAGATAGAGCAGAAAATGTGGTAAACTATTCTACCCAGATGTTCTTCTTTTCCCACATCTTTCCTGACAAGAAAAACCATCTCTACCCACTCAAAAGCACATCCATAGGTGTTTTTACTGGGTGATTCTTCTTGATAGGAGGGTACAAACCTTTCCACATTGGAGAACCAACAAAGATTCTCTTTTTTGCATTAAAATTTATATTGCTGGTGCCATAAGAGATACAATGGGATAACTTGAGCCCAACATTAATGAGGCTGATAATGTGGCTGATGTGGTATAGCTTGTGGTAGCAGACTAGTAATTTGTTAGTCTGCATTATTTATCAGGTAGTGACCTCAAACTACCTGTACTCTGACTTTTTTATCTAGTTCAACTGAGAATAACTTATGAAGTTCTCTCTCCATTATTTAATAAAGTTACTTGATATTTTGCAATTATTAAAATGAGGCATGGTCATTTATAAAACCATTACCATTGGAGACCCACCTGACCAGTTTCATTTCCACTTCTTATGTCTTGAAGAGGACTCCGTGGGGGTTTCAAAATCTAAAGGGCACATTTAAAATTATTCAAGTTATTCAGGTATATACACTAACTAGAAGTCAATTCATTTCAAAGGATTATAGGATCATAGATTTAGAGCTAAGGGAGACCTTTAAGGCTAAGTCAATCCAAAGAGTAATTAGGTATCGCTGCTAAAACAAAACAAAACAAAAACCAACTCCATGACAAATCCAATAACTATCCAAATCCATCTGATTCATCAGTGCTGAAGCCTGTAGCTAATTAAAAAATTTAAGAATTGGTAAGGGCTTACTTAAAATAAATTAGTCATATTAAATGTACAGTTTTATTTTAAAAGGCTAGTAGGTTAATATACTCTATATTTCTGAAGCATAGTTCATTTCACCATCTTAAGCCATTCAATATTCTTCTGAACTTAAATGAAAATGATAGCTTATGTCATTTAATAAATCACTTTAGCTTGAAAATGTTATGCAACCATGGTTCCTCTAAAAACATCTATGAACTCAGTATTCCTTTATAGCGTTCAAAATAGAAGCCAAAATTTTCGTTGTGCATAAGAAGCTAGGTCCTAGTGACTAATTTTATTTTCTTTTTTTCTCACCAACTGCTCTCAACTCAGAGTAGGGGAATCTCAGATTAGAATCAGAATAGCCTGGGCTAAACAGAAAAGTTGAAGTAGATGACAAGACTGGGTCAGAAAAATTCACCCCTACCCCTTCTATCCAAGGCTTTCAGAAATGCTTAAGGTTCTAAAAATGCTGTGCAGGGTTTTTTTCAAAAACAACAGTAAATACAACAAAACAGTGGTTAATCAGTCAGCTGTTCAAGGCTAGATCCCAGCTGTTGTTGTTCAGTCGTGTCTGACTTCATTTTCTTGACAAAGATACTGGAGTGGTTTGGCATTTCCTTCTCCAGTGTGTCTTCATTTAACAGATGGCGAAGAGCAGTTAAATGACTTGCCCAGGGTCACACAGTAAATGTCTGAGGCTGGGTTTGAATTGAGAGCTCCCTGACTCCAGCCCCCATGCTCTATCAATTATACCACCTAGATGCCCCAGGTGCATCAGTTTTATTGCCTGCTAAAGATGGCTGCCAAAAATATAGGAAGCAGGGAATACATAACCTCAAAGGAAAACAGGGAGAAATTAATTGATTTGGCAAACTCACTATCTTCAAGTAGCTTAGAGTTCTGCCTTCCATCCCTGCTTTATATTACATACATTTTTTCTTCCCAAAAGCATAGCATTTAAATCACAGAAGTTATGATTTCCTCATTTTTATAACTTAGAACAGTGAAAATATCTTGGTACTTTTCAAGAAATCCAGTCCTAGTTGTTTGCAAAATTTTAATGCTGTCATTATAAATTTTATAAACTAGAAAGAATTCTGTAAAATAGGAATAACTGCTATCCTAACCCACCATCAGATATTGAGAATATATGGGAAAACTCTTAGTATTAGAAATAACTTCTCAAATTAATTCATTCAAGTTAATTCATCAGCCTTAGGAGATTCAATTGTCCTTTTTACTACCTTAAAGCAGCAAATACTAATTTGATACATATTTGTTTTGTTAGCTCTCTTGCTGTTACCCCAACATTTTTCCTGATAGCTCAGAACTAGAAATAAAGTAGATGCCTATCAGTTAGGTAATGGTCAAACTGTGGCACAAGAACATAATAATAATTGCAATTATTATTATTGTTGTTGTTATTTGTTTGTTGAACAGACCGTGTCTTTTTCTTTCTTCATTCCAGTGGATAGCATATCATCATTGTCTTCGACATCATCATTATCATTACTAGTATTATATAATGCTTTAAGGTTGACAAAGAACTTGGCAAAGAACTTTACATGTATTATTTTGTTATCTCATTAGATACAACAATTCTGTGAGACAGGTGCCATTATCATTCCCATTTTACAGATGAAGAAACTGAGGCTGAGAAAGGCAAAGTGACTTGTCCAGAGTCACACAGTTGTTAAAATTCCTAAACTGAATTCAGGTCTACCTGACTCCAAGTCCCATACTCTATCCATTGAGCACTTAACTGTCTTGTAATACAATATCACTACACTATAAGAAATTATGAATATTAAGAATTAAGAGAAGCACAGGAAAACTTACACAGTTGATACAAAGAGTAGTAAAGTAATATAAATTACTTATAAATAAATTATAAGTAAATATAAGTAAATAAATTACTTATAAATTATAAATAATAAAGTAACAACTATAACAATGTAAATGAAAAGAAAAACCCCAAACTGAAGGTTGTGTAGTTATAATGTCTAAATTTAGCATGGGAGGCTAAAAAAAGGTACCAGCATTGAAGAAGTAGTGATTTATGAGTATGAAATTTGCATATACTACCAGGTAAGTCCAATGTGGTATTTCATTTTGATGAATGCTTTTTCTTTTTCTAAGTTTTTGTTACAAGGGACACTCATTGAGTTGGAGATGGGGTAAGGATATATTCAGAAATAAATGTGATAAAAAACACATGACATCAATAAAATGAAGATTAAAAATCTTTTGTCTATAGGTTATGTACACTATTGAAAAACCAGGGAAATGATTAAAGTTGGCTTTACTTACTGAAGAACGCCGCTTTCGGCCAGTCTGCTCTTTAAGATTACTGGAAGGGAAAAAGAAAAAGAACAGAAATATTCATGCACTCATTTGTAATAAGGAACTGTTTTTCAACATCTGATATCCCTGCATCTATAGCATGTTTTTATACTGGTCAGCACTACTTTAAAATGAAGAAAACTTAACTACCTTTGGCAGCAGTTACCCACAGTACAACTTTACCAATCTTTCATTCTATCTATAAAAATTTATATCAAGAATTTATACGGTCTGTTTACACACACACACACACACACACACACACACACACACACACATAAAGGTTGTGATTTCGTGACTTTTTCTTCTTGCCTCTAGGATTGAATAGAAAAAAAGATTTCAAAAGTTAACAGTCCTTACCAATTAAAAAACCAATCTATCTTTAGAAGGAAGAATAATAAAAGTAGCTATTTTTATATTTTCAGATGAAAACAATGAGTGAACTTACTTTTCCTCACTGGGCTCTGGGCAAAACCCATCCATTTTTGAAGAGTTACTTTTCAGGTAAAATTGCTCTGTATAAAAATAAACAGAGAGGAAGAAGTGAAAAGATGATATGGAAAACACATTAAGGACATGACTACAATCTATATCTCAAGGTTATATACGAAGGAAGAAACACAAGAAGAGGAAACTAAAGAGAGTTTCTTTGTTATGGGACAACAAACACATTAATTTGCTACCTGACTTAACATACACTATACTCTAAGTTGAGGCAAGATAAAAGTAGGGCTTGGCAACACTGATGATGGCATCAAGGACCAGTTCGAATGCTTCCATTTCCATAAACCCCTTACTAATCCCTACCCCTGCCCAAAGCAGGCGTTCTTCCTCTTACTGAATTTCATGAGCTTCATACCCCACCTATGAGTTTGCTGTGGTCCCATTTGTATTATGTTTATCTGTGAAGAGGTCTCATCTCTTCTTATTAGACTGTAAGCTCTTTGAGAGCAAGTATTTCAAGCCTCTATCCCCAATTAATTAGCCCAGGACAACAAACATCCTTTATAAGCTTTTACTGAGGGAATTGATCTCTTTGGAGATTTTTAAAATATTTTGAATAAAGTTAATTATTGTTCCAATTGAGATGACATGAATTTTACTGACTCTAGATGAAAAAACTGGCTTAATATGAAGGATTGTTATGTGGGTTATATAACAATTCAATGAAGAATATTATCTAAAAGTATTATTTTCTTAAAACAGAACATAATATCTAAAGCTTTCTTCTAAACTACATTAGCAATTGTTCTTAAAACAATAGGCCAATACTGAATAAACACATTTTCAGATAGCTGGTATTTTTTGCATTTTTTTAAGCAAAAAGAAAAATGTGTGGGCAAAAAGATATCTTATTACATATAGTATCATTATCATACACAACAGGAAACCAGTTCTAAGCAACCTGACACAAAGAATTTAATCTCTAAACTAGAATGGAATTCTGTTAACTTTCATATTTCCATTTCAATGGATTCAATTAGTTGGTAATGTAGCATATAAACTCAAGTTATGACAGTAGTATATTATGGAAAGTGTATTAAATTGAAAATATTACTTCCTAGAAAACAAACATATGCACAAAAAACTTCACATAAAAAACAAACTTCGAGTGATAGCTATTTAATAACTTCTTGGTGATTTGGCATCTTGAAGTGTCTCCATCATAATTATGCAAACAGTTCATTCAATGACCAGTTTTCAGTGCCAGGGAAAAGAGGAGGGCTGAAATTCCCATGTCTTGGTTAGAAAGTATTGTTCTTCATCCTTTGTTTTCAAAGAGAAAGGAGACTACACGTGTAAAATGTGGCTTATACTTATGAGATTTGATAGCTTTGTGGTTGATTTTTGCTCAAATTTTCCTTTGTTACACTTAAGGGATCATTGGGAGGGATATATTGTGCAATGATTGCTATCATAAAAAAGATCATAAGTGAAAGTTATTTTTTAAATGGGGGGTAAATCCATTAGTATTGTAGATTACAGATGTGTAGGTTATAGTGAGTTTCAATATGTATTGATTCCAGGAAGTACCTTAGCAAATGTATTTTTAAAAAACTAAATTCCTAATATAGGGATTTAAAAAAAATTTTTTTTAAATGATTTGTCCTTATTAAGAAAAAAGTGCCAGGGACAAAAATAAAGTTAATTTGTTTTGTGTTATTTGAAGTATTATTGTTACTACAATTTTAGTACCATTTATTTCTATAATAGATTTTCTTATATTATCTTCCTAGCATTCCTGATTTCTTCCTTCCTCTAATCCTCTATTGAGAACACCATTCCAATCATGGATCATTCAGTGTCCACTTTTTCTACTACATCCATGCTGCCAAAAACTTCTAGATTAGGGTAAAAAGTCTAGAAAAGTCACCTTCTTGTTACTTTTTCCCATTCTTTGCCAGATTCTTTCTCCCAACTTTTAACCATGGACACCACCCAAGATTCAGTCCTTTGTTCTCTACTGTTCCTCACTTATACTCATTTTCTAGAGGAGCTCAACACGGTTTCAATTATCACCTGTACTAATAACTTCCACATACTCTTTTAGTCCTATATCTATCTCCCCATGTGGATGGCCCACAGCTAACTACAATTTATTTCACCAATTCGTCATTTCATCTGGGTGGATACTCTCTTCACAAACAGACAGATCAAAGCCCACTTTAGTTTTAAAGAGTTTCGATGGATGAAAAATTCATAATTCTGTAGTCAACTTGCTGATAAGCCTCTCAACTCCGTTAGGCTGTTCCTCAGACAACAGGCATGCCAAGTGTGCTGCTAAAGTCTGTCTAACCTACTGGCAGCTGCCAGATCTGTGTTCTATTTATTGGTTCAGCCTATGAAAACCCAGTTACCTCAATTAGGAGGACTTTACATATTGAAAAAAGCTAATCTGAATTTCAAAGATTTTATTTATAATGCTTGAATTTCAACAATCTAGCCTGCTTACTCAGATCACTTAGGTGGCCATGATTTGGGACCCATAGGAATGATCTTCCTAGGATGGTCCTCCAGACCATCAGAATTTAACAATCTATTATATCATCCAGGAAGGAAAAAAAAATGATGGGAACTATTAATTCTCTAGGCTCTCAATCCTAGGAAAGGGACTCAATGAATGAAAAAACACTTAAAAACTTACTATGTGCCAAGTACTACACTAGCTACCAAGGATATGAATACAAAGAATTAAACAAAAAGGGTAACATTTAAAGCAACTTTTTCAGAGGTAAGAAATTCTACTATATCCTCCCTTGGAACCTGCCCACAGATATAGTAAAACATTTAAATTAAAAAAAAAAAAAGATTTCTCCAGCATTTAAGCCCGACATAGGATTTCTAGGACTGAGTAGAGCCAGGTAGGATCTAGCAGCAACATTTGTTTGGGGGGATCCTGATACTTGGACAGAGGGGGTTCAAAGCATCATACATAAAAGGACTAACCTCGGTTAGCACAGGTCTAGGAGCTTAGTAAGAAAAGCTATTTCCTTGCTACTCAGATATGGAGCAATCTTTTACAGTTAAACTCATTATTTTATTCTCCTCTGTCGGTATCACTACTATACTACTCATAAGATCCATAATGTTAAAGCAATTTTGAATTCTCCTGCCTCTTTCCCTACCTCTTTTCACTTCGTCCTGCTTCTCTTTATTTCCAAAATCCCCGCTCTAATTTGATCATGTCTTGCCTGAATCACCAAAAGTCCTGAGTAGCTTACTGAGTATATAGCACTACAAAAGACTCCTGTACAGTGTCTTGGCCTTAAAGAAGCTTATGATGTAGATGGAGAAACAAGACCAATATAAAACAAGTTCAAGGTTATAGCAGCTAACTTTCTACACTATGTGGTTTTCTACTATACAAGTTCAGAGGAGAGAGGTAGGTGTGCTTTGGAGTTGTCTAGAAAGGCTTTATGGTAGAAAAGATTAACATTTTCAGCAGCTGGCTAGCAGGTCTGCTTCTAATTTCCCTTAACCTAAGTAAAGTTTTATTTATGTATTCTATGTTCACTGATCAGATTAGTAGTCTACCTGAAAGTCTTTCCTTTGTTATTTCTACCACCCACTGTGCCTGCCTATTGCATCAAAGCTAAACTCCCCACCATCCTTTCTTATATTTCCAATTTCCTTTCTCCCCACTTTCCAAAACAGATACCGTAGTATTCTAGTCAAGCCAATCTATACACTATATTGATTACTTCTGCTTATATCTTTATGTCACTGCTCCCACCTAGAACGCATCCCTCTGTCAACCTGTGTCTAAATTTTTGACATCCATCTTCACTCCACACCTCCATGACCCAGAATTCTAAAAAAAATCCTTTCTCTCACCACAAATCCCTATCTTTCAACTTCTTTTGCCTTATCCCTTCTAAACCTATTCTTAGTTTTCACCATGAATAGTCCCCTTCACCTCTCCCTGGATTTAAAACTAGAAGGGACCTCAAAGGTAGTCTAGTCTCCAATCTACAGTTCTGGTCTCCCTCCACCCAATTCAATCATGCTATGATTATATGATCATCCAAATAAAGCTATGCTTGAATTCTTTGCCCTCTTGTCTTGTCAGTCATGTCTTGCCAATCCCCAAATCTCAGTTACCCTTAACATTTGGCCTAGGTTCCTTACTTACATGTTCCTGAACTAATTAGATTTACTACTAGTTTGTTATCTAATCTCAACCAGGCCTTCACTGTTCCATGATAATCCTTTTTTTTCCTTTTTGATTTAATCTTCTTCACATTCTTCACAGTAGCTCTTTCAAATATTTTTCATTCCTCAGGAATCCTAAGTAGCTACTGCCTCCAGTCTCCTATCAGAAGATCTCACCTTCTACTTTACTAAGAAAACAGGTTACTACCACTTGAAAACTCTTCTCCACTCCAAATCTCAAAACACATCTTCATCATCTCCATTTTTTTTTCTTCCAATCTCTAATATAGGACTGGATCATCTCCATGCCACCTCTACTGGTGGCTCTTGAACCCATACCCTCTTATTTCATCATGTGGGTCTTTCCCTCTCAATTTCAGTATCTCCTTATCCATGGAAGCACCCCCCTTCAATTATAAATATAATCATAGCTCCCCAATCTTTAAACAAGTTCTCACCTGTCCCAGTCATTCCTTCTTGTATCTCTTCTTCCTTTCATAGTCAAACTCTTAAGAGTTATTTACATTTCCTCCATTTCCTCACCACCCACTCATTTCATAATCCCTTGAAATTTGTCTTCCAAGCATATCACTAGACTCCAATTCATCCATCGCAACTCTTTAAAACTAAAGTGGCCATTGATCTGTCTGTTTGTGAAGAGAGTATCCACCCAGATGAAATGACGAATTGGTGAAATAAATTGTAGTTAGCTGTGGGCCATCCACATGGGGAGATAGATATAGGACTGAAAAAGTATGTGGAAGTTATTAGTACAGGTGATAATTGAAACCGTGTTGAGCTCCTCTAGAAAATGAGTATAAGTGAGGAACAGTAGAGAACAAAGGACTGAATCTTGGGTGGTGTCCATGGTTAAAAGTTGGGAGAAAGAATCTGGCAAAGAATGGGAATAAGCATTTTGGGTTTTTTTCTAAAAATGTTTCAAAATCTTTATTATTGAACATCCACTTTTTGTCCTGTGTGTTTAAGTTCCAATTCATAGGCTAGGTCACCCTAGGTTGCATCCTAAGCTCTATTGCTCTATGGTACATATTATTCCATTCCTTCTACCTTTTCCTATTGGGTGTCGAATAGTCTTACTTTATTTGAATATTTCTTCCTTTATATTCAATGGTCTTTTACCTGATGGCTAACAGAGCTTGTTTCAGAATTGAATGTTAAATTTAACTACTAACTGTCTTGGAGGTTTTCTGGAGGTGCCCTGTGAATTATTTTTATTGGAACTTAATCTTCTACATTTAAGAGTTCTGGGTAGTTCTCTTCCATTATTTCCTTTATCATGGTGTTAAGGTTTTCTATCCTATCATGTTTCTCTGGGGGACCTATAATTCTTGGGTTATCTCTGCACATCCTAGATTCAAGTTCTGTATCTTTGCTTGTATCGTGAGCAGATTTTTTTTTAATGTTATTGTTTTTTGCTTCTCTTCTTCTGAATTGTCCTTCGGTTGTACGAGTTTATATTCCCAATCTATGTTCTTTCTTTTGTTTCTTTGGTGAGGCTTGCCATTACAGATTCAAGTTTTTCTAGTCTGTTATTTTTGTTGTGTAAGACATAAATTCTACACTCTTATTTCTCATTTCTTTTTTAAACCACTCAGGAATTCTTGTGGTTCCATAGTTTCCTCAAATTCCACTGGGTCCTCAGTCTCATCAAATGTTGGATCATTTTCCTTTGTTTTAGAGTATTTATTCACAGTTGCCTAAACTTGTTTACTAGATCTGGAGGCCATATTTCTTTCTGATGTTACAGTTTTTCCTGTTGAGTTATCTGTTTATGTTCAAAGTCTCTCTGAGTTTTATTTTTCCTGGAATTTTTTATAATTTTAATCCCCCACCCCCATCTTATTTTTCTCGACACTCACTTCCTGACTCCCTCCTCTTTGATTTTAGTTTCCTTGGGGATTGTATCTCAAAGGGTCTCACCCTCCTTCCCTGATGAACATATCATGGTTCACCAGTCTAGGTCTCTGCTCCAAATGCCTTAATAGCTCCAGCTGGTTTTAGCTATATTCTTCCCTTAGGTTTGGTGAGTGCTGCATAGCTCTCTACATACATGATGCCCTCTCCTGGTAACCTATGCCACCCTCTCTGTTTCTCTGTTCTATGGCCTAGGACCACCAATGTAGACCCTGCTTTCCTTAGAACTGGCAGAACCTGTTATGACAGCACCAGTGCCAGTAGGTAGCCGCATCTGGCAGGCTTTTACTCTTAAAGGGCTGTGGTCAAGTGTACATCCTCAGCCTGGTGCTGACAGTCTCTATGACACTGGAAAGAGGGAGGAGAGAATGGGACCCAGAGATGGGTTTTGATGTAAGCTGGTGTCAGGTTCTTAGGTCTACTAGTGCAGCCAGCTACCAACAGCACTGGAGGAGGAGGAGGGACACTGAGTGAGCTCAGGTTCTGTAAGCCTGGGTTTTGAGGTATTTTTAAAACTTTCTTTTGAATTCTGGGTACCCCAGACCATGGAAACAGATGAAGCTGCTTTATCTTTAGTGTATCATTTCTTTTTTTTGGAAAGGCCTGAGAGGTTGCAGGAATCAGAAAAAATGTCTATTCCACCATCTTGCTGCTTATGTGATCCAGAAATCCGAAATTGATATTTCTAAAACATAAATCTAAACCTGTCATTTATCTAGTCAAAAATCTTTGGTGCCTCCCTATTGCCTTTGAGACAAAACACAAAATCTCCAAGCCTTCCATAAATCAGCTCTCGCCTATCTTTCCAGTTTCACTTCATACTATGCACCTTCATGCATTCTCCATTCCAAACTGGCCTGATTTTCTTCACTGTACATTTCATTTTTTGCCTCTCTGTATCTGCGGTAGTCCCTCATTTCTGAAATACGCTTCTTTATACCTAGCAAACTTAGAATCTCTAGCTTAAGCCAGCTTAAAGTCCTTAGTTATGACCCACAGCCTCCTCCTTCATAAAGACTCACCTGATTTTCCCATTTATTAGCACTTTCTCCACATATAGTTGCATTTATTTATCTGTGTATATGTTGTACAGCCTCCTCCCCCCCCAACCCCTAGCAGAATACAAATTCTTCAAGGGCAAGGACTATTTCTTTTTTCTTTGTATCCCACCAACTATCACAGAGCCTGAAACATAGTGGATACGTAATAAATGTCTGTTGAATTACTCTGAGGCTCATGTCAAAATACAGCAGCTCCAAGAAGGCTAAACCATAGAAGCATAGATTTAGAACTGGAATCTATCTAGTCCAATCCCCTCATTTTACAGGGGATAAAACTGATGTCCATGGAGGTAAGGTGACAAATAGTAAGTGTATAGGGCAGGACTCAGGTCCTCTAACTCCAGAGCTAGTGTTATTTCTACTTACTCATAGTCTTGCAACCAGATTCTCAGCACAGCACCCCCCCCAATATATATCATACATAAGCATGTATATATTATGCATACATGCATATATATGTGCATACATATTATATGTGTATATATACACACACATATATACACATTATATATCTCTTTATATATCTATATATCATAGTACCACTCAGTACAATCTATGCTCAATAAAGACATGGTTGTGTTCTGGTTAAAAAAAAAATAATCATTGGTATAGTTTCAATATTTTTTTTATATCAAAAGACATCTCTAGAATATCGCATTACCAAATTAAACTTAAGAAAGAGCCTGAGATGGGGCGGCTAGGTGGCGCAGTGAGTAGAGTGCCGGCCCTGGAGTCAGAAGGACCTGAGTTCAGATCCGGCCTCAGACACTTAACACACACAAACAAAAACCTAGCCCTGTGACCTTGGGCAAGTTACTTAACCCCAATTGCCCTCCAAAAAGCAAAAACAAAACAAAACAAAACAGCCTGAGAAATAGCTTTTTTCTGAAGCTAAAGTTATATCTACATCATTAGTCAAAATTTTCTATTCATATCCAGGCTTTGTTTTTATGTTGAATTTTCTTCATGGTATTTCTCATTTAACTTTTAAATACAATAATTGTTCATTTATACTTTCTAAATGCTTCTTAACTAGTTACTACTTATTCTTTTCAACTTTGCCAATCCTTCCCAACAGTCATGAATGGTTTACCAAAAATCAAAACTAACAAAGCCCTACCCTTAAAAAAAAAAAAAAAACCCCTGAAAAATCCTCCAGTCACAATGGGACATCAATAAGAAACAATAAGTATCTGGGATAAAATACTATCTATGACAGTTAAATACCAGTTAGATGGACCTAAACTTTTTACTTTTTCTTGCTGATCTGTCAATGGCATTAATATTCCCCATATCAAATTAATGCTATATAGCATCATGATTCTTCATTACTGCCATGATTGAATAATCTTTTTATACTACCTCTCTCTCTCTCTCTCTCTCTCTCTCTCTCTCTTTCTTTCACACACACTCAGCTTATTATATGCTATCTGTGTTGACAGAAACAATGTGTTGTAACTTCATGGCATCTGGTACACTATAGCTAGTATAGGTGCTCAAATCACACCTTTTGGATACTATGATTAAAAGAATGAGGTAAAAAGGAGAACTGTCAAGAGTAAATAACATACCTAGGATATGCCCATCAACTATTTACTTTTTTCCATTAACACATATATACAACAGACACACACTTAAAAAGAGCAGGCATGCACATCTAGTTGTTTTTCACTTGTATAGGGGACTCCTGGAAGGGAATTCTACTACAGCAGACCCTAGCTCACTCTTCAACTTGGAATCTTTGGAAGTTATCATCAGAGGTTAAGACATTTGTACAAGGTCACAATATCTAAGGCAGGACTTGAATCCAGGTCAAGGCCATTGCCATTCACTATGCCAGGCAATGTATCCTCATGTAAATCTATGCACAGAGGTAATTTTAAATTGTCTTCCTATTTTCCAAGATAGTATCAATCCTGATGTATTTGTTGTCTGTAATCAATACGCATGTTACAAATTTCATTACTAATGAAATTGACATATAATAATATAAATTGACAATATAAACTCTGGATCCATTGTTACAGGAGACATTACTCTGGTCAACTGTGCATACCTAACAGGAGAATGATCCTCAAAACGCATCTTAATTTGATAGATTACCATAAAGTACAGTATTAAGTCTTACTTCTCTCTTAACCATGTCAGAATCAATAAAATGAAGAACCTGAATTTCTCATATTAGACTACCTTCACCAACATGTTTTTAAGGCTGAGCTTCTGACTGTCAACTTAGAAAAAAACAAACAATAAACCAGAGATACTAACTACAACCAAGTCTTATGTACCTTTCCAAACTCCTTTGTTCCCAATCCACTTGCTATCTCAATTTACCACAATTCCAGGCTTTACGACAGGGTCAAGGAAGCCTAGATGCTACACTATTTTATAACGAAGTCTAAATCTACCCAAAACTTGTACTGCTGTAATCCTCAGTTTCTACTAACCAAAGAATCTGTTCAAACTTCACAGATTTCAGGATCGAAAGAAAGGACTTCAGAGGCCTTTGCATCCAACTCATACCTGAACAATATTCAGAAGAATCCCTTCCAAATTAGTGTGAACAAATGTTCATTTAAAGCTCATTTAAAAATCTTCACTGACGTCCAGAGATAGGCTTTTAGACTGCTCTAATTGTTAGGAATTTTTTTCTTACATCAGTGTCAAAATCTGTCTGCAATTTCGACGTGCTACTCCTTGTTTTGTTCTCTGGGGACCAGAAAAACAAAGTATTCCCCTGAATCCCTCCATCAGTTCTAACAGTTAAGGACTTTTTCCTTACATCAAGCCTCTTAGGCTCTTTCATCTATCCTACCAATCAGGGCAATTCGAATTACTCTTTCAGCTCAAATCCTTGAAAAAACATCTGCCAAACCTACTTTCTTATCCAAGCTAAACATGCCCATTTCTTTCACATGATCACTTTTTCACCAACCTGGCGGCTGGCTTACCTTCAGACCTGAAACACAATCAATACTGCACAAGAGGTCTGACCAGGCACAAGTCCTTACTGAGTGCTTATTACGGGGGGTGGTGGGAGGAGAGGAGGGCAGGCATTGGGCGAGGCACTGGGGATACAAGGACCCCCCTGCAAGGCACAGACACTCTAACCCGGGTACCAGCATACACGAATTGACTACGTCAAGGTCTTCTGCTCTGGGGGTGGGGGTGGGATCAGTGACTGACAGCCCTGGTTTGGGTAGCTTCTAGCGCCCCGGGCCTCAGTTTCCCGCTCTAAGTGGGAAGAAAGAGGGCTGGTTCTGAGATTCCTCAAGGGCCCTTCTTGTTTCTTCAGCTTCGTCCCAGGCTCGAAAGTCTCTAGCGGCGCCGGATTCGAGGCCTACCTGATGGGAGGAGGCTCCGGCCGGCCCGGGGAGGCAACCGCGGGAGCGGCACCGCCCTCCCGCGCTCCCCCTCGAGAAGGTATCCAGGCAAGACAGGGAAACCCTTCAAGCAGCCGGGGACTAGGAGACCGTTCCCCTGACCCTCCGAGGCCCACCTGTTGACCTACTCATCCTCTGGGGGCCGCGGGGGAGGATCAGGCCGCTCGCGGTAGGGTTTGACTCTAGCTGGGGGGGTAAGTGCTCCCCTACAACTCCGCGGCTACCACAGCGCGGCCGTTCAAATCTAACCGCCTCGCACCGCGCAGGAGCACACGCCGCGCCTGCGCGTCCGGAAGCGGCGCAACCTTAGCCCCACCTCCTTCCCCCTCCCCCCCTTTCCACTATCCTAGCCCCTGATGTCAAACCCAACCTGGTGTTCACGCCTCGTTTTAGATCGGGCGGCTCCGTTTTATTATTCTATTTTTCCTTCGCTTCTCGTCTATCTTTTTCCTTTCCCTCTGAGTCCACTCTCTGGATACAGAGAGCATTCTTTTCTTCGTAGGGCAGTCCGTACAATATGGCGGCGGCCACTTTCTTCAGGTTTTTTTTTTTAATAGGGCCGCCTGCATACTGTAATGAAGTATTGAACATCATTGTAGTCATTCGTACAGAATGGCGACTTCCGCAGCAGTGCGTCACGGCACAGATGGTTATATTCCCTATAGCTGCCAGGAAGCCGTAGACTTCTGTGACGAGGTGGCCGAGTGGTTAAGGCGATGGACTGCTAATCCATTGTGCTCTGCACGCGTGGGTTCGAATCCCATCCTCGTCGGGAGCAATTTTTATCTCGTCTTAGAGACTGCCATCCTCCCAGCACAGAAAAATGTGGCAATTTAACTTCCCTTCCACATCTGTTGCAATTTTGCCTCAAGTTTCAATAAAAAAAAATACCTACAATACTTTTAACGCAGAAAGATAAAAGGTGATTTAGCCTCCCATCCTCATCTGTTGCAGTTTTGCCTCAAGTTTCAATAAAAAAATATTTGCAATACCTTTAACACAGAAAGATAAAAGAAGCCAATTTAGCCTTTCATCCACATCGTTTGCAGTTTTGCCTCAAGTCTCAAAAGATATTTGCAATACCTTTAACACAAAAAGATAAAAGACAATTTATCCTACCTTAGAGATAACTTGCCCTACAGTATTTTCTACTTTAAAAATCAATTTATCTCAACGTCTTCCTATTAGTAATGTCATATACATAGTATGCAACTCAGTCATTTTTGTTGAACAAAACAAGTAAATAATGACAATTCTAGAATGCTTCTTAGCTCCCAGGGAAAGAAAAGGTGGATAGGTTAAACTAGAAATCAGAAAATCTGTAGTTTTCACGCCCCACTTTTTTTTTTTTTTTTGCAGAGAATAAACTATGTAACACATAGAATGTCTCCATTAGTGTCAATGGGATCATTTTCCAGACCTAGATCTGCTCTTGGGGGTTTACAAGTAATGGTGGGGTTTCATATTCCAGGGACTGTCATTAGGATCCCTCCCTAGTTCCAATCCAACTGTTCTTCGTGGGGTAAATGGGCAAGCCACTGACACAATGTTAGGAACAAGGAATGAAACAACAGAGAGAAAACAGTACACATATTTGCAGTAGGGAGAAGGCCTGAGTTCAAATTCTGCCTTTGATGATTACTGGCAGGTGTGGCCCTGGGGAAATTCCCTTAACTGCTTTGTCCCTCTGTTCCCTCATCTGTATAATGGAACTGGAGTCGATGGCCTCCCAGTTTAGAAGTCATTTCCAACCCAGAGTCTGTGATCATATGATCTGGTACTTGCTAGCACTATAACCATAGCCCAGTTGATTAATCTCTCTGAGCCTTCCAGTTTCCCCTTCTGTAAAACAGGGATAATTCTCACCCTCACTGAATGGTTATTAAGACAATTAGATAAATTTTACAAAACACTCTCTATATAGGGATAATTAATAATAAAGTAGAAACAACAGGAGCATCCCCAGCTGTAAGGAGGTGCTAGAAATCGGCAACTCAGGAATCCAAGGGCTTTCTTTCCAGAGGGCAGGGCTCTATTGCTTTCAAGAAATCAGGCACATCAGCCTGCATGGAGAGAATGAAGAAAGGATGGCAGGAAGCTCCTCAGTTACAAATCAACAGACAATTCTCCCTCATCTCTGCTGAAAAGCAATCTTCCATTCAGACTGGAAAAAACTAGCTCTCCTCCTAGTATGAGAGCAGTCATGCCTCTGCAGAACATGCAGGCACACTCAGAAATGATAATAACTGATATTTATTTAGCTCTTTAAGATTTTCTAAGTCCATACATGTTGTCTTGTTTGGGCCTCACAACAATCCTATGGAATGGGTAGTGCAAATAGTTTTTTCTACACTGACTATCGTAATTTCCTACTATTTCCCCTTACAGAGGAAAGAAAACAAGATTTAGAATAATGGGACTAGAATTTGAATCCTAGCTCTGTCATTACCTGTGTGACCTCAGGTTTGATGTGACACTCAATATTCCTTGGCCTCAGTTTCCTCATCTGTAAAATGAGGGGGTTGGTTGAGGTCCTTCTCAGCTTCAAATTGATGGCATAGTAGACTACATTCCAACCGTCAGTCATTTATTGTCTATGTGCCAGGCATTGTGCTAAGTCCCTGGTATACAAAAAAAGAAGCAAAAGACATTCCCTCAAGGAGCTCACAATTTATTAGGATTAGATAACCAAACTGTACACCTCCTAGTTCTCTCATCTATCCGGCTTTTGTTCTTCTGGTTAAATTGGAATAATATACTTGTATACTATAAAAATTGTAGAGGATATAAAAGAAGTAAAAATGTAACGAGTGCTTTGTCTCTGCCCCCCTTAACGAATCTTCCACTAGTCACTACTGTGCCCATAATGTAGCTTGGAGGAGGGGTTCCACTGCACACTCTCTCCTGTTTGTCACGTGATTCATGGCAAACAACCATTGTCAGTCTGTCTCTAGTTTGAGAGGAGCAAGAGTTTGTATCTTTTCTCTGTGTTTCCAGTTGTTATTAAATGTAAACAGCAAGAAAACCTGAAAAATATATTAAAAATTGTACTGCTTAACAAAGTAATTTTTTAAACATTAATGTGATTTCATGATGAATAAAAATCTTAAATAATAAGTGTAATTAATTGACATTAATTAAAATTTCTCTTTTTAAAAATATGGTTTATTTGTGAAATTGTTTAATCATTAATTACACCTTTTCTTGGAAAACCCATTTGTGACCCAAAGAAGTTTAGCCTATTTTGATTTTGGCCCCTACCTACTGCCAAGTTGTGCAGGTCTGAACCAGACCTCTGATCAATTGAGTTCCTCAATCTCCCTCTATCTATTTGATGGATTGATTAATGAAATTTTAGCATGTAAGGGGCAAGTAACAGAGATGGTGCAATATATTTACTTGTATAGTTGTCTCTGGTAGAATGGAAACTTCTTGAGGGCAATAACTACTTCATTTTTGTATTTGTAGCTCCAGGACCTAGTACCATGTCTGGAACATAGTGCTTACTAAACGCTTGCTAATTAATTGACTAAAACCTCCAACCAATCCTCACTCCCCCTAATCACCCCATCCATAATCTCCCATATAAGTATTCAGGTATGCCTTCCACTCTTCCTTCACTACCTCCAGCTCTGGAATGATGTTATTGTTCAGTCATAGCTGACCTTTTATGACCCCTTGTGGAGTTTTCCTGGCTAAGACACTAGAGTGGTTTGCCATTTCTTTCTCTGGCTCATTTTACATATGAGGAAACTGAGGCAAACAATAAAGTGACTTGCCTAGAGTCACACAGGTAGTTCCTGTCACATAGCTAAATCCTGCTAGATTTGAGCTAAGGAAGATGAGACCTCCTGACTCCAGGCCACTTCAGCATCTAGCTGCCCCATGCTTCTTAGCCGGAACCATGAACTATGATCAAAGTAACTCCACCATTGTTGCTGGGTGGAGAGAATATGTCAATCTACTCTCTTCAGACCCCATTTACTATCCCACCAGCTTCCCTAATGGGTATGGTCTCCCCCCAATAGAAGGTTAGTTCTTTGAGGGTGGGGACTTGCCTTAGCTTTTGTATCAGTATTCCCAATATTTAGCACAGAGTCTAGCATGTACAAAGTGCTTGAAATGCTTTTTCATTCACTCATTCATTCCAAGGTCCATTTCAATTGTTAGTTCCTCCAGGTAGACTTCCCAGGGTTTCCTCCAAATGAAGTGATTTCTACCTCTTGCTTCTCATGGCACCTTTTTTTATTCTAGTTCTTCCCCCCCAACCTTTGTTTTTTTCTCCCTTTCTCTTAGAACATAGGGTTTTATTTGTGTGTGTGTCTGTGTGTGTGTTTTGTCCTTTCTCCCATAGATTCAAACTTGAGAGCAGAGCCAGGTTCATATCCATATTTGTATTCATAGTACCCTATCCACAGTTGGCACTTAATAAATATTCACTGAACTTGAATCATTACTTTACAAATAAGGCAATTGAGGCTCAGAGACATTTGTCTTGCTCAACATCACAGAATCCCACATCTATTTTTTTTTTCAAACTAACAATGCTTTTTCACTACAAAATTATGTAGAGCATGAGTATAACAAATAGAAATTCCTTTCTTCCACAGAATTGATTAAACAGAGGACAGATACATCCAGGAGATAACATAGTTTTATTAACAACATAAGAATGGGTGACATCAATCAGGAAGACTAGAAAGAGATAAGGGCAGAAGACAAGGGGACAAGCACTATTTAGTTAGTGGGAAGGACTGGAAGATGAATTTCAAAAAATCTCCTTAAGGAGAGTCAGAGAGGAAGATTGTAGAGCTTGGGGTGGGGACCACAATGGCTATATTTCTCCAGGGGACCTTTAGGTACTTGTCTGACAATACATGGAGTAAATGGCAATGGAGCTAGAAACAGAGGGTCATAGACCAGAAGGGCTCAGCCACACCTGGTAGGTAACTCCCCTAGTTGCTTTCCTTGTACAGATCACTCATATGGGAGGAAAAGGTGTTGATACATTTCAGTACCACCCACAGAATAGCAGGGACAGGAATACAAAAGATGCAAAAGAAACCTTTTGATTTGTCTCAGAAAATGAGCAGTGTTGCTCTAATCCTGAGGAACTGGAGGGTAAAGTCAAGTGAGGGGAAATGGAGTAGGGGGGAGAAGGGGTAGAGGGCCATGAATGAATTCTCCAGATTTGTTTGGTACGGTCCTTGCCATGCAAAAGTCAATATATACATATACATATGTATATATGTATGTATTTTAAAGTTGGGATTCTATTGTAGTGTTGTACCCAAATGAAGCGAGACAGAAGATCCCTGAGATTGAATTTGAAGTGGATTTATTACCATGGGACTGTCGGGGTAACGGTTACCCGAATCAGACAGTGGTTTGGCAGAGACAGTGTGCTGGTTTTTTAAAGAGGTTCCATAGCCAGGTTACAGTAAGCTGAAACTACAGTGATTGGTCAGTGTACATTTTAATTTCCCAATGGCAGGAAACCCTAGGCTGAAACTCCTGCCCACAGACCAATTAGAAGGGGAAGAGTGGGGGTTGGGCTTGGTTACAGAACAATTAGGGGAGGGGAAGGTGAATTTGTCTGCTTTACAGATCAATGAAGGGAAGGGGAGGGTGGAGTGGAGTCCTGTCCAACAGTTTTAGAGGAAGAAGAGCAATTCAGACATGGTGGACTATTTGTAAAAAGATTTAGAAGTGAGAAGGAAAATTGTGAACTATACCTATTGTACCAATTTTCCTGAGAGAACTGTGTATGGTGAAACATGACTGCAAAGGTAAACAAAGACCACATGGAGGATTAATTTTATTCTGGAGCTGATGGGGAATTACAGAAGATTTTTCATTAGGGAAGTGACAGGATCAGATTTGTGTTTAAAGATATCAGTTTGGGGAGCAGTGGTTCCGATGAGAAGCCAGGGAGCCATGGCAGCAGCAGTGCTGAGATGGGGGCCCAGCGCTGCGAGGCCTCTATTCGGGCTTGTGGAGGAGCCAACACAGAGCGGCGGTGCCCAGGCACGAGCTCATGGAGCAGCAAAAGGAATTTCAAGAAATCGCTCGCAAGTTCACCAGAGAAGAGATCAAACCAGTCTCCGCTGAGTACGACAGAACTGGGCAGTATCCTGTTCCCCTAATAAAAAGGGCTTGGGAGCTCGGGTATCAACACACACATATGGGAGAGTTGTGGTGGCCTTGGCCTTGGGATTTTTGCTGTTTGCCTTATTACTGAAGAATTGGCATATGGATGCACAGACCGCCATTGAAGCAAATTCTTTGGGACAACTGCCTGTTATCGTTGTGGGAAATGAACAGCAACAAAAGAAGTATCTCTGATGACTGAGCAACCTCTGATGTGTACTTACTGCATAAGGGAACCTGGAGCAGGCTCTGGTGTGGCCGGTTTACAGACCAGAGCAGAGAAGAAAGGCAATGAGTATGTTATTAATGGCCAAAAGATGTGGATGACCAGCGGAGGCAAAGCCATCTGGTATTTTCTTTTGGCTCTGACAGACTCTGATCCCAAGACCCCTGCTATTAAAGCCCTTACTGGATTTATGGTCGAGGCAGACACCCCAGGAATCCAGATGGGAAGAAAGGAGATGAACTTGGGCCAGGGATGCTCAGACACCAGAGGGATTGTCTTTGAAGAAGTGGTCTTGCCCAAAGAGAACGTCCTCACTGAGGAAGGCAGTGGCTTCAAAATTGCTATGAATGCTTTTGATAAAACCAGACCCCCGGTGGCTGCTGGCACTGTTGGGCTTTGGATGAAGCTACCAAGCATGCCATGGAGAGGAAGACTCCTGGAAGACACCTTCTGGAGTATTGGGCAGTGTCTTTTTTGCTAGCTATGAAGGTGGAACTGGACAGACTGGCTTACCAATGAGCAGTGTGGGGAGTTGATTTGGGGCCCCAAAATACCTACCAGGCTTCCATCGCCAAGGCGTTTGCTGGCGACATTGCCAACCAGCTGGCTGGTGATGCTGTGCAGATTTTTGGAGGCAATGGATTTAATAGTGAATACCCAGTAGAAAAACTAATGAGATGCCAAAATTTTCCAGATTTACGAAGGGACGGCTCAGATCCAAAGATTGATCATAGCTGGAGAGCACCTCAACAAGTACAAGAATTGAGGAGAGGGGCTGGGCTTGGGGACTGCTCAGTTCAGCTACTTCAGGAGACAACAGAAAAGGGGAAAGATTTGGATGGATTTGCTGGTGAAATGAAAAAATAATTAGAAATGTTATTTCTTCAACCCTAAGTAAGAGATTATAATGGTAGTTTTATACTTTTGCTTAACTAGAAAGTTTTGGTGTCATTAAAATACTTGTGTATTCTTTCAACAGCACTTGTGATGAGGTATGGGCTCTGGGAGGTCCCTGGAGCTCTCCTTGAGTCCTTTCTTGAGTCCTTTGAGGTATGGGCTCTGGGAACTTCCCTTGGACTCTTGATTAAGGGTGGGAGGTAGCTGGAGGCTAAGTTAATGAGGTCAATGAGTGATTAAGGGTAGGAAGTGACTATGACCCATGGTGGGCTAGGCCAGGGCAAGGGTGGATCCATATTTTGATAGGTGGGAAGTCTAAGGCTTATTGCCTCATTCGAATGCCTCATCCAAAGGGATGATTTAATCAAGAGTCCACGGGAAGTTCCCAGAGCCTATACCTCAAGGATTCAAGGAAAGCTCCAGGGGGCTCCCAGAGCCCATACTTCATCACTTGTATTATTGTAAAGCATCAAGGAAACGGTGTTAATTATATGGAAAATAGTCATTTTAAAAACTGCAATACTGGGGATGGCTAGGTGGTAAAGTGAATAGAGCACCCTCCTTTGCCCTCCAGTGAGGAGGAACTGAATTTAAAAAAATGATGTCAGACACTTTACACTTAACTAGCCTTGTGACCCTGGGCAAGTCACTTAACCGCAATTGCCATGCACCCCCTCCAAAAAACAAAAAAACAAACAAACCCAAAAAACAAAAAAAACCCTGCAATACTGAAAATGAAAACTCAGATTTCTAGCAGCCGACTATATAAACTTTGAAATGAGGGAAGGCGATCTCATCAACATTAAGACTTCTGACCTTTCTTTCTGCCTGTTTCTCAGGTAGCAAGGCTTACACTACTCACTGAGATTCCTAGTTGTTACATTCAGAGGTGCGGACATTTTACCCCCACAAGCTCTAAGATTGGCAAAGCAGAAAAAGTGTGATTGCCTGATACTAGTGAATAATCCATCCATGTCCACTGGACACTGTCCAGACTCCCCAGGGAGCTGCTGTTTGTCTTTGTTAGGCTTTGATTGGAATGTGGCCTCCGATCAACCTGGGCACAGGAATTCTGTCTGTGGCACCCAGTATGCCAGTACCTAGAGTCAAGAGGAAATCTGGCTCAGGGAATAACCAATTTCTCATTTGCCTTTTTTTTGGGGGGGGGGGCAGGGCAAAGAAAGCTAACTATTCTATGTATGAGACTACATTAGTCTCTTAGTAACTTCTGTACATAGTCAAAGTAAGACTTTATACCTATTTTTAGGGGAAACTTAATCTCTCTAATGGACAGTTGACAGTGTACTAATACTCTGGATATAATTTCCAATCTTAATTCATGTGAGTATGTACTTTTCTCTTGAAAAGCTGCTCTGTGACTTGCATTTGTTTTGATATTGAATTTAATAAGCCTATCTGTAAAAGATACAACCCATTTTATTTATTAAACTGTCCTGCTAGACCATTGTCTCTGAATATGTAAGTGATATGAAATAATGTGGGAACCAAAATTTATGAAATGTCATATTTATAGTGTCTAAACAACAAATATTAGATAGTCTTATAATGAATTACCAAAATAAAATTTTTACAAAAAATAAAGAATATCAGTTTCACAGATGTGTATTGGATAGATTGAAGACAGAAGTGTGTTGGAGAGGAGTTTGAAAGTACAGAGATGGGGGCAGCTAGGTGGCACAGTGAATAGAGCACTGGCCCTGAAGTCAGGAGGTACTTGAGTTCAAATCCAGCCTCAGACACTTAACACACACACACACAAAAACTAGTCGTGTGACCTTGAGCAAGTCACTTAACCCCAATTGCCCTCTTAAAAAGGCAATAAACAAATAAATAAATGCTTATCATTAAAAAAGAAAAAAAAATTACAGAGACCTGGCACAGCTAGGTGCAGTGAATACAGCACTGGCCTGGAGTCAGGACCTGAGTTCAAATGCAGACTCAGACACTTAATACTTACTAGCTGTGTGACTTGGGCAAGTCACTTAACCCCAGATGCCCTGCCCTCCACCCTGTAAAAAAAAAAAAGGGTAAAGTTTATCAGGGGCAGGTAGGTGGTGCAGTGAATAGAACACTGGCTCTGGAGTCAGGAGAACCTGAGTTCAAATTTGGCCTCAGATACTTAACACAAAAACTTGTGACCTTGGGCAAGTCACTTAACCCCAATTGCCCTCCAAAAAGCAAAAAAAAAAGAAAGAAAGAAAGTACAGAGACCAATTAGGAGGTTATTGCAATAGTCTAGATAAGAGGTAACAAGATCCTGAACTGGGAAAAAAAAATTATGGTTTTCTAGGAGAAAGTATGGAGAAAGATAATAGAACAGTGTAAAAACAAAAGATATCAATAAAAAATCTTTTTTAAAAAAGACATCCTGTGAAAAGGAGATAGGTGAGACATTGTAGAAGTATTGAATCAACAAGACTTGGCAACTTTCATTCAACATGTTGTGTTAGATAGAGTGAAGAGACAAAGATGCCCCTGAGATCATAGACTTAAGTGATTTGAAAGATGGTGCTGTATAGGTTTGGGGGAAAATGTAATGAATTCCATTTTGGACATATTGAGTTTGAGAAGCCTATCGGACATTCAGGTAGAGATGTCCAGGGGACAGCTGGTGATGTGGGCCTCAAATTTAAGAGATTAGAATTAGATATATACATTTGGACAGTATCTGTTTAGAGATCACTGAATCCATGGGAATTGGTGAGTTTATTGAAGATTGTAGAGACATAAGATACCCAATTCCTGGGGAAATTCCCGTTTGGTGTATGGGAGCTTGATAATATATGATCCACCCAAAGTATACAGAGGAGTGATCAGATAGCTAAGGAGAACCAAGAGAGGAGTGTCTCAAAAGTCAGGGGAGGCTCAAGGAAGGTCACAGAATCACAGAATTTAGATTTGGAAGGGGCATCTAATCCAACCCACACTTGACAAGCATTCCCTACTTTCCCATAACTAACAAGTGTTCATACAGTCTGTGTCCAAAGTTCTCCGATGAGAGGGAACCCCTCACCTCCAAAGGTATCTCATTCCACTTTTGGATAGTTCTAATTGTTTGGAGGTTTTTCCTGAAAACAATCCTAAGTTTGTCTCTCTTTGACTTTTACCCTTTATTTCTGGTTCTGCCTTCTGAAATCAAACAGAATAAGTCTACAGAACAATCCTTGAACACAGTTGGCATATGCTCTTATCTAAGCGATTATAGGATTTACAGAACCAGTGTTCAAATCCTAGCCCTACTACTTAACTACCTTTGAGATTTTTTAGCTTAAGTCACCTGGGACACAATTACTTTAGCTGTGGTATTAGGTCAGTGAACTCTAAAGTCCTCTCTAGATCTATGACCCTATCAAATTGTTTGTTTGAGGCACTCTGGTACTTATACTGCTAAGTGATCTATTAACACATCTTAAACATCTCACTTCTTCCAATGACCCTCAGATGATGACATGGATCCAAGGCTCTTTACCATTCTAGTGCTTGCTTTGAAAATCTTCCATCATATCAATATCCTTCTTAAAGTATGGCACCCAGAACCAAACACAGTACTCCAGATGCAGGGTCTAGAGGCACTCTCACTTTCTTATTCCTGTAACCCATGCTTCTCTTAACACAGTCCCAGATCACATTAGCTCTTTTGATTGCCACATGATGCTCATATAGTGGGGAAGGGAATAAGCATTTACATAGTTCATACTCTGTGCCAGGCATTGTATTAAGCACTTTACAAATATCTCACTTGAGCCTTACAGCAACCCTGAGAGGAAGGTGTTATTATGATTCCCATTTTACAGCTGAGGAAACTGAGGCAAAGGTTAAGTGATTTGCCCAGGGTCACACAGCATTATCCCCTGGACCACATAAAATCCCCAGGTTTCTTTTTTCTGAGCCATCAAATCATGCCTTCCCAACACTGTACTTTTGAAATTGAGCTTTAGAACACAATCGTAAGGCTTTACATTTGCCTAATTTGCATCCATTTATGCCAAATGTCAAAAGCTGCAGTAGGAACAAATGAAATGGGAACTGAGAATAAATCAATTATCTTCCCCTCCTACTGAAATTAAATCCAGTTTATCCCAAGATCTCCTAGACATTTTTTACAAAGGCCAAAGGGATTCCTCATGGTTTTGGGGACCAAAGGGGACTCATGTTCATCCAGATCTTCCTTGAGGACAGAAAAAGATTTCAATGAAGTAGGCCTTGACTCAAGCAAGGGGTCTGACTGTAACTAAGCTAAGCACTGCCTCTGGCCAGCTGTTTGATTTTAGGAGTCTGTAAGTAAGGTGAATTTTAATGTAAGTAAGGTAGATTTTAGTATATGTAAAGTAAATTTTTATTATTTCTTAGAGTTCAGTTTCTCAGGATCCATAACCATAACAATCTCTTGTTCCCAGGTGTTAGATATGAGTTCCCCCTGTTGTGGTTCAAAACATCTCCACCATATTATATTACATAATTGTGCAACATTATATAATGATAAATAATATAGTGTGCGACTGCACAGTGAGATACAGGGATGGGGTGATGTAAACTTGTGAGGCTATTGCTGGCAGTATGCCTTCTTTGTCTGTTGCCCCTATAAACTAGGTGGTCAGTAGTCAGTGAATGGGGAACTTTAGGGCTGAATGCAGGAATGCTGTGTGTCCCTCAACTGGCCCCCATTGAGGCTTAGGGGGAACCTTAGGGTTGAGTGCACAGCTGTGCGTGCCTTGATAGGGTCCCATCAAGGCTTGGGGGGGGATTAAGGGGATGCACAAGTAGTGCCTGTCTAGACTGACCCCATTGAGAAATTGGAGTAGTTGCCCCCCTTCTCAAAGGCTCCTGTGAGAAGGGTAATTAGGGAATGCTGTAGGAGTTTGTACTCCCATTATCAGCAATCCTCTTCTGAGAAAACTAGACTGGAATAAAGTAAGATTATTAACTCCTTCTTACTGTCTTTCCTGTCTGACCAGATTAAGAGTGAACCTGTGCTAGCAGCCCTCCTGTGTGCTGTGTTTGTTTGTCTTACAGAGTCATATGCTCTCTCTAGGCCTCAGTTTCTCAAATGTCAAATAGGGGTGTGTGTGTGTGTGTGTGTGTGTGTGTGTGTGTGTGGATTTTACTCAGTAGTCTCCTCTAGCTCTAACATTCTGTGGTTCTTATTAAGTATGTGAGTCTCTGTCTCAAGGATGGCAAACTCCTAGAGGGCAGGGGCTGTTTTATATATTTCTAATATACATATATGTAAATAAATATTGATAAATATACAAAAATATAATATATAAAATAAATATAACATAATACAGTATAAAATATTCAATATATTATATATGACATATACAAAGATATATTTTATATATGCTTTTAACATCTGCCTGATAAGGTGCTCAACACCCCTTGGAAGACTAATGATGCTTGACAGGAGGATAGAACAATACAGTGTAAGGTCCTTGAGGGTAGGAATGGTTTGTTTTGTTTTTTGTCTGAAGTCTATCACAGTGGTGGGCCCAGAGTAGTCACTTAATAAATGCATGTTAAATTGAATTGAATTAGAAAGGAAATGGAGGTAAATGTAGATCAAGAATAAAATAGGACTTGGTAGCTTAGATGTCAGAGAAAGGGCCAGGGGTTCCTGTTGACATCTTTTATTTATCATCCTACTAGGCTTTGGGGTGTGTCTTTTGTCTGTGGCTGATTTTGCCATGTACTGGACTCACTACACATACAACCCTAGAGGTCTAGATTCTTAGTGAAAAGGATATGACCATCACAAAAGGAAACAAGAAGTAAAGCCAGAGACAAGGGCAGCCTCAAGGTACACGTTGAAGCTATTCTATATTTATAAGGAAAAGCAAGCAGTCCATGAAGGATTGATGGTTTCATGTCTAATCCTTTCTCTATTCTACTTTGAATATGAAAGTGCACATTTTATTTGGTATTTAAAAAATGTGCATCCCCAGGACAGCAATACAAGGGGTCCTGTTCTTGTTAGCTCCTCTCCTCACATGTCCCTGCTCTCCTGATCCCTTTTAGAATCCACTGCTTTTTTCAGGACTCAGGAACTCCTCACTCCAGGACTGATGCTCTTTTCACTGCGCCACCTAGCTGCCCCTTTCTTTGAGATTCAGCTCAGGTGCTATCACTGACCCAAGGATTTCCTAATTCCCCCATAGTTCAGCATTCTTTGGTGCCCTTCACTCCATCTCATCCCCTACATAGTTAGTTCCTGAGCTGTATCAATTTTATCTCCAAAACATGTCTTGTCTCTCTCCCTTTCTCTCTACTCACATGGCTGCTGCCTCTGATCCAAGACCTCATCTTCTCAATCTTGGATCATTAGAACAGCCTCCTAAAGGACAGACTTCCCCCTTTCTGATCCACCCTTGCCCCAGCTGTCAAATGTTTCTAAAGCACAAATGGGGACATGTCCCTCTCTTACCAAAATCTCCCTATTTCCTCTAGGATAAAATATAAACTCTTCAGGTTGGCATATTTTTTTTTGGAGTGGGGAAAATAGGGCAGTTGGGGCTGACTTGTCCAAGGTCACAGGACTAGTTTTTGTTTGAACTCAGGTCCTCCTGACTCCAGGGCCAGTGTTCTATTCACTGAGCCACCTAGCTGCCCCCAGGCTGGCATTTAAAGCCCTTCACAGTATAGCTCCAGCTTGCCACCCTTATTTCACATTATGTCCCTTCATGCACCTTATTCTGGAGCCATACAGGCCTTCTTGCTGTTCTCAGCATCTTTGCAAAGGCTATCTATCACCTCTCCTTTCCTTCACCTTAGCCTGGCCTCCTCCAAGGTTTAGCTCATGTACTGCCTCCCAAGGAACTGTCCTCAGCTGCTTATAGCTGTCAGGACCCCCTCCTTAAATAATCATATACCTCTCTGGCCCTCTGTTTCCATATCTGTAAATAAATGACATGATTTATACAAAATGATTCTCAAGGTCCCCCCCCAGCTCTAAATTCCATGATTGTCTGTATCTGTACTCCCAGGATCACAGATGAAAAGTTGGCAGGGACCTCAGAGGGTACCAGGTCTAAACCCCTCATTCAACAAATGAAGAAACTGAAGCTTAAAGAGGTTACTGAGGTCATATGTATCCTTTCCGTTGAATTAAGCTCTTTTGGGTTACAAATTCATTTTTATTTTGCCACCTAGCATATTTTGTGCTAGCCCCCAGCAGCCCCCATGCTTAACAGATAGATGCCTGTTGGACTGGATACCAATCCAATTGGACACCATATTCAACAGTATACTATGTTACTGTTGTTCAGTCCTGTTTGACTCTTCCAGACCCCATCGACCATTGCATGTCAGTTGTGTCCATGGGATTTTCTAGGTCAAGATACTAGAATGGTTTCCCATTTCTTTCTCCAGTGGATTAAGGCAAACAGAGGTCTGAACTCAGGTCTCCTTGACTCTAGCCCCAGCACTCCCTATACACTGAATCATCCGGCTGTCTAACAGCATGTCAGGCACCTACAAAAACAAAAATAAAACATTTCCTGCCATCAAGCTTACATTGTAATGGCAGAACAGGAAGGATACACAGATAAGTAAATATAAAATTTTAATAAGAGTAAATATATAATTTTAAGAAGAGAGACCCAGCAAACTGGGGTTCAGTGGGGGAGTTCAGGGTACTTACCTTTCTGCCACCTAGGGTGGCAAACTTGGGAGTCATTTTCAAATCTCCTTCCCCATCCCTGTCACCCCCCACCATGCCCCCTACAATTAACTGTCAGGATGTGTCTATTCTATTGTACACTTGACCTCTCTCGTCACATAACTACCACCTACTTTAGGCCCTCAATCAGTATTTAAGCAGGGACTATGCTAAGTGCTGGGGATACAGAAAGGCGTAAAAGACAGTACCGGCCTTCAAAAGCTTACAATACAATAGGGGAGACAACAGGAAAACAAATATAGATAAAGCAAGCTAAATACAGGATAAATAGGAGATAATAGAGTACTAGAATTAAGAGATTGTACAAACATTCCAATAGAAGGTAGGGTTTTAGTTGGGATTTAAAGGAAGCGAGGGAGGTTAATAGAAGGGAGAAGGAAAAGAATTCCCAGACAGAATGCCTTGAGATGCAGTATCTTGTTTGTGAAACAGCCAGAAGGCCGGTCACTGGACTGAAGACTATGTACAGGGGAGTAGGAAGCTAGGTAACGAAGGATTCTGAATGCCAAGCAGAGAAGTTCATATTTAACCCTGGTGGCAACAGGAAGCCACTGGAGTTTATTAAGTAGGGAGGTGATATGGTTGGACTGGAAATCACTTTGGTGACTAAATGGAAGATGAATTGGAGGGAAGACTTGAGGCAGGTTGACCAGCCAGCAGGCTTTTGCTTTCCTCACTGGCCAACTTCTTTCCAAATCTTTTCTCTCCAAATAAAATTTCCACACAACTGCCAATCTTTGTAAAACCTAAGTCTGACCATATCACTCCCCTCCTTAAGAACCTTCAGTGGTTCCCCAGGGACTCTAGGATGACACAGAAGTTCCTTACTTTTATGTTATCAAACCCTCCCACAATCTGGCTCTAGACTAACATGCTAGATGTCACATCGTTCCCCTTCCCTCGCTAGGTTCCACATTAGACTTATTGTTCTCATACATGATATTCTCATCTCCCACTGTTATATCTTTGTACAAGTTCTGTGCTTTGAATTTATGGTCCTAACTACCACATTTTAGAATCCAACTTTCTTTTTTATCTAGGGCACAACCTCTTACATGGAAATATTTTTTAATACCCTTTTCCCATGAATTAGTGCTCCCCCAGCCAAAAAAAAAAATTATTTTGTATTTGCACAGTATATATTTACCTATGCATGTATTATCTCCATGACTATTTTGTCAGTGCTTTCAACATCACAGATGGCAACGGCTTTCCAGGGTAACTAGCACTAAAGCCAGGCCTTGAAGTTAGGGGTCCTGAGAGGCAGAAATGAGTGAGTGACATGGTAGAAAACACTATCTACATCCAGAAAAAAAACCCAAAAAACTATGAGTCTGAATGCAGATCAAAGCAGGCTATTTTTTTTTCTTGTGGTTATTCCTTTTTGCTCCGATTCTTCTTTCACAACATAACGTAGAAATGTTTAGCATTATTGTACATGTATAGTCTATATAAGATTTCATACTGTCTTGGGGAAGTGGGGAAAATTTAGAACTCCAAATCTTATAAAAGTAAATGTTGAAAGTGAATAATAAATTAATAAAAAAAAACAGAAATGAATGAGTTCTAGTCATAGGGAATAGGTTAGGTAAAATATAAGCAGGCAGGAGGAATTTAGGGAACAGCTGGCATTGCAATTTGGCTAGAACATACTGTGTGAAGGGGAGTAATGTGATATAAAGCTTGAAATGTGGGTCAACGCCAGATCTTATATGCTGAGGCTGTTTGCATTTTATACCCAAGGTAATGAGGAACCATGAGAGGTTTGGGTAGGGAAATGACCTGGTCAGATCTATGTTGTAGAGAGATTATTTTGGATGGATTGAAGAAAGAAGAGGTTGGAAGCAGGGAAACCAAATAGTCTAATTAACAGTCTAGTGTCAAAATCAAATAGAAACGGGCCACTAAACCCTGTAAGGCACATATTAACATGATCTACATTTAAATGTATTTTTATTTATTTTGTGAAATATTTCCCAATCATATTTTAATCTGATTCAGTCTGTACTTGGGAGTGTTGTGGGCTGCAAGTGGCCTGACCACCTCTAGTCTAGGCTACAAACGTTAAGGGATTGAGTTAGGGGGTGGCAGTCCTAGTTCTTGCTAAATTTCAAATGAATTTCAAATGAATGCTTCATTGTGGTGCTGAATCCTGGGTGATCCTGGGTTCCCAAAAACTGTGCTAAGAAAAGCTGGCAGATCTTCCTATATATACAGCTGTTATTAGAGGCTAAAAAAATGCTTGTCTGCTACATGAACTAACGCTGATTGAAATAAGCAGAACCAGAATATCGGACACAGTAACAGCAACATTGTGCAGCAAAGACCAACTATGATATATTTAGCACTTCTCAGCAATACAATGATCCAAGACAATTCCAAGAGAATCGTGATGGAAAATGGTATCCACATCCAGAGGAAGAACTATGGAGTCTGAATGCAGATGGAAGCATATTTTCACCTTTTATTTTGTTTTTCTTCATTTTTCCTTTTTGTTCTGATTCTACTTTCACAACATGACTAATGTGGAAATATATTTAACATGATTGTACATGTATAACCTATTATCAGATTGCTTGCTGTCTTGGGGAGTAGGGAAAGGAGAGAGGGAGAAAAACCTGGAACTCAAAATCTTACAAAAATGAATGTTGAAAATTATCTTTACATGTAATTGGAAAAAAAAACCTAAATACTATTAAGTGCAAAAAACATTTAAAAATGCTTGCTTACCTAAGTGCCAAGAGGCTCATCACTCCCAGGCTGAGCACCTGGGAGGATGAACTTTTTTCTGAAAAGCAACTTATTGTTGATGTCAAGTCTCAGAGTAGTTGCAATTTGTATTAGTGGAGGATAGCCCACAGTTAATGAACTTAAGGATTCATAAAGTATCAAATAAATGCTAATACTTAGCCAACACCCACCTTACTCCAAAAGTCCAAATCCTCCCTACAAGTGACCTACGCGGATATAATTTGCACACAACTGCCTTTTCCCCTGGGGGACAAATATGACATCACTACTTGCAAGTGAATTGGATTTAAGTGAGGCAGGGCTGTGCAAAGCCATCAACCTTCCTCTCTCCGCAGGAGCCAACTGGGTCCAATAGCAAGATAACTGATCAGGAGGGCTGGAGATGGCCCTGGATGCAGTGGGAGACCTTGGCACTTTTAAGTTAAGTTAAGGTCTTTCCCAGGTTTCAGTTTGTCTGAGGCAGTGTCTATTCACTGATTAAGGGTAAGAAGAAAAGAGGTAAAAATGACTTCTTTTAACCACTAAAAAAAAAAATCAATCTCAGAGGTGAGGGCCATGGGAACAGTCCCAATACCACTGTTGATAGAGCTTTTAATTGGTACAACCGTTCTGAAAATCAACTTGGGATTCTGTAAGAGGTCAGAGTAGCATAGATTTTGAGCTAAGAAGGGAGTTTAGGGCATGTTTAGTCCAGCTCCCGTACTTTACAGATGAAGAAACAGGCCCAACAAGGGTTTAAGTGACTAGCCTGAGACCACATGAGTAGGGATTTGAACTTGACTCTTCTGACTCTCAATTCATTGGTCTTTCTACTTTTTATCACCTGGTTATGTACTCTTGGACCACATGATTCCACTACTGACAACATACCTAGGTCCTATACAAACCAAAATATTTATAGAAGCAAAAAACTGGAAACAAAAGGTGGGTCCCAATGATTGGGGAACAGATGAGCTGTGGTCTATGTAGAATATTGTGATACTATAAAGAATGATGAAGAATTCAGAGCTCATAGGAACTGCTGTATGAACTGATAACAGTGCAAAGAAAGCAGAACCAGAAGAACCATATATGTAATGGTTAAATTACATAAATGACAACAGAACTTTGATCAAATACGATGATCAATGCTGGTTTCTGGTAACTTCGATTGGAATATCTCCTTTTCGTGAAGAATGTGGGGCCTAGGAACTGTTACATAATCTGTCATTTGCAGTTATGCTTAACAGTTTTTTTTTGTTGGGGTAGAGGGACAGACAGACACAATTGGGAAGGGATCATGATGTTAAAATTTTTTTAAAAAAATATTTCCTACCTGACTAAAACAGCATTTCACAAACCTAGGGGCTATACTACATATACCTAGAGAAACAGGAACCAAATCATGGTGGAAGGGACAGAAACTTTCTGTAGGAAGAAGAAAAGCTCTGCTTGCATAGTAAGGAAGGCTAAAGGGATCTAGGTACAGTCAAAGGACCAAGCAGCAGCACCTGAAAGCTCAGAGAACAACCTGGAAGAAACAGACATTGGGAAGGAACATTTTTGAAATTAAGAGATGCCAAAACTCTGACTGGAGGTAGGATGGCAAATGAGGTATATAATTTCCTCGTTGCTCTAAAAAAGAGCAAATTTTTTTAAAGCCCAAGACTCCTCCTTTCTAGCTTTTGAATGCCAACAGAGAACATCTGTTTTCCCTCACTAAGAGGGGGTTAGCCATAGTAGCTCTTGTGAGGGATGGTGACCTGACTCTAAAGCAGAAAGCAATCCAGGAACCATTCCCCTCAGTCTTCCTTCCAGTCATCTTGGGCCCAGGCAGGCATGGGTGAAGAGTATTCAAAACCAGGCCCTTTATAGCTCAGGGCATGAAGGTACATCACCAACTCCTGAGGCAAGGGGTCTTGTCTCACCAAACGGCATTCTTCACAGAGAGAGTCCATCTCTTTATTCTTAAGCCCTGACCCAGCTCCCTCCCCAGGGGCCAGCTCTGTTTGGTCCAAGTCAAGGGATACTGCTTGGTTTGGCTCCTCCGGATCTCTTGTGGTTGTAGCTGGCTCTTCCAAGACCTGCTTGAAAAAGGGTTCCGAGGCAGGCTTAAGAGCTTCGGGTAGGTCCCCTTCAAAGAGATCAAGAACATCCAGGCTTTGTTTTGCCCGGTGTTCCTCCAATAGGTCCCGTAGCAGCTCATCATCTGTCTTAGGGATATGGCCGCCTCGGCCTCGGGCTGGGCCCCAAGCCGCTGTGTTATAGATGGGGTCATTGATGATAGGGTGGCCCAGGAACTGCAAGTGTACCCGAATTTGGTGGGTACGACCAGTAAGAGGCCGGCACCGGACCACACTAGAGTGACCATTGTAACTCAGCCTCTGGAACACAGTTTCACAGGGCTTGCCTCGTGGGTCTACACGGCACAGTCCCACCTTGTAGGACACCACCAAGATGGGCTCCTTGCAGGTGACGTCTTCAGCAGGGAACTCTCCTTCCACCCGGCACACATATTCTTTCTCCAGCTACAGAAGAGAAGAAAAAGTTAGCAAAAAATCTCCAGCTCTTAAACTGCTACCCTCAAGTATTCTGGGTTCCCTTCTCTCACTTGCAGATTCAGCAGTCCCAAGATTCTAACCACCAGCATGGAGCTTTCTGTGTCCAAGTTTCCCTATTCCTCTTATAGAGCATCTCTCCTTAAATATTAGCACCTTCCCCACCTGCCCCTCTGCATTTAACACATTCTTTTTAAAAAAATGTATACTTACCAACTCTGGTAAAACAATGATCCAAGACAATTCCAAAGGCCTCATGATGAAAAATACTATCTACCTTCAGAGGGAGAACGGATGAACTCTGACACATTCTGAAGCATACTTGTCTCACTCTATTTCTTTTCTTTTGCAACATGGCTAACATGGATATATGTTTTGCATGACCTCACAGGTATAATTGATAGTTTGCCTTCTCAATGGGTGGGAGAGAGACTGGAGGGAGGGAGAGAACTCAATTCAACTCAAAATTAAAAAAAAAAAATACATTTATTTAAAAAAAAAAAGAAAAATGTTTAATTTTATTGTTATCTTGTTTTTATATTCCTTTTATTTCAAAGTATATCCTTCCCTCTTGCCGCATGAGCAACTGTCATCATTATCCAGCAGGCAAAACATCTGTAACATTTGTTACTTTGTAATGAAAAAAAAAGAGGGGGGAAAAAGTACATCAATAAAATTCAGCAACCTATCAACCAAATCCAACAGTACAGGGAATGTTCACACCAACAGTTCCCCACCTTCGCAAAGGGAGAGAGGTACATTTTCTCATTTCTTTTTTGGGGCCAAACTTGGTCATTAAAATCAAATAGCCTTCAGTTCAGATGAACAGGCTACCAAAGGTTATATAGTCTGCTACTTATTACTGTGTGATATTGGGCAATTCCCTAAACTCTTATGAACCTCAGTTTTCTCATTTGTAAAATCAGGAGTTATAACAGATGACCTCTTAGGTCCTTTTGAATTCCAAACCTTTATAAGCCTATGACCTCTACCTTTGAGCCCTCTGAAAGCAACATACAACATCAAGATTTCCAGATTCAGAATTCAATGATCCCCTTCCCAACACTGAGCATCTGTGAGCTCAAGCTGCACTCAGCCTTTGAGAAGAACCCAAGTGGAAAGGGCCCTGCCTGCCCGCCTTGCTTTACCTGCCGATCTCTAACTTGCTCATGGATCCGCTCAGAGACAGCAGCTGTCTTGGCAAACATGAGCACCCCTGAGGTGAGTCGGTCCAGCCTATGCAGTGGATGCAGCTCCTTAAGCTGGTGCTCCTTGCCCAGGATGAAGATCACGGTGTTGTGGCGGAAGCGGCCACAAGGGTGAACGGGCATGGAGGAGGGCTTGTCCACCACCACAACTTCGTCGTTCTCAGCCAGCAGGCGGATGGGTTCTGCTGTCACAGGAGGCTCGTGCCGATGAACCATGTTCTGCAGGAAGTCATTGTCCTGCCAGAGACATACATGCTTTTGAGTCAACTCAGTGTCGGGCAAACCTGCCCCCAATCCAGGTGGGAAAGGAGCAGGGCATTAGGGACACCAGAACAGTCATTATCATTGAGGAGAAAGGATCACAGATAGAGTAAAGTCAGAATGACAACAGAAGTCAGAACACATAAGAGTCCAACCTTTTCATTTTTATAGAGGCACTCAGCCGAGGTCACAGGTCTAGTAAATGTCTGAGATGGGATTCAGACCTGGGTCTTCTCAACCCCAAGTCCAGAACTCTTCCTACTACACCACACCATCTCTCAAGAGATTTTTAAAAATGCTTTGCTGTTCTTTTAATGATTTTAACACATTACTCATTTTCTTGCTTTTCCATCTCCCCACAGGACCTTTCCTAGTAACAAAGAAGGGACATTCAAGCAAATCTTACATTCTAACCATATCTCACATTCCCCCAATAGAATGTAAGCTCCTTAAGGTTAACTGTTTCATATTTCATCTTTTTATCCCACAGGGGCTAGCACATAGTATGCACTTCATAAAGGCAAGATTGATTCACAGATGTCTGAAAATACACGCCTTATTCCAAACCTATAGGGTACTAGCTGCCACTTCTTTGCTAAGAGGTACGCTTCATCATCAGTCCTCTGAAATTACAAGCAGACACTGGAATTGATCACAGTTCTTAAATCTCAAAGGTAATTATTCAAACTGTTCACTGAACAAACTTTTATTTGTTGTTTAGTCATTTCAGCTGCCTCTGACTTTGTGACCTGTTTGAGGTTTTCTTGGCAAAGATACTGTACTGGTTTGCCATTTCCTTCTCTAGCTCATTTTACAGATGAGTAACTGGGGCAAACAGGGTGAAGTGACTTGCCCAGGGTCACACAGGTAGTGTCTAAGGCTGGATTTGAATTCAGGTCTTTCTGATTCTAGCAGCGCTCTATCCACTTCGCCAAACATTTATTAAGCATCTACAATATTTGGAGAGCTGCGGTGCTAGAGATTTCACAATTCAGATAAGGAAGTTTCATTTCTCACAGAGCTTATATTCCCTTGCTATAATATAAGGCATGGCTAACATGTTGATTTGTTTTGCTTGAGTGTCTTTTCTTTAAAAATAAAGTAAGAGTTCTTATGGGGAGGAGGGAATCAACAAGAAGGTAGAAATTGACAGTGATGTTGTTTAATAAAACATTTTGGGGCGGCTAGGTGGCGCAGTGAATAGAGCACTGGCCCTGGAGTCAGAAGGACCTGAGTTCGGATCCGGCCTCAGACACTTATCACACACAAACAAAAACCTAGCCGTGTGACCTTGGGCAAGTTACTTAACCCCAATTGCCCTCCAAAAAGCAAAAAAACAAAAAAAAAACCGAAAAAATAAAACATTTTAAAATGGGAGAGGCTTACAACCAATGCTTACTAAGAATGCCATGATCATGTGGAACAACAGCAATTCCCATTATGAATGGGGATCATGTAAGTCACACATCCCACAATAAGATTAGGTACACACTGGGGCAGTCAGCAAATCAGATGTGAGCAGCCTCTGATATCTATCTAGGTGTCTGAGGGATAGAGCTGGGAAAAATACTTCTTGCACTTAAGGAATTTACAACCTAGTTAGAGTGTTAGTGATAGGTATAGAAAGTTATAGTAAAAATTAGCAGTGATAAGTACAGAGGAGAACAGAGAAATCTAGAAGATCACTCGTAGTTGGGGATGTCAGGGAGGACTTGATAGAAAGAGTGAACCAGTCCAAGGAGAAAAGGGATTTTAATAAGCAGAAATAAGAAGTCATTGCAGGCAAGAGACTGTTGTGTGTCAATGTATAGAGAGAGGGAAAGTGTCTAATAGTATAGTAACATGAAAGGGAAGTAATGTGAAATAAAAGTGGAAATGTAGATTGGCAGCAGATCCTGAGTCCTATATGCTAGGAAAAAGGAGTTAATATCTTATCCTGTAGATAATGGGGAGCTATTGAAGGTCTCTGAGCAGCATCAGACCTGCATATTAGGAAAATTACTTTGGCATTGATATAAAGGAAAAGACTGGAGGTATCTATTAACTCATAGGTGCTAATAAGGTAGGAGCAGAAAGGAAAGGATAGATGCTAGTGATAAAATCAATAAAACCTGACCACTAATTGGATGTAGGAGGTGAGAAAGAAGGAAGAGTTTAAGATGACTGAAGTATTGAGCCTACATTACTTGTACCACTGACAGAAACAGGGAGATTAGGAGGAAAAGCAGGTTTAGCAGAAGGGTGGAAAATAAAATTACTTCATTTGGGGGCGTTACATTTAAAGTGTTAGGAGACTGAAGTAAATATGCCCAGCAAGAACTGGAGGTTATCTGGAAACACAAATTTAGGGTTTTTTTCATACAGAGATCAGAATTGAAGCCAATGGAATAAAAGAGATCGTCAAGAGGGGGAAAACCCCCATAAAATGAAGATAGATCCTGAAAAAAGAGACTGGGATATACCCATTCATTCTTAAGGGAAGGTTAGAGAATAAAGAGACCTCAAAAGAATGGGCAGAAAGGAAAGGAGGCAGGAGTTAGTAATATAGTGGAAACCAGGTGACTACAGTGTCAAGGAGTGGGATGGTCAACAGTGGTCAAGTGTTACATAAAGGTCAAGAAAAATGGATCTCACTTAAAAACTCACAGGAAGGTTATTATTGGGTACCAGGGGCTTGGTGGCAAGAAATTATCAGGTAAGGACCTTGAGGACATCTTCCAACTATATTTAGCATTAAACTAGGTCTTCATCATTAGAACATGGTATCCAGTGCTTCCTGATTTGATTGGAAAACAGTAGCCAAAAAAAGAACTAGGAAAACAGTACCCATCTGTCAATGTCTGTACTTTTGGAGTCTGTAAAACCCACGTTAAGGACCAGTGCTCTCCAGGGGGTCAAGTTAACTACTTCACCAGTTAGTGTTTCCCTAACCCAATTAAGCTGACAAATTGCTCTTACTAATTAAGAACAAGAAGGCAGAGCGGCTGTTCTTATAGAACCTGCCATCTAATGAGAACACAACTTGTTCCCACTGAAACTGCAAAAGTAGACAAAAATAAAAAGTAATAATATATAGCTCTTTGCAAATATTGTCTCATTTTATCCTCACAACCACCACTTTGGGAGATTGGCGCTATTATCTCCATTATACAGATGAGGAAAGTGAGGCTGAGGGATTAAGGGACTTGTTCAGGGGTCACAAGGCTAGTTAACTGTCTGCAGCTGGATTTGAACTCAGGTCTTCCTGAGTTATCCCCTGTGGCCACCAGTGAGTGCATTAAGGAGACCTCCAAATGGAGTTCAGGGAAGGCTTTTTTGAGGAGAGCCGTGTGCCTTGGTCCTGGACGTCTGTCTCCCCCTCATCTCCCAGGGGCCCCACCTTAAGAATAACGCCGAGGTCTCGCACTGGCTGCCCGTTGAGGCGCAGGCGGCCAGCCCTGGCGGCCGCCTCGTAATAGGAGAGGGAGTGGGCGCGAAACTCGGTACTGTAGACGTGGAGCAAGCTGCGGCCCACCCAGCGGCCCTTGCAGTAGGTCTGGAAGTCGAAGTAGTAAGGCCGCACCTTGCGCAGCCCGCCCTCGAAGTAATAGCTCGTCTCGGCAAAGTGCTGGTCGCTGAAGCTGACCCCGGCCCGCCGCTTCTTCGGGGGCGGCACGAAGCGCTCCCCACCCTGGCCCCGCCGCTTCTTCTTCCCGCCCGAGGTTGGGACCAAAGCCGGAACTGGGGCCAGCTCCTTCTCTTGGGCTAGGAGGGGCAGCTCTTCGCAAGGCTCAGCGCCGCCCTTACACTTTTGCTCCTGCGGCTCCTGCGAGAAGCCGGGGTCTCGGTCCTTCCGTTCAGGAGCCTCGCACCCACCGCTTGCCATCATCAAACTGCAGCGGTGGGAGCTAAAGGTGAATCTCCGCAGGGCACAGCGAGCTACGGCTAGCAGAGAGACAGGAGCCCTGGGACCTCCCAGCCACATAGCTAGGGGACCGCTCGCCCACGTGGGGGGAAGCCTGCTCTCTAGCGGCGCAAGAAGATGACGCAAATCACATGCCAGCCAATCATTATGGCCAAATGCGGAGGCCGCGAAGAAAACTGTCGCAGGCGCATAAACGTAAAGAGCGAGAAGCGTCAATTAAGGGAGGGCCCTAGGAAGTCTTTGGGACTGGGCTGCTAGAGTAAAGCAGTCCTGGTATTTTGTAATTCTGAGGAGGTATTATATTGTAGGCTTTCCCCACAGCGAGTTGACTTTAAAAAAGTGGATACTTTTAAAAAACATATCTATTTCTCCTAGTATTCCACCTCTTATAACATAATATTTTTAAAGAAAAAAGAGGAAAAAAATAAGACCTATCAATATTTTGGAAAAGTCTGAAAATGTATTGCATGTTCCATATCCATGGGTCTCTTACTCTTTTTTAAATTAAAATTTATGTTTATTTTTAGTTTACATCATTAATTTCCACAAAATTTTGAGTTACAAATTTTCTCCCCGTCTTTCCCCTACCCACCACCCCAAAATAGTGATCCCACTATATACCCCCTCCCCCAATCTGCTCTCTCTTATATCCTTCCCCATCCTACCTTGGACTTTCCAGTAGAGCAAGATGGATCTCTATACCCCAGGGCCTGTATATCTTATTCACAGTTGCATGTAAAAATAAATAATAATAATAATAATATATATGTATATATATATATATGTATATATATATATATATATATATATTTTAAACATTTGATTTTAAATGTTTGAATTCCAGATTCTTTCCCTTCCTCCCTTGTCACCCACCCTTACTGGGAAGATAGGCAATTCAATATAGGTTGTACATGCTTAAGTACGCAAAACATTTCCAAAGTGGATATATTGTGAAAGACTGATTATATTTCCCTCCATCCTATCCCACCTTCCACTAGTACTGTTCTCTACTTTGACCCTGTCCCTTTTAAAAAGTGGGTTCTTCTAACTTTCCTCCCCACCAACCTGCCCTCCCCTGAATCATCACCCTTCTCATCCCCTTCCCCCCTACTCTCCTGTAGATGGTGAGATACCCTATTTAGTGTGTATGTCATTCCCTCCCTAAGCCAAATTCAATGAGAGTAAGGCAGACCCATTCCCTTTGGCCTTCCTGTTCTTCCCCTCCATTGTAACAGTTTTCCCTTGCCTCTTCTATAGAGATAATTTACCCCATTCTGTCTCTCCCCATATCCTCTCATTATATTCCTCTCTCACCTCTTAATTTCACCTTTTAAGTACCATCCCTTCCTATTCAATTGGTCCTGTGCCCTCTATGCATACCTGTACACATATATACACACACTCACATATGTATTCATACACCCATATACCCTCCTATATAGACATATATATGTATGTACACACACACATACATATATATGTATATATACATATATATATATACATATATATGTTATATACACATTTCTATTCCCTTAAACTATTCTCATACTGAGAAAAGTTTCATAAGTTACAATTATTGTTTTCCTATGTAGGAATATAAATAATTCAACTTTGATAAGTTCCTTATGATTTCTTTTCCATGTTTACCTCCTCATGCTTCTCTTGCTTCTTGTATCTGAATGTCAATTTTTCTATTCAACTCTGTTTTTTTTTATCAAGAATGCTGGAAAAGTTCTCTATTCCATTGAATGACCATATTTTCCCCTGAAACATGATACTCAGTTTTGCTGGGTAGGTGATTCTTGGTTTTAATCCCAGCTCCTTTGACCTCTGGAATATCATATTCCAAGCCCTTTGATCCCTCACTGTAGAAGCTTCCAGGTCCTGTGTTATCCTGATTGTGTTTCCACAATATTGAAATTGTTTCTTCCTGGCTGCTTGTTATATTTTCTCCTTGATCTGGGAACTCCAGACCCTGGCTATAATATTCCTAGGAGTTTTCTTCTGGGGATCTTTTTCAAGAGGTGATCAGTGGATTCTTTCAACTTCTCTTTTGCTCTCTGGTTTTAAAACATCAGGGCAATTTTCTCTGAGAATTTCTTGAAGGATGATTTCTAGGTACTTTTTTTGATCATGGCTTTCAGGTAGTCCAATAATTTTAAAATTCTCTCTCCTGGATCTATTTTCCAAGTCAGTGGTTTTCCCAATGAGATATTTCACATTGCCTTTTATTTTTTTATTTGTTTGGATCTCTTTAATAGTATCTTGATTTCTCATAAAGTCACTAGCTTCCATTTGCTCCAATCTAATTCTGAAGGAATGATTCTCTTCAGTGAGCTTTTGAGATTCTTTTTCCATCTGGAAAATTTGGCTTTTTAAGGCTTTCTTCTCTTCATTGCCTTTCTGAGCCTCTTTTGCCACATGAATTAGTCTATTTTTCAAAGTGTTATTTTCTTCAGTCATGTTTTCGACTCTCTTTTCATGATTTTCTTGCATCATTCTCATTTCTCTTCCCAATTTTTCCTCCACTTCTCTTATTTGGTTTTCAAAATCCTTCTTAAGCTTCTCTATGGCCTGTAACCAATTCATATTTTTCTTGGGAGCTTTTGGTGCAGGAGTTCTGATTTGGCTGTCTTCCTCCTGTTCCATGCTTTGATCCTTTTTGTCCCCAAAATAGGAGTGTAAAGTTGGGTTGCTCTGTTTGCTTTGCTTCCTTTGCCTGCTTGTGTTGCCACTCAATTACTTGACTTTTGAGCTTTTTGCCATAGTAGAACTCTGCAACCAGAAACGGGGGCTTTATCTCAAATGCTTGGGTTTTTGCAGCTGCTGCAGCTATTAGTTGGGTGCCCTCTCTGAAGCCTCCACACACTCTGGCACCTGGTCATGCACCCCAGGACCTCCACCATAGATAGCAATCCAGATCCAAGCACATTAAAGCAAGAGCAATTACCCCTCAGAATGGTTGCTTGGTGCCCCTACAATCTGTAGGCCAGGAGCTCTGAAGTAGCCATGGCAGCAGCCACCACACCTCAGCTATTTTGGTTTCGGGGCAGAGGCCGGACTGTACTCCTGGACTCCTTCTTTCCCAAAGTCCACTGACCTCTCATTTTATCTTTGGCATTTATGGGTTGATAAATTTGGAAACTGCCACAGCTGCTAGTGATCCATTCTCCTGAAGGGTCAGGGCCGCCCTGAGGCTAAACCTCAGACTCATGTGGGGCTGGGCTCTGCTCACATTACACTGTGATGGACCTTTCCTGCCGGCCTGCTGGGCTGCCTTCAGCGGGAGGTTTGTTTCTCTTTGTCACTTTGTGGGTTCTGTAGCCCTAAAGTTTGTTTAGAGTCATTTTTGTAGGTATTTGAGGTGGTTATGAGGGGAGCACAGGGAGTTTTCCTGCTTCTATGCCGCCATCTCAGGTCTCTCTTCAAAGGAATGGAGTGGAGGAACTAGTTCACTTTTAAAAATCAGTTAATGGAGGGGATGCGGAAATAAAAGTATACTAATGCATTGTTAGTGAAACTGTGAACTGATCCAAGAACACTTTGGATCTATGTCCAAAGGGCTATCAAACTGTGTATAACCTTCAAACCAGCAATACTACTAAGAGAACAAAGAAAAGGGGAAAAAGGACTTATGTGTACAAAAATATTTATCGCAGTTCTTTTTGTAGTGGCTAAGAATTAAAATTCCAGTGGAAATTGAGGGGATGCCCATGGCTTGTAATGGAACACTATTGTGCTCTAAGAAATGATGAGCAGGCTAATTTCAGAAAAACCTGGAAAGACTTAGATGAACTGATCCAAAGTGAAATAAGCAGACCAGGAGAACATTGTACACAATAATAATGCTATTATATGATGATCAACTATGAATGGCAGTTATTCTCAGCAATACAATGATCCAAGACAATTCCAAAGGACTCCTGGTGAAAATTGCTTTCCAGCTCCAGAGAAAGTACTGATGGAGTATGAATGCAGAACAAAGAATACTATTTTTCACTTTATTATTTGTGGATTTTTTTTCCCTTTGGTACTGTCTTCTTTTGACTAATATGGAAATATGTTTTGCACAATTCACATGTATAATCTATATAAAATTGTTTACTGTCTCAGGGGGGAGGTAAGGGAAGAAAGGAAAAAATTTGGAATGCAAAATTTAAAAAAGAATGTTAAAAATTGTTCACATGTAATTGGGAAAAAATTACATATTGTTAAGAAAAGAAAAAGGAAGGGGAAAAAATAAGTAAAACCTATCAATATATTGGAAAAGTCTGAAAATGTATGGCATGTCCCATTTCCATGGATCTCTCACCTCTTTAAAGGAATGGATTAGGGAACTAGTTCATTTTTTTTATTTTTATTGTTTTGCTTTTTGGAGGGGCAAGTGGGGTTAAGTGACTTGCCCAAGGTCACACAGCCAGTTTTGTGTTACATGTCTGAGGCCAGATTTGAACTCAAGTCCTCCTCACCCCAGGGCCGGTGGCTCTATTCAGTGCACCACCGAGCTGTCCCACTAGTTCACCTTTTAAAAAAAAAAAATTGATTTTATTTTTTTATTTAGTATTTTCTTTTCCCCAGTTACATGTAAAAACAATTTTTAACATTAGTTGTATTTTTTTTTTTAAGTAATTGAGGTTAAGTAACTTGCTCAAGGTTACATGGCCAGTCATTTATGTTTGGGTGCTCATTTTCTGAGGCTGGGACTGATCCTGGGTCATCACAACTCAGGGGCTGGCGCTCTTAATCATTGTGCCACCTAGCTACCCCTTTAACATTAGTTTTTAAAAACTTTGAGTTCTAAATTATCTCCCTACCTTTCTTTCCACTCTAAACCCCCCACTGAGAAGGCAAGCAATTTGATATAGGTTATACATGTATAGTCATGCAAAACATATCCAAAATAATCATGGTGTGAAAGAAAACACAGACAAAAAAAAAACCCTCAAGAAAAATGAAGAAAGCAAAAAAAGTATGCTTCAGTCTGTATTCAGACACCATCAGTTCTTTGTCTGGGGATAGATAGCATTTTCCATCATAAATCCTTCAGAGTTGTCTTGGGTGGTTTTATTGCTGAGAATAGCGAAATCATTCATAGGTGATCATCTTACTATTATTTTTTTTTCAGTTAGATGTGACTTTATTACTGGAGTATATAAACCAAAATTTATGCAACCAGAGCAGAGGCTGTGGATGATTCATATTTCCAATTAGGTGGGAGCGCTCTCTTGGTCTTGTAGTAGCAAGCCAGCCTGTGAATTCGGCTCTCAATTCAGAATCAGACGGAATTTAGAGTCCTTATCCTTTCTGTTTCTCTCAAGATGCTTTCGAACAGCAACAGCTTTCTTGATCAAGTGATAAAGATCTTCAGGCAGATCTGGGGCAAGTCCCTTGGACTTTAGAATTCTCAAAATTTTGTTGCCTGTTACAAAGCGCACTTGTGCCACACCATGAGAATCCCTCAGGATTACACCCATCTGGGAGGGCGTCAGGCCTTTCTTGGCCAGCTTGTAAATCTGCTCCTTCACGTCGTCCGAAGTGAGCTTCAGCCACGTGGGCACTCTGCGGCGGTACAGCAGAACCGACTGGGACAAGCCCTTCCCGGGAGCGTGCATACGACCCATGATGGCGACGAGCAGGCAGCAAAAGAGCCATCTTACTATTATTACAGTACATTTCACTTTGTATCAGCCCATGCAAGCCTATCCATGTTTTTTCTAGAGCATACTGCTCATCATTTCTTAAAGTACAATAATATTCCATCATAATCACATGCCACAACTTGTTCGGTCATTCCCTAATTGATGGGCGCCCCCTCAACTTCTAATTCTTTGCCTCCATAAAAAGAACTGCTTTAAATATTTTTGTACATATCTGTCCTTTCCCTTTTTTTTATTGTCACTTTTGGAATACAGACCTAGTAGTGGTATTGCTAGGTCAAAGGGTATGCATGGTTTTATAATCCTTTGGGCATAATTCCAAATTGCTCTACAGAATGGTTGAATCAGTTCATAACTCCACCATTAATGTCTCATTTTCCCCACATCCCCTCCAACATTTGTCATTTACCTTCTCTATCTTATTATCCTATTTTCTATCCTATTAGCCAATCTAATAGGTTTTAATTTGCATTTCTCCAAATCAATAGTGAGTTAGAATATTTTTAAAATATGTTTATAGATAGCTTTGATTACTTCATCTGAAAACTGATCATATCTTTTGATCATTTATCAATTGGGAAATGGCTCTTATTTTGTATAAATTTTACTCACTTCTCTATATGTTTGAGCAATGAGACCTTTATCAGAAAAACTTGCTTAATTTTTTTCAAAGTTAGTATTGCTAATTGTATTTTCCTCTATTCTATTCTCTCACCCCCCTGCATTTATTCTGTTCTCTTTCTCTTTTCACCCAGGCCCTCCTCAAAAGTGTTTAGCTTCTGACTACACCCTCCCCCAATCTGCCCTCCCTTCTATCATCTCTCTCCCCTTTTCTTATTCCCTTTCCCTCCTACTTAACTGTAGGGTAAGATAGATTTCTATACCTAATTGAATGTGTATGTTATTCCCTCTTTGAGCCAGTTTTTGTGAGAGTAAGGTTCACTCACTCCTCCTCACCTCTCCCCTCTTCCCCTACACTGTAAATACTTTTTCTTGCCTCTTTTATGTGAGATAATTTATTCCATTTCACCTCTACCTTTCCCTTTCTCCCAGTACATTCCTCTCTTACCCCTTAATTTTATTTTTTTAGATTTCAGCCCTTTATATTCAATTCATATCTGTACCCTCTGTCTTTACATATACTGCTTCTAACTGCTCTAATAATGAGAAAGTTCTTATGAGTTACATGTATCATCTTCCCATGTAGGAATGTAAACAGTTTAGTCTTATTAAGACCCTTATGATTTCCCTTTCCTGTTTGCCTTTTTATGTTTCTCTTGAGTCTTATATTTGTTTTGTTTTTAATTTTTTGGTCTTTATTAATTTGTTTACTTTTAGTTTACAAGATTCATTTCCACAATTCCTTGAGTTTCCATTTTCTCTCCCTTCCTCCTTCTCCCCCATGGTGGCATACAATCAGGTATAATATCTGCAAATACTTTCACATTAGGCATTAGTCAGGTTATAAAGAAGGATTGTATCAGATGGAATGAACAATGGGAAAGAGGAAACAAAACCAAACAAAAAAAAAGGAAAAGAGCAGGTAGTTTGCTTCCATCTGGGTTCAAACTCAGTTCTTTCTCTGAATGTAGACATCTCTCTCCATCATGAGTCTTTTGGGGTTGACTTATAACCCTGGACTGCTGAAAAGAGTCCAGTCGGTCAAAGCTGGTCATCACACATATGTTGTGTCTGTAATTGTGTACAAATGTCTCCTGGCTCTACTCTTCTCACTCAGCATCAGTTCATATAAGCCTCTCCAGATAAATATGAAGTCCATCTACTCCTTGTTTCTTATAGCACAATAGTATTCCATAACATGCATATACCACAACTTGTTCAGCCATTCCCCAGTTGATGGGCACCCCTTTAATTTCCAATTCTTTGCCACAACAAAAAGAGCTGCTATAATCAAGTCTTATATGTGAAAGTCAACTTTTCTATTCAGCTCTGGTCTTTTCATCTGGAATGCTTGAAAGTCCCCTCTTTCTTTCTTCCTTCCTTCCTTCCTTCCTTCCTTCCTTCCTTCCTTCCTTCCTTCCTTCCTTCCTTCCTTCCTTCCTTTCTTTCTTTCTCTCTCTCTCTCTCTCTCTTTCTTTCTTTCTTTCTTTCTTTCTTTCTCTCTCTCTCTCTCTCTTTCTTTCTTTCTTTCTTTCTTTCTTTCTTTCTTTCTTTCTTTCTTCCTTCCTTCCTTCTTTCCTTCCTTCCTTCCTTCCTTCCTTCCTTCCTTCCTTCCTTTCTTTTTTGCTTTTTTTTTTGGAGGGGGGAAGGCAGGCAATTGGGGTTAAGTGACTTGCCCAAGGTCACACAGCTAGTAAGTGTTAAGTGTCTGAGGCCAGATTTGAACTTAGGTCCTCCTGACTCCAGGACCAGTGCTCTATTCACTACACCAACTAGCTGCCCTGAAAGTCCTCTATTTCATTGAATATTCATTTTCCTCCCTGAAAGATTATACTCAGTTTTGCTGGGTAGGTGACTCTGGGTTGTAATCCTAGATCTTTTGCCCCCTGGAATATAATATTTCAAGCCCTCTGATCTTTTAATTTAAAAGATGCTAAATCTTGTGTTATCCTGACTGTGGTTCCACCATACTTAAATTGTTTCTTTCTGGTTTTTTGCAATATCTTCTCTTTGACCTGAGAACTCTGGAATTTGGCTATAATATTCCTGGGTGTTTTCATTTTGGGATCTCTTTCAGGAGGTGATCAATGGATTCTTTCCATTTCTATTTTACCCTTTGGTTCTAAAATATCAGAGCAGTTTTCCTTGATAATTTCTTGAAAGATGATGTCTAGGCTCCTTTTGTGATCATGGCTTTCAGGTAGTCCAGTAATTCTTAAATATCTTTCCTGGATCTATTTTCCAGGTTAGTTGTTTTTCCAGTGTTTTTCCAACTTCATGTTGTCTTCCATTATTTTATTCTTTTTGTTCTGTTTTATTGTTTCTTAATTTTTCATAAAGTCATTAGCTTCCATTTGGTCTATCAAAAATTTTTTTAAAAGCAATTGGAGTTAAGTAACTTGCTCAAGGTTACACAGCCAGTCATTATTTATGTGTGGGTGCTCATTTTCTGAGGCCGGATCTGATCCTGGGTTGTTCCCAACTCCAGGGCTGGCGCTCTTACTCACTGCACTACCCAGCCACCCCCATCAAAACTTTTTAAGGAATTATTTTCTTTGGTGAGCTTTTGGACCGCCTTTTCCACTTAAGCAATTCTGCTTTTTAAGGTTTTCTTCTCTTCATTGGCTTTTTGGACCTTTTTTACCATTTGGCCTAGTCTGTTTTTTTAAGGTGTTATTTTCTTCAGTATTTTTTTGTATTCCCTTTACCAAGCTGTTGCCCCCTTTTTTCATTATTTTCTTGCATCACTCTCATTTCTCTTCCCATTTTTTCTTCTGCCTCACTTACTAGATTTTCAAAATTCTTTCTGAGCTCTTCCATAGCCTGAGACCAATCTATATATTTTTTTGAATGCAGGAGCTTTGACTTTGTTGTCTTCTTCTGAATGTGTGTTTTAATTCTTTTTTGTCACCATAACTTTTTATAGTCAGAGTTTTTTTTTCCCATTGTTTGCTCATTTCCTGAGCCCATTACTTAACCTTTTAACTCTTTATTAAAGTAGGGCTTTGCTTCTAGGGATGAAGGTGCACCAACCCAAGTTTCAGGGGGGTTTGTACAGCTATTTTCAGAGATACTTGTAGAGACAGTAAGTTTTCAGTTTTTCCAAGGTGGTATGATCTAAGGAGAGGTGTTCAATAGTCTCCTGACCTGTGCTCTGGTCTGTGAGTGATGACACTCTTTTCTGCCCTGGAACTATGGGGAAGGTTCCCCTTCCACTGTTGCTGTAAGCACTCGTATGCTAGTGCTCCTCTTTGCCCTGGGCCTGCCATCCAGGATTGAGACCCAGATGTGAGTATGGGCAAAGCAACAGGGTTCTACCTCAGCGCTAGCAAAAAGATCCCTGTAATCCCTTTCTGATAAGTTGTTTGACCCCTTTACCTTCTGTTGGCTAAGAGCTCTGGAAGCAACTGCTGCAGCTACCCTAACCACTGCTGATTCAGTCATCCCAAGGCCCGCTCCTAGTTTACTGGGCCCTAGTCTGCACTGTGTTCCTCTGTCACTTTAGTGCAACAAACATTTCCTGTGACCTTGGGCCGGAAATCTGTTTTACTCTGTCTTTTTATGGGTTTTATTGCTCTGGAATTTGTTTAGAGTCATTTTTAAAAGGTATTTGGAAGAATTTGGGGGAGAGCTCTGCCAAGTCCCTACCTTTACTCCTCCATCTTGGCTCCCCCCAAGTAGTTCACTTTTAAAAGTCAATTAATGGACAGGGTGTGGAAATATAGGCACAATAATGCACTGTTATTGGAACTGTGAACTCGTCCAACCATTCTGGAGAACAGTTTGGATATATGCCTGAAGGGCTAGCAAACTGAATACCCTTTGACTCAGCAATAACATGACTAGGTCTGTACCCAAAGAGAACAAAGAAAAATACAAAAATATTTATAGCAACTCTTTTTGGGGTGGCAAAAAATTGGAAATTGAGATGGTACCTATTCATTGAAGAATGTCTAAATAAGTTGTGATACATGAATGGAATTGAATACTATTGTTGCTATAAGAAATGATGAGGGGGATGGCTTCAGAAAACTTGTGAAGATTAATATGAACTGATGCAAAGTGAAATGAGAAGAAGCAGGAGAACAATGTACATAGTAACAGAAATATTGGAACTATGATCAGCTGTGAAAGACTTAGCTGCTCTGATCAATACAATAATACAAGAAAATTCCAAAAGACTAATGATTAAAAATGGTATCTACCTCTAGAGAGGAAATTGATGAAGTCTGAGTATAGATTTATTCATACGTTTTCCCCCCACTTCATTTTTTATCTATTTTTAAATTTTCTGGCTTTTTTTTGGAACATTGCTAAAATGGAAATATGTTTTGTATGATTTCACTTTTGGATGATCATGGGTATCATATTGGGTATCATATTTGCATGATGTTGAGTATCATATTATTTGCCTTCTCAGTGGGTGGAGGAGGGACTAGAGAGAGGGATAAAATTTGGAACTCATAATGAATGTTGAAAATAAACAAATGTGGGTTGTTTTATTCTTTAAGGAAAAAAGTCAGTTAACATTTCTATGCCTTGGTTTTCTTATATGTTAGATGCATATAATAATAGGAGCACTTTAGGATTCACAGGGCTGTTGTGAAGATCAGGTGAGATACAGATGTGGGCATGCTTGAAAAATTAAAAACATTATATAAATGATCATAGTCTAGTATGATAATGTACCAAAATGAACTTGAAGGCTAAATCTTTACAGTTTGGTTTGACCAAATATATTCTATTCAGCATCCAATAAACCCCACTGCATCCTTATTCCCTCCAAGGTAAATATAATCCCTTGTTTTATTTTTATACAGACTTGACTTCTTCCTCCTTTTCTAGTTTTCTTAAACTCTACTGCCCTCCATTCTGTAATCCAGCTCTGGAGGGCTTCTTACTGTTCTTTACATGCACCATTCATCTCTTTGACTTTGTTACTGGCTATTTCCCATTCCTGGAATGCTCTCCTTCCTCACCTCTACCTCTTGGAATCCTTGGTTTCCTTCTCAGTCCACCTAGCATCTTCTCTCAGATGTGAGAGCCTTTCCATCTAAAGTTACCTTCCATCTACTCCAAATGTATTTTGTATATATTTATTTATACACATGTTGTCTCTTCCATTAGAATAGGACTGGTTTTGCCTTTCTTTGCATCCTCAGCACTCAAGCACAGTGCCTGCCACATAGTAAAGGATAGGACTTCTGATTTCACTAGTATGCCTCCCTCACCCCCATCCCCTACCACCAAGAAACCAGCCTTACCAATCCAGGTTGGTCCTGAACATATAGTTTTAGAGAGTTGCCTAGACCCTAGACCCTAGACCACTCAGAGTTAAATTACTTGCTCAGGGTCACAGTATTTGGCAGAGGCCAGGCTCAAAACCAGTACTCAATATAATTTTTAATCACTGATAACAATTAATAAGTGACTAGTGATTTATCAATCAATATTGTTATTAAGCAGGGTCCAAAGAGATTTAAAAGTAGAAGAACATGATTTCCTTCCAGAATTAGATAAAGAAAAAGTATAGCATTCCTGCCCATTATATAATACTTCAACAACACAGATGTAAATCATTCTGGCCCGTAAGGGAGAGGCAGAAAGTCATAGGGTAACTAAGTTTCAGCTATGCCTTCCCTCTGAGATTATCTCCAATTTATTCTGTATAGATCTTGTTTGTACATAGTTTTCAAGTTGTCTCCTTCATTGTTGTAAGCTCCTTGAAGGTAGAGATTAATTTTTTGCCTTTCTTTGTATCCCCAGTGCTTTGTAATAATAAAGACTATATACAAGATGCTGCCGATGACTACATATATACCTATATATACACCCATATACATATATGTATACACATACATGATATACTGCTTCAGACATCTAGCTGGGTGCCTTATACATAGCAGACACTTAATAACACCTAGCAGTGTGCCATATACATAGTTGGTGCTTAATAAAATAAATGTGTGTTGAGGATGAACTTATTTGAAGTGGAGTTATGGACTGGGTTGCTGTGCTTTTTTTTTTTTTAACAACCAACCGGCCTGGCATACAGTAGATGTTTAATAAATGCTTGTTGAATTGTCTAGCCCCATCTAAAATATGGGTGCATGTGGATGAAAGGACCAAGGTGAATCAACAATCTATTTCACACTAAGCATAAAGTCTGTAATTTGATTAGAATCTGTAATAAATGTTCAAAGAACCTGTTAATTTTCAGCTGTTTCTTAAAATTCTTGAAATTGGCCTGAAGGTCTTGAGATACTGCCTAGGGCTTAACTCCCATGTTAATGACATTTCACACTTTGAAATGTCTATGTAGCCTGATTAGTACTCTTGATGCTAATGAATTAATAGACTGAGGAATCATATACTGTAATCAGAATTTTAGAGATGGCAGGAACCTTGGAGATTGGCTAAGAGATCAGGGAAGCATGGAATTCTAGAATTTTACAGATGGAAGGGGCCTTTCATGTAGACATCAAACTCCCTACCCCTTCAAAATATATATGAAAGAGACTCCAAAGAGTAGCAGAGAGATTGCTTCTGTTCCCCCATGATCTTCTAGAAAAGTACTGGAGTTAAGTTCTCTTGACAGCTTGTGAGTAGGTTTCCTTCGTTCAACAAGTATTTATTGAGCACCTACAGGTAACAGCTTTCACATCTAGAATAAAATGTCAGGCTTTTCCTCTGCCAGCTAACCTGATTTCATGCCCTAGGCATGCTGCTGGTTGGGTGATTATCTCTTTAGAGAAAGATGACAGAAGCAAACAGTTCATAGGAAAAATCCAGGCTTCTCTGCCTGAAAAGCAGGCTGCAATAGCAGTGATAAGCAGACCTGTAGATAAGTCAGTCAGTATCAGTCTGCAACATTTAATGAACATTCATTTTTTTCTATTGAGTACCATACTAGATGCTATGGGGAGATATCGCATATGTATATATATATATATATGTATATATATATATACACACACATATATATGTGTGTGTGCATATATGCATATGTATATATGTACATACACACAAATAGCTCTTGCCCTTTGGGGTTCTTACAATTCAATGTAGGACAAAGAACAAACAGAAAAGGACACAAAGCTGTCTTACTACAGGGCTGCATAATTCAGCAAGTATAAACATAGGTGGCAAAGGGATGAATTTTTTGATTTGAATTAGTAGGTTGAGTGAAAGGACGACTTCATAGAAGATGTGTGTTTTGAGTCATTCTGAAAGTAGGTCATACACTACTGGAAAGAAAGTATTCCAAGTAAGGCATCTACCAAAGGACAGTAAATATACATAGGCCTGGTTTGTAGGATCCTTAAGTATTCCCTCACCCTTTCACCTCCCACACCCTCCATACCCCCAGGTATTGCTTTCTAGACTTTCCTTTAGCATAATGGAATGAACATATTTACATCCTGGACAAAAAAATCTTGGGTTTTTTTTTCCTTTCCTTTCCTTTTTTTTTTTTTTGGTACCTCCTCCCCTTAGCAACCAAACTCCTTAGCAACAGAATAGCCTTTCTTTGGTCTACCGTTCTTTCCAACAGACTCCCCACTTTCAGACCGGAAGTCCGAGCCACATCTGACACCCAAGAGATGCTCTGACACATTGCTCTCTTATCCATTTCTCTTGGGAGCTTCAGATAACACTGGCTACAAACCACCAGGAGACCTAAATCCTGTCTAAGATCAATAACTAACTGACCTCACTTAATTTGCTTGGCCCCGTCCCTGCTTGCCAAACAGCACCACAAATCCAGCTACCAAACAAATACAGAAAGCGTGTATCTGTTACTAGGGAGGAGGTACAAAAAACCAGGTTATTTGGCCAGGGTGCTAATATGTTCATTCCATTCTTCTAAAGGAAGACGAGAAAGCAGGAAGGCCTCCTCTGTGCTAGGCAATGTCCAAAATAACTCTGACTCTGCAACAAAGACGGAAAAGTCGGAGTGCCATGTCAGAGCTGGCAGGGGCCTGGGGATGCCACCCTTAGGCCTGCAGGAATTCTGTCTACTGCACCTCTGCCTAGCCAGCCTCCAGACTACCCACCTCCGCAGACGGAAAGCTCATTAACCAGGTGCGGGCGCTCATGAGTTGTTAGGCAGTTATTGTTGTTGTTTTTGTTACTGGACCAGAATCTGCCTCCCTGAAAACTGCGGGGGGGGTGTGTGTGTGTGTGTGTGTGTGTGTGTGTGTGTGTGTGTGTGTGTGTGTGTGTGTGTGTGTGTGTGTGTGTGTGTGTGTGTGTGTGTGTGTGTGTGTGTGTGTGTGTGTGTGTGTGTGTGTACATACAGACATACAAAGGACGTTCGGCTTCCGCTCTAAGGAGGAGCGGGGCTTAGGGGGATAGGGGAGCGAACCTGCGCCCGTGACTGCGGGTGACCAGCCGGTACAGCAGTCACGCATGCGCGCTGCAGTCCACGGCCCTAAACCTCGAGCCTCACTCTCCAGAGGGACCCACCTTCTGACACGTGCTCTTCGTCTCCGAGCAACAGCTGCCCCCGCCCCCACATCAGCCTCGCCTTCACTCTCAGCCCCACCCCGCCTAGCTTCTCCCTGCAGCCAATCCTCAAGCAGGACCTTACCAGCTCTAAAGGCGATTGGAGAAAGCGCGGTGCTTATCACTTAGAGACTCCGCCTGTCGGGTCATTTTGGCTGAGGAAGGCGAAGGTGGTGACCAGTACTCTGCGGCTACCGGCGCCTGCCGTTGGGGTAGGTGAGGGAGGGACCCGGGAACCTGGGACCCTATCTCCGACCCCTCTTATCCTCCGGGGCGCGGCTCCATCCGGGCCTGGGGGCGGAGCCATGGCTGTCACCGGGGCCCCAGGCCTAGCCCCACCTCAGAGTGTGTCCGAGCGGGTTCCTGGGGCCTCACAGGGTCGGGCGCTGCCACAGCCCCCGGGTTGCTGTGAAGATTCAGTATGTCGAGGGATGGCGGCTGTGCAGCTGACCCAGCTGGAAGTGTTCGCCCAGCGTTTTCATTTCCGGCCCCTAGAGGCCAGCTAGGCCCGCTGAGAGCACCTAGCTCCTCCCATGGGCTCCTGCGCTTAGAGATCCCCAAAGTACTGGTGGTGCAGGTCAAGGACGGGTCATATGCCTGGTTTGTGCTAAAAAAAAAAATAATAGGAGGCAAGAGATAACACAGTCTCAGGAAGTCTAATAAACATTTATTGAGCTCCCACTATATACCAGGCACAGTAGTAAGCTCTGAAGATACAAAGAAAGGCAAAAGATAGTCCCTGCTCTCAAGGAGCTCACGGTCAAATGGGAAAGGCAGCATGCAGAATAATTGTACAAAGAAGACAGATGTAGGGTAAATTGGAGATCATCTACAGAGGGGAGACACTAGCATTAAAAGGGGGGTTGGGAAAGGCTTCTTGTAGAAGGTGGGGTTTTAACTGAAACTCGAAGGAAGTCAGGAAAGTGAAAATACTCATTCAAGGAACTGTAAGAAGGCAAGTGTCACTTGATGGCAGAGTAGGAGGGAGGGATATAAGGTGTAGGAAGGAGAGGTGTGTGTGTGGGGGCAGGTTATGAAAAGCTTTGAAGGTCAACCAGTATTCTATTTAATCCTGGAGGTGTTAAGGAACTACAGGAGTTTATTGAGTAGTGGGGGATAACATGGCCTCTCAGCGTGACACCTATGTGGATTTATGCTTAGGGGCATGGAGGTGAGGTTCAGTGAAAAACATTTAATTCATCAGGCACTTACTGCCTGTTGTGTGCCAGGCACAGGGAATACAAGACATAAATGTGACACCTTCTGAGACTCAAGGTGCCAGCACAATTCTGGGAAGAAACAGCATATACAGAGAAGTAAACAAAATCTACAGAGGAATGGTGGTTGGGACTGGAACACTCAAAGCTGGAGTAATCAGGAAAGGGTTCTTGTAGGAGGTGGCGTTTGAGCAGAGACTTTAGGATTTTAAGAGGTGGAAGTGAAGAGAGAATATTCCAGGTTTGGACAACTTGTGCAAAGGCATGGGGGAAAGAGATGGAAACTTCTCTAAGTTCCAAGAGCTTATCTCTTAAATAGTAAAGTCCTTATTAGTAATTTGAAGATCCAGAAGCCTAAAATTGGGCTTATTTCCTTTGTCAGAGTGCTGCAATTTAGAGCCAGAAGACTTGAATTCCAGTTCTCCATTTACTACGCACTACCTTGTATGCTCTTGGAAGGTCAGTTAACATATTCGGCCGGAGTTTACTTGTCTGTAAAAGGAGGGCATCTGACCTCCCTTTCAACTCTAAGAGAACTCTGATCCTAAGTGCATGGAACTCTGCATCACTGTCTGAACTCCAGTTTCAGATGCCTGCTAATGATACTACCTTTGTCATTTTAAACAAGACATTCAGCCTCCCTGGGTCTTTGTTTTCTTATCTGTAAATGAAGAAACTCTCTTGTCCCTATGCTACTATTAGGAAGTCACACAACAGAATTGGGTCCCCTACAAATTTGTTATCTCATTTCCTCTTGATTGATTTTCTATCCCTCTCTCCTCAGCAGCTGTTCAAATCTTGTTTTCTCTCCACAAGCCCCTCAGTGCTGCCCCCATACCACCTGTGACTCAACTTAGCAGATGTCCTTGCCTCTTATTTTACTAAGAATGTCAACACATTGAGCTTTCTCACTTTCCCAGTTCCATACCTCAAAACCATTTTATGTCTTTAAAAAGTCATGGATTGCATTGTTTTTATATCCTTTCCTTTTTGGATATACTTCCCCCACTTATCTGTCCTTTTTCTCCTTATCTCCATTATCTGAGGAATAAATGACCCCTTTTCCTTGCCAAGGCCTATGTTGCTACTTGTGCCCTTTTTCTGTCCCCTTTCATATTCAAGGCTATTGTCCTGTTGCTAACTCCTTTCTCATTTTCAGTGGGTCCTACTCACTCGTTTCTTCCCTGCTGCCTACAAACGTGTCCTAATCTCCTCTATCACTAAAAAAAAGCACAAATATTATGATGTCTCTTGTTTATACATTACCTTCATTTTCCAAAGTAATCTTTCACTCCCCCATCCAAAGAGCAATCCCTTATAATAAAGACTAAATAAGAAAGGACAAACAGGCAGTTTTGTGTGTCAACTGAAAACAAAAGTATCTTCAGTGTACTTCATTCTTAGTTTCTCACCCTGGGAGGAGAGAAGTACATTCTGGTAATTTTTCTTTAGGGCCAAACTTGGTCATTATAATTACACAGTTCAGATTTTTTTGTTTATTTCATTTATATTGTTGGAGTCATTGTACATTGTAATACATGTTGTTTCCACAGCACTTAGCATGCAGTAAGCACTTAATAAATATTTTTATTTATTATTTCTAATTTCTGTATACTTCACTTGTAGTTCATATAAGTCTTTTCATGGTTCACTGTATTCTTCCTAGTCATTGTTTTTTACAGTGTAGTATTATTTCACTGCATTCATTCATGTATCACAGTTTATTTAAGGTCTTCCCCAAATGATGGGTATCTATTTTGTTTCAAGTTTTTTGTTACTACAAAAAGTTTTGCTATAAATATTTTGGGGTGTGTGTGTGTGTGTGTGTGTGTGTGTGTGTGTGTGTGTGTGTGTGAGAGAGAGAGAGAGAGAGAGAGAGAGAGAGAGAGAGAGAGAGAGACCGACCTTTCTGTCTTGGGGCAGGTACCTAGTAGGATCTCCTTTATCCTTAAAAAATGTCCACTTCACCTTACTTTCCCTTCCCTTGTTGCCTTCCACAATAATAGGGAGGATTTGAATGTGTGTGTGTGTGTGTGTGTGTGTGTGTGTGTGAGAGAGAGAGAGAGAGAGAGAGAGAGAGAGAGAAGTTTAGGGAGATAAATAAACTACTGTACTATATTTCTCTTCTTTTTTATTGGCAAACTTTGCCTGTTCTTTCCCGCTTTGGCTCATCCCAAGCCTCATTAGGGTACCTACTATCATCATAGTTGCTGCCAAGTAGAACCACACTTCCCTGTCTCAGTCCCAGGATGCCTGAGGGTCTACCCCAACTTTCCTCCTAAAGCTTCCCTTTCTTTTTCCCCTCTTAGAAAAATGCAGAACACCTATCACTCTCTCTGCTGTAGAATCTCCCTACTTATACCCACTTCCTAATGGTAGTGAGCCCCTTACTTCTGGACTCTCACCCCTGCTAGACAGTCACCCAAATGTATCTTGAGAACTTCTGGGCCTTGCTTTCCAATCAGTTTATCAATCAGTAAGCAATTATTAAGTGCCTACTATGTGCCAGCTGCTATGTTAAGTGTGAAGATACAAAAAAAGGCAAAAGACAGTTCCTGTCTTCAAGGAGCTTACAATCTAGTGGGGGAGAAAACTTGCAAATAAATGTATACAAAGCAAGCTAAATACAGGATTGGTAGGAAATCATTCATGTAGAAGGTAGGATTTTAGTTGGAACTTAAAAGGAAGCAGGGAGGTCAGTAATCAGAGTGGGGAATACCTAGTGCTGAGAGATGTGTCTTGGTTATGGAACAGCCAGGAGGCCAGTGTGACCTCATTGAAGAATATGTGTAGGGGGGAGTAAAGTGTAAGAAGACTGGAAAGGTAGGAGAGGGCTTAGTTATGAAGTCTTTTGCATGCCAAACAGTGTTTTGTATTTGTTCCTACAGGAAAAAGAAAGCCACTGGAGTTTATTGAGTAGGGAGGTAGGTAGTGGGGCAGAGGCCAGAGTGTGTGATATGGTCAGACCTTCACTTTAGGAAAATCACTTTAATGGCTGAATGGAGGATGGATTGGAGTGAGGAGAGACTCAGGGCATACAAACCCACCAGCAGGTTATTGCAGTAATCCAGGCATGAGGTGAGGAGGGCCTATACCAAAGTGGTGGCACTGTTAGGAGAGAAGGAGGTGTGTTCAATAGTTGTGGCAAAGGTGAAGTGGATAGGCTTTGGCAATAGTGGATATGGTTGGTCGTGATCCTGAGGGACTGGGAAGTTGTTGTTGCCCTCCACAATAATAGGGAGGATTTGAGTGTGTTTTAGTGTGTGTGTGTGTGTGTGTGTGTGTGTGTGTGTGTGTGTGTGTGTGAGAGAGAGAGAGAGAGAGAGAGAGAGAGAGAGAGAGAGAGAGAGAGAGAAGTTTAGGGAGAAAAATAATGAGATCTGTTTTGGAGATACTGAGTTTAAAATGTCTGCTGGACATACTGTTCTAGATGTCTGAAAGGCAGTTGGAGATCAGCAGAGAAAATGGGTCAGGATAACTGGTAGATACTCAGTTTCTCAGCCCTGAGAACCTCTGATCTTTTTTCATTCTGCTTATATAGGTGTCTCCCTGTTAGAGTGTGAGCTCTGTAAGAGCAGGGACTATCTTCTTTTTTTTCCCTCCCTCTCTCCTTGCCCCCACCATTGCTGTGTATTATGGAGTTTGGCACATAGTAAGGCTTAATAAATTTTGTTTTCATTCATTCATGGTGAGGTCTTCCAGAAGTTCCTATTTGTGGATGGACGTGTTGATTGCATTAATCCTTAGAACATTGAGAATCTCTTGGAAGATATCCAAAGGAGTTTGGCTTGTCCATTCACACAGGAAAAATCCAAGTAGATGAGGAATATTGGGCCCACAGTTGAACAGAGGGGCAACAGTGGGCTGGATTGGTTTTGAGAAAGCTGATCCCAAGCTTCCCATAAAGGCAAAGTCACATCTTTTCATTACTTTCAACTGATGTTGCTATTAGAGAGATATAGGATATAGCTGTTTCTGAACAGGAATGAGTATCACACAGAAAGCAATGAAGACGCTTGTGAAGGATGTGAATAAACTGTAGCATAAAATGAACAAGGAACTTCAAAGAAGAACAGGAGTAAAAGATGTCACAAGGAATTGTATAGGATAGAGAAGAAAGGTTGGTCAGATGGAAAGAACAAAAGCATGATGGGTGAATAGTCAGAGTATTTCACCCTCTTGCTATTAGGAGGAATCAAGGTAGACCTTCAGCTTGTTGGATGGACCTCCTGTGGCAAACTTTTGGGAGGGAACAGACAAGAGTTCTTCAGGATGGGCAGACAAGGATGGAATGTGGACTACATCATTGCAGGGAATTTCTGAATTGATGAAATCCCCTGCCCATTTAAGTACATAAAAGAAAAATACATATATAAAACAGGAGCAACAGAGCAAGATGTGGAGTAAATGATAAAATAATATAGATGATCTTTTAAAATTCTAAGGTTAATTTGTTGTAAATAGGTTTTGTATGTTGTAAGTGGTAAATAGGTTTGCTTTGCAAAGGTCTGACCAATATCACACACTCCAGCCCCCACCCCACTGCCTACCCCCTTCCTCAGTAAATAAGTTCTAAGTTGTAAATAGGTTTTACTTTTGTTTGAGAATAGCAATTATTGAAATTAGCTTGAAAAATAAATAATGAACCATTTTTAAACCTTAAGCCAGAAGAGATAGCATCTCATCTTTCAACTTCAAGCAGTGTTACCCGTATACAAATCCTTTTTTATAAAAGTAAATATTTTATTGTTATCCTTTTTATATATAACTATCACTTCCCATTGACTCTTCCACCCTTCGCCCTCCAGAATCCTTTCTTCAAACAAAAAAGGTATGGTTAAATAAAACAAAACAGCATTGACTGTACCTGACAACATCTGCTGCACTCCACACATACCATCCACCCTCTCTTCACTGCTAGGAGGAAGGCACACTTCTCAGTAGTTCACTGAAGTCACAGTTCTGATGTCTTTCATGTGTTTTCCTTTACATTATTGCCACATAGAGATCTGATGAAGTTAAGTTTCTTTGAAAATAGCTTCTTTAAAATCTTATTAGGACTTCTTTCTTTTTCATTAGACAAATGGAGAGCTTGTTGGAATAGACTTTATCTATGGAATCTTAAAGTCAGTTCTTACATGGTCTGTATATTTTTCAGCTAAGATTCCAGATGAAATCATTTGAGAGCATTGATTCTGCTGTTCCAAGGTCTAGCCGGGACCTTTGGGCAGAAATCTGTTCCTGTTTGCCAAATCCTGACCAGGGGGATGATCCCAAAGAAGCCTTCTCTGATTCCTTTATGGATTTATCTTCTGCGGGCGGAAATGAGAGAGAAGCTACAAACTTGACTGTTGGACCAGATTTAAAGCCTTGGGCTCCATTACAGGATTCAGAAGTGTATTTAGCATCTCTAGGTGAGTACAGAGGAGCTTCTTTGTCAGCATGGTATCATGGTAGTGAAGCTTTATCAACTACATCAAACCTGGTTTCTATTCAGTTGAATTCTCTCCTTTTAATTTTCTTGCCCTGGGGTGGCTAGGTGGTGCAGTAATAGAGTACTAGCCCTGGAGTCAGGAGGACCTGAGTTCAAATCCGACCCCAGATACTTAACATTAGGTGTGTGACCTTGGACAAGTCACTTAATCCCAATTGCCCTGCCTTTCCCCCTCCAATAAGCAAAAAAAAAAAAAGAATTGCCCTAAGTGGTATTTTGGATTATGTTCATGTTTTAAAAATTTTTTTAAAGGCTGTCAAGGTTAAGTGACTTTCCCAGGGTCATATAGCTAGTAAGTGTATGAGACTAGGTTTGAACTCAGGTTCTCCTGACTCCAGTGCTGGTACTCTATGTTCCACCTAGCTGTCCCTGGATTATGTTGTTTTGAAGTTTCCAGTCTTCCTTTGGTATAGCTCAGCTATCTAAGTAATTCTTCCTGCCTTTCACTGCACATGCTGAATTTTGTTCAATAGACTGTCCTTTCTTACTAGAGGATAATCTTGCCTTTCAAAGATGCCTCAAATTCACTGTCAGTACTTAAGTTTGACTGAGGAAGCAAGTAATGGGCCTGTAGCCACATGTGGGGTCCTGCAGTTTGAAAAGTAGTCATGCTAGGTTGCTTTTTGATATGGGAAGATACTTAACCAAAATCAGTTTCTTGTTGAGTATTTTGCTTAAATGAGGATAAGAATGCTTGCATTTTTTACCCTACAAAGCTCTTGAAAAGATCAAATGAAATAATATGTATAAAACATTTTGCACATCTTTGCTACATAAATGTGTCGTCAGTCTGTATAAGATAAGATTGTTAGAGAACAGATTGAAAAGGATTAGATTTATTTTGCTTGGTTTGTAATTAAGACCAACGAGTTAATGAAAAGCAGGTTTTGGCATAGGAAAAAGTTCATATAACAATTAGAGGTGTTTTGAAGTGGAATGAAGGCTTTGGGAGGTAGTGACTTCCCCATTATTGGATATTTGTGAATTGAAGGCTAGATGACCACTCATAAAGGATAAGTGTTCCTCCCAAGTTGAACTTAATGACTTATGAATTTTTTCCCAGTGTTGGATCTCTGGGATACTACTGTGGCAAGACATAGGATATGTCATAAAATAATATATTTAAAGCTGGAAGGGACTTGAGAGACCATCTATTCCAACAGCTTCATTTGTAAATATGAGTGAACTGAAGGCTGAAGAAGGTTATGTTAACTTGTCTGAAGTCACATAGGTAGTGAATATCCGAGATGGAATTTCTGATTCCCAAATCCAGCACTCTGTCCTTTTTACCACAAATTGTCTCATGTTTTTTGATATTTAGGAAACGCCCTTGTCTCATTAGTAACCCATTTAGAAGCTCCCAAATTGGTTGCTTCTATACCTGATTAATTTCATGTATTTTATTTTGATTTTTATTAGCTTTGTTTTTAGATGGTGACATTTTTTTTTGAGGAGGGAAAGCAGGGCAGTTGGGGTTAAGTGACTTGCCCAAGGTCATTCAGGTAGTAAGTGTCAAGTGTCTGAGCCTGGATTTGAACTCAGGTTCTCCTGACTCCAGAGCTAGTACTCTATTCACTGCACCACCTAGCTGCCCCGTGAAGGTGACATTTCTTAACTTTGTCTCTAGATCCTCAGTGTGCAAAGAATTTGGAGTTCATGACATCTTATTTACTGGTTACATTCTGTTATTGTTTAATTTTTGTGGCATCTGGTCCATTCTGAAGAATTATATGGCACTTAATAAAAACTAAAATGTATAAAAATTTTAGGAGAAAAAAACTTTTAAAAATCGTATAATACTCAGTAAGATTACTGGAGGAACCTAGTAATAATGGTAATCATTGTTTTTGTTTTGAAGAAGTCAATTTAGCAGAAGTACAGATGAAGGAGTGAACTTAAATTTTTAAGGAACAACACGGAAGAAGTTTTAATGCAATGATAGAAAAGATACTGGTATGGGGGGTGTGGGTGAAGATATCAAATTAATTTGTTGGGATTCTACCAGGACAAAATAAATGAGTCATAGTTATGACTTTAGCATTGCAGCATGGTTGTTAGAGGCATCCAGAGCGTGCACTTAATGACTGATAGAAAAGAAGTAAAAGGACAAAGATGCTTTTGATTCTGTCAGAGGCATAGGCTTAGTGGGTAGTCAGTACACGTGTAGTAATGATTCTGAATTGTAGACGCCATTTCTTCTTCTTTTTATATTATTTAGGTGGGTGACTATGATTACTGCAATTCGTTATGGTAGAGTGTGAAAGAGAGGTAGAACATCCAGAAAAGGAACTATGGAGACTAAATGCAAATTGAAGAATATTATTTTCTCTCTCTCTTTTTATTTCTTCTTTCTCATGGTTTTTCCCTTTGGTTCTAATTCTTATTTATAACATGGCAAATGTGAAATTGCATGCCATCTTGGGGAAGGGGAAAATGGATGGAGGGGGAAAAATTTAGAACTCAAAATCTTATAGAAGTGAATGCCGAAAACCAAAAACATAAATAAGATTTTAAAAAAAGGTAGAATTGATTGGCGTATATAATGATGGCTCTTATACCACACTAACTGGATCTGCCTTCATCAGCTTGGAGCAGAGGGCCCTGAAAGAAATGAATACTTTCCTAAGACCAAAACAAGCATAAATTTTATGTGTTATTTTTATTTTCAGATCTTAACATATGATTGAAAGAATACTCAGTTTAAAAATAATGACTTTATTACTTGAATTCTTCTAACACTCTTTAGAAAATGAAATGCCTCAAACAGTTAACACTTAAAGTGCTTGATTTTCTTGATGGTTATTTACAATTTGATTATAATTATTAACTGTTCTTATCATTGTACACTTTTTTTTCTTTTTGGAGGACAATTGGGGTTAAGTAACTTGCCCAAGGTCACATGGCTAGGTTTTTGTGTGTGCGTTAAGTGTCTGAGGCCGGATCCGAACTCAGGTCCTTCTGACTCCAGGGCCGATGCTCTACTCACTGTGCCACCTAGCCACCCCCATTGTACATTTTTAAAAGTTAAAACCATTGTGAGTCTTAAAGTTTTCTGTATTGTTGTCATTTGAAGTGGGGTGGAGTAGTCATTTGGCCTAGATTTTTGTATATTAATCCATATGCTGTAAAGAAAAAATGAAATTCAGAAATTAAGTGAATGGTGATGATATCTCTGCCCACATTCAAGTAAGATCTGTTTAATAATTATACTTAAAATGCAAATAATTAAGTCTATCAACACACAGCATATTGACCACATTCAAAGGGAATGCATGATACCTTGGTTTATTGGGTTTGAATGTCTAGGTTGCAACTTGAACAACTTAAAAAGTCTCTTTTTTTTTAAACCTTTAATCAAGAATTTAATCATAGAGAGATCTTAAAAGTTTCATGCTATTGAGTTCTCACCAAAAATAAATTAGTGTCTATTGAACCATTGGATCTTTTATCATCTTCTCTAAGTCATCTTTTCTAATTCTTTCTCATGAGATTTGAAGAAGTGCTTCATGTCAATGTATTAAAAAGAAGTGCCATTTATGTTCCTTGGAGAGACTGCTGTTGAGTTGGAAAATGACAGTATTCACATTGTCAGGAAAAACAAATATTCCTTAGAGAATAGCATGTTGGGCTTTTGTGATTACCAAGAAGGTATACACTTGCTTTGATTATAAGGCCCTGTAGGTTTTTACCATTCTAGGTTTTTTTGCTTCAGAATGGAAAAAAAGACATTTTGAAGGTAAGAAAAAAATTGTTGGTTTCCTTTATCATAACTTGATTACAAACAAGCTCATTTTGAAGGAATTTATCAGTGTTGAAAGAACTTGAATAATAAACATTGGTTTTTCAGATTTAGCTGAAGTCTCATTCATCATTAGATATCTTTCCTTTTCTTCTTAGAGAAGAAACTAAAAAGAATTAAGGGCTTAAGCCAGGAAGTGACTTCCAAGGACATGCTTCGTACCCTTGCTGAGGCCAAGAAAGAATGCTGGGATCGATTCCTTCAGGAGAAGTTAGAATCTGAGTTCTTTATGGAAGGTCTTGAGTCTGATGAGAGGTAATAAGCCACTAGACAATAATACTTCTTTACATTAATATGCTACAATTTGTTTCAGATTTTCTCATTATAATCTTATTGCTGAGGACAACTTTCTCATTCCCACTAAATCAAAAGACAGTCCTATGTCCTGATATCAGTTAATATCAAATCAAATTCTTTGTTTTTTTTTATATGATACTCTACATTTTTAGATATTAAAAATATCCTCATAAATTATGCCTTTAAGAGGAAAATCCTTTATTTATCTTTAGTCCTGATAGTGGGTTTTTGGAATGTATGTATGGTATTTGCTGGAGTGAATGTTGCAGGCTACACCTTGGTTATGTAAGGGTGAAATACTTAGGTGTGTGGCAGAGATGAACCAGCCCCGTATGTGTACATTTTTAAAACTTGTTGTTAATAATATATTTTATTTTTAATCACATTCAATTCTGAATCTATCCCTCCCTTCTATTAAATGAGCCATCTTTTGTACTAAGGATGAAAATAAGAAAAATAATTTAGCAAAACCAACCAGCACATTAAAGTCTGACAACATATGCAATATTTCATACCCAAAGTTCCTCATCTCTTTCAAGAGGGTAGAAAGGTACATTTTCTCAACTCTTCTCCATAATTAAGCTTGGCCATTATAATGTGTGTGTGTGTGTGTGTGTGTGTGTGTGTGTGTGTGTGTGTGTATGTATGTGTATGTGTCTATGTGTATGTATATACACACATATATAATTTTTTAAGGTACTTATTTTAGTTGTGTTCTACTTTTTAAAAATTCCCCTGCAATAATATTTACTGAGAACCTACCCCAGGTATCATGGTGATATAAAAAAAATATAACAAGCAGTTCTTGCTTTTGAAGCTTGCAGTTTAGGAGAAGACTATATATATATACATAGAAAGAGAACTATTAATACAAGACAGAATGTGTTAAATGAGTGTTCTGAATAATAACTATAAGAGCAAGAGATCATTGTGGGCAAGAGTGGGAAAGAGAGTTACATGATAGTTGTTCATGTATAAAGGGGAGTGTATCAGTTGCATGCTTTTATGTTGGGAATTGCTTATAGTAGGAAACGAGAGCCACTCACTTTCATTGGTGTGTGTGTTGGGTGGGAGGGTGGGTGTAGGGGGAAGAGGATGTGCCCTCTAGAAATGAAAAGGCAAATACTACTGCTCACCATTTTACTGTTGTTCTATTCTGATCCAATGTTCAAAGCAAAAGATTGGTGGGGGATATGGAGGGGGAGTAAATAAGCATGGTAATCCTTAAGTGAATTCATCAGTGTTGTCTATTGAGTTCACTTTCTAGCCCTGCTCTTTTGTAGTACTTTGGAACATTTCAAGAGGTGGCTGCAGCCAGACAAAGTGGCCATCAGTGCAGAGGAGATACAGTACTTGATTCCACCAGAGTCGAAGTCTGAGAAGCCCGGAGAGGAGCCAGCAGCCGTGGAACAATAAACGACACACATCATGCAGCTGTCATAGGTCCCCAGGGACCAGTGGAGTTTTCAGCAGCAAGTAATGAAAGGAGAGTTGAAGGTTAAAAAAAAAAGAAGCAGCCCAAATTTTCTACTCTGCAAAGCAAACAGCTTGCAGGCCCCTGAAGACCTGTTTGGGATCTAGCGCATGTGTTTGCCTTGGATGAAGTAACTGGTCCAGTGCATGCTGGACCCAAATATTGCTTTTCTCTCTGCTGTTTTGCAGCTTTTCCAAGCCCTGAAGCTGCAGGTTAGATCTCTGTTAGTAATCTGATGAAGGACCAAGCATGGAAAATGTTTGGAGAAATTGATGCTGAGGCTTGGACAGACAAATTATGTGAACTTTTTTCCTTCCTTCATGGGTAAACAAACTCAGAGCTCTCATATTGCTGGTTGTAGCCCTACATGGTAAGAGATTTCTGTTCAGTTAGAGCACACCTATCAGACTCAGTGTTCTGTGTCCATGTTCCAAACACCTCTGTAAATTTTGTAAGGGTAGAGGGGAGGCAAGTCTGTTTTCTCAGATGACAGCCCCTCTCAGATTCTTCTCAGTATGCCATGCAGTTATATTAAACAATAGCACTACCTGACGTTTGTATTATGCTTCACAATTTTTAAAGCTCACTACCTAAACTTGATCCTCATCACATCCCTGTGAACTGGGCAGGACACAGTTTATTATTATTATATTATAGATGAGGGGAAGTAATTTGCCCAGGATCATATCTAGCAAGTGATGAAGCTATGACTAGAACCCAGGTCTTCTGATCCTAAGTCCAGTCCTTTTTTTTTTAAACTAAATGCTGAGTAGACTAAGTGGCAGAGTCCTGATAGAGATGGATTGTGTGTTTTTTCCTCTAGTGTCTGATTTATTTTTGTGATAGGTTTGGAATGTGGAGAGTGTGAGTGTGTGTATGTAGTACAGCTATGAGCACTTTTCTGTTTCATTTTTTTCAGCTGTCTTCTGAATTTAAAAATTCTAGGTTCTAAATCACAGTTTAAGATGGTTTTAGTATTTGGTTAGTATTACAGCTGAAAAGTTTTGTTTTCATGCCTTTTGGCAGTTCTCCTAACTGAGCCATAAGCTTCCCTCCATGTTTAGCTTGTTTTAATTTGCTATGTACTGTCCATAAAAAGCTTTTCCCATCTTAATACCAGTTTATATGTATCATAGTCCTCATGGGTACTTTGAGACAGAGAGAAAAGGAAAAAATGCACAAAGCAGCAGAGTTGGTCACTGCATTGCCCATGACCTTCTATTTAATGAGTATTTTTCTAGCAATAAGAACCTCTGGTTGTCTCTATGGGCAGTGTTGCTTTGCTACCAAGGCTCCACAATCTGATTCAAGCAGTGAACTGAGGTAATTGGTACCTTGGTAATTGGTACCAAATTCAGATGGAAAGAGTGTTGTAAAAACCATTGATTGTTCCTTAATTGAATGCTTAGTCTGAAAGAAAAGAACCTTGGCTATACATGGATTTTTAAATTTCTTGAGCAGCCTTTGGAAATATTTGTCCGTTTTAATTAGTGGTATATATTTTGTTCAGGGAAAGTTTAGATGTTATGCTTTTTTTTTTTGGAGGGCAATTGGGGTTAAGTAACTTGCCCAAGGTCACACGGCTAGGTTTTTGTTTGTGTGTGTTAAGTGTCTGAGGCCGGATCCGAACTCAGGTCCTTCTGACTCCAGGGCTGACACTCTACTCACTGCACCACCTAGCCACCCCTAGATGTTATGCTTTTAACTAGGAGACTTCGTTCAGTTTGGCATCTTGGTTTCCATGACAAATCCAGAGAGATTACCCTAGTCTCAGTAAATTCCAAGGGTAGAATTGACTCCTGTACTATCTGCAAGGAAAACAAAACAAAATCATCTCTTTGATGATTTTCAACATCTTATCTGTATTATGTGGTCATATGCTAGTCTTTCAATAAGTGAATGGATTTTTGTTTTTAAAATTTATTTCATCACTTTTAGAAACAGTATCTTTTTTTTTTCTTGGTGACAGTAATTTTAAAAAGTCAGAGAAAAGGGAAGGTAGTTACCAATAGCTAGAGCAACCAAAGAAAGTGTTGCCTTCTAAGGAAATAGGAAATTAATTGAATGATATCTCCCTAACTCAAGCAAAAATCTATCACTGTCTTTTTCTACCCTTTTGCATATTTCAAAAACAAAAGGAAAAATATTATTTAAATTGTAAATAGGATTTTATCTTCCCAATTACATGTAAAGATATTTTTCAACATTAATTTTTTTTAAAGATTTTGAGTTTCAAATTTTTCTCCCTCCCTCTCTCCCCTCTCCCAGATGGCAAGCAATCTGATATAGGTTATACACGTACAATCATGTTAAACATATTTCCATATTAGTCATGTTGTGAAAGGAGAAAGAGAACAAAAGGAAAAAATTATGAAAAAAAAATCAAAGAAAGTAAAAATAGTATTTTTATATCTTCATTCAGACTCTATCAGTTCTTTCTCTGGATGTGGATAGCATTTTCCATTATGAATTTTTTGGAATTGTCTTGGATCATTGTATTGCTGAGAAGAGCTAAATCTATCATAGTTGATCATTGCATAATGTTGCTGTTGCTGTATAGTGTTCTTCTGGTTCTACTTACTCAACTCAGTGTAAGTTCATGTAAATCTTTCTAGATTTTTTTGAAATCCACCTGCTCGTCATTTCTTATATCGTAGTGGTATTCCATTACAATTATATGTCACAATTTGTTTAGCAGTTCCCTCAAAACCACAAAAAGAGATGGTATAAATAATTTTGTACATGTATGTCCTTTTCCTTTTTTTATGATCTCTTTGGGATACAGACCTAGTAGTGGTATTGCTGGATCAAAGGATATGCACAATTTGATTGCCTTTTGGGCATAGTTCCAAATTACTCTCCAGAATGGTTGGATCAGTTCACAACTCCATCAACAATGCATTCATTAGTGTCCCAATTTTCCTATATCTTCTCCAACATTTATCATTTTCCAAAAGGAAAATCTTTGAGAATGAGAGGATAGAATTATCTGGGATGTTTGCTTCATATACTGGTTTTAGGTAAGTGGAGCAGACATGAAGGGAGACCCTAGATCCAGGCTACTTTTAAAAAATAAATGATTTATTGATGCTTTTTTTAGGTACATCACTGTTAACTTTCCACTGACTCCCTCTAGCCCTCATTGAGTAGAACCTTCCTCATTAAAAAAAAGTATAGTCTAACAAAAACAAATCAGTACAGAGACTGTCTCTGAAAATATATGCCTCATTCCACACCTCTGATCCACCATCTCTTCTGAGAAGGGGGATTGGTCACTTCTTCATTTACTCAGAGTTTTGAAGTTTTTCAGTATTTTTTCCCTTACATTATTGTAGGCCTCATGTATATTGTTCTTCTGGTTCTGCTTATTTCACTCTGTGTCATTTCATACAAGTCTTCCCAAGTTTCTCTGAATTCTTATTATTCACTTCTTAGGACACAGTGATATTTTACCACATTTGTATAGCATGATTTGTTTAGTCATTTCCCAGTTGGTAGGTACTCCCTTTATATTCTTGTTTTTTATTAATACAGATGTGTTGCTGTAAATATTTCTGTATATATGGAACTTCTCCGCGTCTTTCACTTTCTTGGGTTACATGCCTAATAGTGATATTACAGGGTATAATTCCAAGTTTTTTCCCAAAACGATTAGATGATTAGATGAATTCGACACTCCGTGTAACAATGCATTAATGTGCCTGTCTTCCCACATTTACCATTTTCATCTTTTACTAGAAGATCAAGAATCATAGATTTAAAGCTGGAAAGGTCCTCAGGTTATCTTTCCCAACCTGCCCCCTCCCCCCAGTCTCCTTTTTATAGATAAAGAAACTAAGGCCCAGAGATGTATAGTGACTTGAGCAAGGCCATACAAGTAAGTAAATGTTCAGCTGAATTTGAACCTAGGTACTCTGACTCCAAATCTAATGTTCTTTAACAACTCATATTTCTGTAGCTCTTTAAGGTTTACAAAGTGTTTTTCTCCCAACAGCCTTCATCTGTGCTAATCTGACAGGTGTAAGATGAAACTTCCAGGGTGCTTCAATGTGCATTTTTATTAGTGATCTGGGGCATTGTTTCACATGGTTATTGATAGGTTGCTTTGCTCATTTATCTGTTAGGGAATGACTGTTTCTTAAATACTTAGATTAATTCTTTACATATCTTAGACATAAGACTTGTAGACTTGGATATTGCTTTTCTCATTAATTTTCTGTGTAACTAGAAACAAGTATTTTAATTTTTCTAGGTCTAGATATCCTTCTCAGTTTAACTTGCACTTGAATGTTTCAAGCATCCCAGATTTCATGATAAGGTGTACTTTCTCCATAGCTATAGTTTACAACACTTCCATGCCTTAGTTGATTTCATGAATGGCTGTGACCTAAAAAAATAAATTATCATCTAGTGACCAACCCTTTGGTAACGAGTCTCTCAAAACTTAGCTAGGCTGCCCACTAGACACAGGCACAGAATTCAGTCACCAGACCTATGCTCAAAGGCTTTCCAGTTTGGCAGTATCTGGAGGTCTGCTGCTTCAGTGTGATAGCCTTTGAGAACTCTGCTTCACTTCATCACACATGAGTGAGATGAGATACTGAAATTAGTATTTAATGAAGGACTTGAACTTTTGCCATGGTAATAATAACATTGACCCAAATTTTTCCTCATTCTGTGAAAGAAAAACAAACAAATTTTAATACCCTGGAGTCTATGGATAGTTTCTTATCCTACTTAGCCATTTATTAAGCGACCTTGGAAGCTGGGGAGCTCTGGGTAGGGTTTTGTTTCCAGAGATCACTGAAATTTACGAAGAAGGAAAACCATCTTTACTACCCCATGCTATCTTCCCTACCTGTGTACCTAAGTTAAAAAAAAAAGAAATTGATCATTGGAGCAATGTTTTATGCTATATATAAAGTATTGGAATGATAATTACCTCTGGGGGTAGAGCAGTGACTCCCTTGACACAAGCTAGAGCAGGTAGGATTTATACCATGGAGATGAGGGGCCTGCTGATTGGGGTATTTAATGGTTAAAACAAAATAAAACAAAAACATTACTCCATGGTCTGGGAAGACCAGTTCTGGGATTGTACGGGACCGTCCCCAGTACAAACTCCAGAAATATGGAGGCAACAAATGAACAAGCAGTAAACCCACCAGTGTTTGTCAAGGTAGTTACTTGCCTGACAAGGCTGCTGGTAATAGAATTGCTTAAAGAGAAAAGGTGTTTTGGATTGGCTGGCTGAGTACTAAGGTATAAATATCTAGGAGAGATGCTGGTGTCCTATCCCTCAGGGCCCAGACTATATACCCTGTTCTCAGGAAACAGCTACTCTTTCTCCAGAGATCTCAAGGATCAGCTTTTCCTAACTTCCCTGATTTACTTCTGGGATCTAACTAATATCATCCACATGGTGCCTTGTGGGCCCCAGAACAGATTAAAGGACTTAATTTTCTGGCAGACCAGTAAAAGAGTCCACTAAAAGGTACATCAGTCTAGCTCATCCAGTTAGATTTAGCACTTGAAGGGAGTGCTATATAGTAACAACATATTTATGTGGCTCTCTTATAGTTCTTATAGCAGTTCTAGGAAGGAGACAGCACAAATATTATCCCCATTTTTGAGATGAGGAAACAGGCTCATTGGGTCATGACTAAAATTTAAACTCGGGCCTGACTTTTCATTACTTCCTGTCTAAGTATAAGGGGAGTTACTAATTGCTGTGGTACAGATGGAGAAATGAGAAGGGATAAATCTGTGGAGTATTGAAGAGGCAGAGAAGGAAGACTGGTCCTTCAGTTGCTCCTTGCAAGGGATCCATGTGTTATAGCCTGTCCAAGTTTACACTTGAATCAGGAAAAGCCAATTCAAAAGTCTGACATCTAAGTTCACCAGAGCACTGGCATGTGGTCATGAAGTAAAGAAGGGGAATTCAGAATGGAACCCCTATCTGACCCACTGCTGTCCAGCCCCACCAGTCTTGTCACCTGACATTAGGTCAGCCTCAAGTGGCAATATTACTAACTAGATAGGTGATTAGGGCTGGGGGATGAGCTCACATACCTATCCCAGCATGAACATATTTTCAGAGCCCAAGGGAAGCCTAGTATAGTATGGATAGAGAGCCGGCCTCAAAACCACAAGAGGGTTCAAGTTTCAGTTCTGACTAAACAGGCTATGTGACTCTTGGGCAAATCACTTAATCTCTCTCTAGCCCAGAGGTGTCAAATAGGAGGCCCATAGCAATGGAGTGTGTTGTATGTTATCCAGGTAGAAATATTCTATGGCCAGCTAGAGAGGTAGGCTTTGAGCATAAAAGTGGCCAGAATCAGATTAAAATGTAAATGTGAAATATTTAACAAAACTACAGTGTGTGATTTTCTAAGCCAATATGTGAGCCTCAAGAGTCCTTATATGTAGAGTTTGGTAAAATCAGACGTCCAATGCTTAATCCCCGTCTCCTTCAGAGCTCAAGATAAAACTGTGCATTTGTAGAAGGACTGATTCTCACCCTAGATATAGACAACCTGTTACCTAGGTGCCCCTTTTCATGTGAGGAAATAGTAAAAGGCATTTTTCTTTTTGATAAGATAGCTTTTTTGATAAGTGGTATCTTTTTTTTCAAACTCTTCTTTCTTCCTGCCCCCCCCTTCTTCGCAGCCAGTGATAGCTGTTGATTTCATCCCCTAGTCACCAGTCACCATCACTTAAGCCAGTAACAACTCAGTTCCAGAGGCAATTGTTTGCCATACAATCTGTTCTACTTCTTACCACAGAGCCTCCATAAAATATAATGAAATGGCATCAAAGAAAGGGTGGCATGTCCATGTAGAGATTGATAAAATCTGAATGGATGTACCTGGCTTCCTTTGTCTGGTCCCTACTATAGATTCTTTAGTCTGTCTCCTGAATGGTGGTTTCTTTCTTTTTACTACTAAACCTCTTAGAAAAAGTTGTCTATTCCTGATACCTGTTTTCCTTATCATCCACTCTTTCATCCTCATGCACTTTGCCCCTCTAAAGTGAAGTTGGTCTCTCAAAGGGTATCAGTTTTCTTCCAATCACCAAATCCAATTTCCTGCTTCCCATTCTTTCTCCCCCTGGGCTCCCCACCAGTTCTCATCCTCGTTGACCACTCCTCCCTTGGCTTTAGAGTTTCATATTCCTGGTGTTTCTCCTTCCTCATTGACTACTTCTCTTTCTGCCAGCTCCTTATTCTTTTTATAATCCCTGAGGGTCAGTGGTCCTTGAGGTTCTGTCTTTGACCCTCCTATCTCTATTCTGTCTTGGTAAATTAATTCCCTCTTACAGCTTTGACTATCACACTGAAGCAGATGACTCTCATTTGTTTATATTTCTGACTTTTATGCTCCAAGCCTACTTCTCCACAAGCCATATAGAATATTTCATCTGGATGACCTACAGCACCTCAAAATGATACATCCAAAACCCAAGTTTAACCTCTAAGCCTGCTGTTCCTTCTTATCTCTGTCAGTGGCATCCTTGTTTTCCCTGTTTAAAATCTTATTTTTGACTCTTTCCTAGCTCACATTCTCATAATCAGTCACCAAGATCTGATGATTCCATCTTAATCAATAATCAAACATTAAGTGCCTACTATGTGCCAGGCTAAGCTGTGTATACAAAAAGAGGAAAAAGACAGGCCACTTGCTTTTAAAGAGCTTACAGTCACCTCTGCAAAATAATTTCCCATTTATTCTCTACCTTCCCTTTCCAGACACTACTCTGGAACTAGCCCTCATTATCATCTTCTTGGAGGACTGATAATCTCACAGTCCTTTCCACTTCCATTTTCTCTGCTCTTCAGTCTAATTTTCATAGCTCAGCCAGAATAATCATTCTTCTCTGAAAATCTTCTCACGTAACTTCTTTGCTCAGAAGTCTTTAGTGACTAATTATTGTCTAGTAAGTAAAGTTCACACCCCTTGCCTGGTGTACAGTGCCCTGCCCAGTCTGGGATTATCTTCCCTTCTTGGCTTTATCTTACATTACTGTTCTCCATTCATTAAAAACTTCAGCCAAACTGAACTGTCCTTTTTCCTGGAAAGAGGCCTCACCTCTATGTATTTGTTCATGCTGTCCAAGTTTGAGAGCATATGCCTAGAATGTCCTCCCTACCCATTCTTGGAAAGCCAGTTCAAATGCCACCTCCTCCATGCCTCTAGTCAGATTTATGTTCCCTCTCTGACCTCCTGCAACATTTTGGTTCGTGCCTCTTTTTTTTTTCTTTTTGGAGGGGCAATTGGGGTTAAGTGACTTGCCCAAGGTCAGACAGCCAGTTTTGTGTTAAGTGTCTGAGGTTGGATTTGAACTCAGGTCCTCCTAACTCCAGGGATGGTGCTCTATTCACTTCGACACCTAGCCACCCCATCATGCCTCTTTTCATGGTCACTGACTTGAGAATTCACTGGGAGGGGTTGATAGGATAGGTTGGGGAGTGGGAAATGGGCTACTTTTCTCATGAGGTTGGCAATAGTTTGGTGGTTTTTTACTTCCACTCAAACCACCTTCATGAACAGTGGGGAACATCCTAGGGATGAGGGCAGCTAGGTCTTACAGTGGATAGAGTGCCAGGTGTGGAATCAGGAGGACTCATGTTCATGAGTTCATATCTGGCCTCAGACACCAGCTCTTAAGCCTTAGACAACTCACTTAATCCTGTTTGCCTCAGTTTCCTCATCTACAAAATTAGTTGGAGAAGGAAATGACAAGCCATTGTAGTATTTTTGCCAAGAAACCCCAAAAGGGGTTACAAAGAGTTGGACACAACTGAAACAACTGAACTGATTGAATCTTAGGGATGTGAAACTGAGTCTCCAATGGACAGATATGAGCTAAAAACAAGTTTTTATATGCTGTCCTGGCCTCTCCTGACCTTGAGATAAATGGACCTTTTGGATTCCCAAAAGGAATCTGCCTGTTGGTGGGAAATTCCATCACAGAAACCAGAAAAGGAGGAGAAATCATTGGATATCTGGTCTTCTGGAAGTTGATTTTGAGCCACATAGATCTTAAGAATAGATTCTGAAACAACACCATTAAACAGCATCAGTTCCTGCTAAAATTATATATTGGATGATTATAAAGGAATGTTTTATATATATTTTAAAAAGGGAGGTGATCACCAGTAACTGGCATAGGTTAAGAACAAGTTTATTCCAAAATAACCTAATCTCTGCTCCCCCCCCCCCTTTTTTTTGCAGTTATTAGACTAGTAGATGAGAATACCATAGACATAGTAGGTAAGTGGCAAGATACAGAAGTTGATTTTATCACTGAAGTCTCTAATTCTGCTCATGGACATAGAGTATATCTGAACTTCATCAACGCATTCGACAAAAATCTCATATCCTAGTAGACAAAATGGAGATATTTGGAATAAATGATAACATGATAGAACTGGTCCACTAGATGTAAAGAGAATGTTGATTAATGAATTGATGCCAACCTAGAGGTAGGTCTCCACTGAAGTATCATGAGACTATTTTTGTTTCTCCTGTACTCAGCATCTCAATGACTTATATGGAAGCATAGATAGAGTATGCTTACAAAATTTTGGATTACCCAAAGACAGGCATGCTTGTTGGTAGAATCAGGATATGGGAACATCTCAGGAGACTGGAAGAGTGGGGTAAATCTAGAAGATAAAACAGTAAAAATAAATGCAAGATCTTGGATTCAAAATGCTAAACACATAAATACCAAACAGTAGACATGGCTAGAGGACAAGTCACACTATAAAAGTATTGGAATCTTGGTGGACTTCAAGTTGATAATGAGTCACTATGATGTGGCAGCCAAAAGAATGATTCATTAATTACCTTAATAGAAATAACAGAGTTCAAAATATGGGAAGTGATAGTTCCATTGAATTCTGCCCTAAACGGAAGCTAGAACAAAGTGTTCAGTTTTAGGTCCCACCTTTTAGAAAGGTCAGGGACAAGATGCAGTCCATCTAAGTTATGATCAGGATACTGAAGGGACTGAAATCTTGCTATCTTGGGATCAGCTGAAGAGTCTTTTATCTTGAAGAGAAGACTTGAGAGGTGATGGATTTCAGATATTTGAAAGATACAGAAAATGAATTCGTTTTGTCCTGACTCAAGAAAGCATATAGTTCCAAACAATAGTTAAAAGTTATAGGAAAGCACATTTCAGCTTACCACGAAGACAGGCTTCCTAACAAATTTTAAGTGAGGTAGTGAGTTCTTTGTTATTAAGGGTCTTTAAGTAGAAGCCTAATCTTCACTTGTGCACAATGTGGTAGAAAAGATTTTTTCTTTTTTGTCCAGAGGTTATGCTAAAGTGAACCCTGTATTCCCTTTCAACTGCAGCTCTGTAATTCAATGATTCTGTACTTTTCCCTTGTTGAATAGCAGCCACAGCCAAAATCCACTTAGTACCCATAAGTGGTTCTTAGAATGAATTGTTCATGGTAGAGAAAAATCTCTGGGCCTCTCATTCCAGACCCCAATTCCAAAGGCAGAGATTGGGCCTTAAGTTTTTGCATTTCAGACCTTGAATTCTCACATTGTGCTGAGCAAGTCTGTCTCAGTCTGGCTCTTTCTGCCTTTCCTAGATGCTTTGATAGTCAGGCCAACCTCAGTTCTTTGAGGCAGGGAGGTTCCCCGCCTTATAAAACAAGAGGATATGTGCCTTCTATGATTCTGACCCAGTTCTTTCTCAGAGGCTTAGTTCACTGTGCAGACTAGCCAGGCTGAAGAGCTATGACAGTCAACCACCCCTCGCCCCCAGTCCTTAAATTTATGGGCCTCTCTGACTCATAAAGATTGTGGGTAATTGTCTCTATTGTGGACATGGCATGTAGGCTCCTTCTTCCTGCCTTACACCTTTACCCTGCCATTTTCTGAAAACTTCACCAGTCTTATACTCCATATTTGATTTGCTGACCAATACCTATACCATCTCCCTGCTTGTGAGAACAGAGATAGGAAATCAACCAGATGTTCCTGATAGAGAATGTTCTGTATGAAACCCCAAACATTTGGCTGCCTCAGTGAGCTGCCCTGGTGTGAAGGTGAGTATAACCCAGGCATCCTGTAGTGACAGCTTGATGAAGCTGGGCGTACCAAGGTGTATACTGAGATGGTCTCTGAAGGACCATCACTGACCCTTTTACCACTGTTCTCATAACCTAAGAACCATATCACCAACTGTTTTGGCAACCAAAGCCCAGTTATATCTACCATTGCCAACTTATCCCCCACCTCCTGGGGCCGATTGAATTTAGATCTAGTTGTATCCTTCCTCTAATAAATGAGACCTAGTTGTATCCTTTACCTCAAACCCTTCTTCCCCCACTGTGTGTGCCCCAAGATACTTGTTTTAGGACTTGAACTTCCCCTCATGTGAGTTAAAATGCACCATTAATAAAAGAACTATTTTATACATTACTGGTGTCTTTTAAAAAATTTATTTTTAGTTTACAACATTCAGTTCCACAATCCCTTGAGTTCCAGATTTTCTCCCCTCCCTCCTCTCCCCCATGGTGGCATGCAGTCAAATATAGGATGTACAGATACCTTCACATTAAACATTAGTCAAGTTGTAAAGAAAGATTATAACCAATGGAGTGAACAATGGGAAAGAAGGGATAAAACACGGGAGAGAACAAGTAGTTTGCTTCAATCTGCATTCAGACTCTGTAGTTCTTTCTCTGGACGTGGATATCCCTTTCCATCATAAGTCTTTTGTAGTCGTCTAACCTTGCATTGCTGAGAGGAGCCCAGTCTATCCAAGTTAGTTGTCACACATATGATGTGTCTGTAATTGTGTACAAAGTTCTCCTGCTTCTGCTCTTCTCACTCTGCATCAATTTTATGTAAGTCTCTCCAAGTAATTATGAAGTCTGTCTGCTACTCATTTTAAAAAATAATTTAAAAAATTTTTTTGCTTTTTTGGAGGGCAATTGGGGTTAAGTGACTTGCCCAAGGTCACACAGCTAGTTTTTGTGTTAAGTGTCTGAGGCTAGATTTGAACTCAGGTCCTCCTGACTCCAGGGCCAGTGCTCTATTCACTGTGCCACCTAGCCACCCCTTGCTCCTCATTTCTTATAGCACAGTAGTATTCCATTACATGCATATATACTGGTGTCTTTTTTGTGAGTGAAATCTCCAAGTCCTATAACTGCTGATAAAACCAAGTATAGCCATCCAAGCTAATGAGGAGGTAAGGACTTGTCTTGTGGCCTTCCCAGTAACTCCATCTTAACTTTAGGAGGATAGTACTGGGGCTCAGACCATGAGTAGTGATATCAGAGTTCCTAATTGCAACCCCACTTCTGTGCCACTCAAGGACACATGAAAACATTTCGAATTTTCCATGTGTATTGTCCACACATGGACACTTAAGTAAAGGTGCCAAGAATGACTAGGACATAAAAAGCCCTCAGAGGTACTCTTCAAGGCTTCAGGGACACATTTAGTATGGGAAATCATTACATTAATGTCAGGACAGGAACCTCCCTTGACCAGAGATTCTATAGACTTTGGCTTCTGTGGTCATCAAGCTCATACAATGGATATGCTCAGATAGGGAAGGATTCAAGTCCTCTGCAAAGAGAATTGGGTTCTTTATAAAAGAAATTGAGAGCCCTTTTCCATCATGCCATGGACCTGAAGCACAGATATAGAGGAGAATAATATGGCCCTTTTAAAGGAGAAGATAAGAGATGAACAAGACTTACCAAGGGGGGGCTGAGAGTTGGGGCTGGAGTTGGCTAGGCAGAAGGAGTTTCTGAGTAAGCCAGAAACTGTAGGAATCCCAATGATCAGGTGGGGCCAAGGAGAAAAGAGGGGACAAAGCATGCAAGTGATTAGAACCCCTTGTGGGAAGCAGGTAAGTGGCAAGATGTGGACACTACCCTGTCTTCAAGGTCTCTGACTCAGTTGGTACTACAGGACTTTCCCTCTTGGTGTTCATTTTGTTTCCATGGAGAATGGGGACTGATCCTCTGGGGAATGGAGGAAGGAAATAGTATTTTTACCTTGCTAAATGGTTTCAGGTGAGTGTTCTTTCTGTGTGAACTGGAAAAAAGCACCACATTTGTAGTTAGAGGACCTTATTTCAAACCCTTGCTCTGCCACTATGTGACCACAGTAAATTACTTAACAGTCACAGAAAATAATTTAGTAGTTCTGGACCTCAGTTTTCTCATCTGTAAAATGAGATTGGACTCTGACTGCTAAGGTTACTTCTGCCTTTAAATTTATTATTCTTTACATGTCTTGTATTAAATTAGCTTCATCTTCAAATACTTTATACCTAGGAAGAGCAGGAAAGGAAAAAAAATCAGATATTCCCAGGAACTGAATACAGACTTACAGATAATTACTTTCAGGGAAACCCTCAAGATTGAACCAGGAGGAGAGGTGTCTGGGAGCTTTGCTACCTGGGTTATGCCTAAAAACGGAAATAAGTTATTTACCTTTAGCCACCAAAGAACAGACTCACTGACTTGGTTAGCTCCAGGCTGCCTATAAAGATGCCCAAGGCTAACCTTAAAAAACAAAACAAACCACCAAGAACAAAAAAACTTCTTACTAGATTCCGGCCTCTCCTGTAGCTTTTGTGTTGTATTTCAAATCCTTCTTATCCACGTGGTACCTCCACTTCCTTTCATTCTCTTCTAAACCCCCTGCATTCTGGTTTCTTACCTCCCCATTCAACAGAAACTTCTTTGTTCCAAGTTACTAGTGAACTCTTAATTGCCACAGCTAATGGCTGCAACTCAGTCCTCAGCTTCCCTGCAGCACTATTGACATCTCTGGCCTTGGGAGTACTCGGTTTTGGTGACACTGTTCTCTCTTGATTCTTTTCCTACTTCTCTTACTGCTCCTTGTCGTTCTCCTCTGCTGAATCTTCAGCATATTATGCCTCTTAACTGTGTGTGCCTCAGTCTTGAGCCCTTTTCTTTAAGCCAGGGATTCCTTAACTTTTTTGTTCTGGTCCCCTTTGATAGACTGGTGAAACCTGTGGACTCCTTAGAATAATGTTTTTAAATACATAAAATAAAATGTATTATTATAAAGGAAACTGATTATGTTGAAATACAATTATAAACATTTTTTTGTTGTTGTTTAAAAACAAATTTGCAGACCCCTGGTTAAGAATCTCTGTTCTAAACATTTTCACTTTATAACTGCATCAATTTCTATGGACTTGATTCTCATCTCTATGCAAATGACAATCAGACCCAGAATGTGGTGGTAAATATTTAACAACCAGCTATATGAGGGAGAAAATATACCCATGACACACTTTCAAGTTTACTCTGTATCACTGTTTTCTCCATCACTTTTTTAAGTCTAGGTAATCAACAGATCAGTAAATCAAACCCTGATTTGTAGTGTTTGTCAATTTCCAAGGTGGAAATACGTTGAAATTTTAATAATCAGCTCACTTGAGCTAGTTCAAGCTAGCTCCAGCATACTCCTGCCCAGATCTAAAGATCTACCCCTGGTCTCTCTACAGAGAGACATCACCAACTGCTTGCAGAGCATTTAGGACTGGATACTCCATAGGGATCTCAAACTCAATACATCCAAGACAGGAATTGCATCGAGGTGGTTCAGTGGATAAGGTGCTAAGGCTAAAGTTTGCAAGACCTGAATTTAAATCCAGTTTCGGACACTTATTACTATATTTAACCTCAGTTTGTCTCAGTTTTCTCATCTGTAAAACGGGGATGATAATAGCACCTCCCAGGGTTGTTGTGAGGATCCAATGAGATAATAACTGTAAAGCTCTTAGCTCAGTGCATGATATATGTCATGCTCTCTGGATGCTAGCTACCATTATTATTATTAATTATTCACCCCAAACAGAGCCCTTTTTTGGGAAATCTTCTGTTGAGATATCATTGCTTTTCTGGTCATCAGCATCTTTTCTCAACTCTTCACTCTCATCCCACATATCTTTTATTTATTTATTTATTATTTTGGGGGGAAGGCAGGGCAATTGGGATTAAGTGACTTGCCTAAGGTCAAACATAAGGTCAAAAGTAAGTGTTGGTGTCTGAGGTTGGATTTGAACTCGAGTCCTCCTGACTCCAAGGCTGGTGCTCTATTCACTGTGCCACCTAGCCACCCCTTCATGCACTCTTAAGATCTAGTTATGCTGTTTTATTTGCTGTTCCCCACATAACACTCCCCCTCCCATTTCATGCCTTTACCATGGCTCTCTCCTCTACCTCCTCACCCCCATCCTTGGATTATACTCCCTCCTCACGTCTGCCTTTTGGAATTTGGTTTCTGTGAAGATTAGTTCAAGCATAACTTTCAGCAGGAGGCCTTTCCTGGCCCCCCAGCTGCTAATGCCTTCCTCCAACCCCTTCCCCCAAAGTTACCTTGTATTTGTTTTGTATATCATTCTATATATTCTTGTTTTCTCCCTTGTTGGAATGTAAACTCCTTGAGGAAATGGAGAATTTCACTTTTGTCTTTGTTTCACAAAGGGCAGTGCCTGATATGAAATAGGTGCCTGATCAATGCTTGTTGATTGATTGTCCCCTGGGTAGCCATGGCTCATCAAGGAGAGCTTTGAATCAGTTTATGTTCACAGCTCTTCACTTAGCAGCCCTGACCTTGGCCATTCCTTTGTTTTAATCTTACTTCCCTGTTCCTTCATTATCCCCTGGGTCCTCTCTTGACCCACTTATCTTTTTCCATATGCCCCAGACTCTCATCCCAGAAGGTCCCTTCACCTCCACATTCTGTCTCCTGCTGGAAAATCCTTCTATCCCCTTAGCCCCATTCTTCTGATTGGCCATTTCCTTCTCTAGGAACTAGCTATAGTTAGTGAGATGTTACTGGGATGGCTTAGACTCTGTCACATAAAATGTGTGTATTTCTTTTCTGTGGTTGTCCTCTGGCCTTCTCTCTCTCTTTGTACCTCTTGGTCCCTGCATTGGCCTGTTCTGCACTGTGTGGCCACTTCCAACATCCCCAGGGGCATAGGATCCTAGATCCTAGATCCAGATCTAGGGTCTAACCCCCTCATTTTATAGATGTGGGAACTGAGACTTGGGAAAGTTAGGTGGTTTGCCCACATTCACACAGGGAGGTAGCATCAGAGGCAGGTTTAGAACCCAGGGCCTCTGACTCCAAAGTCAAGTCTCTTGCAGCTGTCACTACCTCCCTGTCATAGTGAGGTCCCTGTCATGGGACCTGCCTCCACCTATTATCATTCTCATTTGGCTTCCCACCTGCCTCTTCCCAGGGAATAAGGGGTCAGACTTTGTGTATCTGGGGAATAGGCTTCCCCTTTCCTGGTGGAATTCTATCCACCTATATCTGAGCAAAATATTCTCTGGTTGCCCTGGCTCAACTGAATTTGTCTTGGGCATTAAAATGACTAGTTATAGCTCTAGGAGAGGGTAATTTTAGAGAAAATAAGAGAAGGAATGAGGAGTGAATGACCACAGCTGAAAATATTGGTCATCTACAGAGCAGGGACTTGTCTTTCAGTCTCTTTGCTCTGCTCTTTCCTTTTCTGGGCATTGTTTTTTCTGCATTTGGGTCTTTGTCTTTGCTTTTCGTGTCTATCTCCCAATATCTATATTCCATTTTGTTTTTATACCTTTCTTTGTTTCTATCTTAGCCTTGGTCTCTGTCTTTATCTCTCTGCCTCCATGTCTGTTATTGTCTAAGGTTTTTTTTTTTGGATCTCTGTATTGATCTGTGCCTGCCTTTCTTTGTCTCTCTGCGTCTATACTGTCTCTTTGTGTCCCAGTCTCCATCTCTTTGTTTTCTGTTTCTCGTTTTTGTCTCTGACTTTCTGTCTGTATTCTCAGAGCCCCTGTGATCAGGGTATACCTGGAAGGAGCCCCATCCCCTAGTCTGTGTAGGCCAGGATAACAACATAGCTTATTGGCCTGAGGGAGTTGAGAACACTTCCAGCCCTGCCATTGCTATGGTAACAGTCAGCAGCCCCGGGCTGGGCCTGGGAGATTTTGAGGGACAATCAGGGGAGGAAACATGGTGTGTGTGTGTGTGTGTGTGTTTGTGTGTGTGTGTGTGGTGCACTGGGGAGGTCGAGGAGAGTATTCTGATTTTTCCGAGGTGTGAGACAACTTCTCTCCCAATGTCCCAGTCCTTATTGCTTCTTGGGCCTATGCTAAAAAAAAAAAAAAAAAAAAAAAGACAAAGCCTGAGAGAGTGGGGAACAGTCAGATGGACAGATGAAGGGAGACAGATTGAGAGAGTATGAAAGAGAACAAGAGACAGACATAGCAAAACACACATATGGTACATACACATGCATGCTTGTGCACACACATAAACACACTGCCTGGAGTGCCATGCTTCTCCTCACTGGACCATCCCATTCCCTCTAGTCAAAAAACAAAACAAAACAAAAAAAAACATTGCCTACACTTTTGTTGTCCACCAGTCAGAATAAAAGCAATTTCCCCACAATACAGAAATACTGTTTTTCTTCTAAATAAATCCCCTCAAATGAAGTCAGCGAATTTTTATAATTCTCCCAAAAATAGAATGATTGTATATGAAAAAGCTGTGAGTAAAGCTACCCAAATAAAAAGGCATTTCCTCCAACAGAATCCGTCATAGTCTGTTTGTCTCCCTCAGGGTCAGAGAGAATCCAGAATCTTCCAATCACCACACTTCTGGTGATGCATAGCAAGCATTACAGAATCATAGTGCTGAGCTGGAAGAGATCTCAGGAGATCCTCTTGTCCAATCCCTTCCCTTTATGCAGATAAGGTGTTAGGGTTTCTTTGGTTGGTTTTTATCTGTTTCTATGAATTTTTCCATGTAGGAAACTTCCAGTGAGGAAACTACCTTTACCAAAGCAAATGATCTAGTATTCTGCAATTTAGATTCTTTGGTTGTTGGTTGTTTAGGGCACTAAGATTGCGGCATGGTATAATATTAGCATTATATGGTAATGTGTAATTATAGATTAATATTATATAATACATTGTAACACACACATGTGTATGTGTGTATATACGGATGTATGCATGTTTATCAGCTAGGTGGCATAGTAGATTCAGGGGTGGGGAACATATGTCCCTCTAGGTCCTCAAGTTCCAGTCTTTGACTCAATCCAAACTTCACAGAATCCCCTTAATTAAAGGATTTGTTCTCTAAACTTGTACTCAGTCAAAAGGTCGCACCTGAGGTCACATGTGGCCTTGAGGCTGAGGATTCCTAACCCCTGACTGCTGGATCTAAAGTCAGGAAGACTCATCTTCCTGAGTTCAAATGTGGCCTCTGGAACTTATTAGCTTTGTGATCCTGGGCAAGTCACTTAACCTTGTTTGTCCCAGTTTCCTCATCTGTAAAATGAATTGAAGAAGGAAATGGCAAACCACTCCATTATCTTTGCCAAGAAAACCCCAAATGGAGTCATGAAGAGTTGAACACAACTGGAAAGACTGAACAATAAAACAAATAACACTAGCATCCATCTCTAAGAGTATGCGGGTGAAATAACATTTGTAAAATGCTTTGCAAACCTTAAAATGCTATATACGTGCTATTTGGTTGTAGTTGTTGTTCCTGACTCTAAAGGCCAGCACTATACCTCTCTACCATACCAGGCTGCCTCTCTAAATAAGGTGTTACTTACCTTGTTTTGTTTTGGGTTTTTTTGTCTTTCTTTTGGAGGGGGAGGGCAGGGCAATAGGGGTTAAGTGACTTGCTTAAGTCACAGGCTAGTAAGTGTTAAGTGTCTGAGGCCAGATTTGAACTTAGATCCTCCTGACTTCAGGGCTAGTGCTCTATTCACTGTGCCACCTAGCCACCCCTGTTACTTGCCTTTTAGCAAATGAAGCCCCTGAAAGCCAGGGACATTAAATGATTTGGCAAAGGTCCCATCACACTATGCAGCAAACTACCGTTGTCATATCTCCCAGCTCTTAGTGCTTTAGGATGTTCTCCCTTATGTTCCCTGGTCTGTGATATGATTTTCCTTGGCCTCAGTTGTATAAAGAGCCAAGATCAATATTGACAAGGGACTGGGAGACAAGGGAGAGGAAAGTTACTTTACTGAACTTCCTCTCCATCAGCTGCCCCCAGCCATGATGAAACCTCTCCACTATTGTCCCTTCCTCTATGGTGGTTGTGGTGGCTATGGGTGGAAGAATAATAGATGAAAACAACAGTGAATTACAGGAATCTTCCTAGTGGTATATTAGCCTCATGATACCCTAATAGGAGTATGGGGGGGTTGGAGGTGAGAAAGGGAAGGGTCAGTGGGAAAGACAACTATGTCCCTCACTAACTCTATTTACAGGCAAAGTAGTCAGTAATCCCCTCACACTGATCCTTTCCCCTCACCCTGATGGGAAGAATTACTCAAACAAGACCTTTATAAAGTGACACCTCCCAAATAGAATAATAATTATATAGAAAAGACGTAACAGGGACATTAGTCGATGAGTTTTGTTGATTTCTCTTACATCGTTATTGTACACAACAAATGGTTCTTTTGACTGCACTTTCTTCATTTGTCATTTCATATAAGTCTTCTCATTTTTCTCTGAATTTTTTTATATTAACCATTCCTTATGGGATCAAAATAACCTTTATTTGCCAGAATTTGTTCATCCGTTTCTCCAACCACTGGACAGATGTCTTATTTCCAGAATTCCAGTCATCACAAACAATCCTGTTATGAACATTTTTGTATATATTAGAATCTCTTCTATGATTTACCATGGAGTAGTGGATAGAGAGAGAGCTGGCCTTGAGTTAAGAAGATGTGGGTTCAAGTACTGTCCCCAAAATATACTAGCTGTGTGAGTTGGACAAGTCACTTAACTTCTAGTGCCCTGGACAAATGCCGTGAGAGAAGCTGCTGGTCTGCATAGGTGGGGGAGGGGGTGATTCACAGGGAACATTATATACTGAAGGAATAAGTTTGAGTCAAAACAAAACAAAATGGAGATCTTGCTATCAGTAACCTACTTGGAACATAATCTAGGTAGTGGAATCTCTGGATTAAGGGAAGTCCACAGGCATTTACTAAGCACTTGCTATGTCCCAGGTATAATCATTAAGCACTGGAGATACAAAGAAAGGCAAAAAGACAGTTTCCAACCTCAAGAGGCTTAAACTCTACTGAGGGGAGGCCATGTGTAAACAGCTAAATAGATATGTTTATATAGAGAGTAGATAGAAAGAGCTCTGGAGGTAAAGGCATTAGAATCTCTGGGGACTTGGAAAGGCCTCCTGGAGTAGGTGGGATTTGACTTGAGCTTGAAGGGAAGCTATAAAGCAGAGGTAAGGGGCAGAATATTCTAGGCATAGGGGTCAAAGGGTATGAACAATTTAGTTCCATAATTGATGGATAAGTTTTAAAAGCTAGGCATTCAGAGTAATGTAAGTCATGAAGTATTCCTTAAAAGAGTTCAAGATGCTCACTAAAGGAGAAAAATGAATGTAAAAACAGAGGGAAATTCTTATCTCTATTAGGAGATTGGCAGAAGGAAAGACGAAGGACCAGAGAACATTTAGTGCTAAGAAATAGGCTCTTTCCATTGAGAGAGGATCTGGGACCTCCAAGGAGGGTCCGAAGTATAATGCTTTGGATCTTCAGGCACCATTAGGAGAAGGGTCACACAGTAAAGGTGAGAGCAATGAGAGCAGTAATGGTGGCTGTCATCTCCCAACTGACACCAAAGTGGCTATATGTTGACTTGACAAGTGATGGAAAGGATTGCTGTCTTGCCAGGGTTTGCAGCCAAGACACGATGCAAAGCATGAACAGTCCCAGGACTGTTAGATAGAATCACTATTGCCCACTTCTAGTGATTTATGTGGGGACAAATATTTACCATTAGAAGGAATCTATAAATCCTTGGCAGGGATCATTAAGTTCTGGACATGAAATTAAAGAACTTAGGGCACAGCTGGTATTTTCAAAAAGAGGCAGGTTTGGGAAGTGACCAGTTGGTTAAGAAGATGGTATCGGAGACTGAGATTTGCATTCCTGGACCTTGATTTCAAAGATGGGTTGCCATACTGGATGAATTCCCTGGAATGGAGGTGGACATAGACATGGACAGGAGTCACACAAGACGAACATTCACGAATGATCTCTGCTCTGTATATCTCCATCTCTATCTAACTCCAGTGGGAGCACCCACATGAGTGAGATCACAGATCCATCGAAGACTTAAGGTAGCATCATGGTTTCTTGGTCAGAGTGGGTATTCACCTAAAGAGTATCATTAAAAAACGTATGTAGTGAAAATGCTCTGGTCTACTGTACTAGAACCTGCCTGATTACATTTCCCCCTCAGGATTCTGGGGTACCCCAAGGGGTTTAGGACTCTTTCTTCTCTTATGCTATTGGATCGAACCTTTCTTACCCGTGTTTCCCCTGCTATTAGGTACCAGTGACTAGTATCCCATTTAACTACTGAACACCAATTAACTTTTTTTTTTTTTAAAGCAATTGGGGTTAAGTAACTTGCTCAAGGTTACACTGCTAGTCATTTGATTTATGCGTGGCTGCTCATTTTCAGAGGCTGGATCTGATCTCCGGTCATCCAAACTCCGAGGCCGGCGCTCTTACTCACTGCGTCACCTAGCCGCCCCTTTAGGACAATTGGGGTTAAGTAACTTGCCCAAGGTTACACGGCTAGGTTTTTTTGTTTGTACGGATTAAGTGTCGGAGGCCGGCTCTGAACTCAGGTCCTTCTGATTCCAGGGCCGGCGCTCTATTCACCCAATTAACTTTTATAGAGAGATAGTTGTTTCAAAGATATAACATAAATAAGAGTTCAAACATTTCCCCCTCAAAACCTTGACAATACACTACCCCACACCACTTTAGGCTCACACTTAGGGAACAAGCATTTATTAAATACCTACTATGTGCTGGGTACTATTATTATCTCTATTCCCCCCACTATAGTTGAGGAAACAGAGGCAGATGATGGTAACTTGCTGAGTTCCTACATAGCATTGGTGCCACAAAATTCATATTCAGATTTGTCATGACTGCTAGATGAGTCCTCATCGGGGTGGGCTTCCAAAGGTCAATCCTTGAAGGTCACTTTTTTTTTTTTTTGCTTTTTGGAGAGGAGAAGGCAGGGCAGTTGGGGTTAAGTGAATTACCCAAGGTCACATGACTAGTAAGTATTAAGTGTGTGAATCTAGATTTGAACTCAGGTCCTCCTGACTCCAGGGCAGGTGCTCTATTCACTGCACTACCTAGCTGCCTCTGAAGGTCACTTTTTGAGGAAAAGAACAAACATACAGGCCAAGAAGTAAAGCCCATTTCGTGGAGCCACATGACCTCAGAAGGGAGAAGTCCCCAAGGCTTTCCCCTTTACAGCATTGTCTCTCATTGAATGTCGTGTGCAAAGGAGTCACACTTAGGTTCCATGTCATCTCAGCTCTCCAGGAAGCAGACTCTTCAGGCTCTTCATGTGTGGAGACCCCAGTTACATGTATTTTCATGGAGTCTTACAAGTCTAAGAGAGTTTTCAATTGAAAATGGGGTGGTGGGCAAAGAAAACTGAAAGTTGAGGGGGGGTGGCAAAGAAAACCATATACATTTAGACAGTAGATATTAGATACTGTAGAAGATGGTTAAAAAAATAGGAAGATCAGTAGAGAGGACCAGTATTTGCAAGACAATATCTAAGAGGTGAGCCCATAATAAAACCCATGGCCTCAGGTGTCTGTGCATAATACATAAAATATAAGTAATAAACAAGATAAACCTCTGAATATGAAGAGGTGAATTCAATCTCATAGGTATCACTGACACTTGTTGTGAGGGACTGATGATTCAGCTATGATTATATAAAGCTATACCTTATTCAAAAAGGGGCAGTGTGATAACATTATACAGTCAGAAGGTATGCTTCATCGAGGAGATCCAGAAACTGGAAGGAAGAAAGGTGAGCAATAATGGAGAAGTGATAGTATAGATAGTGTAGTATAGCTGGAGTCTATCAGGATGAGGAAATAAATGAAGAATCTGGGATGTGTCTGAAAACTACCATGGCAGCACCACACAGACTGTCCCAAAAGTCTTAGTATAGTTTTGAGTTAACACTTTTGGGACTCCAAAAGATTTATGGTGGTATTCATAATTCAGCTATCCAGACATCTTGCTCTTTCATTCTGTCTCCCTCTGTCTCCCCACCCCCCAAAAAAGCACAGCACCCAACAAATTCTTGACTTTTCTTCATAATGACTTAATTCAGAAAAAATTGGGGAAGCAGATAAAGAACCTACTACTCTGAGCCTGATTGTATTATAAGTAGGAATGAGGGGTGCACTGGAAGGAAGGGACCATTCCATTTTAGAATCTGTCATATGGAGGTAAAGGACAACAGGACATAGTCTAACATATATCTAAAATTTGGGAACACAGTATCAAAGAGTGCAGAGAAAAGATCTGTAGGCCTAAAATTCTGTATGGGAAATCATGCCAAGAGGAATAGGAAGGTCTTGAAAATGAAATTCTGAAGACATAATTTGAATTATCCCAGGGAGAAAGAAAATGGAGAGCCATTTAAAGGGACAATGGGATTGACACATTGGGAATTCATCAACTAATTTAGATTTCATAAAGATCTGTATAGAAGGGGTGGCTAAATGGTGCAGTGAATAGAGCACCGGCCCTGGAGTCAGTAGGACCCAAGTTCAAATCCAGCCTCAGACACTTAACACAAAAACTAGCCATGTGACTCTGGACAAGTCACAACCCCAATTGCCCTGCCAAAAAAAAAAAAAAAAAAGCAAAAACAAAAAAGCAAAGATTTGTGTAGAAGATAAAAGCTAGGACAGGTGACAGAAGATGAGTACAGAATGGAATTGCATGCCATGCCCAAGGGGCTATGATACTGGGCATATCCTTTGACCCAGAAATACCACTTCTAGGTCTATATCCCAAAGAGATCATAAAAAAAGGGAAAAGGATCCACATATACAAAAATATTTATAGCAGCTCTTTTTGTGTTGGCCAAGAATTGGAGATTGACAGGAATGTCCACCAATTGGGCTGAACAAGTGGTGGCATATGATTGTAATGAAATACTACTGTGCTGTTAGAAATGATGAACAGGTGGACTTCAGAAAAACCTGAAAAGATTTACATGAACTGATGCTGAATAAAGTGAGCAGAACCAGGAGACCATCATACATCATAACAGCAACATGAAGTGATGATCAACTAGCCTTACTTCTCAGAAATACAATGGCCTGAGACAACTCCAAAAGACTCATTTTGGAAAATTCTATCCACATCCAGAGAAAGAACTATGGAGTCTGAATGCAGATCAGAACATACTATTTACACTTTTTTTTTCTTCCTCATGGTTTTTCCCTTTTGTTTTGATTCTTCTTTCACAACATGACTAGTGTGGAAATATGTTTACTATGATTGTACATGTATAACCTATATCAGATTACTTGCTGTTTTGGAGAGGGAGGTGGGGATGGAGGGAGAAAAATTTGGAAATAAAAATCTTTTTTTTTTTTTTTAAAGCAATTGGGGTTAAGTAACTTGCTCAAGGTTACACGGCTAGTCATTATTTATTCGTGGGTGCTCATTTTCTGAGGCCGGATCTGATCTCGGGTCATCCAAACTCCGAGGCCGGCGCTCTTACTCACTGCGCCACCTAGCCGCCCCTTTAGGGCAATTGGGGTTAAGTAACTTGCCCAAGGTTACACGGCTAGGTTTTTGTTTGTATGGATTAAGTGTCGGAGGGCGGCTCCGAACTCAGGTCCTTCTGATTCCAGGGCCGGCGCTCTATTCACTGCGCCACCTAGCCACCCCGAAATAAAAATCTTATAAAAATGAATGTTGAAAACTATCTTTACATGTAATTGGGGGGAAAAAGTACACTTAAGTATGTATGAGAAAGAATGGAGTTGCATGGCCATGTAAGGACAGTGTCAGAAGGGTCAAAATTTAGAATGAACTAAGGTTTTGAATGAAACATAAGGACAACAAAAAGGCCTTTTTGGATGAATGAGACTGGACTAAGTTATCAGGTCTAGGGACTGCCTCCTGCTTCTCCTGGATTACTCCTTTTCTATCTCAACACTTGCAGATTCACAGACTCTTAGACCTGGAAGACATCATCTATTTCAACCCCATTTTTCAGATGAGAAAACTGGGGCCCAGGGCAATGAAATGAACTTGCAAAAGATTCTGGAACCAGTAAACCAGCACTGGTCTTGTGAGGCCAAGTCCAATGGCCCTCACCCTCCTTTTTGCTCCTCCCTTGGATACACTCCACTTTGTCAAGATCCTTAAAATCTGGTGCTCAGAACTCAACACAATAATGTGGATTGGGTTTGATCAGGGCAGAGTATCCTGAGGCTTGATTGACTGGATGACTGATCAATGCACTAACAGCTCACTCATTCTGACCACTGTGTCTCTCTGTATGTAATCTAAATCACGTTAGGTTTGGTTTTTGTTTTTGTTTTTTGGCTGACAACAGTCCCTTGACTTATATTAAGCTTGCAGTCAATGAAAACCCTGAAATCTTTTATTGGCAAACTGTAATCTTGCCATGCCTCTACAATCTTATACTTGTGAAGCTGATTCCTGAGCCCAAGCACAAGTGTAGCAAAGTTGTTCCCCACATGTAGCATGGGGTGCTGTTGTATGGCTCCAAGGAAGGCAGAACAGACACCTCTTACTTCACCACCAACACCCCCTCTTCAAGAAAGATTTTCATTCCTGCCAGGAGGGGGAGCAGGAAGTTGGGGCCAAAGGCAGTCATTCTGCTATCCTCAGAGAGAGGAGATATTGGGCTGAAATTTTATCTCTTTGCTCCATTAAATATTGTTAGTCTAGGGGGTGTGGTTTTCAGGTTCAAGCTAAACTTCTGATTGTTGTTTTGGAGAGGGGGAGGTAAGTCAAGCTAAACTTCTGATTGTTGGTTAGAAGCCATTAATGGGGAAAGGAAATCTCAAACTTTATATCCAACGCTTGAATCCCTTTCCACTAAATGCCAGTTTCACAATGAACTCACATGGAAAGCAGCAAAGAAACCCATTTATCCAAGTTAATAGCAATATACCAGACAATACAGAATGAAGTCGTTCTTCCAGTGGGAGGGAGGGAACTTAGTGAGTGAGAGAGAGAGAGAGAGACAGAGAAAGGGGGGGGGGGGGGAGAGACAGACAGACAGACAGACAAAGAGACAGAGACAGAGAAAGAGAGACTTGGAGAGACACAGAGAAAGAGACAAGAGACAAAGACACACACAAAGACAGGAAGAGAGACAGAGACAGAGACATGGAGAGAGGCCTAAATCTTACCCAAAGGGAAATTTCTTGAAGTCTCTTGACTTCTTGAAGTGTAGCAAGCTGGAGATAGGAACTTGATGGAGATTGCCAGCTCCTTTCATGTTGGCTTTTCCTTCAGCAATCTGAAATGGAATTGACATCATCTGTCTTTTTTCTTGACACTGGAAGCCAGAAGCCCACATTGACCATAAAGGCTGAAGAGACAGAAGATAGGACCTCTCCTTTCTTCCATTCTTAAGTCTGCCCCTCGTGCAGGTGTGAGGCATTATCTCCACCAATGAGGAGAGAGTCCCATACCTGTGGTTTTGGTACTTAGGTTACACAAGTTTTTTCAATTGTCCCTATCACCTTCTTTTTTGTTTAAGTATTCTTAGCCTGTCGTTTCAGATCCTGACTGTCATTAAGTGTGTGAGCTAGCCTATCCCCCTAGTTCTGTGTCATTTGCTGATTTAGATGGCATATTGTCCTTGACTAAATCCAAGTCATTGAGATTTGGATGGAGTGTCATCCTTGACTTCATTGAAGTCCTTGATTGAAATGCTAAGTGGAACAAAGCCAAGGACAGAGTTCAGGGGCATTCTTAGCTTCTTATTTTATTTATGATGGATTTCGACTCCCCGTTAACCACTTATGTTCTAGGACAGCCCAGCCCAAAGACAATTCCTCTTGGAATTCATCATAACAACAAAATAGAAGTTGAATAGTTCTGCCTTCTCTACGTCATCTGTTCCCCTCATCCCACCCACCTCAGTAGGGTTTCTAGCCTTTCTTTCAGCTTCCTGTTCTCTTTTGTTTTCTTTTTCCTTTCAAAAAAAATTCTTTGTCATATGGGATGGCTCTCTGGAATGGGCAAGGGAAGGAATACAGGAAGGAATTTAGGCAATGTTAAAAAAAATATCAATAAAATTGTATTTAAAAAAAATCAGAAGGAAGGCTTGGTTTTGACTTTTGGTCAAGCACTTAATCTGCATCTGTAAAATGAGTGATGTTGGCCTAGGTGACTTCTAAGGGCTGTTTTACTTCTAAATCTATGGCTTCTATGGGACAATCACTGGGATACTGATGCGATCAGGGGAACAACTAGAATTTAGTACACAGACTGGGCCTGAGATAGGGTTGCTGCCATGTTGTACTAACATGGCAACTGGCAGAGGTCCAGCTGTCCATGCCAGGTTATGGGAAGGTGGAGGGAGATGACCTTGCCTCCATAAACTGGCAGGTGAAGCACCATGGCCTGGGGAACTTGAAGGACTAGAACTGGACAACCTTATGTATGTGATGGGGTAGGAGAGTCAGGTTGTGATTGTCCCCAAGGCAGATAATAGGGTGCTCAATGGACCCCTTGCTTACAATCCTGCTATTTGAAAGACTCATGGTAGAAAATGCTCCCACATCCAGAGAAAGAACTGATAAAGTCTGAATAGAAGTCAAAGCATACTATTTTCATTTTATGTTTTTTCTTTTGTTCTACTTCTTTTACAACATGACTGATATGGATATATGTTTTACATGATTGCACATATATAATCTATATCAAATTGCTTACTGTGTTTAGGGAGAGGGGATGGAGAGAATTTGGAACTTAAAATTTTATATTAAAAACGGAATCTTAAAAGCTGTCTTTACGTGTAATTGGAAAAAATAAAATACGATTTAAAAGGAAAAAACCACTCTTTCACCCCCTACTTCCAGATTTTACTTTCTTCTTGTCTTGCGTCCCGTCTACCATTTTGTGCTAGGACTTTACTATCCTCAGAACAAGGTTTCTCAGCCTTTTTATGTGCTTAGGCGTGTGTGTGTGTGTGTGTGTGTGTGTGTGTGTGTGTGTGTGTTTGTATGATAGCACCTTTTGGCAGCCTGGTGAAGTCTAAATCAACCCCTTCTCAGAATAACATTTTTATTTTAGAATATGTAATTTTATGTTATGTATAAATATGATCATCACAATAATTTTATTTATTTTGTAAGAAATAAAATACATAAGATTATGAAAGAAACTAATTATATTGAAATACATTATCAAATTAAACAAACAAACACAAGTTCACAGACCTCAGGTTAAAGATCCTTGCCTTTGAGAATCAAGGGGTATTTACTCAATTCCCTGTGGAATTAATATTTACTTTAAAAAGAAAAAACTCAGCAGCAACATTTTTCCAGATCTTAGAAGAGCAAATAACACTGACTTTTGCCACTCCCCCCCACCAATAACTCTGTTAAATAGGTTTGGCATCACAATCATTTGCTTAGCCTATCTCACAGAAATTATTGCTCTGGAGCCTTCTCACCCCTCTCGTCCTAGGCTTCCTAGCAGCTTGTATTTCTTCTGTTCATCTGGAAGAAGAGGAGGGTTGGTTGAAGGGAAGGAATAGGGAGGTTGCCCGGCTCCAGATGCCAATAGGTGGAAACAGACTGGATTAAAGAAAGTATTCTTGATCTTTTTGTATTTTTAATCCTACTCCCTTACTCCTAAGCAGTTACAAACAGTTCAGGTGGGTGAGCAGGGCTGTTTGACTCAATTTTCCTACCCCAGGCCCTGGCTTCATTGAGAGAAGAGACTGTGTTTTCCAAGACTAGTTCAGACTAGCCTTTGCAATTAGCTGAAGGACTTTACCCTGACATGACAGAGCTAGGAGATGTGAGAAATCTCAGAGCCAAGCTTAGTTGGGAGGAATAAAAAATTTAAAGGTCACTGAATGAAGGTCTCACCTTCCCACTCCTGGAACACTCACCCACACTCAGTCTTTGGACACTCTTCCATACTGACATTGTTAACATTACTTTGCCTTCAAGCACAATTCTCTAGGGAGAGGAATCCAGAAGGAAACACGATGGGTACAAGTCAGATAATTCTAGCCTGGATCTGTCTCTACGGCTTTATTACCTCTTCCTTTCCCAGACTAGTACAAGTTACATGTGGGCTCTGAAACAGCACAAGCTGCAAAATTGGACACAGAAATCCAGGAGTACCCACCCATTAAAACACTATGACAAAGATACAAAGGAGTGCCAGTATTACCCCAGAGGAAAAAGGTAGAACAGATTGATCTGGGAGGCAGGAAAGCATTTATTACCAACAATCCTAGTAATGGCCACTTTCTCATTCTGAGTTTGTCTGTAAGCAAGCAGGTAAAAAGTAGGCCAGCCTTCTGGTTGGTATTTAGGCTGGTGTGTGATACAGTGATGGTAGAGTAGATGGTAGATGGGGCAGCTAGATGGCACAGTGGACAGAGCCCCTGACCTGGAATCAGACTCATCTTCCTGAGTTCAAATCTGGCCTTAGAGACTTTCTAGCTATGTGATGCTGGGTAAGTCACTCAACTGTCTCAGTTTCCTCATCTGTAAAATGAACTGGGGCTGGAAATGGCAAACCACTCCAGTATGGTTGCCAACAGAACTCTAAATGGGTTTATAACTTAAAGGATTTAACAACAAAGAGCTGGGTGTTTCCAAAGGAAGGACACAAGATAGGCAAGACCCCCCGCCCAGTGACTTTTTTTGCATGTCTATGTTTGTCTTCCCCTGAACTCTAGGTCTCTGGGGGAAAGTCTTAGGAACAGGACTGTTCTGTGAGCTGCTTTAAATATTGGGCATGAATGCACCTGGGCACCGATGACTCCATCACAAAGTGATATAGCTAACAAGCTTATTAAGTACTAGGCACTGCGCTAATCACTTTACAAATGCTTTTTATATCTCATTTATATCTCACAACAACCCTGGGAGGTAGGTGCTACAAATGAGGAAAATGAGGCAAACAGAGGTTAAGTGACTTGCCCTGGGTCCCACCAGTAAGATCACATTTGAATTCAGGTCTTAAAGGCCCAGTGCTGTATTCAACACCCAGGATCACAGATTTAGAGTTAAATCCAGCCCCCTCATTTCATAGATGAGAAAATTAAGTGATTTGCCTAAGGTTTACAGAGAGAGTGTCTAGGGCAGGCTTTGAACTCAGGTCTTTGAGAACAAGTTTAGCCTTCTATCCAATATTCTACCTACCTCTCCATGACAGCTACATACCTGACAACACCTTCTATTATCTTTTTTTTTGCCTTTTTTTTTGGGTGGGGGGGGAGGCTGGGCAATTGGGGTTAAGTGACTTGCCCAAGGTCACATGGCTAGTAAGTGTTAAGTGTCTGAGGCCAGACTTGAACTCAGGTCCTCCTGACTCCAGGGCTGGTGCTCTATTCACTGTGCCACCTAGCCACCCCACACCTTCTAGTATCTTGAACCCCAAAGTGTCAAAACTAGGCGAAATGTGACTGACAATATTCCAGAGTGCCAAACCCTAGAGTAATTGGGAAATATTTTATAAACAAATAAAATACAATGAAACATAGATAATATCTATAAGTGATTTTCTAAGTAATATGTGGCCTACAGGGATCCTTATGTAATTTAGTGGCTTCTGTTTCTGTTTGAATTTGACACCACTCTTGTACAATACTACTATAATGGGCAACTAGGTGTCGAAGTGACCTAGAATGCTGAGCCTGGGATCAGGAAGACCTGAGTTCAAATTCACACACTTAGCTGTGTGACCCTAGGAAAGTCATTTAACCACTGTCTGCCTCAGTTTCCCCAACAGTGAAATCAGGATTATAGTAGTACACAGGGTTGTTGTAAGGATCAACTGAAATGTTTATAAAGTGTTCAAATATTAAATATTAAAGCACTAGTAAGTGTTAGGTATTATCTATTACTAATTTATTATTTTAATTTTGACTACTACTACTATTACTGTACCAGAGGTCCCTAGACCCTATAAAGAAACAGCACCCACTTTGAAGTTTACCCTCTCTTTTTCCCTTTCCTTTCCTTCCCAAGTCCTTGAGAGTCTGATGGAGGTAATTCAGGACTGAGAAAATAGTTTCAAGAATGGCTGAGGTAGCTGCTTATTTTGCAGAGCAGCAAGAGAATCCCATACCCCTGGCCATGGTGGCTCCAACCATGTCCCTCACTGTGGCCAGGCTGCTGCCACTCAAGGTGGTTTTGGGGTTTTCCCCCATCTGTGCCCAGAGACCAGCAGCAGTGGATGCAGACACTTGCCTTCTTGGGCCAGTGTGAGCTGGTCTTTGAGACTGAGCCACAGTCCTTAACAGTTCTGGCAACAAAGGTGGCTTTTATCGTGGACAGATTGGGAAAGGGGTGGAGGCACTCTGGCAGACGTGGACCACGACCGGGGTGGGGAAACCGCAACTTTGCCTCCCGGTGCTAAATATAGAAGGCACCAGATTTAGAGTTTGCAAACAGCCTTGGCAGTGTAGGAACAACAGTGTTTAGCACCTAATTCAAAAAGATAGAATAGATTTAATTTAATTAAAATTTTTTTAATTTAAAAGATTTGTTTTCTCTCTCTTCCATCTCCCCACAGTGGGAAAAGAAAAAAAGAAAAAGAAAACTCGAAACAAATGTGTATAGCTTAAACAAATAAGCAAGCATAGTTAAATTAGGAAATTTTTCAGGTGACTGACGGGTTAGTTCTTTCCCCACCCCACCCTCTGGAGGACTCTCCAGCAGTCCTCCCAGGGGTCTCCATTTTGCCCCCTTCCCCCATCAGGAAAGTGTCCCACCTGTCCCTCAGTTAAGGACACACTTTATACCTCTTAGCCCAGGTGCAGTTTTTTGTATTTGTCCCCCGGGGAAAAAAAATCATACTGCATCTGCATCCTGTCCTGGGCAGTTCTTATGGAGGAGGGGAGCCCCCTGCTGGGGAGCAATCAGAAATTTAGGGGACAGTTTCTGGATTCTTTGGGGGTGGGGGACACTGCAGGTTACATCTCCCACCAAGCTGAGACTTCTGCAGGAGAATAGACCTGAATAGCCTGTGTAACCAAATCTAATAGAATGTAATCTCCTTGAAGGCAGGGACTGTTTCATTTTTATCTTCACATCTCTAGCCTGAGACACTGCTTGTCATTTTGTAGGTGCTCAATGATTATTGTGTTGAGCTGGATTGAGTTCTGCCACTTAAAAGCCTTCTCAGAAGAGAAAAAAAAAACCAGAGCTGGTGAAAGTATTTTTATATAAGATAAAGGACCACTTACAAGAGTGTCCTCTGTCTGATGACTTGGCAGCCTTAACTGATCTGACTGGACAGCTGAAGGATTTGCCTTTAAGTCAAGAAGAGGAGGTGGCCTCAGGACTGGAAAGATGACATGGAGCCCCTAGCCAGGGGTGAGGAACCTTTGGCCTCAAGGCCTCATGTCTAAATCAAGTCAAAGGGCCACACTTGAGGACCTAGAGGGCCACATGTGGCCTCGAGGCTGCAGGTTCCCCACCTCTGCAGCCCCTACAGCTGGACATCAGCAGAGGACACTCCCCTAAGGAGTGGCAAAGAGTACTATGACCTCTGCTCCTATCTTGGCACCCTAGTTTATGGCCACTAGACAAGGGAATCCTAAGGAAGATGAGAGATCCCAGAGATGGGGGAGGGAGAAGCTAGCTGGAGAACTCAATATATGGGCAGACAGAGCTTGCCAGGATCTGTACTTCCAGTGTGAAGAGGGAGGAAGCAGGAAATCACATGGGCCAGTGGTATAGGGAAAGATGTCCTAAGGCTACAGAGAATGCATTTATTTCCCTCTGGTTATACTCTGGGGAATATTAGTGTGGACCAGAGCCAAGGGAAGGATGCTCCCCTAGCAAATGACTTTTAAGTTCAAGCCTCCACCTAGGGTTGGCAGACCTTGAAAACTAAAGAAAACAGAGAAGCCCTCCCTGCAGAATCCTTACGGTACAAAGGAGAAGACAGGATAATTGCAGTGGCCATTAATGCACATGGGCCCCCCAGGAGGGGGACAAGAAAAAAAAACCCCAGTAGAAAATGTCAGATAGGGACAGACTGAGGTAAGGCCTTTATTGATGTAGAAACTTTGGGGATAGATCAGCACTGACCCAAGGTGACAAGTAGGGAGAAACAATCGAAGAGTCAGCTAGAAAGTCATCATTCCCACTGGGGACAAAGTGAGAGCTCTCAAATACCCGAACACATCCAGACATACACACACACACACACATACACACACACACACACACACACACACACATTCTCTCTCTCTCTCTCTCTCTCTCTCTCTCTCTCTCCTCTAACGGAGTCAGTATAGTACAGAAGATAGCACTGATTTTTAGATATAGAGAATTTAAATGTCAATTTTGCTACTTACCTGTGTGACCTTGTAAAAAAATCTAAAACCTCCCTGATCTTCAATTTTCTCATCGATAAAATGAGGGAATTAGATTAGGTGATTTCTAAGGGTCCTCCCAGTTCTATATCTATAATCCCATGGACCTCCCTTGGGGTGGTGTATGAGTATATATGTATGTGTGGAGGGGGAGGATATGTGTGTGTGTGTGTGTGTGTATGTGTGTGTGTGTGTGTGCAGATGCTATTGGGTCAGGAAGGCAGTAATATTTTTTAAAAGAACACCACCTTCTCCTATACTCTGATGCTATCTTAAAAAAAGTTTCTCCTTTATTTGACCTATTAAGCTTTGGTTTGTATTCACCATGGAGCTCCCCAGCCCCTTCCAAATAAATGGAGTTAAGAATTGCAGCACAACCTTGCCATCTGGTTTAAAAGGGTTTTCTTCCTCTTCCTCTTCTTCCACCTCCTCATCGTCTTAATCAGCACTGAAGGTGCCATCTGGCAAGTTACAGACTCTTCCTCCTTTTCCCTTCCTCTCCCTCTCCCATCTCTCCCTCTCTCCATCTCTCTCCTCTAAACCTTCTCCCTCCTCCCTATCCCTCCTGGGCAAGGTTTGCTCATGGAACTGTAGCATACTCCTACCATTCTTGTCTCTGTGAAGATTCCATAGCACCGACGTCATCCTGTTCCCCTGGCAGGCCACCTTCTGTGGTAGTGCTGCCATCCACAATTTGGAAGCTGGTCTCATCCTTGTCCTGGAAATAGGCTTACTGACTTCCTAGCACCCAACCATAAGGATTTATGTACCTCTTATGCTGGGAGATGGCACCTGCAACTTTTCCCAACTGATCTCCATCACTAAATAGCAGAGGGACCCCATCGTGAGGGGTCCTACTGGTTTACCAGAGTTGAGACTCTGACTGCCTTCTAAAGTCTGCTCAGGGCATTAAATTCCAATGCAGATGAATGGTCCTAATCCCACAATACTAGCTACACTTTCCCCACCAACCAGGAAGAGATTAAAGATAAGGTTACCTTTAGGTGGCATAAACCAAAATAACAGTGGGAGAGTCTGAACCTCTGGGCTTGTGTTTAAGCTGTCCTATTTTGTTATGGTAGAGCCTTGGTTAAGCCTTAGAAGTAGGCCAGCTGGAAACCCATGTGGGACACCTTTGTGTGGCTTTCCCTGTTTATCTTTGTTCCCTGGTGATAGGAAGGTTTCAAGAGTTAGATTGTACAGTAAGCTGCTTTTAGGTCATAGGCATAAAATACACCCCCTTTCCTCAAGTGATGCCTGCCAGGTAGGGAGGCATCACCTCATCACCATATGCAGATGATGCATATTCCTGCCAGTCCCTATGCAATGGAATGGGACATACCTACCAGAGCTGTGATAGTCAAGAGGGCTTTTGATGGACAGTGATGACTGTGTGCCCCAAGGTCAGTTAGGTCTGTATCCTCATCTGCAGCTTCTGAACCCTTCCCTACTCTCCAGCACCTGACTGTGCCAGAGGCTCCAGGACCCTAGCCTCTGAGGCCAAACACTGGCACTTCTCACTTCTCACCCTTCTTCAGATCTCTCTCCTGAAGACACCACACTGGTTGCCATACTATCCCCTGACCATGCCACCAATTGCACCCTCTCACTGAGGTACCCACTAAGCTATTTGTACCTTCAGAGATTTAATATTCCTTGGTGCCCCCCAATAACTCCAAAGGAAAGCCTACACATTAATTCTTCCCTGGGATAGTCATGGGGAGAGCAGTGGAAGAAATTCTCTTGCAACAACAGCTGCCAAGGACCTTTGACACCTGTTTCTGCCAGTCTCCATGAAAGGAGTGGGACATAACTGCCAGGCTCTTCAAGAGGTCTGTTTCCATGTGAGAGCTGTTCCAAAGGGACACTGAGTGCCATTCAAAAAAAGCCCAGCTAACCTCCATTTCCTGCTCTATTGAGGGAGTTTTCTAGCTAAGCTGGACCTATTTGCTGATACCTCTTGGCATCAGTCTTCATGGATGGGAAACTGTTCCAGGGTCTGGACCTGCTCTTTCTGCAGGTTGCTGGTGCTAGAATGGTGGCTTATGCCAGGAAACTGCTGCTCTTACAGTCTGTGCAGACAGCCTGAAGCTCTTGGCTGAGTCAGGAGGGGGCCACTATGGCCAGCTTGGGAGAGACAGAGAAAGGGATGTCAGCAGCTGCCATAAAAGGAAAGAGGCTTTGGCGAGACAGGTTGAGACATAAACCGTCAGCTCCTCTTCTCTTTCTGCCTTCACCCACCTGATCTAGCATTGAGCCCAAAGCCTGAGTCTCTGTGCCAGGAACAGTTATCTGTTGGTCTCAGTCCTTAACCTGGATATCTGGATTTCAGTTTCTTCTTCATTCACCTCCTCATTAGGACCCTGTCCCCTCTGCCTCAGGCTGGGATTGCCCTTTCCTGCCCAGCTGTTTGCTTAATCACCTACACGTGTCAGCCCAGCCTCAGGCACAAAGTGACAACTGCTTGGCCCCCCTCCTCCCCACTTGGCTTGCCAGCTGCCCAGAGCCACTGGCTTCCTCATTAGCAACCTGGCAGTGTCCTGGCCAGCTTGTTCTGCTTTCTGCTGTGGGCTCTTCAGCATCTCCTATATGCCAGAATGTCGTGGTTAGCTCTTTGGTCAAACCCTAGACCACACCAAGATGTTGCTCTAGGCAGTGGCAGAGTCACCCTTTCTCCTGAAAAGGGATGATTGGATGGAGTCCACTCTGTGTCCATGACTGTATCTACCTTTAGCATCTTGCATGTGCAGAGACCTAGGATTGGCTGGCCGCATTATGGCAGTGTTCAGCTTCTGGTTATGACAACTGGAGTTTGTATATTAACTTAAGGTTTACAAAGCATTCTCAACCCCACAAGGTAGGTTGTGCAAATATTATTCTCCTGATTTTATAAAAGATGAGATTTGGAGAGGCTAAGCTATTTGCCAATGGTCCCACAGTTAGGAAGTAAGATTTGAACCCATGTCTCCTGAGACCTGGTCCAGCACTCGTTCCCAGACAGGCCTTTCTATGGCTATCTTTCATTGCCATGAGGTTGTTTCCCCCTATTTCTCTTCCCATTTGATGCATCTACTTTTTTTAAAAAAATTGAATTATTGATTGTTAACAGAAAGGACAGATGTGTCCTTTAACTTTGAGAGCATGGTATTGATAGTTGTATGGATCCTTTATAATTGTGCCATCTCCCGCTGGTTGTGCTGCATCCACTAAGGCCCGGGCACAATGACTAAGTGGCAGATCAATGTGGAGGAGTGTAATGACGAGCTCTTTGACCAGCAGCTGGACTCTGGGGATGGTCATACTCCGCTCTGCCCTCTGCTGGCTGCTCTTAGACATAGTCAGCCTGCCACGTGATGTAAATGGCTGGACAAATGCTACTTGGGGCAGGGGCAGCCGGCCTGCCTAATAGCATTTATAGTTAGCTAAAGCTTATATAGGATTTACGACAAACTTTCTCCACAACTACTCTGTGAGGTGTTACTATATCCAAATCACCTGACTCCAAGTTGAATGCTCTTTCTACTACTACTACCACATAGGCCACAGCTCGATGGGCAGGGGGTCTTAAACTGAGGTTGCAGACAGATTTCAAGGGCCCTGTAAACTTGGATGGGAAAAAGTGACTTTTTAATTTCTTTTTTTTCTTTTTTTTTTTAATTAAACAAATGCTTTATTAACTTCTGGTTTACATCATTCATTTCCACCAGATTATGAGTTACATTTTCCCCCTATTTTTTCCTTACCCACCACCCCAGAATAGCAGTCCCACCAGATATCCCCTCATCCAATCTGCTCTCTCCCATATCTTCTCCCATATCCCCTTCGACTTTGCCATTAGGGTAAGGTGAATCTCTGAGCCCCACTGCCTGGACATCTTATGAAACATTTAATTTTAAAACTTCGATTTTCAGATCCATTCCCTTTCTCCCTTGTCACCCACTCCCTCTGAGAAGATAAGCAATTCAGTATGTGTTGTACATGTATATCTATGCAAAACATTACCATAGTAGATATATTGTAAAAGACTGCTTATATTTCCCTCCCACCTGTCTCACCTCCCACCTGGTCCATTCCCTATTTTGATCCTGTCCCTCTTTGATAGTGGGTACTTCTAACCTCCCCTCTCCCCAGAATGCCCTCCCCTTCATCATCCCCCCTCTCATCCCCCTTTCCCCTACTCAGGAGAGTGAGTGAGGGTAAGATATTCCATTTAGTATGTATGTGATTCTCTCCTTGAGCCAACTTCAATGAGAATATGCTTTTGCCTTTTTGCCTTCCTGTTCTTCCCCTCCCCTGCAACTACTTCCCCTTGCCTCTTCTACATGAGATAGTTTGCCCTACCCTGTCTCTCTCCATCTCCTCTTGCCACTTTCCTCTCTCACCTCTTGACTTCACCCCTTAAGAATCATCCCTTCCTTGGGGTGGCTAGGTGGCGCAGCGAGCAGAGAGCCAGCCCTGGAGCCAGAAGGACCCAAGCTTGGATCTGGCCCCAGACACCCAACACACAAACAAAAACCCAGCCATGTGAACCTGGGCAAGTCACCCAACCCCACTTGCCCTCCAAAAAAAAAATAATAATCATCCGTTCCCATCAAATTCAACCTGTGCCCTCTATCCATGTATACCTGTGAACATATGCCATGTACCCTTCTTCAATTATTTTCATAATGAGAAAGGTTTCATCAAACACAGTTATTGTTTTTCCATGTAGGACTGTAAATAGTCCAACTTTGATAAGTTCCTTTTGATTTCTTTTCCTTGATTACCTTCTCAAGCATCTCTTGCTTCTTGTGTCTGAATGTCAAATTTTCTATTCAACTCTGGTTTTTTCCTCAAGAATGCTTGAAAGTCCTCTATTCCACTGAATGACCATATTTTCCCCTGAAACAAGATACTCAGTTTTGCTGGGTAGGTGACCCTTGGGTTCATTCCCAGCTCTTTTGCCCTCTGGAATATCATATTCCATGCCCTTCTATCCCTCAATGTGGAAGCTGCCAGGTCCTGTGCCATTCTGATTGTGTTTCCACAATATTGAAATTGTTTCTTCCTGGCTGCTTGTAGTATTTTCTCCTTGATCTGGGGATTCTGGAACCTGGCTATAATATTCCTGGGAGTTTTCTTTTGGGGATCTTTTTCAGGAGGTGATCTATGGATTCTTTCAACCTCTATTTTGCCCTCTGGATCTAAAACATCAGGGCAATTTTCCTTGAGAATTTCTTGAAGGGTGATTTCTAGGTTCTTTCTTTGATCATGGCTGTCAGGTAGTCCAATAATTTTTAAATTGTCTCTCCTGGATCTATTTTCCAGGTCAGTGGTTTTTCCCATGAGATATTTCACATTGCCTTCTATTCTTTCATTTGTTTGGATCTGTTTAATAGTATCTTGATTTCTCATAAAGTCACTAGCTTCCATTTGCTCCAGTCTAACTCTGAAGGAATGAATCTCCTCAGTGAGCTTTTGAGATTCTTTTTCCATCTGGCAAATTCGACTTTTTAAGGCATTCTTCTCCTCATTGCCTTTCTGAGCCTCTTTTGACATTTGAGTTAGTCTCTTTTTTAAGGTGTTATTTTCCTCAGTCAGGCTGTTGACTGTCATTTCATACTTTTCTTGCATCTTTTTCATTTCTCTTCCCAAATTTTCCCCCACTTCTCTTATCTGCTTCTTAAGGTCCTCTATGGCCTGTAGCCAGCTTGTATTTTCATTTGGGGCTTTTGGTGCAGGAGTTCTGACCTCACAGTCCTCCTCCATGCTTTGAGCCTCTTTGCCCCTAAAATAGGAGTCCAATGTTGAACTTTTCTGTTTATTTTGTTTCGTTTGCCTAGGCATATTGCCACTTAATTACTTGATTTGGGGGCTTGTTGCCACAGTAGGACTCTGCCACCAGACAGGGGAGCTTCCGCCCAAATGTGGGGTCTTCACAACTTCCGCCAGTTGGGTAGCCTCTGTAAAGCCTCCACCTGCACTGGCAAGTTGGATACCCACCCCAAACTTCCCCCCTAGACCACAATCCAGATCCAGGCAGTTTAAAGCAAAAGCGATTAACCCCCAGACTGATTGCTGGATCTTCCTACAGTTCACAGAGCAGGAGCTAGAGCCACTACTGACGCAGCAAAATGGCTTCTGTGCAGCTGTTTCTTCAGCAGCTTTTTGCCCCCAGGGGAGGAAGCCACATGTTCCCCAAATACTGGTCCCAAAGTCCATAGGGCACTAACTTCTCACTTTGTCCTAGGCATATTTGTGCTGATAATTCTGGAATCGCCACAATTGCTGGTGTTCTGGGGTTCCACCAGCTGGCTGAAGGCCCAGCCGCCCTGGGGCTAAAACCTCGGACCTGGGCTCGGCTCTGTGGGCTGCGCTGTCGGTTCCCAGCGCGCTGTGCTGCCTGCTCTCAGAGCGCTACCCTGGCTGCTCCCTGCAGGGCTGCTGGGCTGTCCTCAGCCGGAGGTTAGCTTCTCTGTGCTGTTCTGTGGGTGCTGTGGCTCCAGAAGTTGTTTGGAGCTCCCTTTCACATTGTTTGAAATTTGTGTGGGGCAGAGCACATTGGAAATGCTATTTCTACTCCGCCATCTTGGCTCCGCCTCGACTTTTTAATTTCAATATAATTGGTATCCTTGGTAATCTTAAGTACTTTTTTTTTTTTGCATTTAAAAATGTTATTCTGAGAAGGGGTCCATAGATTTCACCAGACTGTCAAAGGGGTCCACAATATACTAAAGGTTTAAGAACCTCTGGACCAGTAGATGGAGCACTAGATTTGGAGTCAGAAAGACCTGAGTTCAAATCCTCCCTCAGATACTTAGTAACCATGTGACCCTAGGCAAATCACCTAACCCAGGGGTGGGGAACATGCGGCCTTGAGGCCACATATGTGTAGCCTTCCAGGTCCTTGGGTGCAGCCTTTTGACAGTTTTATAGAACAAATCCTTTTATTAAGGGGGCTTGTTCTGTGACGCTTGGATGAATCAAAGGGCTGCACTTGAGGACCTAGAGGACCACGTGTGGCCAAGGTCACAGGTTCCCTGTCCCTGACCTAACCTGTGTCTGCCTCAGTTTCCTCGTTTGTATAATGCAGGGAGGATAATAGCATCAACTTTAGAAGGCTGTTGTGGAGATAGAATTCGACAATATATGTAAACCATTTTGAAAACCTTAAAATGCGCTTTAAATGTTAGCTGGCATTATTACAATGGTAATTGTTCTGTGACCAAATGCAGCTTTTCCTGGCTCCCTTTCCTACCCCAACTACATTACAGTTATAGCAGGTTCCCTGGGCTCCTGCCTCCCTGAGTTTTTCCTGTTCAGCCATAGCTGGAGCGCTGCACTCCTCCCCCTCCAGTGAAGGGGGAATGGGAATATCTTTGGAGGAAACCACGATTGTCCTTCATCCAGTTCATTCCCAGCACTTGCCTTGGTACCAGCCAAGAGAAGAGTTTTGAGCTTAGATGCAGCCCTAGGGAAGGACAGAGAAAGGAGTATTCCATACTCCTGAGGCCTGAGGGGACGGCAACCCAGAATGGGTAACTCAGAAACACTCCTAAGAGTAGCAACCCCTCTCCTGCTGCTGCTCCCACAGCCTGACTCTGAAATGCTCCTCCTCATTACTGAGAGTCCTGAAGCATGGATCCTCAAAGTCTCCAAGCATCCCCTCTCCTCCAGCACAGCTCCAGGGGCCCTCCAGAGCTAGAGGGGATTGCCACCTTCCAGCAGCTGGAGGAGAGAACACACAGCTGCTTGGACTCTGGTGCCCTGCTCCCTGTCATTGTACTGAGTGGGTAACTAGGGAGAGCTGGAGTGGGGTGGGGGAGCTAGGAGGAGGGAGAGAAGGAGAGCGGACAGCCCCTCCTCCCTCATTCTGTATGCTGCAGCTGTGCTATACACCACAGAAATGAATGAAATCTTAATTACAACTCAGCCCCACTTGTTAGTGTCTCTGGCAGCTGAGAACGCCTTGAGCCAGGGAGATGAGAACCCAGTTAGAGGCAGGGATGCCTAGGGGGCTAGAATTCAGGCCACCTGAGTTCCATTTCTATATTGACTTGGATTGGTGACTTTGGGTCACCTCCTCCCTTCTCTCTCCATTTCAATTTGGATCTCAGTTATAGAGCCGAGAATCTTGCCTTTCCCTAGACATGAGGAAATCCAGACATGTTGAGCAGAAATCTGGAAGCTGTGGGGAAGGGCCAATGTCCTTATGAATTTCTTTACTCTCCTTTGCCCTGGCCATCAGGTCCTTTATGCGTACAGAAGATAACAAAAGCAAAACATGGGAGAGTAAGGTGAATGTAACTATAAGATAAGTGATTAAATAAACCAGATGCATCTAAATCCAGAGATTCTGATGACTTGATTTTTAGGTTACTTAAGGAATCTAGTCACTCCTAGTTGATTTAAGAATATATAAAGGTGCCTGAAGGTTGAACAAAAGGAGAGGAAGGAGGAGCAAAAATTACTCCTGAAATTATAAAACCATCAGCCTGATTTCTAAGGATCATAGACTACAAGGAACCTAAGAGGCCATTTGCTCCAGCTTTCTTATTTTTAAGTTGAGGAAACTGAGACCAAGGGGGTTAAGTGATTTGTCTAAACATCAGATGTGGGATTTCAACCCTGGTCCTTTGACTCTAAGGCCATTGTAATTATTCTTTGTGACTCCGTTTGGGGTTTACTTGGCAAGATTTTGGACTAGTTTGCCATTTCCTTTTCCAACTCATTTTATAGATGAGAAAACCAAGGCAGACAGGGTTAAGTGACTTGCCCAGGGTCACACAGCTAGCAAGTGTCTGAGTCCAGAACTGAACTTAGGAAGATGAGTCTTTCTAACTCCAGGCCTGTTGCTCTATCCACTGCTACACCTACCTGCCATTTCTTTACCTGGAAAAATCCTGAGCAATGATAGAACTAACTGTTAGGGCGGGGTATGTCAACTAGTACAGGGAATATTTTTACCACAGCTCCTTCCAATAAATTTAGACACAAAAGTATACATCCTTATTCAAAATTCATTCATAAAACAGCTGATTCCTCCCTTCTCCCCTCATTCTGCTTCTTACCACCCTGAGTTCTCAAGGACTAGTAGGCGTGGAAGGTGAGGGGTTAGAAGGAGGAAAGGTTACCCATAAAATGTCTAGATGCCTTACCAAGATGGTTTGGGTTTGTTCTAGAATAGGTATTTTTAACCTTTTGTGTGTATTTTATGGTCCCCTTTAACAGTATGGTGAAATTGATTAACAGGATAATATTTTTAAATGCATAAAATAAAACACATAGTATTACAAAGGAAATAAATTACATTGCAACATTAAATATGTCATATTTAATTATATGTGTGATATATCATGTTTATTATATTGTTATAGTATTAAAATATTGATTAGCTAAATATAATAAAAAACGAACAAGTTCATGGGGTCCACGTTAAGAATTCCTGCCCTGTAGCAGGGGTGGCATCCAGCAGAGTTCCTTACACCCAGTAAGTATTTAATAAAATATTTGCTTTTTAAATCGAGTTGAATACAATCAATTTGGGGGTCATCTGCCTTAATGAAGGAAGTTGTGCTTCAGAGAGTCCCCAAATAAGCAGATAAGAAGTTTCCTTTGGTTTGGGGATTATTGATTTATTTGCCGCCCAGTTGCTTTTCCTAATTGTATTAGCCTTGGGCTATTGCTAAATCTACTCCCCTGTCCAAAGTATTGGATGATCCCAATAGAAAGTCTGGGATTAAAAATTGATTATAGTTAATCTACATACATATTGGCTCACATTTACCTATGGTTTATAAAGCATTTTCATTTTAGTTTTCTGAAATAGGTAGGCAGGAATCCCTCTTCATGGGGAAAGGGGGTGCCCCAATTTTACAGATGAAGGCACTAAGGCTCCCATAGACTGACTTGTCCATACTTACACAGCACTATTAATTGATGGAACTGGGACTTGAACTCAAGATGTCTGCCTGGATTTGAGAGATCTGGGTTTGAGTCTCTTGCCACTTATTAGTTCTATGACATTAGTGAAATTGCTTGACCTCTCTGAGCCTTGGTTTCTCCATCTGTAAGATGTGGGTGATCAGACTAAATCACCTCTAAGATTCCTTTCAACTCTAAATCCTTCAATGATATGACTAAGTCCAATGCCCTTTTCACAACACAATGCTGCCATTCATTCATTCATTCACTCATTCATTCATTCATTCATCATATACTATATGCAGAGGGTTATATTATGGGGAAATACCAAAATGGATATGACACAACACAATTCCTGTCCTTCAGGAACCCACACAAATTACTATAACACAAAATGAAACACAACAAATGCCTTGAAGAGGGACAAAGGTCTATGAGGTTTTTATTTTTTTGCTTTTTGGAGGTGGGAAGGCAGGGCAATTGGGGTTAAGTGACTTGCCCAAGGTCACATGGCTAGTAAGTGTTAAGTGTCTGAGGTCGGATTTGAACTCAGGTCCTCTTGACTCCAGGACCAGTGTTCTATGCACTCTGCCACCTAGCCACCCCTAATTGTGCCACCTCACTGCCCCATCTACGTGTTTTAAGAAAGATAAATTTCTTCTGACTATGGAGATCAGGGAAGTCTTTATGGAGAAAATAAGCTTTCTGGTACTAAGGCCCAATCACATCATGTTACTGCTCAAGAACTGTCAGCAGCTTCCTAATGCTTTTAGTAGTTTTCAGTTGTGTGACCTCATTTTTTGGGGACGGGTTCTTAGCAAAGATACTGGAGTGGTTTGCCATTTCCTTCTCCAGCTCATTTGACAGAGGAGGAAACTGAAGCAGACAGGGTTAAGTGACTTGCCAAAGGTCACAAAAGAAGTAAATGTCTGAGTCGAATTTGAAGTCAGTTAAGATGAGTTTTCCTGATTCCCAACCCAGGTCTCTATACACTGCGCCACCTAGCCACCCTTCTTTATTGCCTATAGGGCCTAATACAAATCCTTTGTAGCTTGCCATGTAATTAAGGCCCTCCCCAAACTTGGTTCAAAACTGCCTTTTCAGCCTTACTTTACATATTCTATGTTACAGCCAAGCTAGCTGTTTCCTACCTCTCTTCATTCCCTAGTCCTTATACCTGCAACATCCATTCATCCCTGTCTTTTGAAATCTTTCTCTTCCTCCAAAGCCCAACTAAGGAAGCAGCTTCCTCATATAGCCTCCCCTCATCCCTCCAGCTGAAAATGATTATCTCTCTTCCTCAAATTTTCCTTAGAGCACCTTGCCTGGGTCTTTCTTTTGCCTTTATCACATTTTCTCTTGTTTAAAACTTATTTATATGCATATCATACTCCCTCTATTAGATTTAAAACTCCTCCAAGTCTGGAACTGTCATTTTTTCATCACATGTCCTGAACAAATACTAGTTACTCCATGAGTGCTTGTTGAGTTAAATTGGCCCTTGAGCTGGGTAGCATTTCTATCAGAGGGATGGAAAGGGAAGAGAAGGGCATTAAATATATAGGGAAAAATCACCAGCAAAAGCTGGGACATGGAAAATAACAGGATGTTCTTGGCATGGTGTGCAATATAGGTCAGCTAGAAGCATGGAGCACGTGTAGGGGGTGCAGTGTAACATAAGCCCGGAAAAGGAGTTGGCTTATGGAAAAATCACAACCGTCAAGCTAAGGAGTTTGGACTTTATTCCAAATTGGAGTCAGGAAGATGAGTTCAAATCTAGCCTCAGATGCTTATTAGCTTTACATACCTGGACAAGTCATTTAATTTCTGTCTACCCCAGTTTCCTTGAACTGTAAAATGACAACAGTATCTCTCTCCCGGGGTTGTTGCAAGGATTAAAGGAGGTATTTGTAAAGCATTTGGTGCTATCTGGCACATCGGTCCTTAACAGATGCCTGTTTCCTTTTGTCCTTTATTCAGGAGGTAACAAAGAACTACTGATGGTTTGTGAATAATGGAATAACATCATGAGAGCTATGAACCAGGAGGATAGACAGGAGGAAGGGAGGGACCAGAGGCAGAGCAATGTTTGAAAATTATCATTAGAGTTCAGTCAAGAAGCAATGTCTAAAAAAATTAAAGGAGGAGAAGGAGAAAGGGAAGGGGAAAGAGTTAGGAGGAGGGAAAGAGGAGGAGGAGGTGAAGGAGAAGGGGAAGAGGAAGGAGGAGAAGTTAGGAGAAAGAGAAAGAGAAGGGGAAGGGGTAGGGGAAAGGGAAGAGGAAGGAGTTAGGAGGAGGAGGAAGAGAAGAAGGGGAAGGAGGAGGAGGAGGAGGAGGGAGAGGAGGAGGTGGAGGAGAAGGAGGAGGAGGAGAAGAAAGAAGAAAAAGAAGAAGAAGAAGAAGAAGAAGAAGAAGAAGAAGAAGAAGAAGAAGAAGAAGAAGAAGAAGAAGAAGAAGAAGAAGAAGAAAGAGCCTTAGCACAATGCCTGGCATATTGTAGATGCTTAATAAATGCTTATTGATTAAATGAAAGGAGTAGGACAACTGCAAATAATAAAGTTGGATGGAATCCTATCTTTCTATATACAGATCATAGGAAGGCAGATTTAGAGCTGGAAGGAATCTCAAAGGTCATCAAGTCCATTCCTCTCTTTTCACGGATGAGGGAAGTAAGGCCAAGAGAGATTAAGGGATCTGCTCCACATCACACAAGCAGGAAGGGCTTGAGGCAGGTTTTGAAGCCAGGTCCTCCAGACTCCACATCATCCCTCACACCATGCCACTTAGGTAGCTCCCCTCATTTGACAGAAGAGAAAACTGAGGCAGAGAGCTTAAGGGATTTGTCTAAGGCCCAGTGCTCTCCCATGCTAGGAGATATAGCTGGGAATTTGGATGAGTAAGGACTGATTTCTCTGTGGGTTTCCCTTCTCTGGTCCTAGTGTACCCTACCATTAGGTCAGATAAACAGAAGACAGCAGAGAAAATCCCAGGGTACCTTGCCATCAAATGATTGATTTATGATCAGTCTAGCAAATACGTGAAACTTTTTCAAAAAGCCAGCCCACTGCCCCTGCGCAACATTTGGTAGGCTTCTCACCAAAGTAGATTAATTGTTCCAGGTAATGGTACTTTACAGTATAGAATGTAAAACACAGCTGCTACGGAGACGAGGGATTTATGATAATGGCTCATCACCCACAAGGTAATCACACACAACATGTGCTATTTTGTGATTTGAACCAACCGTGCAAGAAGGATATGACGTTAAAGAGCCAGGACTCAATTCAGGGCACCCTTCTAATTGAGAGCCTACTTTAGGGAGGGGGAGCAAGGACTATCAGATTGATCCCTGAGCACCTGGATTTGACTCTTAGCTCTGCTACTTATTACCTTCTCCAAGCCTCAGTTTCCTTATCTGTAAAATGATGAGGTTGGGACCTTTTTGGTCCCTCCCAACTCTAGGATCCAATGTACAAGACCCCTTGCTATGTGCTAGGTGAACTTTTTTTTCACTTTCTTTTAAAAGATTTTTTTTAAAGAATATTTCCATTCCCTGCCCGCCCCCCCCATTACATGTAAAAGCAATTCTTAATATTCAGGATTTTTTTTTTAAGTTTTGAGTTCCAAATTCTATCTTTATCTGTTTCGCTTCTCTCCTCCCTGCTATGGTAAGCAATCTGATGTAGGTTATACCTGTGCAATCATGTAAAACATATTTCCATATTAGTTATTTTGTGGAAGAAAACTCAAGCAAAAAAATGAAAGAAGGAAAGTGGAAAAAATAGTATGTTTTAGTCTGTATTCAGACTCCAAAAGTTCTCTGGAGGTGGATAGCATTTTTCCTTAGGAGTTCTTTGGAATTGTTTTGGATCATTATATTGCTGAGAAGAGCTAAGTCATTCACAGTTGATCATCACAAAATGTTGCTATTACTCTGTACAGGGTTCTCCTGGTCCCGCTCACTTCACTCAGCATCAGTTCATGTAAGTCTTTCCAGGTTTTTCTGAAATCATTCTGCTAGTCGTTTCTTATAGTGCTAGGTGTACTTTTTGCTAGGCAAGACCTGAAGGCTATGCTTGTGTTTTTAAACATAGATTTTAACATAACATTTGTTAAGAGTCATGTAAAGAATAGAGAAGGGGTTCTTACACTGGCCCAGTTAGGAAATTTCATTGTTGGGAGCTGCTGCGCTTTCCCGCCTGTCCCCACTGCCCTAGCTACAGTTACACTGCCCTGGTAACAGCCCCTACAAAATAAACATACAGCACTGATTGGTGAGGCCTAGGGGCATGGTTTGGAGTTAAGGACCTTGTTAAAAGTTTGGGTCAACATCTCTCTGTTTTTTTTCATCCCCTCTGGATCTCAGATCTCTTCCACACTCTAGGGACCATGAACCCAGTCTGTCTTCCATCTCTCTCAAGAAGGCTGAATTAAGAAAGTCATGAAGGGCAAAGATAATGTAAACACAGGCTTCCTCACTTAATTCCAGGATATACAACTCTGGGCGTCCCTTGAAATTTGAAAGAAGTAATTATAGAGCAATTATGCTTTACCTAAGTGGTACAGTGGATGGAGTACTCGGCCTGGAGTCAAGAAGGTTTGAATTCAAATCTGGTAAAGTCACTTAACCTCACTGTCTGCCTCAGTCTTCATTATACCCATGTGTAAAATGGGGATGATGATAGCACCTACCTCCCTGGGATTTTGTAAGGATCAAATGAGATAATATGTGTAAAGCACTTTGAAAACCTTAAAGTGCTCTATAAATGCTAATTGTTTATTATTTTCACACATCACATTTCTGCCCCAAATCTGGGATCCCAGTCAGTTAATAAACTCTTATTGGTTTATTGGTAGATTGATGATCCCAGGTTCTGACCCCCAACAGCACCTGGTGAGGCCAGAAAAAACTAGAGCAGCCAAAATTTTCTTGATTTATCCAGCCACCATCAAACTGAAACAAATGTCACTTCTAGTTATGTGGAAACTTGATCTCAACACCAATCACTATATAATTCTCTGCTTTATTGAAGCAAGCTATATGTGACATTTCTATTCTGATTTTTTGAAAAAAAAATACATTATTTTCTTAAGATTTTTTAAATATTTAATTTAATTGCAAACCATAGTACAGAATCAAAACCCTGGATTTACCTGGCCCATGTTCAATCGTGGGACTATCTCATACAAATCTTTTTGTCTCATGCCCCCTCACTAAGGTTTTTCCTGCTCTCTAAAAAAAAAAAAAGGGGGGTGAAAGTCCAAGCATTTGGGCTAACAAGGCATCAAATATAAGATGTGCTTTATTTTGTCAAGTAGAAAATGCAGAGAACTTTCATCAAAGCCCATAATCAGATGTGCCTTAACTTGGGGTCCACAGATAGATTTCAGGGGGGGAATAAAAATTACATGATTATTTTCACTAATCTTTGGTTTCCTTTGTAATCCTATTTATTTTATTTTATGCATTTAAACAGGACAGCTAGGTGGAACAGTGGATAGAGCACTAGACCGAAGTTGGGAAGACTCATCTTCCTGAATTCAGATCTGGCCTCAGACACTTACATCTATGTGACCCTGGACAAGTTCCTTAACCATGTTTGCCTCAGTTTCCTCATCTGTAAAATGAGCTGGAGAAGGAAATGACAAACCACTCTAATACTTTTGCCAAGAAAACCCCAAATAGGGTCACAAAGAATCTGAAATGATTGAACAATAACATGCATTTAAACACATTATTATGATAAGGGGTCCATAAGATTCACCATACTGACGAAAGGGTCCGTGTCAAAAAGAAGTTAAGAACCCATGTAATACTAATATTGGAAATATGTTTTGCATGACTTCACAAGCATAGTATGGAGCATCATATTGCTGGCCTTCTCAATGGGTGGGGGAGGGGCCAGAGAAAGGAGAGAGAATTTGGAACTCAAAATTTTAAAAGGAATGCTTAAAAAAAAAGAGTTTCAAGCTAAATTCAAATTATATATATATATGTATATATATATATATATACATATATATGTGTGTGTGTGTACATATATTTAAATAAAGTGCTTACACTATTTTATGTTCTGGGAATACAAATAAAATGGCGAAAAAGAAAAAAGATACCATGCCCTAAATAGTCAAGACAATGCTCCCTGTTTATGGCAATCCCTGTTTCTTTCAGGTATCAAAGCAGTCTTCCCCAAGAATTAAGGTACCTCTTCAAGGGGAACAAATTTTGGGCTGTCACAAAATCAAGCAATCTACCCCAATAGGAAATTTTGCCTTCTGCAAGGACTCATACAGAATTCCCAAATTATATCACACTAGCGTTGAGAGTCCCTCTCTTAGGGGAAAGCAAATAAAGACAGTAGTGTGTTGATCTCTTTCCCTGAGAACAGTCTTCGTAACTCATAGTACCAGTGAAGCACACCGTCACAGGACCGTAGACAGTGCTGGAGCTCACTCTTGAAAGCCTTTTGTTAAATTTTCAGGGTGAAAAAATTTTTTTTGATTTATTTGTTTATTTGGAGGACAATTGGGGTTAAGTGACTTGCCCAAGGACCCAAGGCTAGTTTTTGTGTTAAGTGTCTGAGACCGATCTGAACCCAGGTCCTCCTGACTCTAGGGCCAGTGCTCTATTCACTATGCCACCTAGCCACCCCGAAGGGTGAAAATTTTTTACCTCAGAAATCAGCAAATGTTACAAATCAGGGCTTGATTTATTGTTTTATTGATTGTCTAGACTTAAGTGATGGAGAAAATGTTAGTAATCTTATTGAACTTGAAAGTGGATTGAGCATGCCTATTTTCTTTTTTTGGAGGGCAGTTGGGGTTAAGTAACTTGCCCAAAGTCACACAGCTAGGTTTTTGTTTGTGTGTGCGTTAAGTGTCTGAGGTCGGATCCGAACTCAGGTCCTTCTGACTCCAGGGACGATTCTCTACTCACTGCACCACCTAGCCGCCCCTTAGAGCATGCCTATTTTCTAGAGAGCTGGTTGTTAAACATTTACTAGCACATTCCTGGATGAGAGGAACATCAGAGGTCACCTAGTCTCACCCTCTTTCTTTTACAGAAACTGAAGTCGGAGCAGTCAGTTCACCTGCCCAAGGTCAGAGAAATACCAACTAGCTGAGCCTGGGTTCTTGAATTCTGAATTCAGTACACTTACTGCCATTCCACACTGGTGGGTTTGCTCCTCCATACTGTGGCTCTGCCCTTTGCTCCTCTTCAGCTCCAGTTCCCGATATGTCCAGGAGCAACTCTGCTTGCTTTGTTACTTACCCTCTCTAGCACCATCTTTGACTACTGCCATCTCTGGGGACATGAGTTTCCTGTTGTTTTTTGTGTTGTTTCAGTTATGTCTGACTCTCATGACCCCACTAGGGATTTCCTTGCCAAAGTTACTGGAATGGTTTGCTATTTCATTCCTCAGCTCATTTTACAAATGAGGAAACTGAGGCAAAGAGGGCTAAGTGACTTACCCAGGGTCACACAGCTAGTAAATGTCTAAGGCCTGATTTGAACTCAGGTCTTCCTGACTCTAGGTCCAGCACTCCATCCACTGTAGCACCTAGCTGCCTAAACCCCCCTAGGATCATGCTTCCCTGGGTCTGCTCTCTGGATGTTTCCCCTCTCCTTCCTCCATTTCTTAGCTTTGGTTCTCAGTGTCTCTGCTGTGCCTTTTCAAAGACTGAGTCTAGGGGTGTGCTGTAAGCTCTCCAGAAAAAGAAAGGGATTTAATATGCATTATTACATTTTTCTCTGTCAAATCTATACCACAGCTGTCAAACATGCGGCCTGGCAGGATCTTGGGGCCCACAATCCTCTGGAGTGTGGAACCAGATTTAAATGTAATAGGGGAATATTTAACAAAATAAATAAAAATACAATAAAACATAGGCAATATTACATTTTAAAGTTGTCAATATATGGCCTGTAAGGATCCTTGTGGGCAGCTGGGTGGCACAGTGGATAAAGCACTGGGCTTGGAGTCAGGAAGACTCATCTTCTCGAGTTCAAATCCAATCTCAGACACTTACTAGCTGTGTGACCCTGGGCAAGTCACTTAACCCTGCTTGCCTCAATTTCTTTATCTATAAAATGAGCTGGAGAAAGAAATGGCAAAGCACTCCAGTATCTTTGCCAAGAAAACCCCAAATGGAATCAGGAAGAGGCAAACTCTGGACCTATGAAATCACAAATCTTTGAAGAATTGACAAATAATGGGATATGAGAACACACCTCTCTATTCCTTTGCAGAGGCAAGGGAAGAGGTCCACAAGGGTAGAAACTGCATATATTGTCAGATTTTTTTAATGTATTGTTCGATTTTGCTGAATTTTTTTTTCTTTTTATTAAAAAAATTCTTGTTATATGGATTTGCTCTGTGAGAAAGGGAGGAGGAAGGATATAAGGGAAAATTTAGGGGGTATAAAAATAGAATATGTCAATAAAATATTTTTTAAATAAAAAAGACTGTTTCCATGAACCACTATGGCTAGAAAACCTGCATCATCTGATAGCTGGCCCTCAGGTAAATGAGCCTTTCTAGAGTCAGCAAAGTTGGGCCTCAGATGACAGACCCACTGAGGGCCCATGCTCAAAATCGTGTCTTGGTAGAGTCTGAAAAGGCATACACTCAGCTGGCATGGCCTGCAGGACCCAGGGTCACTTCCAAGACACAATAGGCTTCAGGGTAGGACTTAAATGAAGAAATGAGGCATAACAAATACAAAATCTAAGATAAAGAATGAGAGAAAAGCTTACAGTCACTGTGCCAAGAATGTGCTCAGAGAGAACCTGATAAGGTTCGAATCCCTTAATAGTAACACTTTGTTTACAAGGCTACAAAGGAAAAAAAGGAAATATACCTTTATTAAGCACCTACTATGTATCATTTGTTCTTTGTAATTTTACAACATTCTTTTTTTCTTTTTTATAAAAATAAGTGTTTTTTTACGTCACTATAATTTCCCCCAACATCCCTCTCTTTCTCACTTCCAGAGAGTGTCCCATATAACAAATAGTATTTTAAAGGAAAGAAAGAAAGAAACAGAGGAGGAAAAAAACCCAGCATAAATGATCTTTCAAAAAAAATTTAAAGTACATACAATATAGAGCATCTTTAAACTGGTCCTGCCTCTGCAAAGGGATGGGGTGGGTCTGTCTTCTTTTATTTCTTCTTTTGGGTCAACTTGTTCTTTATATTTGCAACAAAAGTTTTCTATTGTTTTGTGGTTGTTGTAGTCATTCTGTAAATTGTTTTCCTGGTTCTGCTCACTTCACTTTATATCAGTTCATGTGAGTCTTTCCCTGATTCCCTTTATTCATCATATTTGTTATTTCTTACAACACAGTAATATTCTATTATGTTCATGCACCGTAATTTATATAGGCATTCCCCAATCAATGGATGAAAATGGGATTTTTAGGCTATGGAGATGATCAGCCTCAGAGATGAGATCTGCTATCAGTGAAGTAGAGAGGAAGGGGTAGGGATATGCTGTCACTGACTTGAGAATGGTTCCAAAGCCAATTGTTAAATTTTCAGTGTGAGCATTTGTACTTCAGAATTTGCAAACTGCAAATCAGGACTTGATTTATTGCTTTGTTGATTTTCTAAACTTACGAAAGTGATTGAGAAAATATTAATAATGCAGATTAATGGGGTGGCTAAGTGGCGCAGTGAATAGAGCGCCGGCCCTGGAATCAGAAGGACCTGAGTTCGGAGCCGGCCTCTGACACTTAGTCCACACAAACAAAAACCTAGCTGTGTAACCTTGGGCAAGTTACTTAACCCCAATTGCCCTAAAGGGGCGGCTAGGTGGCGCAGTGAGTAAGAGCGCCGGCCTCAGAGTTTGGATGACCCGAGATCAGATCCGGCCTCAGAAAATGAGCACCCACGCATAAATAATGACTAGCCGTGTAACCTTGAGCAAGTTACTTAACCCCAATTGCTTTAAAAAAAATGCAGATTAAGTTTAAAGTGTGTCATGTGTACCTCCAACTCCCAGAGTCAATTGTTAAACATTTAACCAGCCCACCATGGGGAGGGGGTACTCAGACCTATGAAATCACAGATCTTTCAAATATTGACATAAATATAATTTCAATTTACAATCAACATTAAAAATTTTTCTGAATCCAGTTTTTCTTTGACACATTCAGAAGTCTTTTTTTATATTCCAAAATAGAGTAGAATAAATAGCTTATTAATGAGGCATGATCAAAGAGATTAGTTTTCTTTTCCTCACTTCCTTTCACTCCCATCTAGGAATTGTATCAATTAGGAATCATAGATTGAGAAATGTAAGAGATCTTAGGGGCAGATGAGGAAACTTAAGCCTGGGGAGGTCAAGTGACTTGTCTAATATCACACAAGTAGTAGGCATCAAAGGCAGGACTTGAACCGAGGTTCTCTGACTGAAGATTCAGTGCTCTTGGGGATGTGGGTCCAAAAAATAATATCTCTCTCAAGGCCCAGACAGTTACCATCCTCCCACGCATCCAACAATGGAGAGATCACTAAATGTCACTGCTTGGACGCCATCTTTAGAATCTGATTCATCACAGAGATCTCCATTGAGTATCAACTCTAAGCTCTTTGTTGCTGTTCAGTTATTTTGCAGCCACGTCTAACTCTTTTTTTTTTCCATTTTGGAGGGCAGTTGGGGTTAAGTAACTTGCCCAAGGTCACACGGCTAGGTTTTTGTTCGTGTGGGTTAAGTGTCTGAGGCCAGATTCGAACTCAGGTCCTTCTGACTCCAGGGCCAGCGCTCTACTCACTGCGCCACCCGGCCGCCCCACATCTAACTCTTAAAGACCCCATTTAGGGTTTTCTTGGCAAAGATACTGGAGTGTTTTGCTATTTTTTCCTCTAGGACGATTTTTATGGAGGCAAACAGTGTTAAGTGACTTGCCCAGGGTCTCACGGCTAGTCTGAGGTTGCATTTGAATTCAGGCCTCCCAGACTCCAGGCTGCGCCACCTAGCTGCCACATTGATGTATTAGAAAGACCATTATATATAGAGACTGGGTTCCAGTTCCAGCTCTGTGATCATGAATAAATCACCTTGCTTTTCTGAGCCTCCATTTCCATAGCTACAAAATGAGGGGAATAGACTATAGAAGGCAGCATGACAACCTTGGATTTGAAACGAGAGGGCTTGAGTTCAAATTCTGCCTCTGCCTCTTATTACTTGTGTGGTTTGGGGCAAGTTTATTTAACCTCCTTCAATCTCATCTATGAAACGAGAAGAATGGTCTAGATGGTTCCTCCTTTCTAGTTCTAGATCTCCAAGGTTTTCTAGATCTAAATTCTACAACCTATAATTCTATGTCATCCCATCTTGAAGTCAGGTCTCTGAGCCTCTCTAGGTATACCTATGACTTGGCTGGTCATAGGATACTATTAGCGCTCAAAAGGACTTTGAAGATGAGTCATCTATAATGCTGCCATACCCCCACTGGTATTTAAGGTAAACCTGTTCAGTTGCTTGTGGGAGTTAGGTAGCATAGAGGATTAAGTGTTGGTTCTGGAATCAGGAAGACTTGAGTTCAAATCTTGCCACAGACATTGACTAGCTGTATGACTCTGGACAAATCACGTAACCTCTCAATTTCTCCATCTGTAAAATGGGGATATTGGACAGCTAGGTGGTGTAGTGGATAGAGCACCCATGTGGAGTCAAGAAGACTCCCCTTCTTCAGTTCCAATCTGGCCTCAGATACCTACTGATTGTGAGACCCTGGACAAATCCCTTAATCCTATTTGCCTCAGTTTCCTCATCTGTAAAATAAGCTGAAGAAGGATATGGCAAACCACTCCAGTATCTTTGCCAAGAAAATCCCACAAAGAGTCAGACACAACTGAAAAATGACTAAACAACAAAAATGGGATGAGAATAACATTTCCTTCACATGTTTGTTGTGAGGATCAAATGAAAGAACATATATAAAGCACTTTGAAATCCTTAAAGTGTTATATAAATGCTAGCTGTTTCCACTACTTCTCCCCTACTCCCTCAAATTTGAGTAGCTACAAACACAAAATAGGGTGTAGAATGTAATGTGTTGGGACGAGCAATTAGACCAGACTCCCAAGGCAACCATATTGATTCAGGAAGGATTCTGATCTCAGACCTAATGTTTTTGCTATATTGGTTGGAAGAGGTGCGGCAAAGTTTCTCAGATCCCTCTTAAGACTCTGACCTGCAGCTGGACGTCAAAATAAATCACCGTGTGCTTGCTTTTTCAAATATTTATCTTTTATTTATCATGTGGTATATTCTGGTATGAATGGTCTGCAACTATATAGCTATATCAGAAATATGTATATATGTATGTTTGTATCTACCTACCTACACACATACATGCACACACACACATCCACACACACACACATCTGTCCAATGAAGAACTTCAAAATAGAGCACAGATAAGAGATATCATCAAAGAATTGTATGATTTGAAAATAGGATGGGTTAGTCACATGGCAAGAATGAGAGATGATGGGAGGATATTCAGTAATCCACAGGCACCCTTACAAATTCAGGAAAAAGCAAGGAAGACCTTCAGCATGTTGAGTGGATGCCCCTGTGGTAGCACTGTGCTGATGTCAGTTTCTGCTGGATCTCTAAAAAAATTGAAAACTGATTGTTAAATTTCAGCATGAGCATTTGCACTTTGGAAATCAGAAAAGAGTGCAAATCAGGACTTAACTTACTATTTTACTGATTGTCTAATCTTAAGAAAGCGATGGAGAAAATATCAATAATGTAGGTTAAGGCTAAAAATACGGCCTATGTACATTCCCCACTCTCTCCCAGAGAGCTGGTTGTTAAACGTTTAGTAGCATCCCCCTGCCCTTCTGTGAACTTTTGGCAGGCAGGACATGGGTAAGAGTTTCACATGATAACCAGGCATGGGGTGCATGTTGAATTGAATCGTGGAAGGGAATTTCATAATAGATAAGATCATAGATCTATTTAAATTGTTGCCATACTGGCTCCCCAGACACAAAGTTTCATGACAATATTTTACTGCTTCATTTTATTTTATTTTTAACCAAGAGGGACTCCTTGGAGTTATGGTTGCTAAGTAAAATAGGTGAAGGTTTCATCCTTCATATGTTACTGTCCATTAGAGAATGAGCTCCTTCCCTGAAACCCATGTGACTTAGGATGATAGGATTTAGTGTAGAAATGGGGTATAGAGATCACAGTATCATAGGATCACAGGTTTGGAATCAGAACATTCTCAAGGATATTTAACCAATCAATAGATATTTATTAAGTGCCTGTTGTTCAAAGACAGTCCTTGCTTTCAAAGAGGGAGACAAAATGCAAACAGCTATTTACAAAGAGGGGGCAGCTGGGTGGCAACCCGGTGCATAGAGCACTAGGTTAGGAGTCAGGAAGATTCATTTTTCTGAGTTCAAATCCAGCCTCAGGCACTTACTACCTGGGACACTTACTACCATGGACAAGTTTTTTGTCACGGACAAACCCTATTTGCCTCAGCATTCTCATCTGTAAAATGAGCTGAAGAAGGAAATGGTGAGCTACTTACTAAGAAAATCCCAAATAGAGTCATGAAGAGTTGGACATGACTGAACAACTACAAATGTTTAAACAAGATATAAATAGGATAAATTGGAGATAATCAACAGAGAGAAGTCAGTGGAATTAAGGAGTATCAGGAAAGGTTTCCTGTAGAAGGTGGGATTTTAGATAGGACTTGAAACTGGGAAAGGGAGAAGATGGAGGGCCCATGAAGAGCCCTATAGGACACACAAATAGTTCCCCCCCCCCATTAACCCACTCGATTTGACAGAGGTGGAGACTAAGGGGCCAAAAAAGCTGCAGTGGTTTGTCTAAGATCACATATGTAGTAAATAATAGAGTAGGGATTTTAACCCAGAATCTTGTGTCTTATCACAAACTAAATATCTTTCCATAGAAAGCAAAGTTTTCTTGAATTCAAAAATTTTCATTTATAAAAACAATATTTAAAAGCATTCCTCATAATGCCCCATGGTGTGTTATATCCTTGATTACTGTTCCCCTACAGTTCTGACTCTGATCAATGGAATAGACAGTCAGTCACGAGAGTCAAACCCTCTGAATTGCAAAATATAACAGACTATCCATACGTAAGACAGAAGCAAAACATTTATTCATACACCAGAAAGCCAAATCCCAACACCAGAAAACCAAATTCATCATAGCAGCAAAGAAATCTATATACAATAACACTGCAGAGAGCAACACCATACCTATAGCTGACAAAACTGAAGACTACAGAACCCAAGTGACTTGCCCACTGCAGTTGGTGGAGCAGTGAATCCACTGGACTCAGAGTCAAGAACACCTGAGTTCAAATTTGACAGCCACTTACTAGCTGTGTGACCCTCACCAAATCACTTAACCTCTGTTGCTTCAGTTTCCTCAACTATAAAATGGGGATAATAATACCATATGTTTCTGAAAGGTTAGTTGTGAGCATCAAATGAGATAATATTTGTGAAAGTGCTTAGTGCTATTCCTGGCACATGGTAGGAGCTACACACACACACACACACACACACACACACACACACACACACACACACACATTTATGATTATTCCTTTCTCCTTCCTTTACCCAACTAATAAATAGCTAAGCAGGGACTCTGAGCCTTCTTTCTATAACATGCTGTCAGAATGTGCAACATGAATGACTTCCATATATTTGTTCTCTCTTTAATGCATATTATGACCCCATTGAGAAGAGGCAGCAGATTAAATAAATTATGAAGTGCTTGATAAGAGTGGCAGTAATTGTTGAAGGTAGAGAATTCCTTCCCTTCATCTTGCTAACTACAGACACAATTTAATACACATCTCTATCCCAGCTGTTTCTTTCACACCCACCTCTTGGTGGAAATGGATGGCTTCTAATCCAGAGAGAGGGATTCTGGTGAAGGGCAAGTGTGAACTTTCACAACTAAAAAAGAAATACTTAGCATGGTCTCCCAGCCTCATTCTACCATTTTACAATGATGCTAGCTTCACTCAATTTACAAACATTTACTTGAGCACCTACTAGGTGTTAGGCACTGTAAAAAGTCTCTTTGCTTAGTTAGGAAGCTCTTAATTTAGTTAAATTAAACAAATAGTAGATATTATGTGCAAGGCCCTGTGCTAAGCATTGGGAATACAAAGATGAGAATGAAATAGTCCCTGTCTTCAAGCAGCTTATATTCTATAGGGAAAGCTAAAATGTACACACCAATTAAATCAAAGCAAAATATATACAAGGCAATTTGAAATAATTTTGAGGAGGAGAGGATGCTGTGTCTTTAACATTCCTTTAAAAGTGCAACCTGATTTAGCATTCTTTATATCATAATTCCCCTAGCACCTGGCATAGTTCCTAGCACCCTTGGGCTGGTCATTCTATGCTTGGTATGTTTTTTAAGTTCCTACTGCATGACACTATGCTAGGCACTGGGTATACTGACTTGGATACAATGCAGACACTGCTTTCCTGTCATTTATAATCTAACTGGAAGAAGGAAGGGAACAAGCTGTAGGACCTCCCCCACCAGCCCACTTATTGAGTGCCTACTATGTGCTAGACAATGTGTTGAGTCCTTTATAAATGTCTCATTTGATCCTCACAACAACCTTGGGAGGTAGGTGTCATTATTATCACCATTTTACAAATGAGGGAACTGAGGCAGACAGAAGGTAAGTGACTTGCCTAGAGTCATACAGTTCGTAAGTGTCCAAGTCTGGATTTGAACTCAGAGGTCCAGCACTCTATCCATTGTATCACCCAAAAGAAAATGTATACAAATGTGTTTGCTAGTTAACTCTTATTTAGTGTTTTTTGAAAGAGAATATAACGTTCAGACTTGCCTTTGAATCCCCAAAGCAATTATTAAAGCCTTGAAATGATCCTTGAATGGATACATATTTTTATTGCTTACATTGATTTGGGAAGTTATCAGTGCAGGAAGGATGAACATGTAGCAAAACTTGCAATACCACTATCAATATAGCTTGGAGAATGTTTACAATATCAGTAAACAAGCAGTACCACCATCCGTGTAGCCAGGGGAGTGTGACGTCTTGGAGTTGCCAAGGAGATGGGATGCTGGATGCCTGCTGCTTCAGGCAGAAATCAGATCTGTTTTTCCCTTCTTGATTCTTTGTGAAATATGTCCTGAACTCGAGACTAGTGGAAAGGGGTGAATATGACTCATTGGCACCCCACCCCTCATCCCCATTTAGTGTGAGGGACTGTGGGTAGTTGTGCTTTGGCCCCAGAGCAGTAATAGATGTACTGGGAGGGGAAGGAGCCACTGGGACAATCAGTGAATCTGGAGACTGGTAGAATAGAAGCTGTGAAAGGAAACTTTGAAATCCTCAGTTCTGAGCTTCAGGACTGAGTCTATTTAGGCTTATAGTGAATCAGCAATGTTGGGATAGATGATGTCCCAATGAGACCACCCTTGATTGTACGACCTCCCCCACCAGCCCACTTCAGTGATTTCCCCCTCTCTTTTCCTCTTCCTTTTTCTTTTCCTCTTTCTTTAGAAAGGACATGAAACTGGTTCCCCAAAATTACCTCAATTTCACAAATCATTTATTTCTTTATAGACTCTGCCATTCTTGTATGAAAAATGTAGTTAACCATCTGCAATGCAGGTCTATATGCATCCTTGTTCAACTGCAGTAGAGAGGGACCATAAGGGAGCAAGACATTTATATTAGTAGTATTTTTTTTTGCCAGAATGAGTCTCCTGCTGGGGGCTCAGAGCTGAAGAAAGAATTGTTGATTTCTTTTTTAAAAATAACTTTCAAAGGTGAGGACATTCATTGCAGGATCCTTTTCTAGGTGATGAGTCAGAAATTTGGCTGAAGGTAATTCTGTGACTAGTTGGTAAGGTATTTGAGGTGGGGCTTTCAACCATTTTCCTTCCCATTTTTCCTTTGGGATTAATAGGCAAGGAAAACATCTTCTAGAGGCAAAATTGAAAGAATGACCGAATGAAAGAAAGAGTAGCTCAGACTACACACTGATGGAGATGACTAGGTACTTATCAATATAATAACACTCCATAATCATAGCTCAGCCTTAGAAGGGTACCATTCATGTTGTTGTAGGGCTGTGTTTAGGCTGATGGCTTTCCAGATGGTCTCAAATTCCAGTTTGCCTATTTGTAGAGATGCATTAAGCTTTGGATTAGTCAGGTCACAAAGCTAGCTGCCATGAAGGCCAATGAATACTGTTTAAATGAGTTTTTCCTGGCTATAAGGGAACTGAGTTCTTATGGTTCTCCTGAAGGCTGGGATAACATCCAACTGATTCTTTCAGAAATTGCACTTCACTTGTTTGCTGACAAGTTTAGGCTTCACTGGTAGAATATTCTCGTTAAGGTGACATTGATCAATCAGCAGCTGAGTGAACATCCAAGGATAGGCCCAAGTTATTGAAGAAAAACGGATGGAGGATGCCTGAATGTTGATTCCCTTGTTGGCCAAATTGAAAATGTGAGTATTCTCTAGTGCTAGCACAGTGCCTGGCACACAGTAGGCACTTAATAAATGCTTATTTATTGATTATGTAAACACTCTACAGGAAGAGGCTGCTGAGAAGTTACAATTCAATGGAGGACCAGCAGATGGCAGTAACATTTTGACAGATATCATCATCATCATGGTGTTCTGCAGAGAATCAGCAGGGCATATGGCAGGAGAGAAAAGCAGCCAGCAGATGACATCAGCAGACCAACCGATGACATAAACAGCTCTACAAGGAAGCAGCAAGTGGCAGTTCCAGACACAGAAGGGTGTTCCATCTGGGATGCAACTGTGACTTGTGTTGCCTAGGTTATGTACATTCCTTCTCCCACCACTGAAATGGCAACCTATTTGAGAGTATTTCCCCATATGTATAGGGGCATTTTTCCCTTGTTATTTACTTAACTATTCTAACAATACACCTTTGCTTTGAGTTAATATGTACTCTGGTTTGATCTGGTAAAAGGAAAACATCTGTGGGGGCTTATGAACTGTATGTTTAAAAATATGTGGACCCAAGATGTACTTTGAAGCTGGGTAGTTGAAATGGTGCCTTGACTACAGTTACAAATACAGCAATAGCAGGATGTATGTGATTAGCATTGCCTTTGACCCTGAAATTCCATTGCTAGGCATTTGTCCAAAGGAGATTAAGGATAGAAAGAACCACTCCATAGGTACAAAAAAACCCTTTACAGCAGCACGTTTTACAATAGCTAAGAACTGGAAAGAAAGTAGATACCTGTCAACTGGGGAATGGCTAAATAAATTATGGTACATGACGATAATGGAATATTACTGAAACAAAAAGAAATGGTGGATATGAAGAATACAGAGAAGCATGGGAAGATTTAAATGATGTGATACAAAATGAAGTAACCAGAACCAGAAAAACAATATACATAGTGACTAAAACAATGTAAACAGAAAGGACCAACCTCCTTTCCCTTCTCTCCAACAATGAATACTTTGTAATTGTAAGGACCAAACTTGGCACCAGAGATGAAACAATTGGTTTTTTTTCTTTCTGTGAAGAGGTGAAGAAATAGACATTGCATATATTATTAGGCTTGTTTGATGTGTTAGTTAAATTTGGTGAGCTATTTTTTTCCTCTTTTTAATTATTTGATATAGGGAGTGGCTTTCTGGGGAAGGGGGGATATGATTGGAAATGAAGATGATGGAATAACAAAACAGATCAATTTTTTTTTTTTTTTTGCTTTTTGGAGGGCAATTGGGGTTAAGTAACTTGCCCAAGGTTACACAGCTAGGTTTTTGTTTGTGTGTGTTAAGTGTCTGAGGCCGGATCCGAACTCAGGTCCTTCTGACTCCAGGGCTGACGCTCTACTCACTGTGCCACCTAGCCGCCCCCAAAACAGATCAATTTTTTAAGGATCATTCCATTTTACCCATGATATTCACTTTGTTTCATAACAACACAAATAAGCATATTTATTAAGTACCTACAATGTGCAAAACAAGATAGTTGCTGACTTCCAGAATTTTACATTTTTACTTAAAGATACAATGTATACATACTTAAGTAAATAATCACTAAACGTGCATGTATTAAGCATTTACTTTGTGCCAGGCATTATGCAAAGTGTTAAGGATGTAAAGAAAGAGAAAAACAGATCCTTCCCTCAAAGAACTTATATTCTAATGGAGGAAATGATATGTATATAAATAAGTATGTGTAAATAATGTAAAAATGTAAAAAGTGTAAATGTAAATATATATTTATATATGCTAAGGATATAAAGAAAGAGATAAAACAGATCCTTCCCTCAAAGAACTTATATTCTAATGGGGGAGATGATGTGTATATAAATAAGTATGTGTAAATAATGTACAAATATAAAAAGTGTAAACATAAATATATATTTATATATGCATATAGGTACATATATGCTAAGGATATAAAGAAAGAGAAAAACAGATCCTTCTCTCAAAGATTTTTTTGGGGGGTGTTGTTTTGTTTGTTTGTTGTGTTGTTTTTTTTTGAAAACAGATCCTTCTCTCAAAGAGCTTATATTCTAATGGGGGAGATGATATGTATATAAATAAGTATATGTAAATAATGTAAAAATGAAAAATTGAGTGTAAATGTAAATATGTATTTATATATGCATATAGGTACATATATACTAGGGATAAAAAGAAAGCGATAAAACAGATCCTTCTCTCAAAGAACTTATATTCTAATGGGGGAGATGATATGTATATAAATAAGTATGTGTAAATAATGTAAAAATGAAAAAAGTGTAACTGCAAATTAGTATTTATACATACATATAGGTACATAAACATAAATGTGTGTGTTTACATACACATAGAGTATGGGGAAGCTGCTAGCAGCTGAGGGGGTGGGGTGGGGCTGGAGACCTTTATAGAAAGCATAGTTTGAACTGGGTCTTTGAGTGAGCAGATGATTCCCTGTCAGAGGTGAGAAGAGAGGACATCCCAGGCATGGGAGACAGCCAGTACAAAGGCAGGGAGACGGAACTATGGAGCTTGGTGTGTGAGGAGCAACATCAAGCCTGGATCCTAGCATGGAGTATACAGAAAGGAAAGACAGGAAGGGGCCAGATTGTGAAGAGCTTTAATTGTTAAGCAGATGGTTTGATATCTGACCTTGGCGGTAATAGGGAGCCACTGAAATTTATTGAGTAGCATGGTGACATGGTCAAGCTGCAGTTTAGGAAAATACAAGGTAAGTTATTAAGAGCAGAGATGCACTAATAACTGGGAGCATCAGGGAAAGCTTCCTGGAGGAGGTGAATCTAGAGCTGAGCTTGGAAGGATGCCAAGGCTTCTGAGAGGCAGAGATGAGGAGAGGGTGCAGTAGGTCCCTGTGTGAGAGCCTGTGTCCGGGTGTCCCCTTCCTTGCTGAGAATATGGGAGCACTGTGTCTGTCTTCCAGAGCACAGCCGCTCCTAGCTAGCTTCTCTTCCAAAGCTAAAATGGCTGAAGTGCTGGTCTCTCCAGTGACCAGATGCATGTTCTTTCCCCCTTTCTCCTAGGAGGGCCCCTCCTGGGCAGGGACGAGAAGGGCTGCACGTCTGAGTTCCTGGAGCAGCTGCAGGCTCAGGATGCAGGCTCCGCCCCTCCGGAGGGTCTGGTTCAAGTCTTGCCTCTTGCCCTCCCTTCTCCTGCTTGTGTGATCCTGGGCAGCCCAATTACAGGTGGAGTGCTGCAGCGCCACCTTGTGGCTCCACGTCTGGGTGGGGGAAGGGCAAGAAGAGCATCTTCGTCCTTAGTCTTTAGGGATGTTTTGCGAATGTATCAGACCAGAGATGCTAGGGGCTGTTAACCCCATCCTTCACCATGCATTATTCTTGGGCTAGAAGGAAAAGCCCAACCCTGAAAGCTGACTCCCTGAACCAGCCTTGAGCTCTTTCCTCTAACCTTCTAACCATCTCCCTCTGGAGGCTTCTGCTCCACAGGTAGCTAGAACTATCTGCCTAGGACCTGGCAGGTTTGACTATCAGTCAATCAGTAGGCATTTATGAAGTGCCTGCTGGCTCTCTCTCTCTCTCTCTCTCTCTCTCTCTCTCTCTCTCTCTCCAAACTCACACACACACACACACACACACACACACACACACAGAGTTATTGGCGGGGGGTGGGGTGGGGGGGGACATTATCAACTAAGAGTAACAGGGAAGACTTTGGAGGAGGTGGCACTTAAACATAGCCTTGAAAGGAGTTCGGGGTTCCAAGAGGCAGAATTGAGGAGGGAAAGCATTCCAGGACCAGGGGATAGCCTGTTCAAGAGCACAGGGGCTGCAATGCAGTCTGTAGAAGGGACAATTTTAAAATTTGCTTTTCTATCACAGTGTGTCTTGGACATAGTAGGAGCTTAATAAATGCTTGCACAGTTCCTCGTACCTAGAAGGAGCTTAATAAATACTTGCTGGATTGAACTGAATTGGAGTTCCCACAGAAGGAGGGACAATGGAGCCCTTACAGTTTCTGAATGCTAATTTCACAAATCTGATTTCTCAGGAGGCCCATGAATCTAGCTGGCATTTACAGCGTAACTTGGCTCTGACAACAGTGTGGGCACCTGCCTTTATTCCAGCAGTACTCCATGCAGTTTCACAGTGATGATTCATAAATGACCATGTTAAAGCATTACTGTCACGAGGAGGTGAGAATGACCTGTATCCAGAGATCTGTAAACACACACACATCTGCAGCACAGGGTGAGTCATAGCTGAAAGAGAACTCCGTGCATTTTGACCTTCGTGGGTGGCTGGCTATTTAATAGACAGATAAGGAGCAGTCCAGTGCTACCCAGAGGGGCAATGCTAAAATCCAGGTCCCTTTGTAAAGGGATCTCATGAATGTTTGAAGATACATGAGCGTGCTGAACAAGCCAGAATACTAATGCAGTGTAAATTATGTGTTACAGTCTATAAATGCTGCAGGAGTAACAAGGAGAGGGAGATCAGGGAGAGCTAGGGTGGTCAGGGAGGTGGCTCTTGAAGCTGGGGAGGATTTGCTTGGGTGGGGGAGAGGGAAAAGGAATTAATCTCTTTAAAGCTCCAGAGCCTGACCATTGCTACCCTGTGCTGAGACTAGGGGAGGCATTCAGGAAACGCTCGATAATGATTTAAATAGTGGCTGCCAGGGTCTAGAATCACTGATTTCTGAAAACAGTCAGTTTCAGGGTGACTTTGAGAACTAACACTTTCCGGTGTTTTCTTTTACCCTTTACCAATCCTCTGATGTCACTGGAAGCTGGGATTGGAACAGCTAACTGCACAGGGGCATTCACACTTGATGTGCCTTCAGGAGAGAGATCAGATGGGAGAGATTCTCTCCCATTTGCCCACCCTTACCTCACAGCTTTTACTGTGTCTGCAGTGAATCACCCTTCCATAGTTTATAAGAAGGCTTTTTTGTCAGCTTCCTAAAGCCCCAGAAGGGAAAGTAAATTGTTGGAGGTGGGATGGCAAGGCATCTCTTCCAAGGCACTAGCAGAACAAGAACGTGAATAAGATAGCTGGTGGTGAGGAATCAGGGAAGAGACTGCTCATGGTTCTGGTTTCAGGCCACATGATAGAGGCTGGAGAGTCAAAGTCTGAAACCACATCAGGGGCTCTGCTGGGGGAGGTGCAGAAAGTCAGATCCAGAACTCACTGCAGGGACTTGGGGGGACAGTATCATCATCAAGGACACTCCCTGGAATGCCAAAGAGACTGGGACAAAAAGTCTGCTGAGCTGAAGATTGAGGTTTTTTTCTAGAAGTTGTGGTAGGGGCTGGAATTCCAGTACCAAACCACTCCAGATGAGCCAGCAGGGGTGGGAATCTCACCCATGGACTCTCATGGGGTCAGTTTCATGAGTCAAATAAACTCTGGCTGGTTAGGGAAGGAGCTGGACACTATTTTAGAGTCAAAGTTTGGAAAGTGACCAGGGGATTAGGGTGTGGGGAGTAGGAAAAGCTAGGCCTCAAGCCAGGAATGAGAAAGTCAGGGGTGGGGGGTGGAGGTGGAGACTAAGACAGGAGTTGAGGCTTATGCTGGGGGCAGAGATTAGTGGTTATAATACTTACTACAGTGCCTGTCACAGAGAAGACATTTAGTAAATGTTTATTGATGAACTGAATAATAATAGCTCATATCAATCAACCAAGAAGCCTAGAGACACTGTGTATGGTACATTGGAAAGAACACTGAATTTAGAGACAGGGAACCTTGATTTAAATTTCCCTTCTGTCTCTTATTTACCTTAGGGGCTATAGACAAGTCACAGTCTCTCAGGGATTTAATTCCTTTTCTATAAAACAAGGGAATTGGACTGGAGGTCCTTTAACACCCTTCTTGCACCAAATCTACCACACTATGATCCTAGGCATTTTAAAAGAGCTTCCTATGAACCAAGCACACAGCTCACAATAGATGGCGTTGATTTCTTTAGTGAAATGGGAGGCAGCGGGTGGGTGTTTACTCGGGGAGCATAAGGGTCTTGAGCAGGGAGAAGGTTTGAAATAGTTGTTAAAAGGAGTGGAATAGAGACTCAATCAGGGAAGAATAAATTCAGTTCTACTCAAATAGTAATTATTAAATGCCAGGAAAGATGTGAGGCGTTAGGAATACAAAGACAAAAATTAAATGGTCCCTTCTCTCAAGTAGTTTACATTTGTCAGGTGGTTGAATTTGGTCCTGCTCCTTCAGGTCTGGGCCTAATATAAATTGCCCCCACCCCCTAGGGTTCTCTGGTTCCCTGAGGGAGTTGGGATGTCTCTTTTCTCTACAGTAGCTTTAAGCCCCCACTGGCTGTTTACCCCTTGTTTCTCCCCCTATAATTAGCACCCCAGTTCTATTTAACAAAATTACCAGATAGCTTTTCCAAAAGAATATTTACTTAAAAAGTAAAATATTTACTTAAAAGATGTAGCAAGAATAAATGTATAAACATTCGCCCCCCCCCCAATCTCAGAGGGCACAATCCCCTTCCCCCACCTGGGGGATTTGAGGGTGGTGTGGATTAATTTCATAATTTAGCTCAGTTTATCCATAGCATTGGTCCCACCAAATTCATGTTCGGGTGCTACTTGACTGCCAGATTATATTTCCCTTGGGCTGGAATCCTGAGGGTTCCTCATAACATTACTCTTTGTTCCCTAGGGCATCAGATCTGTTCTGATATCTGGCCTGGGCTCTCACTCCTGGTTTCCTGTGGCTTGTTTTCCTGATCCCTGGAAATTTCCAAGATCAGAGAATATGCTCCCTGATCACCAAGATCCCACTAATGAGATGTAAGCAAAGAGCTTCCTTCTCTGCCTGTGGTTATTAGACCTGAAACAGTTATGAAATGTCCCTACCTGCCCCACTCTCTCCAAGATACCTCCCTTCCATCTCATCATGATTCTTCCTTCCCCAACATTTCCATGGGAAGGCACAATTATAGCAAACTGATGGTATCTGCACACTTGCAAGACAGCCATTCCATATTCTATTAGGCTCAGGGCTGGGGAACCTGCAGCCTTGAGGCCACACGTGGCCCTCTAGGTCCTCAATGTAGCCCTTTGATTCAAAGGTTTCCCATCCCTATTAGGGAATCAAGCTAAGTCAAGTAAGCAAGCATTTATCAAGCACCTATTGTTTGCCAGGTACTGTGCTAAGCATGGGGCATACCAAGAAAAGGAAAAAGAAAAAAGAGCAAACCAAGACAAAAGTTCCTGCTCTTTAGGAGCTTCCTCTAATGGAGGAGACAACAAGAGAAACTATATACAAATAAGATATACACAGGATAAATGAGAGATCATCAATAGAAGAAAGGAACTAGCATTAAGAAGTCTTAGTAAGGATTCTTTTTTGTTTTGTTTTTGGAGATGGGAAGGCAAGGGAATTGGGGTTAAGTGACTAGCCCAAGGCCACACAGCTAGTAAATGTCAAGTGTCTGAGGTCAGATTTGAACCTGAGTCCTCCTGACTCCAGGGTCAGTGCTCTATTCACTGCGCCACCTAGCTGCCCCTTTAGTAAGGATTCTTGAAGAAGGTGGGATTTTATTTAGCTGGGACTTGAAGAAAGCCAGGGAAGCCAAGTGGTAGAGATGAGGAGGGAGAGCATTCCAGTCAAGGGGGAGAGTTTGTGGCAATGCCTGGAGCTGAGAGATGAGGGAACAGCAAGACAGCTTGTGCCCCTGGTTGGCAGATGGCCCTGGGTGGGGGGAGAGTAAGGTAGAAGAAGACTAGAAAAATAAGAGGTTAGATTATGAAGGGGTTTAAAAAGCAAACAAAGGATTTTATATTTGATCTAAGAGGTGGGTCAGGAGAACCAGGGGAGTGTATTGAATAGGGAAGTAACACAAACTTATGCTCTAGGAAGATCAGTTTGACAATGGAGCAGTAAAGGGACTGGAGAAGTGAGAGACTAGAAGTGGGGAGACCAACCAACAGACTACGGTAATAGTCCCAGCATGAGGTGAGAAAGCTCTCTTCCAGGGTGGTGGTCCTAGCGTCAAAGAGACTGGAACATATGGAAAGATATTACCAAGGGAGGATGGACACGATTTAGCAAAGGATTGGATGTGAAAGGGGAGAAAGAATGAAAAGAGAATGATGGCACCTGGATTGTGAGTCTATGTGACTGGGAGAACAGGTGATGCCTTCAAGAGTCATAGGGAAGGTAGGAAAAAGGGAGGGTTTGGGGAGTTGATGAGTTCATTTTGGGATGTATTGGGTTTAAGATGTCTGTGGGAATCCAGTTTGAGAAACCTAACATTAGAAGCTGGAGGTTAGGAGAGAAGTTGGGGTGGGGAAAGTAGATCTGAGAATCACCAGCATAGAGAAGATAACTGGATTCATGTGAGGTGAAGAGATCATCTAGTGGAACAGTATAGAGGGAGAAGAGTAGAGGACTTAGGACAAAGTCCTGGGGGACACCCATAGTGAGGAGACATGAGCCACATAAAGGTCCCGCAAAGGAGACTGAGAAGCAACAATACAGGTAGGAGAATCAGAATAAAGTAGTGACACAGAAATCTAGAGAGAAGAGAGAATTAAGGAGAAGGTAATCAGCAGTATCAATGGCTGGGGGCGGCTAGGTGGCTCAATAAATAGAGCACAGGTCCTGGACTCAGGAGGCCCTGAGTTCAAATCTGACCTCAGACACGAAACACTGACTAGCTGTGTGACCTTGGGCAAGTCTCTTAACCCCAATTGCCTTGCCCTCCCCCATCCAAAAAGCAAAAATAAAATAAGTTTAACAATATCAATGGCCGCAGAAAGGTCAAGATGGATGTGGATTAAGGAAAGGCCATTAGATTGGGCAGCTAAGAGATCATTGGTGATTTGGGAGAGAGTAGTTTCCATTGAATGATGAGGTCAGAAGCCAGACTGTAGAAGGGAATCAGAGGGCCAGTGCACCTGCCCAGAGACTGCTTACACCTCTGTCCATCCATCCTGCCACCACCACTCATTCCAGGCATGGAATACTCCAACATGGATAAAAATGAGCCAGTGCAGAAGGCCAAAGTGACCGAGCAGGCTGAGCTGTATAATGCGATGGCAGCCTGCAAGAAGTCTGTCACTGAGATAGGAGCCGAGTTAGCCAAGAAAGAAGGGAATCTTCTCTCTATTGCTTACAAAAATGTTGTGGGTCATCTTGGAGGGTCACTTCAAGTATTGAGCGAAAGATGGAGGGTGCTGGAGAAAAAACACAGCAGATGGCCAGAGAATACAAAAAGAAAATTCCGAGTGAGCTGAGAAGTATTGGCAATGATGAATTCTATTGGGATGGACTCTATAGGAAAAGTTCTTGATTCCTAATGTTCCACAGGCAGAAAGCAAAGTTTTCTATTTGAAAATGAGAGGATACCACTACCTTTATTTGGCCAAGTTTGCTGTACATGATGACAAGATGACAAGGAATGTGGATCAATCAAAACAAGCATATAAAGAAACATTTGGAATAAGCAAAAAGTAGATGGCCACCAACATATCCTACAAGACTGGGTCTAACTCTGAACTGCTACTGCTGCTGCTACTACTACTACTACTACTACTACTACTTCTTCCTCTTCTTTCTTTCCCTCTTCTTTCTTTTCTCCTCCTCCTCCTTCTTTTCTCTCTTCTCTGTCTCTGTCCTTCTCTTCTTCTTTTTCTCTTCTCTCCTCTCTCTCTCTCTCTCTCTCTCTCTCTCTCTCTCTCTCTCTCTCTCTCTCTGTATTTTATGAGATCCTGAGCTATCTAGAGAAAGCGTGTTCCCTTGCAAAGACAGTGTTTGAGGAAGCCATCATGAACATGCTATATTAAGGGATGAAGCGTATGCAAAGACAGCTCACAATTGCTGAGAGACAACTTGAAATGGTGGAAACCAGATTCCCAAGGAGAAGAAACTGGAATGAGAGAGGAGAATTCAACCGGCTTCCTAACGTTTGCCTGCCTCATTCTAAACTTTACACAGTAGGACTATTTGTCAACTATGATGTTTACAATTTTTGACGGGTTTATGTTACTTCTGTTTGGATTTCTCTATTTCCCATGTGTTTTTTTTAATGTTTACTATTAGGGGAATAAAGACAATTAACATTTGGAGAGTTATCTGTTTTCATCTGAGGTAGCCAATATGGGGATAATAAGAAAGAAGTTGGAAGAGACAACCTTCATTCAGTTCTAGATCTATGATCCTTTAGCTCCCCGGGCTGCACCCCAGTTACAACCAACCATTTTGCCCACCCCAAAAAGCAGCTGAAGATAAAAGGGATTGTTATCTGTGTCAGGAGGGTTAAATCTAGTCTTCTGAGTCCATTGACACAATGGTTTCCAAGGAACAATTCCAAGGTTAGTCATGGGTGCACACACATCACCTTAAAGTACCTTAGTGGAGTGCATACATGGATTACTTTTAGCAACCATCCCCTCAATAGCCATTGACACACCACTCCTTCCTGCTTCATGTGGGGAGCTCGCTTCTGCCAACACCAGGTATAGCTAGACACAGGTATAGCTAGGCACAGCTAGGTGGTGGAGTGGATAGAGCATTGGCCCTAGAGTCAGGAGGATCTGAGTTCAAATCCAGTCTCAGACACTTACTAGCTGTGTAATTCTGGGCAAGTCACTTAACCCTCATTGCCTCCCCAAAACAAACAAGGAAAAAAACCACACAGGTAGAGCCAACACATGTTTTCTGTACAAAGTTTGGACATATCCCCCAAAAGAGGATCTAGCTAGAGCTGTAACTAGATATTCTGGTGTCTTGGGTGAATTCAGTTGAGGTAGGGTGGGAGAGGAAGCATAGAAGATAGTCTGCCTACATTAGGTTCATATTTTCTAGAGGAAAGGGGGTAACTATATCCCAGAGAGTTTAGCTCATTTCCTGGGGTGCCATTGATGACCTCTAGCCCTCTAACTCTTGGAAAATGGACCCTCAGAGGTGGTACTTATGAGGCAAAAGGAACAACAAGGTACCATGAGATACAGATACCGCAGACTAGAGGACCATTGCCCCAAAATGTTGGCACCTTGGGGCAAAATCCTGGCCACCCCACCCAGTTACAGCTCTGGGTATGGCTCAGGAAGGCATTGGAACTGAGAAAGTATTTGACTCCATACCGTCTTCTTGCCAGAATCCTTTGCTTGCATCAATGTTGGTTGTCACTGCAGAGACCCTGTGTGTAGGAGCCTTACCATACTGTCTGCACTCCAGCTATCATCCTTATCTCCCCTCCACCAATACCCTGGACTCTGCTCCCTCTGTCCCCTGACTTTGATAAGTAAACATTCATTTTTTTTTCTTGTCTGGAACCAGGTTTCTGCCATCTCTATACCATCTCTATACTGCCCTTCCTCTTCCAACTCCCGTTTATGTGCTGTCTTCTGCCATTAGAATGTACACCCCTTGAGGGCAGAGACGGTTTTGCTTGCTTGTATTTGTATTTCCAGTGTTTAACACAGTGCCTGGCACATAGTAAGAGCTTAATAAATGGCTTATCTATCTTTATTATCCTGGATCCAGTGGCATTTCTTCAGTTATACTGTACATTAGGACTTTGCTAGACTATCAAATGTTAGAACTGGAAGGGACCTTAGAGATATTATTCAACCCAACCTCTGCATTTTGTATATAAAGAAATAAATGTAGATCAATAAATAAGTCAAATAAATGTAGTTCATTTTATATGGCTCTTTATGTTTGAAAAAACACATTCCTTATAGCCAACCCTGGAGAAACTGAGTCTCAGAGAAGTTAAATGGTTTGTCCATGATTGCATGGCTAATTTAGTCCAAGATCTCCAAATTTCCCATCCCCCTGCCTTTTCAATTTAATTCAATTCAATTCAATATGTATACAGTAAGTGTTTCTAATGCACTGTTGGTGGAATTATGAATTGATCCAACCATTCTGGAGAGCAATTGGGAACTATGCCCAAAGGGTTATAAAACTGTGACAATACCCTTTGACCCAGTAATGCCACTACAAGGTCTGTATCCCAAAGAGATTTTTTAAAAGAAAAGGACATATACATATATATGTGTATATGTATACATACATACACAAAATATAGCAGCTCTTTTTGCAGTGGCAAAGAATTGGAAACTTAGGAGATGCCCATCAATTGGGGAATGGCTGAACAAATTGTGGTATATGATTGTGATGAAATATTATTGTGCTATAAGAAATGATGAACAGGATGTTTTTTAGAAAAACCTACATGAACTGATGGAAAGTGAAATGAGCAGAACCAGGATAACATTATACATAGTAACAGTAATATTGCATAATGATGAATTGTGAATGACTTATCAATTCCCAGCAATACAAAGATCAAAGACAATTCTGAAGGATTTATGATGAAAAATGCTATCCATCTCCAGAGAAAGAACTGATGAAGTCTGAATGCAGATCAAAGCATGCTGTTATTTTTCTTTCTTTATTTTTCTTGTTTTTTTCTGTGTTTTCTTTCACAATGTGACTAATGTAGAAATATGATTTGCATGACTGCACATGTATAACTTTTATCAAATTGCTTATCTTCTCAATAATGGGGAAGAGGGGAGAAAATTTTGAACTCAAAACTGTAAAAAAACCAAAACAACCAAAAGTTTAAAACTGCTTTTATATGTAATTGGGGAAAACGAAATATTAAAATTTTCAAAAGAGGATTGTAAGCTCCCTGAGGCAAGGAATTATCTTTCTTTTTGATTGTATTTATATCCCCAGTATTTATTCCCATAAATGCTTGTTGACTGACCAAAAACTATATTAGGTGTCTATTTTGTGCAAAGGGATATATAAGGATATACTAGGGATATACAGAAAAAAATTTTAAATTCCATTCTCAAGGATCTTAGATTCTACTGGGGAAAAAACCAATATGTGCCCAGAAATGCATAATGTAAGTTGGAGCAAAAGAACAATCAGATAAAATATTGTAGGAATGCTTGAAGAGGGAGAGACAGTAACAACAACTTCAGGCTGAGCTCAATCTTGAAGTAAAACAAGCAATCAAAAAGGAAAATACGATCCTCAGGTAATGAACAAACTTTAAAAAAATTACTTTTACGGATTTTTTTTTTGTTTTTGCATCATCTGAAGATATTTCAGAATATATCCTTGCCCTCTCCTCTGCCCAGTTCGTTTTCCCTGGTAACAAAGATTTTAAAAAAATTAGTTTAGCAAAACCAATCAACACATCCAAGACATCTGACAGTGTATTCGATATTCCACACCATAGTCCCCCACATTTCCCTTCAAGCTCTCCCATGCAATTTAGTAGGGGCTTGGCACCTACTAAAGTGGGAAAGGGAGCCCTCCTTTGGTCTGTATTGCTTATGAAACATGGAAGCAGTCCTCAAACATGGAGAGATTGCATGTGGAAATGCTTGGGTGTGGACTCCCTCATCTGCCAACCTCTAGAGGTGTTTGAGAAGGAGGGGACTGACCTGAACTAGGTGGTGACCGTTAAAGTGGTATCCACCCTAGGTGAAACAGCCTCAGAGGAAAGAGGTTGGTCTATGGCTAACCTGAGAATTTAAAGAAACTCAAGTCTACATTACATACAAAGACAGTGCTTAAAACTTCCCTCTCCTTGGAGGATGCTAGACCAGTTGATAAGCTGTTGTTATTCAGTGGCTTTCAGTTATGTCCAACTCTCTGTGATCCCATTTGGGGTTTTCTTGGCAGATACTGGAGTGATTTGCCATGTCCTTCTCCAGCTCATTTTACAGATGAGGAAACTGAAGCAAACAGGGTAAAGTGATTTGCCCAAGGTCTTACAGCTAGTAAGTATCTGAGGCCAGATTTGAACTCAGGAAAAAGAGTCTTCTTGACTCCAGACCTGGCACTGTGCACTATGGCACCACCTAACTGTCTCTGACAAGGTGACAAAAGGATTATTTATGGTATTCCCATGTGTTCTCCTCCATACCAGTCAAAATTATTGACTGACCAGCTGGTTCTCTGATTGACTGGATGACTGGCTGACTGACTGACTGACTGACAGGCTGACTGACGTCTCCATATTGGGATCACCTGACAGAGTAAATAGAAGACCAGGAGGGAGTCAGTAAGATCCAGATTCAAATCCCCTTCCTATTTGACAGTCATTAGCTCTATGACATGAGTAAGTTATTTACCCCACGCCAACTCAATTGCTTCAAGCAACAATCCAGGACTTAGTGAATAAATCATAAAAATGCCCCTCACATTGGTGGAGAGAATTTCTATACCAGCAGTCCTCTAAGCTGTCAAAATCATAGATCCTTGGGCTATTCCCATTCTCCCCCATGTAAAGTCCTCAAGTTCCCTGAGGGCAAGCATGTTTCCACATTTGTTTTTATATTCTCAACAACCACCACCACTGTCTCTAGCACATAATAGTTATTAAATACTTACTGATTACCTAGTATATCAAACTAGCATCGTTGGAATTTAGACCAAGATGGCACCTTTGAGAATCACCTAAATTCAATTCCTTCATTTTATGGATGAGGAAATTGAAAGCCCAGATTGGTTAAGTTGAATGGAATTATGGACCTCAGAGGTCCTCAATTCTAATTCCCTTATTTTATGGATAAGGAAACCAAGACCCAGGTAAGTGATCTGACTTGTCCAAGATTAAGAAGATCAGAAATATCAAAACTGGGATTTGAATTCAGGCCTGCTTACTCTAGAGCCAGTGGTCAGGTTTTTTTTTTTTAACTGTACCCCTTTGCCTGCCCTTCTTCAAGGTTATAATAGTGATAAATAGTCAAGTGGAGATTTGAACTAAAGTCTTCTGACTCCAAATTCAGTGCCATTTCCTCTCCCTGGACTCTACTCAGTTTAATCTGCCCAACAGGTGCAAATATACTTGCCAGCATCGATATAATTGAATCTTATAAGGAACATTTTGTAAAAGGAGAAAGCTGTAGTTGAATGGAATGTTGGTGAACCACTGCATTTCACCAAGCAAAGATGTGATCCCCAAGTCCCGCAACACTGGTCAAGACAATTCCCATTTCTATGGCATGTTAAGATTTGCAAATTACCTTCCTCACAATGACCCTGGGAAGTATGATGTGCATCTGGCCATGGCAACTCTGTAGGGGGATGCTATGCGCCTGGCTAGGGAGGAATTGGGTTAAGGGAAGGAGGAGGGCAGAGAAAGGGCAGGAAACATGTTGCTATGGTGATTTTGCCTTTTTAGTACCCCTCCCAGAGCTCACGTCTACGCACAGAAAAAAGGGTGGGTGTGCAAGGACGATTTTCCCAGCTCCTAGGACAACTGGGCAATCTTCTGTGCAGTGCTATGGGCTCCAGGCAAGCTGCGTGAGAGAATCTAGGAGGGCACCAACGTAATAGAAAACAACGTCGGAAGACATTCGAGCTCTGATCAATGCGGTGACTAATCATGACCTCAGAGAACTGATGGAGAGGAGAGAAGTATGCCTCCCTCCTCTCAGCAGAGACGTGGTGCATTATAGATATGGAATGAGTCAGTCAATGTGCTTGATAACTGGCTTTTTCATTTAACACTTTAAAGTTTATGCTGTATTAGTAACCTTTTTCTCCATTACTTTCTTAAGTCTAGACAAACAACAGAACAGTAATTCAAGCCCTGATTTGTTGAATTTGCTGATTTCCAAGGTATCAGTGCTCACACTGAAAATCTGAGTGGGCTCCAGCAGAGAGGCTTACAGTCTCAGACATGGCCAATATATTGACTTGTTTTTTTGGCTTAATTGTATTTCTTTGTTACACAGGATGGCTCTATGCAGGGGTTGGGGAGGCTGGCAATGGAAAATGACATCCTTGTAAAAAAAAAATGAACACCAGTAAAAACAGTTTTAAAAATTAGAAAGCAGGAAGAGTAGGTTTTCTACCTCTGTTACTGCATAACAATGATAATAACAATTCACATTTCTAGAGCCTTTAAAGGTTTACAAATAAATACCCTATGAGGCAGGTAGTGGTAAAAATACTGTTTTCTCTCTTTTATTTTGGGTATACATGTATATGTTTATTTCTCTTTATCATTTGTAGGAAACTCCTGAATGAAAACTGCCTTCACTGATACAAATCAGCTCCTTTGTAGAACTCATTTGTCGTTTATGGTCTTAAATAATTGCCCAAGAGCTCAAGTGGTTTACCTGTGGTCGTATAGCAAGTATTGGATTCTGATGCAGAGTCTGCCAGAATGCCTACCAGAAGCAGTAGGAATGTATTCTCTCATTGTTATGTGGTGGTACTCAGAGGAGTTCAAGATGCTTAGAGAGATAAGGGGGCAAATATAGTACCTATCTGACGTAAAATGATTTTTATATAATCGAATTTCAAAGTGTCCCCCAAGATGTATTTAAGAAAGACAAAGGATGTCAATAAAACTTTAAAAAAAATAATGGATGGGAAAATGTTTTATGTAAATGAATACAGCCGTCGAATGCTTTTACTAACTTAGGCTTCTTAATTGAAATATTGGATTTAATGAATAAAAAATTTTAAGTTGCTGAGTACAAAGTCTATTACATAATTCTATGCCCCTTTATTCTATGCCCTTTTGAAAAGAAGTAGTTTCATGAATGGTAAATATGTCAGGAAAGTAAAGGTGAAAGCTTGAAATATTCATATTTTTATTCATTAAATTCAATATTTCAATTAAGAAGCCTAAGTTAGTAAAAGCACTTGATGGTTGTATGGTACATTCATTTACATAAAACATTTTCCCCTCCATTATTTAAAAAAAAGTTTTATTGACATCCTTTGTCTTTGTTTTGCAATCCTTTCCCATCTTGCCTCTAGAACGAGCCCTTCTTTGTGTCCAAAAGAAACAAAGAAGTGAGAACATCTGATGGTGACTGAACCTGACAATGTATACAACATTCTGCCTTGGTCATCCCCTACCTCTCTGCTGTGAGGAAAGCAATCCCTTTTCATGATTGTTACTTACGTTTTTCAATTACTCAGAGACCAAGACTCCAGTGGAGTGGACACTGGTGGACAGTGACAAGGGCAGGCCCAGTGTAGGTTCTCTTGGCCCCTCCACAACACTGCTAGTTTGAACAACTCTTCCTTGAGGGAGGACTTGGAAGACTAAGGAGTGCCACTTTTGGGAAATGACTTATTTAACAGTGACAAGAGGGAGGTAAAAGTGTTCATCCACTCAAAGAAGAAAAGCGGTCCCTAAGAGTCTGGTGGAGGAAATACCATGTTCCACTGGGTTATGATTGGGAACAAAGAGAATAAGCATTTATTAAACATCAATTATATGTCAGGTGCCACACTAGGTGATTTACAAATATTATATATCAAATACAATAATTACTATAAGGCAGCTAGGTGGCACAGCAAATAGAATACTAGGCTTGGAATAGGGAAGACTCATCTTCCTCAGTTCAAATCTTGAACAGTAGTTGTGTGACCCAGGACAAGTCACTTAACCCTGAATTGCTCAGATCCTCATCTGTAAAAGAAGCTGGAGAAGAAAATGGCAAACCACTCTGGTATCTTTGCCAAGAAAACCCCAAATGGGGTCACGAAGAGTTGGACACAACTGAAACAACTAAGTAACCTACCACCGCCATGTTAAGTAATTTACAAATATCATCTCATTTAATAATAATAGCTAACTTACTATGTACCAGGCACTGTGCTTTACGATTATTATCTCATTTAATCCTCACAACAATCTTGGGAGGCAGGTGATTTTATTATCCCCATTTTACAGTTGAGGAAACTGAGGCAGAAAGAGGGTAAGTGACTTGCCCAGGGTCTTAAAGCTGGTAAGCACCTGGGACGAGATTTGAACTCAGTTCTCTGGTAGAGAGAGATCTTGTCTGGTGGTCCAGGGAAGGTGAAGTGTATAGTGGCATAGAAAAATTGGCTTTATATAAGAGGGCAATGTTTTTTTTTAAACAACCTCACTACAGATAGCCTTGACCCATTATGATTGGTGACTGTACAGGAAGTGTCTTATCTTTGCTATAGCCTTGATATTCCTGGTACTGCTTGTGTTCATGGTCATCTCTTTACATCAAGAGACTTGCTGTGAACTTCAAAGATGTAACATCATCCCCCACATGGATCAGATCATTTAGATTCAGGACTTCGTCCCTCTGAAGAAAGGAGGGGGTTCTCTGATATTTGTTCTTCTATATATGGTTACTCCAGGGATTGGTTCCATTGTTTTGCTTTTGGGGTCCTACTGCCGATGTCAGAGATCTTGTAACCCAAGGTCAGAGCTGTCCATTGACAACTCTAGAGTCATTTAATCAGTTGAATGTTCTCTAGAAGACCATTAGGACCTTACAACCAAGGAATGAGTTGTGGTGAGAACAATCTCTTAAGTTCCCCCTATACTCTTGCAATTTAAATTAGTTTTTCTTTAAAAGCTATTGAAACTATCCTCAAGATTTAATTGGCTCAGGAAACTAAAACCCAGGCCATTGACATGGCTTGCTAGTCTCCTGAGTATAAAATAACCAGGACATGAGGGGCTGGTGTTCTTCCCTCTGGCTTATGACCACAGACCAGCAGCTTAAACCACACCAGGAAGCTGTGCTCAACTGAATCAGTGCTTTATCCTGGATGAACATCCTTTTCCTGCTCCGAATTTCCTTCCATGGCTATGGCTAAGAAAACCTTCTCTCTTCTGTGCATTAAAAAAAAGCTACAATGGCCTTTTATTTTCTTCTTTTTGGGGCATGCCTATCCCTAGTTCCCCTTCCCCAAATCCTGCCCCCAAATTAAAAAACCCTCCCTTGTAACAAATAAGCATACTTAGCTAAAATAAATGCCCACATTGCCCATGTCTAAAAATGTATTAACTTAGTCTGTCTTTTGTATCCCCCACCTTTCTGTCAGGTGGTGGCGAACACATTTCATCTCAGTCTTCTAGAGAAGTAGTGGTCATTTCTTTCATTATCAGAGTTCTTAAGTCTTTCTAAGTGATTTTCCTTTATAATTTTATAATTATCTTGTAAATGGCTTGCATTTTTCAGCTTACTTCACTCTGCATCAGATCATACAAGTCCTACCAGGTTTGTCTGAGTCATTCCATTCATAATTTCTCATGATGCAATGATATTCCATGATTTGGAATATCATGGAATATGTGGATAATGATTTCAAGTTATGCCATCATTTGTGCAGCCCTTCCTCAATTGATAAACACCCACTTTGTTTCCAGTTTTTCATTACTACAAAAAGTACTGCTGGAAATATCTGTTCATGTGCTTGATAGTGGAATTTCAAAGGCAAAAGTGTCTGCACAGTTTACTCACTTTTTTTACTTATCACCAAATTGATATCCAGAACAGATGGGACAGTCCACAGCTCCACCAACAGTGTATCAGTGTTTTACATATTTGTGTCATTTAACCTTCACAATAGCCCTTTGAAGTAGGTAGTGAAAATTTTATTATTCCCGCTGGGAATAATATGGGGAAATATGTATGTGTGTGTGTGTGTATATATATATATATATACATATATAAACATAGATATAATATAAATGCAGATATAAATAAATAAATGGGGAAAATGAGATTTCAGACAGGTGAGGAGTCCAGGATTCCCTGGTTAGCAGGCAGCGGAACCAAAACCATAGGGCTTTTCTTTTGACGAAAAATTCAATTCTCTGCAACTTAAGTTTCTTACCTACTTCAAAGGTATAATAAAAAAATTTCTTTTCATAAAGAATATGTGCATATATTAGATCAATCAACCAATTAAGAAGAATTTATTAAGTGCTTACTATGTGCCAGGTACTGTACTAAGAGCTGGGGGACACAAAAAACAAAAGCAGGAACAATGTCTTACATTCTAACAGGGAAGATTATATTTACATATGTGAGTATATACAAGATATATACAAAATAGATTCAAAGTGACCATAAAGGAGAAAAGAGGACTTGGAAAGGCCTTCAGTAAGTGAAATGAGCTAAATCTTGAAGGGAGTTAAGAATTCCAGGAGGTGGAGTGGAAAAATGGAGGGCATCCCAGGCATGGGGGACCACCAGAGCAAACCCACACCATCTTGTGTGAGAAACAGAAAGTAGGCTGGTATGTCTATGGTAAGGGGAGAAATATGTAAGTCAACTGGAAAGGTAGGAAAGGGTCTGGGTGTGAAGAACTTTCAATGCCAAACAGAGTTTATCTTTGATCCTTGGTGTAACAGAGTCAATGAATGGAATTTATTGAGTAACATGGTCAACCCCGGTATTTAGAAAATTCATTTAGAAAGCTATGCAAAGAATTGGCTTGGGGAGAGACTTGAGGCAGGATGACCAGTTAAGAAATAGGCTGTTGCAGTAGTCCAGGTGAGAGGTGATGAATGCCAGAAATGGCTCTATGAGCCATCATTCATTCATTCATTCATTCATTCAACAAACATTTTTAAAATAACTACTCTCGGGGCGGCTAGGTGGCCCAGTGAATAGAGCATCGGCCCTGGAGTCAGAAGGACATGAGTTCGGATCTGACCTCAGACACTTAACGCACACACAAAGAAAAACCTAGCCGTGTGACCTTGAGCAAGTTACTTAACACCAATTGCCCTCCAAAAAGCAAAAATAAATAAATAACTACTCTCTGCCAATGTTTGTGTTAGGACTGGAGGGGATACATAGTTTAAATAAGACATAGTCCCTGACCGTGGAACTTAGAAGTTTGTTTTTAACACATATGTAATCCCAACCCCAAAGCTCATTGGTGGAGAGCAGTGCCTTCCACCTCTGTGAAGGGTGGGGCAGAGTCTCTTAGACCAAGAGAGGGGATGGGATCTCTTGAATCTTCTTCCATTCTTCTTTGAGTTTGAGAATATCTTCAGATTCTGCAGTTGCTTCTGGCTTCCATTTTCAAGAGAGAGGATGGTAGATGCCAGCCCCACTTCAGGTTGCTGAAGGGAGAATAAGGCTCTGGGGAGAAGCTGACTTGGGAGGAGCCAGTGGTCTCCATCATGTCCCTATCCTCACTTTGCTATATTAGAGACTGCAGGGAACTTTCCTTTGGGTGAGATTCACCCACCCCCTTTCTCTCTTCCAGTGGGAGAGCTCCTTTCCTCTTTATTGTCTGGCATATATTCTCCTATGTATACCTTCTTTCATTTCTGTGTTGCTACTGATTTGGATAAATGGGTTTTTGGCTAATTGCTATGTGTTCTCTTTGTGGAACTGGTATTTGGTGGGAAGGGAATCAAGCCTTGGATATAAAATGGGGTCCTGAATCTGCCTCCCTCATATTGAAAGAGTAATCAGAAGCTGTCAATCATATCATCTAGACTAATAATTTTAAGGGAGCAAAGAAATATAATTCTAATCCTCTCTCAGAGGAAGGAGAGTTCCCTCCAGCCCCTACCTCCTGCTTCCTTTCCTGGAATGACTTAAAATCTTCCTTGGAGAAGGGGGGCGCAGAAGAGGGTAGAGATGCCTATTCTGCCTCCTTTCCAACCACACGACACCCCCATGTCACATGTGGGGGACAGCCCTGAAAACATGCGGGGCCTCACCACACATGGGGGCTTACTACATGCAAATATACAACTGTAAAACACAATGCTACATGATAAATGCACTAATGATTCAACAAAATGAAGAGCTCTGTGAGAACTGAGTGGAATGGTTGTCATCAACAGAAAACTGGAATCTGGAATAATGCTCCGTATTTATTTTCTATTTAAAAATCTTACTTTGCTGCTTCATTTTGGTGTGGAGATGATCCTGAATTCTTGAAGGTCATGGTAAATAGGTCCTACTAGACTGGAAACATTCTGAATGGCCCGTTAATGGGTTGTGTGTCTGTTGTCCACAACTTGGCTTCCAAGAGGTTCATTACCAGGTTGCTGCAGGGAAATGAAATTTGGGGGCATGGCCAATAAAACTTAGAGCTCTAATAACTGTAAAAGACCATCTAGTAAGTCATAGTGAGGTGTGGTTTATATTAGTTGAGGAAACACCCAAACTAATCAAAACCCAGATCCTTGAAATGTTGTTAATGCTATGTATAGTTTTTATTTAAAAAAAAAACCAACCCAACAATACAGTTATTCTATCTGATTGTGACAACAGACTCTTGAATAGGAGATAGAAGACATCAATCAATCAATGAACAAGCATTTATTAAGATAGTATTTAACAGCCATCATTTGTAGCCTGTGCTAGGTAATGTCTGATAGGAAGACAACATCACTGTGGTCTATTTCAATAGAAATCATACTAAAATATCTCCTTTTCTCCATGTTAACTTAAACTTAATTTACTTAACTTTTTTTTGAGGCAATTGGAGTTAAGTGAGTTGCCTAAGGTCACACAACTAGTAACTATCTAAGGCCAGATTTGAAATCAGTCTTCCTGACTCTAGGACCAGTCACTGCACCTAGCTGTTGTGGTTCAGGAACAATGTCCATGAACTCCCCCTTGCCATGTTCTTCTGTAGGAATTCCATCACCACCCTAACTGCTGTCATTTCTCTGGCTGGGAAAGCCCATTGTCAAGTCTCTGATCTCTGGTCTGCACTCAGAAAGGGCAATGGAAAAGCAGAAGACACCCAGGAACTTGAGGTCCAGGAGCCTCGCCCTCCTTCAGGCCACCTTTGGTGAGCACAGGTAGCATTCCACACATCTCACCGTTATCTACTCCTGGGGAAACAGTAGACAGAGGAATCTACTCTCCCCACCCCCTTCATCCTTTTGAAGGGGTAAAGCAAAAGAAGACCTGAGCAGGTCTGCCGATTTAACTTTGTAAGTCAAGGAAGAGGAATGACATCCCATGAATGTCCATCCTCCCAAGTATCATGGGGTCAACCTCAGCCACTGAAAAATAATCAGGAGTCGCTCTTGTCCTCTTAAGGTATCATTGGGTGTGCCCACATTCTATAGGGAAAGAGGAATGATCATCAATATGTTGGGGGGGGGAACAGGAAATCCTTTGATCAACCTTCCCCCCACTCCCTGCCCATCGACTATTCTCACTGATGCTCTGAGAAGCAGAAGGTTATGTCATAGACCAATCCACACTTGGATTCTGATGTTCTCACTCTGGTTCAACTTATATCAAAGTTCCCCCGTTACATTCCTTATTTTTAACTCGCTCTCTTTTCCCATGCATAGACTCATTGTGGGGGTGGGGTGGCGGTGGTATCTGACCACTTTGCCATTCATGTTAGGTCTCTTTCATCATTGTCCCATTGTTAGAATTGCTCCACGGGAGGGCACTGGGGCTTGGAATCACATGCTGTCTCTGGGTTCACAGGGTTCAAAGGAACCAGCAAAGTATACCGGCCTCCCCACTTCCATTTAGCACCATTACCCACTTTCTTTCCCCTGTTCTCCATGTTTGTAATAGTCCTCTCCCATTGGTCTCTCCATCTCAAGCTTCTCCCTATTCTGGTCCATCCTCCACTCAGCTATCAAATTGATTTTTCCAAAGTGTGGGTCTGACCATATCCCTGTTCCATAAACTCCACTGACTCCCTGTTACCTCCAGGATCAAATATGAAATCTTCTTTTAAGGGCCTTCATAACCTGGTCCCTTCCTACTTCTCCAGTCTTCTCACCCTTACCCTCACATACTCCGACATCCAGTGACACTGGTCTCTTTGCTCTTTCTTAGACACTCCATCTCCCAACTCTGTGGATTCTCATTGGCTATAGCCCATGCCTAGAATGCTCTCCTTCCTCATCTCCACCTCCCTGCCTTCCTTCAAAAATCTTACCTTCTGCAAGAACCTTTTCCCAGTCTCCCTTAACTTTAGTGTCTTCCCTCTAATTTATCCTGTCTGTATTCTCTTTGCCCAAAGTTGTTTACATGTCCTCCCCCACCCCCACCATTAACTCCTTGAAAGCAGGGACTATTTTTTGCCTTTCTTTGCATCCCCAGCAATCAGCACAGTGCCTTGACAAATAGTAGGTACTTTATAAATGCCAGTTGAGTTGACTCCTCAAACCCTCCAGGGTCCTGTACCTGTATTCACACTAACATCCTCTCGACCTCCAGAAACCCCATCACTCTCTAAGCATTCTATCATCACAGATTCATGCTACTTTTCACTCTCCAGCAACAGAAGAATGCCCTGACCATTCTTTTATAGCCCAAGGAGTAATCAATAACCACAGACTGCCAAAACCTTCTTCAACTGGGCCACACAACCACTCCCTTTTCAGAACCTATCAGGTCATTCATTTCAAGTAAGTATGTTTACAGACCATTAGAAACTAGTGAACTGCTGGAGAGGGTCAGCTGGCAGTTGAAAGGTAAGTTAGTTCCTTCCCTATAAGTCCCCTGTGAGAAGAATCACTCTACCAGAGCAGAGCATAGTCACGGAAGCTCTGGCTCCACTTTGCTTCAGACTAGAGAGAAATGAGGAGATGGTTGGTTGGTGGGGAGAAGGACATGGAGGAAGAACAAAGAGTCTGTTGCTACTAGGGATTTTGCTGTTTGAATACTGTTCACACCCAGCACTCACATCTACGAACAGAAAATGTATGTGTAAGTCTGACTTTTCTCAACTTTTGCAGCAGTCGGACAATTCTCTGGCAGGTGGTGTAGATCCAACACTGGTTTGCCTAAGAAAATCTTGAAGGCAGGAAAGAGTGAGTTTCCTCCCTCTTTGCCCGGGTGAGCAGAGCAGCCTTCTGGATGAGATTCAGGTGGATTTCGACTTTGCCAAGCCACAGAGGGCTGAGCCACCAGGAAAGAGAAGGAGATATTTTAGGCACAGTCTCTATTTTAGCAGCCAATCGAGGACAGTTTGAGGAGTCCACCCAGAACCTAGGCCCCCTTTTTTCCTTTCTCCTACCCAACTAAGCAAATTTTTTTTTTCAGGAAACTGTTCATATGGAGAAGTAAGTTTACATTTGTATTATGAAATCAAATATCTCAGCAGAAATGTCATTTGGTTCCAAGGCTACAGATACCCTAGTTCTAACAATAAACTTATTTCCATTAAAGTAGCAATAGAATGTGCTTTTATAGAAAGAAAATCGAGTTTTTTCAGTATTGGTATCTACATTATGCTTGCAGACAGTTCTTTGAATCAGACAATGACATGAAATGCACAATAAGTAATTGATAGAACAGACATCATATGTATTCATCAATGAAACTAAGCAGAACCATAATATATTAATAATTCCTTTTTCAAGCTTTCCCCTACCTTTCTCTCTGATATTTATTTTTCTGGGAAATATAGATGATCAAATTCATGGGAAAGGCCCATAATGAAATAGATAAAAAATGTCAGATGTTTAAATCCCCAAAGTACCAGGTGGCAACAATTTTGTTTCATTGTTTGTTTGTTTGTTTTAATTAGGAACTGTGGGTGGGTGAAAGGATTTTTTTTATTTAAAAAATAAATGTTTTATTATTGTTATTCTGAAGGGAGGAGGGGACCGTAAAAAGCACTAACACCTACTATGTACCAGGCCCTGTGCTAAAAGTTTTACAATTATTATCTCATTTTATTCTTCCAACACCCTTTTGACGTAACTGCTATTATCATCCACCATTATACAATTGAGGTAACTGAGACAGAGGTTAAGTGACTTTCTCAAGATCACACGAAACCAGATTTGACAGCTCCAGGCCAAAGGTTCTAGTTCACTACATCACCTAACTACCTCACAACCTGATAAACACCAACAAATATGAGCATTATTACATGCAAAGAAGAACCAAACAATAGGATCATTTGTGCATGAAACCATGGATCTTCATCACGTAGAGAATTTAAAAGTACAGAATACATTCTTCTTGTTCATGTTCTTAAAAATCATTTACTAGGGGCAGCTAGGTATAGAAGTGAATAGAGCACTGTTCCTGGAGTCAGGAGGACCTGAGTTCAAATCCGGCCTCAGATACTTAGTACTGACTAGCTGCGTGACCTTGGGCAAGTCACTTAATCCCAATTGCCCTACCTTCCCCCCTTCAAAAAAAGTATTTACTTTTTCAATTAAGCACTTATTTTTCTCTTGTCTTGATTCTACTTTCCTCCCCCTCCCCCACAATTAAAAAAATAAAGCCTTAGTAAAAAAATATGAATAGTCAGACAAAATAAATTTATCCATTGGTCATTTCCAAAAGTTTATGTCTCTTTCTGTATCCTGAGGCTATCACCTCTGTCTTCTAGGAGGTGAGTAGCAAGTGGTCCTCTAGAATTGTGGTTCATCATTACCTCTATTAGAGTTCTTAAGCCACTGGCGTTCACTGTTATTTTCCTTTTTAGTGCTTATATTCATGTACCATAATTTGTCCCGCCATTTCCTGGTTGATGGACATTTACTAGTTTCCAGGTCTCTGCCACCCCAAAAGGAGCTTCTATTAATTTTTTTGTAAATATGGGTCCTTTTTCTTTTTCTTTGATTTCTTTGGGTTATAGGTCTATAAATGATATTGCTTGGTCAAAAGGTATGCAGAATTTAGTGACTTTTTGAACAGAGTTCCAAACTGGTTTCCAGAATGACTGAACAAATTCACATCTGCAGGAATAGCTTTATCTTGTAGCTTCTGTAAAATTTGTCATTTTCCTTTTTTGTCAGCTTTGCCAATCTGAGATGTGAGATGGAGCCTTAGAGTTGCTTTAATTTGTATTTTTCTAATTAATACTTTGGAGCATTTTTTCTTATGGTTGTTCATAACTTGAATTTCTTCCTTTGAAAATTAGCCAATGGTTCTCCTATAAACTTGAATTAGTTTTTATATATCTTGAAAATGAGACCCTTATCAGAGAAACTTGCTGCAAAGACTTTTTCCCAGTTAACAGTTTCCTTTATAATTTTGGCCATATTAATTTTGTTTGTACAAAAAACTTTTTAATATTATCATTGATTACATTAATATGTAATTGAAATTGTCCTTTTTATCTTCTGTAATCCTATCTGTTATCCATAGTCTTCTGCTATTCATAGATCCAAAAGTCAATTTCTTTCTTCTCTGATTTATGATGTAACCTTTTATTTTCATTTTAGATATTTTTTATATTGAATTCATTTCTCTATTTGGAACTTTTATTGGTATATGGTATCAGTTGTTTATCTAAATCTAATTTCTGGCAGATTGCTTTCCAGTTCTTCCTCACAGTTTTTGTTTAATAGTTTTATTTAATATTGAGGTAAAGACCCCAGTAACTAAGATTTTTTGGTAATCATCAAATACTAGGCTACTGAGTTTATTTGCCCATGTTGTATACCTAATATGTTCCACTGATGCACCTATGTTTTAACCAGTAACAAATCGTTTTGATGATTACTACTTTGTAGTATAGTTTCAGATCTGGTACTGGGATCCCTTCTTTCTTCTTTTTGTTCATTATTTGCCTTGATGTTCTTAGCCTTTTGTGCTCCCAAATGAATATCAGTATTTTTTTTCTAGGTTTATTATGTAACCCTTTGGTAGTTTGATTGGTATGGCACTAAATACGTAAATTAATTTAGATAGTGCTGTCACTTTTATTTTATTGGCCCCAGCCTATCCATGAGCAATTTATATTCCCCCAATTATTTAGATCTGTACTTATTTCCATTAGAAGTGTTTTGTAATTTTATTCCTGTTTGTTGTTCCTAGTTTCTGTGTGTGACTTTGTAGGTAGACTTCCCAGTATTTTATCCATTCTGTAGTTATTTTAAATGGAATTTCTCATTCTATTTCTTTCTTCTGAGTTTTGTTGGCAATATACAGAAATGCTCATGATTTATGTGGCTTTATTTTCAAACCTGTTACTTTGCTGAAGTTACTGTTTTAATTAACTTTTTTGGTTCATTCTCTAGGGCTTTCTAAGTAAACCCTCGTATCATCTGAAAAAAGTAATGACTTTTTTGCCTATGCTTATTCCTTCAATTTCTTTTTCTTTTCTCATTGCTATAGTTAGCATTTCTAGTGTATTATTGAATAATAATGATGATAATGGACACCCTTGCTTTATCTATAATCTTATTAGAAGGATCTCTAGTTTATCCTTATTACATAGAGTACTGGCTTTTTTTTTGGTTTTAGATAGATACTATTTACCATGCACAAGAAAAGTACATTTTTTCCTATGTTTTTCTAGTGTAGGTATTTTGTTTTGTCAAAAGTTTTTTCTACATCTATTGGTATAATCATAGGATTGTTGCTGTCTTAGTTATTAACATGGTGTATATATATACATATATACGTATGTATATATGTATATATATATAAATATATAGTTTTCCTAATATTGGACCGACCCTGCATTCCTGATACAAATCTAACCTGATTATAATATATACTCTTTTTGATATGTTATACTTTATTTGGTAAAATTTTATTTAAAATTTTATGCCAATGTTCAGTAGGGATAGTGGTCTATAGTTTTCTCTGTTTTGACTCTGGCTTAGATCATATGAAGCCTATATTTCTATCATAGAAGGAATTTGGGAGTTTAGTAGGATCCCTTTCTTTTTTTTTCTTTTTGGAGGGCAATTGGGGTTAAGTAACTTGCCCAAGGTCACACGGCTAGGTTTTTGTTTGTGTGTGCGTTGTGTCTGAGGCCGGATCCAAACTCAGGTCCTTCTGACTCCAGGGCCAATGCTCTACTCACTGCTCCACCTAGCCGCTCCCCCCCCTTCCTATTTTTATAAACATTTTATGTAATATTGTAATTGATTGTTCTTTGAATGTTTAATACAATTGACTTATAAATCCATCTCATCCTGGTCTCCCTGCTCCCCTGGTTTGGGACTGTATTTATGGCTTGTTTAATTTCTTTTTCTTTTTCTTTTTTTTTTTTAAAGCAATTGGGGTTAAGTAACTTGCTCAAGGTTACACGGCTAGTCATTATTTATGTGTGGGTGCTCATTTTCTGAGGCCGGATTCGATCTCAGGTCATCCCAACTCCGAGGCTGGCGCTCTTACTCACTGCACCACCTAGCCGCCCCTAATTTCTTTTTCTGAGATGGGTTATTTAAGTTCTCTATTTTTTGTTCTGTTAACCTAGTCATCCATTAGTTCCAAAGTTGTCCCTCTTGTCTGTGTTTCTCTTTGAATTACCTTCTGTCCTATCTTGTACACTTAAAAAAATGCTTCATTGACACTTTTAGCATCCTTTCCTCTCCCCACATTAGGTGACATGGTAGATAGAATATTGGACTTGGATTCAGGAAGATCTGACGTCAAAACTGTGAGACCCTGGACAAATCACTTAACCTTTAGTTTCCTCATCTGTAGAATGAGCACCTATTGTTCAGGGTTCAATGAGTTCCTATAATAGCACCTATTGCTCAGGGTTGTTGTGAATATAAAATAAGAGAGTATTTATAAAGCACTTTGTAAACCTTAAAGTGCCATATAAGTGATATATAAATGCTAGATCTTCTTCCTCTTCCTCTTCCTCCGCTTTCTATATTATCTTCCTTCACCACCTTCATTTCCCATTTCTCTGACACTTCCCCTGAAGTCCATCCAAACTCATAGGAAGGGAATTTCATAAACCCATCAAAAAAAAAAGTTCCTGCTTTCCAAGTGTTTACAATCTAGTTAGGTAAATAAAGCTGAAACAATGGACCAAAACTAACCAAAAGAAACTTATTAGGCATAGATAGAAAATCTTGCCTTTAATTTCCAAAAAAAATCATGTCACAAGAAACAATTAGAAAATAATACAAGAAGTATATTATCTGGTACTTAATTATTTCCTCTGTACAATATGACTTAGAAGTTGGCTTTGCATTAGCACTCATGAAAATTCATTATTTTCCCAAGACTATCACTAATCAATCATTAGCTTCAAAGAGGCAATAGAACTTGACTGGTACCTTATGTAAAACAGTAGATGTATTCTTTAATCGGACTGAGACATGTTTTAACATGTCAAGAGAATGACACTGGACCTTAACATATCAAGCGGCATATGATAAATAATATGAGCAAAAATTGACCAATATGTCAGGTTGTTAAGTATAGGCATTTTTAGGCCCCCTTTTAAAGGACACTTTAATGTAATCTATTTTAATTACCATACAGAATGGGAACTCAGCTGACTGACCACAGCTGGTAGAGCATGACTTATACAAATATCTATAGCGCCAAATCCAGAAGTGTGTAAAGAGAGGGGCACACACAATCTTCTGTGATACCAAAGCAGAGGGGATTAGAGGAGTTGGCAGAAAATGTCATTACCAACTTGGTGATGGGAGAAGGGGAAAATCAGGCTTGTTAGTGGAAGGGACATTTTAGATAGATTAGTAGATCGATAGGTAGTAAATGGATGGATTAATGGATGGTATAGACAGAGATGGATAGTTGGATGCATGGATCAACAGGTGGATGGATAGACAGACGATTGATTAAGCCTTTATGTGGCAAGGCTTGGGATATAAATATCTGTAAGCCAGACAGTTCTAACCTTCAAGAAGCTTACATTATAATAGGTACAAGACAACACAAAAAGGATCTGGAAAGGGGAAAGAGGAGAGAAATATACCTGTAAGCAGCAAAGAAATTGAAGAGGAGAAGGAGGAAAAGAAGTCGGAAGATTCAAGTCATTAATGAAGTAGAGAATGGCAGGCAGTTTCAATCAGGAGAGGTGACAAGGCAACTGGCAAAGACTTAAAGAATGAGTAAGAATTTAGCAGATGGGTGTGGGGGAGGAGAGGGCAAATCAGGCGTAGGAACAATGTAGACAAAGGTTCTCAAGCATAAAAGCAGGGGGCACGGATGGTGGACAGAGTAGTATCATTTGACTGGTGCAAAATAGCATGAGCTAAGTCTGCGAAGATGAGAGGGGACCAAATTGTGGAAAACTAGACAAAGGAATCAACTTTATTCATTAGGCAACGGGGAGTCAGTGAAGGCTGTTAAACAAAGCGAGATGATCAGTTCATGGGAAGATTAGTTTGGTAGAGTTATGAAGGATGGATTGGAAGGGAAAGAGTGGAGATAAAAAAATTTGTTAGGAGGTGGAAGAAGGAAAGGGTGGAAGGGAATAAGCATTTATTCAGTATCTACTAAATGCCAGGCACTGTGTTAAGAGCTTTATTATTTATAAATATTGTTATAATTAAAATATTATCTTATTTTATCCTCACAACAATCCTAGGAGGTAAATGCTGTTATTATCCCTATTTTACAGTTGAGGAAACTGAGGCAAACAGGGTTAAGTGACTTGCCCAGGGTCACACAGCTAATAAGTGACTGTCAGCCAGATTTGAACTCAGTTCTTCATGACTAAAGGTCCACTGTACCATTTAGCTGTGTAATAGTCCACATGGACAGTTATGAAGGTTTGTAGTAGGCCAATGGCTGGGGGAACAGAAGGGGAAAAGAGGTTATACAGAGGTAAAATTGAAGGGAACTTGGTAACTGTTTGGATGAGCAAAGGCAAAGCAAGAATGTCCTACCAAGGATCCACTTAGCAATCAAAACGAAGCTTGAATAATATTACATTTGTAATGATTCTATTATCCACATTTCTCCAGAACATGATGTCCAAGAGAAGCATTCACATAAATCATAATAAAACTTGGGAACTACTTTAATCAAGCAGGCAGCAGCTGAGTATTCATTAAACAATAGCTTTGTACAAGACACTTTGCTGCATTAGATACTGTGGGGGATGCAGAAAAAAAATATGACAGGGTGCCTATCCTCAAGCGTGGTTTAGTGCATGGTTCCATCCTTGGACCAGTTGTGCTGGTTATTTTTTTCCAATTATTTGGATGAACACAAAGCAGGGGATGCCAAAATCTGTGGATAATGCAGAGCTAGGAGAGATAACTAATATGATGGATGGTAGAATCAAGATTCAAAATAATTTGAGAGGCTGGAATAATGGACAGAAACCAATGAGTTGAAATTCAGCAGGGATAAATGTACAGTCCTACATGTAATTTCAGAAAATTATTTCACAAGTACAGAGTGGTAAGGACCTGATAATCAGAGCTCATTTGATGAAGGCCTGAGGAAGGGGAGGGGTGAAGCTGGGTTTTGACCATAGGCTCAAAATGAGACCAAAGTGCTAATATTATCCTAGGCTGCATTATAATTAGTTCATTTTACTTGGCTTAGTAGACCCCATCTGGAGTCCTGTCAGAGCCATATCTAGCAATTTCAATGCCCAAAACTAAGCTTCACAAAATGCATCCGGAACAAACAGCACAGGGATTGTTCAGATCAACTTTTAAAAACAAATTTAGTGTTAGGGCTGGGGGTGGGGATACAGCAGGTGGGAAGGTGAATGGAGATCTAAGTCACCGAAAGGCCACTGCAAAGGGAGGGGAGTAGATCATACTGGGATGAGGTCCAGGAGTATACCTGGGTGACAGTTTTTTTGGGGGAGGAAACCTATCATTAGGAAGCTTCCTATTTTAATGAATTATTCTTGCTAACTAGATGCCAAGCTCAGTTGTTTCTATACTGCAGAAAGAAAGCAATTGCTGTTGCAATTTTGATGACCCAGAGGCAAGTAGGTAACTGAGTGGATAGAGCACTAGGACTGGGGTCAGGCTTGAGCACGCGCAGGGCTTCAGAGGCTTACTAGCCTTGTGACTCTGGGCAGGTCATTTAATCTCTATTTGCCTCAGTTTCCTCAGCTATAAGATGGAGATAACAATAGCACCCACACCCCTGCTTTGTTTGGAGGATTGAATGCAATATTGTTTGTACAGTGCTTAGCGGTGTACGTGGCACATTTGAGGAGAGATCGAAGGAAGAGAGAGTGAAGCTAATGAATAACTATCTCACTTAAATACAATTCAAGAATGAGTCAAGGAGTGCCTAGGTGGCCCAGTGAATAGAGTACTGGCCCTGGAGTCTGGAGGACCTGAGTTCAAATTCGACCTCAGACACTTGACACCTTTACTAGCCGTGTGACCTTGGGCAAGTCACTTGACCCCAGTTGCCCTGCCTTCCCCTCCTCCAAAAAAAAAAAAGAAGTCAAGACATCACCCCGCTGATGTCATAGGTCCTCTTTAAAACGAAGAATGAACAACAACCCAGGAGCTTAATAAACTCTTGTTTCCTTCCTTCCCTATTTAGGATTCTTATTATCATTCAACTCTGGGCACCACACAAATATTTTTCATTGCTTTCTTTTGTATTTACACCACTTTCATTTTTTAATATATCCCTTTCTACAAAGAGTCATTCTTTGTCCCAAAGATTTTAAAAGAAAAAGCAGTTCAGTAAATCTAACCAACATATTAATTGAATCTGACAATATATTCAACGTTCCACGCCCATAGTCTCCACCTATACCTTAACTTTGGCAAAGAATGGATGGAGGTGCATTTTATTACTCCTTCTTCAGGGTCATTGTAAGTATACAATGTTCAGTTTCAGGTTTAAAAAAACGTTTCCCCCCATTTACACTATTGTAGTCATTATGTTTCTTGCCTGGTTCTGGCCATTTGACTCCGCATCAGTTCGTATAAATTTTCCCACATTTCCCTGAATTCTTTATGCGCCTTGTTTCTCATTACATGGTGACACATAGCCCATTCCGTTCATTTAGCTGTTCCCCAAATTGATTTACCTCTACCTTGTTTTCACTTCTTTGCTACCACAGAAAAGTGCTGCTATGAATATTTTCAATGTAGGTGACATCTTTTTTCCACTTTGCCTTCCTTGGGCTATGTGCTTTGCACCACTTTTTAAGAGGGTTGTTGACAATCTGGAGCAAGAGAATCTGGACAGTGAAAGGTGTGAAAACTAATGTCCCGTGAAGGGCGGCAAAACCCTCGTAGTGTTCTTTAGTTTGGAAGGGAGAAGTCAGAATGCAATATGATAGGTGTCTCTATGTGTGTGAAGGGTGCACACCATCTGGAAGATAGATGACATACTCTGTCAAGAAGCAGAACTAGGGCCAATGCAGGGGATTTCCAGGGAAGCAGATTGTAGTTCAATATTGGAAAGGAGTTTCTAATTAAAGTTTTTTAGCTGAAGTCAGAAAAATTTTCACTTTTTTTAAAGTTAAAGTTTTCACTGGCAGAGGGTTCTTTGTAAGGTGGTGAATTTTCTGTCACCAGAAGTGGTCAAGCAGAAGCTCTTCCTGGGCAGCAATAGAGAAGCACATGATACGTCAAGGCAAGTGAATAAGAATTTAAGTGTCTATGATGTGCCAGGTGGGGCAGCTAGGTGGCACAGTGAATAGAGTGGAGTTCAAATCTGACCTCAGATGCTTACTAGTTGTGTGACCCTGGGCAAGTGACTTAACCCTATTTGCCTTAGTTTCTTCATGTAAAAAGCGCTGGAGAAGGAAATGTCAAAACACGCCAGTATCTTTGCCAAGAAAACCCCAAATGGGGTCAGAGTCAGACACAACTGAAAACTACTGAACCACAAAAAAGTGCCAAGCAGTGTGCTAAGTCCTGGGAAAACAAGGAAGAAAAAAGATATTAACAATATAAATTGAAGATAGTTTTAGAGGGAAGGCACTGGCCTTAAGGAGGATGTGAAAGGCTTCTTGCAAAAAGTGGGACAGGAGGGAACTCAGAAAAACTAGAGACAAAGATGAGGAGGGAAAGAATTTCAGGCCAGTGGGAATTCAGGGAGTCAGGAGCTGAGGTGTTTTGCAAAAGGAACTGCAAGAAAACCACTGTGACCTTTGAGGTCCGTTCCAATTCTAACATTCTCTGAATCTACGCCTCTATCCAGGGCAGGTGCTATGGAGCAGTAGTGTCAAACTCGAATAGAAACTAGGGCTTTCTCACTTGTGCATGTGGTTCTCTGCTGGCTGCAGATCAACTTAGTTTTTTTTAAAAGTAATGTTATCTATGTTTTATTGCATTTTCATTTATTTTGTTTAAATGTTCCCTAATTACATTTTAATCTGGTTCAGGCCTAACTGGAGCATGCTGTAAGTTTGATACCTCTGTTGAGTGCTGCGTTTGGAATAAAAAACACTTAGGTTCAGTTATGCCTATGATATTTAATGACTAAGTGACCTGGGGCAGGGCAGCTAGGTTGCATAGTGGTTAGAGTGCTGGGCCTGGAGTAAGGCATGAAAGCTCATCTTCCTGAGTCCAAATCTGACTTCAGACACTTGCTAGCTGTGTGACCTTGGGTAAGTCATTTCACCACGTTTGCCTCAGTTTCCTCATATGTCAAATGAGCTAGAGAAGGAAATGGCAAACCAATTCAGTATCTCTGCCAGAAAACCCCAAAAGGGGTCACAAAGAGTGGGACACAACTAAACACAACGAAAGTGACCCAGGGTAAGTTCTTTAATTTTCACTCCCTTAGTCTTATCTACCAAATCACAGATCCCTTGTGATCTACAGACAGTGAAGGGAGTTCTCATACTAGGAATTCCCCGAGCTAAAGTCCTTTGTGTATTATTGTATAGATCTCTAACTCCATTGGCATAATACAAACTTTAATGGTACATGTGTGATTACAACAATTAGAAATGAATTTAATTATCTTTGTGCCTAAGTTAAAACAGTATGATTTTAATAACCAGCTGTTTGAGACAACTGCATCAATCCAGATATTACTATAAATACTGATATGCAACATTTGGCATGTAATAGAAAGGAAAATATGGCTATTTTGAATAATGTATAAGTGGGGAAAGTATTCTCCTCTCCCCCCCTTCCCCCCACCCCAGTTCCCAAAACCTCACTTATCACTCTTCGGAAAGATCATGAAAAATGATAGATTTCCAACATTTTACAGATGAGGACACTGAAACCCAGGAAGATTAAGTGATTTGGTCAATAAGACACCGTATCAAAGTAGAATTAGAACCCAAGTCCAAGGACTGGTTGTTGTTCAGTAGTTTCAGTCATGTTCGATTCTTTGTGACCCCATATGGAGTTTTCTTGGCAGAGATACTGTAGTGGTTTGCCATTTCCTTTTCCAGCTTATTTTAGTGGGGCTTGGAATCAGGAAGATTCATGTTCATGAGTTCAAGGCCAGCCTCAGACACTTTCTAGTTGTGTGATCCTTGGCAAGTCACTTAAGTTTCGTATACCTGTTTCCATACCTGTAAAATGAACTGGAAAAGGAAATGGCAAACCACTCCAGTAGCTTTGCTGAGAAAACCCCAGGTGGGTTCACAAAGAGTTGTACACAACTGAAATAACTGAACAACAAGAAGGACCGGGGCCAACCTGTACAGATCCTTGTTTGTTCTTTAATGATGTCCTATTAGTCTCTTCTCCAGAGGCAAGACTGCTTTGCACTTGTGTAACCCTTTTCATGGCAGCTAGGTGGCTCAGTGGGTAGAATACCAGGTCTGAAGTCAGGAAGATTCATCTTCCACGGTTCAAATCTGGCTTCAGACACCTCCTAGTTGTGTGGCCCTAGGCAAGCCACTTAACCCTGTTTGCCTCAGTTTCTTCCTCTGTAAAATGGGCTGGAGAAGGAAATGGCAAACCTCTCCAGTATCTTTGCCAAAAAAAATCCCAAATTGGGTCACAAAGAGTCCGACATAACTGAACAAAGAAAAATTTAAAAAAAAAACAAACCTATTCATTGGAAAGTCAGCTAGAAAACCCATTTCAGAAGGTCTGAATGAATTAGAACCTTCAAGTGTGTATTCACAAAGTTTAACATTTCCATTTAGAAATGTCACTTTCTCCATATATTCATCTGCAAGGAGGATACTACTGTCTGGGTAGCACAGACCTTAGAGGTATAAACTGAGCTTATTGCTTGGAGGAACAAACCAGTGTTCTTTGCAACTTAACAATTGAATGTACTTCCTGTGACTTTTAGTCAAAAAATGGGTCAGCCACTTACCTGGTACATAGTAAGTTGGACCCTCAAAGCCAGACTGCAAAATTCACTGCAATAGCGAGTGTGGCCAGAACAGAATTGAAATATGAATGATAAATGTTTAACAAAATAAATAAAAATTGAATACAACATAAAGAACGTTAATTTGTAGTTTTTGAAGTTAAAATGCTGCCAGTGCCGTGTGAGTTTGACAATGCCGTTCTAGGCTACTTTGGTAAACTTCCTTTTACCCTCGTGTTTTTGGGTGATCACTTATGTGACCTTGGAGGGGTCTCTTCAACTCTCTAAATCTACAATTTCTCCTCTACTAAATGAAGTTACAATGATCTCTAAGGTTCTCTCCGTCTTGTGAACATAAGATTTACCATGATCCTAAGACTCGAAGAAACAAAATAACTTGCCCCAAGTCGTTCTGCTGGTAAGTATTAAAGTTAGGGAGTTGGGACTCAAAATTAGGTCCTTTGATGGTCAGGCCAGCCCTTGTTCCTCTAGTCCCAGGTGTGTCAAACTCAGATACAAATTGGTGGCCACTAGACAGTATATGAGGATCTCTGCATGCCGTTTATTGACTTAGAAAACCACATAGGATATTATTGATGCTCAATTGGATTTTTATATATTTTGTTAAGTATTTCAATTGTATTTTAATCTGTTTCTGGCCTCTCCTGGAAGTGTTCCGAAGTTTCCCATTTGACATTTCTGTTCGGTGCCATGCTGCTATTTTTAGAACTTTATTTTTATTTATTTTATTAAGTATTTACCAATTATATTAAAAACATTTTTAACATTAAAAATTTTTTTCGGTGTCCCTAAATCTCCCTTCTTTCTACCCCTGCCCCACCCTTGAGTAGACAAGCAATATGATATCAATTATACATGTGAAGTCATGCAAAACATTTCCATATTCCATGCTGCCTTTTTTTTGCAGGCTCTGAGTGCCTCTATTTGCTTTTCACAGTTCCCTGAAGGGAAATAATGAATAAGATTTTGAGACATAACTCAAGAAGAAACTTAGGAGGCAGATATTTTTAAGCTTTTCAGAAGAATTCTGTCCTGAGAAAGAACTTAATAATTGAAACATTGATAAATATAATGTAAAATACATATCACATGAAGGAACTGATGTATTATTGTGGTTGTCATGTAAGGATCAAACTGAATTCGATTTAATCCTATTGAAAATGAAGCATATATATGTGTATATATATATTTGCTGTTGGTATTTTGGGGTATGTATAGAAATTGCCTATGATATCCACCTAGTTATCAGAGAGGCCCATGGAAAGAATGCAAAAAAACAAAAGACCTCCCCTTGGCTAGACCAGGATTACACATCAGAGAAGAGGAAGCACTGGGTAGTACCTAGAGTGTGGGATTTGAGGTCAGGGAGTCTTGGGTTCCAATCTAACCTCTGGTATTTACTATCAGTGTGACCATGGACAAGTCACTTGCCTTAGTATATAAATGAGGGACTTGGACTAGAGATCTTCTAAGATTCCTAGGTCTGATCCTATGGTGCTAACCGGTCAATATTATTATACCAAAGATGGATATCAGAGAAGAAGATAGCAACCCCCAAAGAATCACACACACAAAAAAAGGGTGAAAATTTAAAGAAGAGGACAGATCGATTGCAATAGCTCACAAATCTTATTGAATATCTGATAAACCATGTCCACTGAGACTTTTTTCTAAAGAAAGGAAGGAAAGAGGGAAGAAAAAAATGAAAGGAAGAAAAAAAGAGAGGAAAGAAAATGAAGAAAAGGAAGAAAGGAAGAATGAAAAGAAGGAAGGAAAGAATGGAGAAAACCAGAACAAAGAAAAGAAGAATGAAAGTAAGGAAAAAGAAGGAAAGTGAAGGGAGGAAGGCAAATGAAGAAAGAATGAAAAGAAAGAAAAAAAAGAGGAAAGGAGGGAAGAAAAGAAGGAAAGATGAGAGGGAAGAAGGAAGAAAGAGGGAAGGAGGGAGAAGGAAAAAGGAGAAAAAATGAAAAGGAAGGCAAAAAAGGAGAAAGGCAGAAGAAAGGAGGAGAGGAGAAAGAAAAGAAAGAATGAAAGGAAAGAAAGAAAGCAAAAGAGATGGGGGAAGTGAAGAAGGAAGGAAAGGAGGGAGGAGGAAAGAAAGAAAGGGTCTAGTGAAATAAGCAGATACAATCAGCAGCAGCAGCAGCAGCAGCAGACACACGACCACGTGCGCGCGCGCGCACACACACACACACACACACACACACACACACACACACACACACAAGCTGCTGACGACAAAAGCTGAGCTGCTCCTTGTCCCTGCAGCCCCACCCCCTCTCCGATCACACGTGAGCTCTTCACTGGTAACCATGGACTGTATGTGTACGTGCGCATGCATGAATGAACATCTCTTTATGTAGCTGTGTTTGCGTGTGCGTGTGCGTGCGTGCGTGCGTGTGTGTGTGTGTGTGTGTGTGTGTGCTCGAGCTGGGATCTAGGAAGCTTCTCAATCCGCAGACTCGTTTCTGAGCCAACAAATCTTTGGTAATTGGACCTCTGGACCAGTTGCCTTGTTTTATATCCCTCCTCCTGCTCTGGTGTATTTCAAAGCATGGTTACAATTTGGGGGCATTGCTGACTTCATAGGCAACCTTTTAATATTACTGCTAATAATTCAATTGAATGACAAGCATTTACTAAGCTCCTGCAACGCGCTCTTCACTAGGTTAGTTGCTAGGAATAGAGACAAAACAAACAAACAAAACCACACAACACCCCGAAATCATCCGGTCCTCTAGGCGCTTCCATTCCATAATCATGATGGGTGAGCCTGTTTGTTTGTTTGTTTTCTGGGGTTTTCCTGAAGGTGCTTTCAGTGTAATTTTATTCAATTACAAGAAGCAGTTACTTTATCGATCTGTGTAAGAGTCCACAGAGTCTTCCTATAGAAAAAAATAGGCGATCGATTTGTCTTGGCCCCTTTCCTATCTGAACTTCACCCAAAAAGAAAATAGAGAATAATAACTGATATTTTTATAGCACTTTTGGATCTCAGATATACAAAAAATTTAGTGCATTATAGAAATGACCTGATTCCTGCTTCATGGCAACCCCCTGAACTAAATACTACAGAGAGTACTTCCCCCTTTTACAGATGGGGAAATTAACTTCTCTGAGTAGTTAAATGACCTGTCCATAGTCATAAGGCTAGTAAGTATTATAGTATTAGAAGTGAAATTTGAATCCAGGTCTTTCTGGTGCATCTAGGTGGCACAGTGAATAGAGCATTGGGCTTGGAGTCAGGAAGACCTGAATTCAATCATGGCCTCTTACTAGCTGTGTGACCCTGGGCAAGTCACTTAACCTCTGTTTGCCTCAGTTTCCTCATCAATTAAATAAGTATGATAATAATAACAACATCTCCTCAGGTTGTTGTGAAGATCAAATGAGAATAATTGTAAAGTGCTTAGTACGAGGCCTGGAACGTGTGTTAGCTATTAATATTATTCCTTATACGAATTTTATCTCTCATCTTCATGTGTCTGCACAAACCAAAGTGTTCCCATGCCATCCTCTCTTTCCTCAAGGCTCCGTTTTTCTTCAAAAGACCCAATTTCCTCAATTGTCAGTGGCTCCCCGATGCCCCCCAATTACTTTGTATATAATTTTTTTGTCTTCATTTTCCCTGAACCTAGAATAGTTCCTCACACGTAGTAAGTACTTAAAGAAATGCTTGTTGAATTGAAATGCTACAATATTTTTTCTTCCCTATCTTTGTTTATAGAGACACATAGTGATATAGTGGATAGAAAAGGCAGCCTTGAAATGGGAGGAACTAGGTTCAAGGTCCGGCTATTGACACATCCCAGCTCTATGGGCTGGGTAAATCACTTAATCTTTAAATGCTCCAGGCAACTGCTTGCTAGCTGTGTGACTTTGGACAAGCCTCTGGGCCTCAGTTTCCTCATCTGTAGAACAAGTGGGTCAGACTGCAAGACCTCTAATTAGTCCTTACTAACTCGAAATCTACAATCCTATGATTTAGATACCCAGGCATCTGTTTGAATGGGGACACTTGTCTGATAGATGATCAGGCTCAACAGATGGCCTTAATTATCCACAAAGATCACCCACTAGCATTTTTTTTTTCACTAATTTGAAAGAAATATGCTTCCAAAACGTTTCATTGGCGTATCTGATTTCCCAGTTGAGGGGCTGCTAGTGCGGCTGACTCATGCGTGCTGGCATTCTCCACCCCCACTCCACACCTCCCCAGGGCCTCTGATCTCTATCAAGGAGCTGTGGCCTTACTGAATTTAGACTCTCACAAGGATGACACATCATGAGATGAATCATAGCTAGGTACCAGAATTTCCCAGAATCACAGTGTGCGTCTCTTTGACAACGTGGCTCTCACAGCTATTTGAAATGAACAGCAGTCTCTCTTGAGGCCTCTTTGGCAACTCAGGATTTCTGACTTACAGCAGGTCCCAAGCGGAACAACACCAGAGTGAATTTGGGATTTAAGGTACACAGCTGGTGCATGGAAGCCAGTGTTTAAATATTCTGATTTGACTTTCTTCTCTGGGCATGTACCACCTATTCCCCAAAAGGGTTGTTCCTGAGAAATTAAAATACATAGATATATCCTATATGTAGATATAGGATATATCTATATATTTTATAAATACATAGATATAGCCTATATGTAGACATAAAATATATCTATATATTTATACATATATTCCATGTATCTTTCATATACCTATAAAGATATATATTTCACATGTAAAATATATTTCATATAAATAGATATATAATAAATTGCATATGAAATATTTCATATAAATAGATCATATATAAATATATGAAATATATCGGTAGAGGAGATTGATTATGAGTTTTATGGATGAGAAAACTGAGTTTCAGCTCTGTTAAACAATAGAGTTTATTACACTGGTATCTGGGTTTGCATAACAGAAACTCTCACTGTGTCGGCTATGTTTGTGTGTACAAACCGACGTGACTTGTTTGATTGAACTCCCTGGATGGTCAGTTGAAAACAACAACAATAAACAATAAAAGACAGAGGTCAGATAAGCAGTAAGTTAATAACAACATCTTGTATCTAGAGTTCTCTCATTTGTTCAAAGCGCTTTCACATATATTATCCATTTGATTCTTGAAATAGCCCCATCACTCAGGTAGGCTAAGGTATTACTATCCTTTTATAAGTGAGGAAACAGCTTGGGTCAGTGAAGTGACCTCCCAAAGTTACAGAGCTAATTAACAGCACTGTCAGGACTTGGAAGCTAGGTCTCCAGACTCCTAGTCTCACTGTTCTCTCCACTATATCATACTGTCTCATCTAATACCTCGTAAGAGAACGGGCAGTTCTATTAAAATGGTCCATTTGGTCTGTGTCTATAACTATTGGCCATGTAAATAAACTGCGTGATCTTGGGAGGTTGCCGCCTTTCTGAAAGTGCCTTCCAGCAGAGTACGAACTATATAATTTTTGTCTTTTCATCCCTGACAATCAGCACAATGGCTGGCACATAGTAGTGGCTTAATAAACGCAAGATTGATGACTTTTTGTCTACATGACCTAATTGCTTTGATTTATATAGAGCTTTAAGGTTTGCAAATTTCCCAACATACATGATCTGGTGGCATTACATAAATGCATGTATGTATCAATCAATTAACCAATCCATAAGCATTTATTAGACACTATATGTGCCTATATAGGTACCGTGTGGGCAATTAAACAACTAAGCATCCCCAGGCAACTAGCTGTCTAAGTGATCTCTTTTAGTCCTTATAATCCTATGAGGCAGATGTTATTATCCCCATTTTACAGATGAGGAAACTGAGCTGAGGGAGATTACGTGACTTGCTCATGATTTACAAATGTCCTGGTCCAGCCATTCTAGAAAGCATTTTGCAAGTGCTCCAAAATCTATTACACTATGCATTTCCACTGACCAGTTATACCATTACCAAGTCTATAACCCAAAGTGATCAGAGAAAGAATTAAAGGACTCATATATACAAAAATATTTATAGTAGTTCTTTTTGTGATAGCAAAAAAAAAATAGAAACTGGGGAAATCAATTAGGGAACGATTCAACAAGGTATAGTATATCATTGTGATGGAATACTATTGTGCTATAAGAAATTATGATGAAGGAAACGGTTTAAGAGAAATCTGGGAAGACTTGTATGAATTGATATAAAGTAAAGTGAGCAGAACCAGAAGAATAATTTATACAATGAAAACAATATTGTAAAATCAAACAACTTTGGAAGACTTAGGAACTCTAGTCAAAATTAATTGTGATTACAGAGGATTTACTCCCTATTTTCAGATACAGAGGTGAGGGACTCACAGTGCAGAATGATATTTATATTTGCACACATATGTGCATGCATGTGCACAGAACATATACACAAATAACATACAGGAAGAAATATGTACATTGTGTATGTATATATTTTTTGCTTTTTTTTTTTTGAGGGAGGAAGGCAGAGCAATTGGGGTTAATGACTTGCCCAAGGTCATATGGCTATTAAGTATTAAGTGTCTGAAGCAGGATTTTGAACTCAGGTCCTCTTGACTCCAGGGCTGGTACTCTATTCACTGAGCCACATAGCCTTCCCTGTGTATGTATATTTAAAACACACATAAATTTCTACACTGGCCACAGGATTTACTCCCATATAACGTATATGTACATATATTTATGTGCTTACTACAATTTAATATTGGTATATAATATTGTTTTATTATATTATTATACAAATAATATGGGGCGGCTAGGTGGCGCAGTGAGCAGAGTGTGGGCCCTGGAGTCAGAAGGACCTGAGTTCGGATCCGGCCTCAGACACTCAATGCACACACAAATAAAAACCTAGCCATGTGACCTCGGGCAAGTTACTTAACCCCAATTGCCCTCCAAAAAAAAGCAAAAAAACCAAAAAAAAAAAACCCCCCAAAAAATCCCACCAAATAATATTATATATGTTGTTTGTTTTTGAAGAGGACCAATGACATTGAAGGCTGATGTCCTGACTTGTTTGTGAACAGGATTTAAATGAGGCAGAGTTGCATGGTCATCAGATGAACTCTCTTCCAGAGTCATAGAAGTCTGGTGGCAAGACAAAAGTCTGGATGATTGGTGATAGTCTTGGATGCAGTAGATGACCTTGGTGTGTGACCAAGCTGCAAGCCTCCACAGTAACTGCTTCAGCTACCTTCATAGCCATTAGAACAAATTGTTCTCATCCACCCATTCTGTTGAAGGAAGTTTTCACACGCTTAGGGTAGACATCCCCCTAACTCACTGATTGGTTTGTGGCCCATCAGTTACCCTCCACCTGGTTTAGCCTTTCTGCTTAAATGGTTTTACCGGGGTGTGGCTGCCCCACATGGTACAGCTTCTTGGAGTTACAGGTGAGAGTTAGGTGAGAGGTGAACACCAAAGGTGGATGAATACCCCCGAAAAGGACTCAGCAAAGCCCTCACACAAAAGGTGCTTGAATGCCCATACACTTCAGTGTTATATGTAAATGATGAGATCAATGCAGAAATTGTTTTGTAACTGGGATTTTCTTTTTCTTGTTTTATCAATGGCACTGGAGTGAGAAGCAGAGAGAGAGAGAAAACAAATCTTTGTCTTAAAAAATTTGACTAAAAAAAGAGGGTAGAACTACACAACTGTTTTTGGTATAGGAAGACATTAAACTCTATGAAGATATATAAATGAAGAGGAAAGAGTGAAAGGGAAACATAAGAGAAAAGTTAGATTCAGGAAGAAAATGAGCTATTGACAAAATAAACCCTAAGCTTGGAGAAGGGATAGTGAAGAAAAGGTTAAAAGGGTGTAAAGGGAGAGTGGTGATCACTTCAAATAATCAGGAAAGGAGGCTGGAGGCAGCTAGGTGGCGCCGTGGATAAAGCACCAGCCTGGACTAGTTGTGTGACCCTGGGCAAGTCACTTAATCCTGTTTGCCTCAGTTTCCTCATTTATAAAATAAGCTGGAGAAGGAAATGGCAAATACTTCAGTATCTTTGCCAAGAAAATCCTAAATGGGATCATGAAGAGTTGGACAAGACAGTTATGACTGAACAATAACAGAAGGAGTATAGAGAAGAAAAATTATAAGAGAATTGGATGGAAAGAAATAGATGATTAACTATTAACTGTGAGTGTGAATGCGATAAACTCACTCATAAAACAGAGGAGGTTAACAGAATGGATTAGAAAGCTACATCCGATGATGTGATGTTTACAAGAAAAACTTTAGAAACACCCCATTTATTTGGACTTTGGGTTTTGTTTATTTCTTTGGTTTTTTAGGACGACTACCTGCTGCTTTCAAGTGGAAATGAACAAGAGATAAATGTATTTCTTAACTCCTGTGTATTAGAACCTTGAGATGCTAATTTCTCCTATCAATTCCTCTGTAGGGGACACCTCCTTTCCTTTTGTTCTCTTGTTGATTTGAATCACAGACAAGATTGAAAGATAAGGAAAAAAGTGTAGGCTGAACTTTTCAAATTGGTACTCTAGGAAAATACCTCAACTTAACATCAGCTTGACAGTAGAAAAGTGAACTTTCCAAGAAGGGGAAACACCTTAAAATTGTAAGGGAACAGGGCTGAAATGTGTTTTTCTATAGATGGCAAACAACAGATTTTTAAAATTGTAATGAAATATTCGATTATTATCTATCTGTATGTCAATTCAGGCGCACAGAACTTGTTTCTCCCAGTGCCTAAGCTATAGTTTGAATTTCAGCAGAGAACCTTTCGTTACTTTTTTCTTGCCGCTAAATCTGGACCCTGGATAATAATAATAGCTGACATTTATATATTCTTTTAGGTCTGCAAATCTATTTATATACATTATTTCATTTGATCCTCACTACCCTGTGAGGAAGGTGCTATTATTATCATCTGCACTTTATAGCTAAGGCAACCGAGGCTCAGAAAAGTGAAATTGTTTGCCCATGGTCACAAAAAGAAAAAGTATAGTTAGTTCTGCTAGGTGACATATGAGTTCCTAAAAATCATGGGAAAAGTCTTAAAACAAAACACTAAAAAACTTTGTTACTTATAATTTTTTTTTCTTTTTGGAGGGCAATTGGGGTTAAGTAACTTGCCCAAGGTCACACAGCTAGGTTTTTAGTTGTGTGTGTTAAGTGTCTGAGGCCGGATCTGAACTCAGGTCCTTCTGACTGCAGGGCCGGCACTCTACTCACTGCACCACCTAACCGCCCCTACTTATAATTTTTTAAAAATTAGGAACCGAATAAAAAACAAAATCACAGTTTTGTACATGTTAAATGGTTAAGAAATACATAAATACGACAATGAATAGTGGTATAACGTCCGCCGCCATTACCACCGCGGCAGCCACAGCTGCCACCGTCACTGTTTTATCAGCACCCAGGTTCTCAGCACTGCAAAGGAAGGGGCAGAGTGAGTGGAGGGTGTAGGTACAGACCTCTTTCATAGCCCCCGCTGCTCCAGAAAATAGAAATAAGTACGGCACTTTACCTTGAAAAAAACCTAAAGTTGGAAATGGGAATCTAAATTCCATCCCAAATAAAGCTGCCGCGGCGGGGTTCGCCTGGTTGGCGTGGTTCGCGTGTGGTTTGCGCACAGTTTGCATGGGGTTCGCACACAGGGTTTGCACGCGGGGTTCGCACGCGGGGTTCACATGCAGTTTGCAGTGGTTCTCCCAGTTACAGAGAATGCTAGCCACTGCCTCACAAGGGGCATATATGGAATTGTTCTTATGACCGAGAATGTTAGACCAGTGGTGCAGACTCTTCTGTGAGGTGCCCAGAGGATTCCTCCCCCCCCCCACCCCGTGGTTTCTGGCATATTTCCACCAAGGTGGTATGCCAAGATGAGGCAGAGTGCCCACTGTGCTGCACTACTGCAACTACCACCACTGTTCTGCTGCCACCGATCCACTATTTTTTCACCACGCTCACAGTTCTGCCCCCGCCGTTGCCGTTCTGCCCCGCCGCTGGCCCTTTGCCCCTGCGGCTGCCGTTCTGCCTCTGCGCTGCAGCTTTGCCTCCGCGGCTGCCGTTCTGCCTCCGCGGCTGCCGTTCTGCCTCTGCGCTGCAGGTTGCCTCCGCGGCTGCCGTTCTGCCTCCGCGGCTGCCGTTCTGCCTCCGCGGCTGCCGTTCTGCCTCCGCGGCTGCCGTTCTGCCTCCGCGGCTGCTGTTCTGCCTCTGCGCTGCAGCTTTGCCTCCGCGGCTGCCGTTCTGCCTCCGCGGCTGCCGTTGCCGCTGCCAGTCTGCCACTGCACTCTGTGGTTCTCCCCAGTTCTGTAGCTGCTGTTTTGCTGTTCTGCCACAGGCAATCCCGTGGTTGCTACTGTTCTGGCACCGCCCACTGCTATCTCTGTTCTGCTGCTTTTCTTGCTAGTCTGCTACTGCTGCTACTGTTTCCTGCTGATGCCGCTGCTGCCCTGCTACTGCTACTATTGCACTGCCCCTGCTGCGGCTACTGCTGTACTGCTACTGCGGGTGTTCCTCTCTGTATCTGTATCATCTGTAGAAGAACTTTTCGTTAGTCGGGTCAATGTTCCCTCTTCTCACATGCTGATTGTCCACATCTCCCTCCCTCCCCACCCCTTCCCCCCTTACCATCTGATGACCCCATAAGCAATGCAAAATTCAAAATTCCTTTAATGCACAAACTGAGGGTGGATTGGTGAGAGGGAGAGAGCTCTAACCTTTGTCATTCTCTTCAAGCTTTAAGTCATTAATGTTCTTTGAGCACTGAGGGGCTTAGGGCACTTCTGGCTTCCAGCTTTGAGAGGGAAGATGGAAAAGCTCAACCTCATTTCAGGCTGCTGAAAGAAAAAAGGAAACCAACCAAACCTCTGAGAAGACATTAGAGGAGCTGGCAGTCTCCAGCATGTCCTTAGCTTCAACTTGCTACTCCAAAGCTTTTGGGGAGTTTCCCATTGAGTGAGATCCAGGATGCTCTTGGTTGAGCTGAGTTATCTTGCTCTCAATGGGAGAACCACTTCATTCTGTATTGTCTAGTATATATTCTCTCACACATGAATTTGAGCAAGTAATTTTTCTTTCTGGAACTCCATTTCCTCATCCTGAGTAAACTGTTTGTGCTCAGGCATGGAAAAGCTCTATTCCCCTCTCCCCACACAGCAATGGATTTGGAACCTGTCTACACTTGACTGCCATAATTCAGGGACCTGTCCTGCAGCATTTCCTCCCTGTCTTGGGAGCCCAGCATTTGTCTACTCTCTCCTCAGCTGGGCAGTGATGCTCCTATAGTCACCTGGCCTAGGTTTGCTGTAGCTGCCCCAGCCACTACCTGATAAGTGGCTAAGCATCCCTGGAATCAGCAGTGCAGTGGCTTCCTTGGTTTTGCTTTTGATAAATTGGTTTTCTTTGCTCTCTCTCTCTCTCTCTCTCTCTCTCTCTCTCTCTCTCCCAGCCATAGATTTTGTTTTAAGTTCATTTTAAAATGTTCTTTCTTCAAAATATTTTTCTTTTAAATTTTTTTATTTAGTTATTTTCAACATTCATTTTTTTTAAATTTAAGTTCCAAATTCTCTCCCTTCCCCACTCATGGAGAAGGTAAGCACTTTGATTTCGATTATACATGTGGAATTGTGCAAAACACTTTCATATTAGCCATATTTGTTGCCAAAAAAAAATAAAGTATGTGAAAAAAGTATGCTTCAAATGGCACTCAGAATTTATTAATTCTCTCCTTGGAAGTACATAGCATGTTTACCATGAGTACTTTGGAATTGTTGCGGATCATTATTACAATAATTTTGTTACTGCACTACTGTGTTGCTGTTACTGGGCATGATGATCTCCTTGTTCTGCTCACTTCACTTTGCATCATTTCATGTCTTCTTAGGTTTTTATGAAACCATCCCCTTCATCCTTTCTTCCAGAACAACAAAATTCCATCACAATCATACACCACAACTTGTTCAACCATTCCCCAGGTAACAAACATCTCAATTTCCAATCCTTTGCCACCACAAAAAGAGCTACTATCGATATTTTTGTACGGGAGTACTTTTCTTTGTTCTTTGACCAATTTGGGGTAGAGACCTGGTAGTGGTATTGTTGGGTCAAAGGATATGCAAAGTTTCATAGCTCTTTGGATGTATGTAGTTCCAAATTGTTCTTCTTAATGGTCAGACAAGTTCACACCTCCAACAGTACCCGTCCCTATTTTTCCACATCCCCTCTGGCGTTTGCCATTTCCCTTTTCTGTCCTGTTATCCAATCTGATAGGTGGGAGCTAATACTTCAAGGTTGTTTTAACTTACACTTCTCGAATTATTAACCATTTAGAGCATTTTTATAAGATTTTTGAGAGCTTTGATTGCTTCTTCTGAAAACTTCCTGTTCATATCCTTTGACCATATATCAATTGGGGAATAGCTTGTATTTTTTTTAAATATAAATTTTGGCTCAGTTCCCTATATATTTAAGAAATGAGGCCTTTATTAGAGAAAGCTGCTGTATAAATGTTTTCCTAATTTCCTACTTTCCTTCTAATTTTGCCTACATTGGCTTGTTTATGCAAAACCTTTTTAACTTCATGTAATCAAAATTATCCATTTTCTCCTTATGACCCTCTCTATCTCTTATTTGGTCATAAAATCTTCCCTTATCCATAGATCTGACATGTAATTTATTCCATACTCCCCTAATTTGCTTATGATGTTGCCTTTTATGTCTAAATCACGCACTCATTTTGATCTTATCTTGGTATACATTGTGAGGTGTTGATCTATGCGTAGTTTCTGCCAAACCGCTTTCAAGTTTCCCTAGGAGTTTTTGTCAAACAATGAGTCCCAAAAGCTTGGATCTTTGGATTTATCAAATACAAGATTATTGTGGTCATTTACCTTTATATATTTTGATTCGCACTGATCCACCACTCTATCTCTTAATTTTATCCGATTGTTTTGATGGTTACTACTTAGTAATATAGTTTGAAATCTCACACTTCTAGACCATCTACTTTCATATTTTTTCATTAATTCCCTTGATATTCTTGACCTTTTGTTCTTCCAGATGAATTTTGTTATTATTTTTCTAACTCTGTAAAATAATTGTTTTTGGTAATTTGGTTGATGTGGCACTAAATAAGTAAATTAATTTAGGTAGAATTGTCATTTTCATTACATTGGCTCAGCCTACCCAGGAGCAATTAATATGTCTCCAGTTGTTTAGATCGATCTTTATTTGTGTGAAAAGTATTTTGTAATTGTGTTCATATAATTCCTGGATATACCTTGGCAGATAGACTTCCAAGTATTTTATATTGTCTTCTGTTATTTTAAATGTAGTTTTTCTATCAGTTGCTGCTGGGTTTTGTTGGTGATGATGATTTATGTGGGTTTATTTTATATCCCAAAATTCTGCTAAAGTTGTTAATTGTTTCAACTAGTTTTTTACTTGATTCTCCAGGATTCTCTGACTTTATTTCATATCCTCTGCAGAGTGATAGTTTTATTTCCTTGTTGTCTATTTTTTTTCTATTCCTTGTCTATTTTTTTCCATTTCTTTTTCTTCTCTTATTGCTACAGCTAGCTTTTCTGGTACAATATTGAATAATGGTGGTGATAATGGGCATCCTTGTTTTACCTGTAATTTTATTAGAAAGACCTCTAGTTTCTTCCCATTATAGATAATGTTTGCTCTTCATTTTTGATAGATACTAATTATCATTTTTAAAAAAGCTCCAATTGCATTGTGGTATGGAAAATGGATCATTTTGATTACATCAATTTTAAAAGGTTTTGTACAGATAAAACTAACATAGCCAAGATCAGAAGGAATGTAGAAAATTGGGGGGCGGGGAATTATAACCAGTTCCTCAGATAAAGGCCTCATATCTCAAATATATAAAGAACTAAGTCAAATTTATAAGAATATGAGTCATTCTTCAATTGATAAATGGTCAAAGGATATGAGCAGGCAGTTTTTTGGAAGAAATCAAACCTATATGTAGTCATATGAAAAAATGCTCTAAATCATTGTTGATTAGAGAAATGAACATTAAAACAACTCTAAAGTATCATCTCACATCTGTCAGATTAGCTAAAATGGCAAGAGGGGAAAATGACAAATATTGGAGGTAATGTGGAAAAATTGAGACACTAATACACCATTAGTGGGATTGTGAACAGATCCAACCATTTTGGAGAGCACTTTGGGTTTATGCCCAAAGAGTTATAAAACTGTGTATATATACCCTTTGACTCAGTAATACCATTATTAGGTCTGTTTCTGAAGGTGATCAGGGAGAACCTACATGTTTTCAAATGTTTATAGAAGTTCTCTTTATGGTGGCAAAGAAATGAAAAGTGGGGAGATATCCATCAATTGGGGAATGGCTGAACAAGTTGTGGTATATGGTTGTGATGAAATATCACTATGCTGTGAGAAATGATGAGCAGGTTGGTTTCAGAAAAACATGAAAAGACTTAAATGAAATAATAAAGAGCGAAACGAACAGAACCAAGAGAATGTGTATACATACAGTAGCAGCAATATTGTTCAAAGAATAACTGTGATTGACTAAACTAATCTGAGTAATATAATCATTTAAATCAACTATGAAGGACTTTTCCTTCATATTAACAAGGAGACTATAGCAATACATGGATAGGAAAATGCGCCTCCAGAGAAAGAATTGATATATGGAAGTATGTATTGTATGGTTACACACACACACACACACACACACACACACACACACACACACACACCACATGTCAAATGTTGGCCTTCTCTAATGTGCGGTTGGTAGGGAAGGAGACAACTCAGAACCGAAAACCTAACAAAAAAATGAATAAAAAAAATTAAAAATAAAAGCTCTACTTATTCCTATGCTTTCTAGTGTTTTAAAGAGAAGTGAGGGGGCGGCTAGGTGGCCCGGTGAATAGAGCACCAGCACTGGAGTCAGGACGACCTGAGTTCAAATCCAGACTCAGACACTTAATACAAAAACTAGCCGTGTGACCTTGGACAAGTCGCTTAACCCCAATTGCCCTCCAAAAAGCAAATAAATAGGAACGAGTCACATATTTTGTTCTCCATCTATTGCCATAATCATATGATTTTTGTTACTGTTATTAATAGGATCAATTATGCTTACAATTTTCCTAATGTTGAATCAGCCCCATATTTCTGGTATAACTCCCACTTGGTCATGGTATATGATCTTTGTGATGTATTGCTATAGTCTCCTTGTTAATATTTTATTTTCAATCTTTGCATCAATATTCATTAGAAAAATTGGTCTATAGTTTGCTTTATGTTTTTACTCTCCTTGGTATCAAAACCATATTTGTGTCATAGAAGGAATTTGGCAGGATTCTTTTATTTATTTTTTCAAGTAGTTTATATGATATTGGAATTTATTTTTTAAATGTTTGGTAGAATTTGCTAGTAAACCCAGATGGTCTTGGGTCCCCCCTCTTCCCCTTAGGGAACTCATTTTAAGACTTTGTACAATTTCTTTTTTTTTTTTTTAAAGCAATTGGGGTTAAGTAACTTGCTCAAGGTTACAGGGCTAGTCATTATTTATGCGTGGGTGCTCATTTTCTGAGGCCGGATCTGATCTCGGGTCATCCCAACTCCGAGGCCGGCGCTCTTACTCACTGCGCCACCTAGCCGCCCCTTTAGGGCAATTGGGGTTAAGTAACTTGCCCAAGGTTACACGGCTAGGTTTTTGTTTGTGTGGATTAAGTGTCGGAGGCCGGCTCCGAACTCAGGTCCTTCTGACTCCAGGGCCGGCACTCTATTCACTGAGCCACCTAGCCGCCCCAGAATTTCTTTTTCTAAGATAAGGTTATTTAAGCATTCAATTTCCTGTTCTGTTAATCTGGACAATTTATATTTTTGTAAATATTCATCCATTTCATTTATATTGTCATTTTTATTGGCATAAAATTGGGCAAAGTAGCTCCTAATAATTGCTTTAGTTTCATCTTCATTAGTGGTGAATTTGCCATTTTTATTTTTGATATTGGTAATTTGGTTTACTTCTTTCTTGTTAAAAATTAAATTAACCAATGATTTATCTATTTTTTCCCATAAAACAAGCTCTTAATTTTATTAGTTCAATGCTTTTTTTTTACTTTCAGTTTTATGAAACTCTTTTTTGATTTTCAAGATTCCTACTTTGGTGTGTTTAATTGAAGATTTTCAATTTATTCTTTTGCTATTTTTTTTTAAGTTGCATGCCCAATTCACTGTTCTTTCTCTCTTTTATTGATGGAAGTGTTTGGGGAAATTTTCCTCTAAGTATTGCTTTGACTGCTTCCCACAATTTTGGTATGTTTTCTCATTGTTGTCATTATCTTTAATGAAATTATTGTTTCTATTATTTGTTCCTTTACCCACTCATTCTTTGGGATTAGATTATTTAGTTCCCAATTAATTTTTAACCTGTGTTTCCAGTGTCCTTTATTGAATGTAATTTTTGTTGTACTATGGTCCAAAAGAGTACATTTAATATTTTTGCTTTTCTGCAATTGTGAAGTTTTTTACTGTACATAGTCGTTTGTTTGTTTTTTTTGTTTTTGTTTTGTTTTTTCTTGAAGATGACATATATAGCTGAGGAAAAAAAGGTATACTCCTTTCTATTCCCATTTAGTTTTTTTCTAGAGGTCTATTCTATCTAACTTTTCTAAAATTCTATTTATCTCCATATTTATCTTATGGTTAGATTTAATCCAGTTCTAAATTGAGGTACCCCCACTAGTATAATTGTGTTGTCTATTTCCTCCTGAAATTCATTTAACTTTTTCTTTAAGAAGTTGGATGCTATGCCCTTTGGTACATATATATTATATGTGTGCATAAAATTAATATTACTTTATTGTCTATAGTGTCTTTGAGCTAAACGTGGTTTCCTGATTATCTCTTTTAATTAGATCTATTTTGCTTTTGTTTTGTTGGAGATCACGATTACCACTCCTGCCTTTCTAACTTCAGCTGAAGCATGATAGATTTCACTTCATTTCCTCATTTTGATTCTGTGTTTCTTTCTGTTTCAAGCATGTTTCTTGTAAACAACATATCATTGGATTTGGGTTTCTAATACATTCTGCTATCTGCTTCTGTTTTATGGATGAATTGATCCTATTCTCATTCAGTTATGATTGCTAATTGCGCATTCCCCCTTATCCTATTATCTTCTTTTCTGGGTCTCTGTCTCTATCTCTCTTCCCTATCCCGTTCCTTCTCAAAAGTCTGCTCTGCTTGTGACTATTGTATCCTTTAATCTGCCCTCCTTCTTGTCGCCTCTCCTTTCTCTTAGCTCTTTCCCCTCCTGTTTTCCTATTAAGTACAATGATTTTTGATACCCAACTGAGTGTGTATGTGTATTCTTCTTTCCTTGAACTAGTTCGGAGGGCAATGAGATTCAAGCGGTGCCCAGTCACTCCCATTTTCCCCTTCACTGTAAAAACTCTTTATAAGCCTCTTTTATGTGAGATAAGTTTTTCCATTTTTCTTCTCCCTCCCCCCCTTCTCCCAGTATATCCTTCCATTTTTATTTCAAGACTATATCAACATAATAGACTCACACCCATGCCCTTTGTCTAAGTAGAAGCCTAGTAACTGCCCTAATGATGATAACATTCTTGGGGGTTACATGTATCATCTTCCCATTTGGGAATATGACCAATTTTAACCTTCTTAAGTTCCTCATAATTTCTCATTCATGTTTACTTTTTGATGCTTCATGTTTGAATATCAAATTTTCATCAGGAATGACTGGAAGTCCTCTATTTCATTAAATACCCATTTTTCCTCTTGTGGTATTATACTCAGTTTTGCTGGGTATGTTGTTTTTGGTTACAATCCTAACTCCTTTGCCTTTTGGAATATCATATTATAGACCCTCTACTCCTTTTTCGTGGAAGCTGCTAAATCTTGTATGATCTTGACAATGGATCCATGGTATTTTAATTTTAATTGTTTCTTTCTGGCAGTTTGCAATATTTTCTCCTTGACCTAGGAGCCCTGGAATTTGAATATAATATTCTTGGGAATTTTCATTTTGGGATCTTTTTCAGGAGGTGATTGGTGGATTCTTTCTATTTCTATTTTGCCCTCTGGTTTTCTAAGATATCTGGGCAGTTTTTCTTTTTAATTTTTTGAAATATGATATCTAGGCTCTTTTTCTGAACATGGTTTTCAGATAATCCAATAATTCTTAAATGATATATTTATTTTTCAGGACAGTTGTTTTTCTGATGAGATATTTGACTTTTTCTTCTATATTTTCATTCTTTTGACTTTATTTTATTATATCTTGATGTCTCATGGAATCATTAACCTTCACTTGACCAATTCTCATTTTTAAGGAATTATTTTCTTCAGGGAACTTTTGTACTTCTTTTTTTTATTTGGTCAATTATACTTATTTTCCCCTAAATAATATTTTCTTTCCCCCCAATTACATGTTACAACAATTTTTAACATTTGGATTTTTTTTAAGTTTTGTGATCCAAATTCTATCCCTCCCTCTCTTTCCCCTCCCCAAGACAGTAAGTATTCCCTTATAGGTTATATATATGCAATCATGTAAAACATTTCCATATTAGTCATTTTGTACAAGAAGACAAAAAAACCACAACAAAAATATGAAAGAAAAATAGAAGTGAAAAATAATATTCTTCTGTCAGACTATCAGTTCTTTCTCTGGAGTTGGATAGCATCTTTCATGACTCCCTTGGGATTGTCTTGGTTCATTGTATTGTTGAGAATAGCTAAGTCATTCACAATTCTTCATTGTAACAATATTGCTGTTACTGTGTGCAACATTCTCCTGGTTCTGTTCACTTCTCTTTGGATCAGTTCATGTAAATCTTTCCAGGTTTTTCTGAAATCATCCTGCTTGTCATTTCTTATAGCATAATAATATTCTATCACAATCATATACCACAGTTTGTTTGGTCACTCCCCGATTGATAGAAATACCCTCAATGTCCAATTCTTAGCCACCACAAAAAGCTACTATAAATATTTTTGTACAAATAGGTCCATTCCCTCTGCTCCCCCACCCCTTTTGAAAAAATCTCTTTGGGATACAGTGGTGTTGGATTAAAAGGTATGCACAGTTTTATAGCTCTTTGGAAATAGTTCCAAACTACTCTCCAGAGTGTTTGGATTAGTTCACCATTCCACCAACAGTACATTAGTGTCCCACTTTTCCCATATTCCCTCCAACATTTATCATTTTCCTTTTTTGTCATATTAGTCAACTGATGGTGTGAGGTGGTGCCTAAGTAACTCTGCTTTTTAAGGAATTACTTTCTTCAGTGGTATTTTGTATTTCTTTTTATCATTTATCTACTTCTATTTTTTAAGGAGTTATTTTCTTTGGTATTTTTTGTATCTTTTTTACCAAGCTGTTCATTCTCTTTTCATAATTTTCTTGCCTTGCTCTCATTTCTTTTCCCAATTTTTCCTTTACTGCTTTTATTTGATTTCTAAAATCTTATTTTTTTGGCTCTTTTAAAAAATCCTTTCTTTAACTCTTCTAGGAATTCTTGTTGAACTTGCATTTTTCTTTAAGGTTTTGCTTTTAGAGGTTTTCACGTCTTTGTCTTTTCCTGAGTTGGTGTTTGGAGCTTCCCTGTCACCATAGTAACTATTTATAGTCAGGTTCTTTTTGTTACTGTTTGCTCATTTTCCCAGACTATTTCTTGATTTTGGACTTCATGTTAGAGTTGGACTCTATTCATCTGGAAGGTGGAGAGGCGGGGAGAGTTGGATTAGGGTCACAGTCCCAAGCTTCAGGCTTTTTCACAGCTAGTTTGGGGGGGGGTCTCTAAGTTTTCAGTGTTTCCAAAGTGGTATGATACAGGGAGAGATGTGGTAACTACTCTCCTGACTTGTGCATCAATACTTCCTAAGTAGGATCCCTGCTTTCTGGAGACTACAGTTCCTCTCCTCTTTGAAACTTCCATCTGAGCCAGGTAGGACCCTTTTGTACCAACCACAAGCACTTTTCTCCTCCCTGGAACTGAATAATGAACAATGGAGTTGCCAAGTGGCCCCTGGTCCTGTGCCCAATGCTAGCACGGGGTCCCCTGTAATCTCTTTCTGACCAGATGTTCAATCCACTTACCATCTCTGGACAGTGAGTGCTCCTGGTAAAGCTGCTGCTAAAGCCACCTTCACATCCAAGGCTGTGCCCCCCTGTGCTCCCAGGCAGCCCTCGCCCAGTGCCACAGACCTCTCCTGATCTCTGGAATAGTCCAAGGCTGGGAAAGTCCGAATCTATACCACTTCAGAATTCAACATGAGGCATTATTTTAAAGTTGTTCAGAGGGGAGGGTTTGGCTAGTGTGTTCCTTTTTCTCCACTACCTTGGTTCTCTCCCCCTTGTCTTCATGGTGGAACTGGTATTTGGTGGGAAAGGTGTCAAGTCTTAGATATAGAGCTTGGGGTCCTTCTTCTCCCCAATAATAATAACAAAGTGATCAGAAGTTAGAGAGAACCCAATCACATCCCCTCAACAAACAATATTTAAGCGAATAGACAGATCTACTTGCTTCTCTCTCAGAGAAGATCAGAGACACACCTCAAGCCTCAGCCTCTTGCTTCCCCTCCTGGTAGGAAAGAAAACCCACCCTAGAGAAGGGTAGGGGGAGAAGAAGCTAGAGACTGTCTATTGTGCTTCCTTCAAGCCCCACAGTGACAGTCCTCACCACAGGGGTTCCTCTCTGCACTTGGGGTCTCTCTTTGCTTACACAATCAATAAATCCACAAGCCTTTATTGCATGGCAGGCACTGAATCTGTCAGAAAGGCAAAAATGAGAGCCCCTGTTTTCATCCCTGGGAAGGGGATGGGGGAGGGGGGTGGAAAACATACATACACATATACAAACCCTCCGGGTTACTCCCACAACTAGCACTTGAATAAACAGGTTTGGAGGGGAGAAGGAAGAGTGATTATGCAGCCATTACTGATCAATACCCTCCGCCGTTACCTTTTTTTCCCATTTGCCAGAAAATCTCCCTAAGTCCATGCTCTCTATACCTCCAGGAGTCTGTTGTCCCCTGAGTTTCCAACCCCACCCCCCTCAATGCAGGAAAAGTAGACTTTTCAAGCACCAACTCCCCCAGGCCTCATCCAGTGTAAAGTCCACATCTCCCTTCCCCGTCACCAACTCTTCACAAGTTAGGATCATTTATCAGTGGAATCTCCTCTCCACCAAAATAAGGTCTCCTTCCCTTTCAATCCCTCCCACCAACCTCCCTGCCTATTCCCCTATAGACTCTTCTCTTTAGGAAAGCACAGTCACTTTCCCCTCATTTCTAGCCCTTGATTTGAACCAGTCCATCAGATACTTCTCCCAAACCCCCTGCTCCCTTCTCGGCCTTTCATATACACTTCCATATTGTAATGTAGTCACACACACACACACACACACACACACACACACACACACACACAAACATGCATTGGCTTACCTGTAGGCAGAGTGATGCCAGGTTCTGTCCATAGTGCCTTGTCTGCTTCTTCACTGATATCTCTACCAGATTTCCTCCTTCACCCCTGTCTCCTGGTACATTTAGAAAAAAACCTCTCAGTGGTTATTGTCGCTCTTGCTCTTGCTGTCCTTGCCTTGTAGGTTCATTCACACCTTCTGCATTTCTGTTTTTTAGGGTTTTCGAGAAACAACCTCTTCAGCTCTGGTGTTCCTAACAATATTACAAACTCTTTTTAAAGAATGGAGTTGCGTTGGCCCTGGAGTCAGAAGGACCTGAGTTCGGATCCGGCCTCAGACACTTAACACACACACAAACAAAAACCTAGCCGTGTGACCTTGGGCAAGTTACTTAACCCCAATTGCCCTCCAAAAAGCAAAAAAAAAAAAAAACAGAATGGAGTCCATATATTTTTCATGTATGGTTAAGTTCATATTTGCAGGGTAGTTCACCATTGTCTGCGTCCTGAGCTCCAATGCTCTTTACAACACATTATCCTACTGCCTCCTACATCTTCTAGTGGGGGTGGAATAGTCTTGTGTTCGAATGTCCTTTCCTTTGTGTTTGAAGATCTTTCTTCTGGCTTGCAGAACTTGTTCCATGAATTGAGCTGTTAAATTTAAGTACTAAGTGTCTTGGAGTTTTATTTTGTTTCTGTTTTGGAGTGTTGTGTTGGTTTTCTGCTTTTTCTGGAGGTGATCTATGAATTCTTTCCATTGGAATTTCGTTTTCTATTTTCAGAAGTTCTTCCCATTCTCTTCTATCATTTCCTTGATCGTGGTGTTAAGGCTTTTTGTCCTGTCATATTCTCCTGGGAGATCTATGATCCTTTAGGTTGTCTCTATACATCCTGTCTTCTAGATCCATATGTTTTGGGTTCATACTGAGCATATTTTCTTTTAATATTATCACTTTTTTTACTCCTCTTCTTCTAGATTGTCCTTCACTTCTGTGTATTTACATGCTTAGTCTCCGTTCTCTCCATTGTTTCTTTGGAAAGACTTGCCATTGCAGATTCCAGTTTTTCTATCCTGCTCATTATTTCTCCTGTTCAAGATGTAAACTCTGCTCTCATAATTACTATTTCTCTTTTAGAACCACTCAGAAACAGTGTTGTGTCTCCACGTTCTCGAATTCCATGAGGTCCTCATCAAATATTGGATCATTTTCCTTTGTTTTGCAGTATTTATTCATAGATACCTAAACTTGTTTATTAAATCTGGAGGCCATATTTCGCAGAGACCTAGATCTCTGCCCCAAATGACTTTTGAGTGGTCAGAACCGGCCCCAGCTGGATGCTGTGTTCTTTCCCTCAGGCTTGGTGGAGGGAGTGCTTGCTGTACAGCCTCCTCTCTCCACGCCCAATACACACAGTATCCTGCCCTGGTGACTTATCCTACTCCCGCTGTTCCTCAGTTCTCTGGCTCAGCCCTATAAGTCCAAAGCTTTGCAGCTCTGGTGTTACAGGATAGTGGCACCTGGCAGGCTTTGGGTAAACTGGCTGTCCTGGCCCTGGCTGTTCTGCAGCCTGAAGCCAGGGTTTCCAGGGCTCTGGAAGGAGGGGCAGGGGTGGGGGAACACCAGGTTTTCTTGTAAACCTGTGTTACATCCTTGGGTTTGCTAGTGCAGCCTCACTGCTGGTAGCACTGGAGGTGGGGGAGGGGTGCTGAGTGAGTTCAGGGTCAGCACATTTTTTTTTAAACCTGCTTATAGATTCTGGGTGACCTAGACCACAGAGACAGCTGAAGTTGCTTTATTGTTGGTGCATAATTTCTGTCTTGGAGAAGTGTGAAAAGTCACAGGGATCAGAGAAAATGTTTAGTCCTCCGTCTTATTTTTCATGTGACCCTGTTCATTAACCCTTTATGATTGCCTTCTGGGCTGGAGGGTGGGGTGGTCAAAGATCAACTCCTCTATGTAATGTGTATACAGAATAAATATAGATCAAGTGGAAGGACAGACCCTAGCAATCAGAGGATCAGGAAAAGCTTCATGGAGAAAGTAGTGCTTGAACTGAGTCTTAAAGTTTATAAGGGATTCTACAAGGAGGGAAGTTAACAGAGAGTACATTCCTATCATGGGGGATGGGGAGTGCAAAGACACAGAAATGGGAGGTGATGAACCTTGAGTGAGGAACAGAGAGAAAGCCAGTTTGGCTAGACTGTAGAGGGTAGCAATGGGTGTAACATATAATAAGGCTGGAAAGATGAACCAGAGCCAGGACTTGAAGGGCTTTAAAAGCCAAACAGAAGAATTTATATTAGATCGAAGGGACAGTAGGGAGCCATTGGAATTTACTGAGCCAGGGGAATGACATGGACAGACATGCACTTAAGAAAAATCACTTTGGCAACCATGTGGTAGCTTTTTTGAACTGGGGAGAGACTTGAGGCAGGCAGACCAATTATGAGGCCATTGGAGTAATCCAGAGAAGGGGTGATGAGAGCCTGAACTGGGATGGTAGCTGTGGGAATAGAGAGAAAGGAATAAATGTGATTGTGGTGGTAGAAACAGCAAGATCTGACTCCTGGTTGGATATGTGGGGAGAGGGAGGGTCCGGAATTGAGAATAATGCCAAAGCTTGCAAACTAGCCACCCCACTCTCTAGTGGGTCTTTGGGCTTGCTCTAGACCTGAGAGCTCTGCAGGAGGTTCCTAGGACTACTAGCTCAGGGCATATCCAGCAGAATGAGCTCTGGCTGCCTGACCGAGAGCTCGCTTTTAGACAAGATTTTAAGTTTGATAAAGTATATTCCTCAGAATAACTTTGTGAGGTAAGAAGGACGGCTATGATTATCCCTTTTTACATATGAAGAAACTTAGGTTGAGATATTAAGTGGCTTGTTCACACAGCATACAGCAGAACTGAGATGCTTAAGACTAGTCTTCTCTCCAGAGTCTTTTGGATATGAGTTGGTCTCATGCTGGCTCAAAACTCCTCCATTGGAGCCAATCTTATTAGCAGAAACCAAGGGAGGCTTTATTCACCCTTATAATAACAGCTGATGTCTCTCTAGGCTCCAGAGTTTGCAAAGTACTCTGCATACATTACAGAATTTGATCCTTACAACTGCTCTGTGAAGCAAGTACTGAAGGTATGATGATTCCCATTTTTCAGATGAGCAAACTGATACTCAGTGCTGATAAGTGAGGGTCCCTGTGGTCACATAATTATTGTATTGGAGGTAGGAATTTGAATCTAGGCCTCTCTGACTTCTGGTCCAGAGTTCTTTCCACTAAGCTACTCTGTCTTTCTGACGTCATTTTAGGGAATGTTCCCTTGCCTGCAAAACAAAACAACAAAAAAAGCTCTCTTACTACCACTTATTGTCACTAACATCACCATCACTAGTACTACTACTATTACCACTATTAGTATCACTATGACTACTACTTCTTCTACTACTACAACTACTATAACAACAACTACTATTATCACTACTATTACTAAAACTACTACTACTACAACCATCACCACCACCTACACTACTACTACTACTACTACTACTACTACTACTACTACTACTACTACTACAACATCAGAAAGGCTAGAGTTCAGAGCTGGTGTTCTCAGACATGTGAACCAATTGTGCATTGAAAGAGAGAGGGGACCGACATCTGAATCCACTAATAAAGGAAGTAGACCCTGGAGCTGAAGGCTGAGAATGAACAAACTAGGGGGACCCCAGAGCAGAGTTTCAGTAATAGAAGGTGGATGGGGAGGAATGCAAGAGGGTAAAAGCTGGACCAAGTACAAGAAATGGTAGCCAAGGTCCTACAAAGTGAATCCTGATCCAGTTAAAGGGTCAGGGTACACAACAGGAGATGAGCCAGTGGGCAGTGTGATGACTGAATGGCAGCGGGGCCTGCTCAGTGCACCATCAGCCAGACCAGGGATGCCTTCATCTTATGTTTGTGTGTGATAGCATGTTCCTTTCCTATTCCTTAAAGGGAACAAGACAGGAAATTTGAAGGGATGTCAAATGTTAGGATCTGTACTGTTACTACCATTTTATAGATGAAGAAACTTGGGCTCACAGAGGTGATGTGACTTGCCTAAAGTCATGCTGCTAGGAAGTGGTAGAATCAGTACTTGAACCCAGATCTTCAGACTCCTGGCCCAGTGCTACCTTCTACCATGCTGCTATCTGATCTTTCCTGAGAGAAGATTTTGATGGTGGGAGGGCCCTGGGTGCTTGAAGAGTAGACTACTGACAAGGGAAAGGTATCAAAGGACAGAAAGGACATGAAATCATAAATTTAGAGTTGGAAGGAACCTTAGAAAACATACACTAATTTTATAGATGAAGAAACTGAGGCACAGAGAGGGTAAGGGACTTTTATTCATGGATTTGGCCTTGGAAGGACCTTAGAAATCAGCTAGTCCAACCTCCTCATGTTTTACAGATGAAGAAATAGCCCCAGAAAAGGCCCATAAGTAACAAGCAGCAAATCAGAGATTTGATCACTGCTCATATCATACGTAGCACCATAATGAATCTGGGGACATCCAAGGCAAACTTCACTGTATAACCAGCTTGCTCATGGCAGAGGTACCAGGGGTCTGGACACAGTGAGTGAATGAGGTCAGGGTAGGTTCCCTGATGAACTTTTTAAAAAATCACATGCAGTGTTTGTTTTTATGATTTTTATGTATTTCAAATTATTTTTAAAAGTTTTTTAAAATGTTGATTTTTGCCACATAATTTTTTTCTGCCGGTATTTTAAGATCAATCTTTGTTTAGGTTCTAGGTTGTTCATCTGTCATCAGTCTTTTAAGTGCACCCCTTTTGATGTATTAGAATTTTACTTTCAGAGTCTTATTTTTGCTAAGTTGATCACTTTGGAATTTCTCCCAATTCTCCAACCATGGAGAGACTGGATCAGTTTTGAGTGTTTCCTTGGTGGCTATAGTCTCAGCTTTCTCTCTTGAGTGAGTCCTATGTGCCTTGAAACAAAATTATAGACCCAGCATTTGAGTTCTTCCTATCTATTTGGTCAGAATCTTCAAGTTTGTACTAAATGAACTGGATTATTTCAACAGAATCATACTTTGGACAGACCAGTATTCCTAGGCACACATAATAACAGCCAAGTTTGGTCTGTAGCAAAATCATGATGAAAATTAAGTTTATCTTCAACATACTTAACCTTCCAAATCTAAGACCTTTTCCCCTTCAGTGGTATCTGGTTCTTCATTCACCTCCATACTTGATATAATACTGGGCCTCATGCCTCTCCTTCCCTCTGACCCATTCCCTCTGACTCTCAAAAAAGTATCTGCTTCACAAAACTGTACATAGCCCTTGACTTAGCAGTAGCATACAAGGCCTATACCCCATGGAGGTCAAAGATACAGGCAAAGTTCCCATATATATGTGTATATCTATCTATCTATCTTTCTATCTATCTACATACACATATACATATAGTACAAATATCTTTACATCTTTAATTTTTGTAGTGGCAAAGAATCAGAAGTAAAGCAGATTGTCCATTGATTCGGGAATACTAAACAAAGTCTGGTACATGAATATAATGGGATGTTATTGCACCACAAAATATGGCCACTATGAAGAATTCAGAGAACCCTGGGAAGACTTGTATGAACTGACACAAAATGAAGTGAGCAGAGGGCAGGAAAATCACTTAACATGGTGACCTCAGTGAGGTCAAGGGCAAATACCACTGAAAGACATAAGAACTCAGATATATGTTGTTGACCAATGTTGATTTTAAAAGATCTACGAGAAATCTGTTCTTTCCTTAAAAGAGGGGTGGTGGATTATAGTTGTTAATGAGGGATTGGTTGTTAGATATGGCCAATATGTTATTTTGTTTTGAACTTATGTTACAAGGGATGTGGTCCATTTAAGAGAGGAGGAAGAATCATTTGGAAAGTGACAATGAAGGAAAGAAAAATCATTAATAAAACATTTGTGGGGGTTTTAAAGTGTCAGATAAATTCATTCACACTAAGATATCATTGATTGATAAAGCTTAAGGTGTAACTCTCTCAAGGGGATATTTGCATTTTAACAGGGGACAAAAGAATGAAGTCCCAATTATGGAATTTCTGACATCAGCTACCAGGGAGATTTATTTTGGTTGGTGCATCCTGCCTGGTACCCCTAGGCAGTCATCTGCTCTCTCATGAGCCTGGCCTAGTAACAGATCCAGTAAAGAACCTTAAAGGGGAAGTAAAAAAACAACATGTTTACAGAAATGGAAGGTACAACATGATAGAAACAAAACGATTATTTTTCAGTACTGGTACATACCTTTGAGCAACGAGATATTTATAGACAGACAGCTCAATAGCTGGTTCTTCATGCACAGTTTTAAAAACACTGGCTTAGAATGTTGTATAGGTCAGTACTCAGAAGAGAACAAACTTATTTTTTTAAATCGTTGTGTGAAGCAGACTGACTAAATTATAATTTATAACACCAGGAATTCATTTCTCTCCCTAGACTGCAAAGCTTTAAAAAAAACTGGAAAGTTTACAATCTTTTCATTTAAATTCATTGAGCTACACACTTCAGTAGACATCATTTTGAAAATGAAGAACTATAAATATATTGTCACAGAAGTAATTCTTAACATTAATGCAAAAACAAGACATAATTTTCACCTGAGTAGCACATACCAGAGGGGTAGCATAGGATGGTGTTTAGAAGGGCAGCTCTCCAAGTCAGTTACTAAGTGTCTGAGGCTAGATTTGAATTCAGTTTCCTTCTGACTTCAGGCTCAGTACTCTATGCACACACCACCTAACTGTCCCTATGTTCCATACTCTCGAAAACTATGAGGTGCAGTAGAGATGCTAGAATGCATGGGTGGAGAGATCTGTTGGAGAGCATTTCCTCACCAGGAGTTCCCTTTACTGACGTGATTTGTGATAAAATTATAGGTCCAGACCTCCCCCTGAAAAGAGCACATATTATTATAGAAATGATATATGGTTTTAGAGTTAATCCATATGTTTCAGTCCATATGTTATATCTGCTTTTGATGAAACAGGGTTGAACTGGCAAGGCCCACTTCCCATAGACTCCTTAGATCTTCCTGGGTATGATAACTATAATTTAAGTAGCTCCTACTAGGTGGACAATGGTCCCTTGAGTGAAGGAATACAGTCAGGCAATTAGACTTTCTCTAGGTCTGGATAGTTGGGATTTATTATAAAATGCTTTAACATCTGCAAAGCTCTGTACACATACCATCTTATCTGATCCTCATAACAGCACTAAGAAGTAGGTATTGTTATTATCCCCATTTTTCAGATGAGGGAACTGGGACTCAGAAAATCATATGATTTTACAGGGTCCCAAAGCTTGTAAGTATCATATTTTCCAGTCTCCAATTCCAGCACTCCATCCACTACATATAAGTTTAGAATGGCATGGTCATTATTGACATTCATGGAAATAGACTGCTCTTCTATAGTTATTTGGAAGCAGGAGAAAATAAGCAATGTTTCTGAGTCTGAAAGCTACAAGTGAATGTGCCCTCATGTATCATAAAATCATCAAGCACTAGGCTTATGCTCTGTGGATAAAAGGGAGCCATTTTTCCTGCCCTCATGGAGATTATGGTCTAAGATTGATACATTATCAATGACACACATAGAGCAGATGGGAGCAACAATAGAATAGAGGGAATTGGCTGGGGTGTGTTGGTAAATGCTTAATAACCAGTTTTTGGGTGGGAGGGCACATTTCAAAATTTAATTTGCATTATTAACATTTTCTCCATTATTTTCTTAAATCTACTTCAGACAATCAATGAAACAATAAATCAAGCTGTGATTTGTCACAACTGCCAATTTCCGTCAGTGCTCACACCGAACATTTGACAATCAAGAACCAGTTAGAGGTCACTCCAGCATACATCTAGCTGAAGGGAAAATGAACCTTTACCACAATTTTGTCTTGGACTACCCTTGGTATTATTCTGTAAACCTGTGTGTTGGTTCATTCAAAAAAGGGTTCTTTTGAAATATTCAAAATAATTATTCTTGCTCTTTTGGCGGTGACCTCTTCTTTTTTCTGTACTGCTGAAGGACTACAAAAGAAGTTAGTGCCCTCTATGTTCAGGACCCTGAAGCAAAGTCCAGAATACTTATCTAGTTCCGTCCCTTCTATGATAATTTGAGTTGGCGAACAATTTTAGTTTGAGAGAAATGGAAACCCCCTCAGGGTCATAACATCTTACAAAAAAAAAATAAACATTACACCAGCTACATCTTACTCTTTCAAATCCTGCCAGTGACACTCCCTGTGTGACCTTTGGCAAACACTTAACTTCCCTGGACCTCAGTTTCCTTATCTTTAAAGTGAAGGGATCAGATGAAATGGCCTCTGAGGTCCCTTCCAGATCTGACTCTCTGATCCTTTGATCCTGATTCCAAGTGCAATTTTTTGGGATAGCTATTTTGGGATAACTAAATTTGGGATAGCAATAGCTATCCCAATATGTCACTATGTAATTGTAGGCTAGTGCACTGGGGATAGTAGCTTCAGAGAGCTCCCAGCAGGTAGAGAGTGGTCCTTTAAGTTGTATAGTCAGGCTATTACATTGTGTCCGAGCACAGAAATTGAGATATTTTTTCTTATTGTTATTTTAATGACTCTCAATAACAATAATGTACAGTTATATAATGCTTTAAGGTGCACAGAGCTCTCTGCAAACATCATTTCTTCTGACAATCACAACAATTCTGTTAAGTTAGGTGCTGTTATTGTCCCCATTTTGCAGATGAGGAGACTGAGGCTCAGATGGGTAAAATATTTCACCCATAGGCATGAACATAGGCTAGAAAGTAGACAATATGAAACTTACATTCATTCCCTTTGGTTTCTCATAAGCCAGTGTCTTCAAACATGTCTGATTTATTAAATCAAACCAGGTACCTGGAGTGACTCTCATTTACCTTTTACTTCTAAGTCCATATTTTTATATTATAACATTTTTGTTCTCAAAAGCATGTGAATTCTAGGTATTTTGATCATTGAGGGGGTTAAAGGTTAATGACTACTTTTGACTTTTTGAGAGCCACTCAAAAAGTTGAGTCTCTGTTACTCTTTCTCTTGAAATTCTCTTTATGATACTTACAAAGGTGCTACACCATGGATTAAGAAATGAAAGGGTTTATGGCTGTAACATGGCTGGGAGAGTTCTTTCTTTCCCATTTCCATGGGTCAAGGAAATTTATTGAAGCTTTGACCCTTGGATTTCCCATGACCGACCAACTCAAGATATGACACATCAACATTTTGTGAAATCGAAGGTGTGTCTTTGAGTTGTCCCCAATCAATCAAGCAAATCACATATATCATGATTCATCCTTAGCATGGATGGATCCTCACAGAAGAGAAGAGTTGGGTTGGTCAAGTTCAAGGATGCTTATTGTAGCAAGCATTCAGTTAAAAAACACTCTTCTCTGAGAGTCCTCACTGTTCTTCCACTGGAATTATGTCGTGGTTATAATTTAATTAAAATTACTATCAAGCTCTGTCTCTGTTAGGCTTTTGAAATGAAACCATTGTAAAGAGTGTCACCCTACCTCAGAGATGCTACAAAAGAAGCAAAAGTGCAGAAGATGATACAAATATGCTATCCAAAGACCATGATTAGCAGAGACCATATCCAATCTTAACACAAAGGAAAGAAAGGATAAAGGCCACACACATTCAACACAGGGTTTGTTGTGGTTTGTTTATGGTATTCTCTACACTCAATTCAAGAGGATGTGATACAAGGGCTTGCCATTTTGAAATTGAATGTTAATATTTCCAGAAAAACAGCAGCCAATAGATTTCTACCTCTTCCTCACCCCAACAAATTTTGTTTTTTACAGTTTATGTCATTTTGAAAATCTGAGAGTGACTATTTTTATCTGGAGGTTAAATACCAGTAGTACATGATGGAGACTTTACAAGCTAAGTTTCCTCAATATAATGAAGGAAAATTAATTGTAGCATCACCAAATTGCAAAATGGGAAGGCGCCTTAAGGATCTCTATAATTCCCCATTTTTGCAGCTGAAGAAACTAAGACCTAGAGAAATGAAGAGGCCTGTCCATGGTTACACTGGCTAGTTAGCTGCAGATGTAACTAGATATGTTATTCTGGGCTTTGCCTTAGGGTCCTGAACATAGAGGGCACTGACTTCTTTTGTAGTCCTTCAGCATAGAAAAAAGAAGAGTTTACTACCAAAAGAGCAAGAATAATTATCATGAGTCCTTTCACATCCATCCTCCATCCTCAACTGAGGGTGTATCACTTTTCTTTCCTGCTATTTGCCTCCCATGCCATTTTCTGAGTATAGTTTGACCCAGTGCAAAGACCCTGGTTATGACCTTGATGCCAGAGCTCAGAGAAGAACCCAGAGCTTATAACTTGCCAGCAGGGGTGTTCTGGAGCCATTGCTAAATTCTCTGGGTGAACATTTACACCTCAGAAATCAACAAAGGCTACAAAATCAGGGCTTGATTTATTTTGCTGGTTGTCTAGACTTAAGAAAGAGATAGAGAAAATATTAACGCTGCAGATTCAAACTAAAAGTGTGTTGTCTTGTATACAACCCCTTCCCCCACTACCTCCCACACCCCAGAGACCCTGTTGTTAAACATTTACTCGACACCCTTGCTTGCAAGTCAGTGTTAGTTCTACATGGTGAATAACTGCCTCAATCTTGCTTGAACTGTATGTCCTGCCCCCACCCTGTGCCTACAGTGCTCTGCACACAGCAGGCATTCCATTAATGTTTGCTGAACTAAATAGAACCAAAGAAGCTCCCCTTTAATTCTCCTTTCTTTTACCTGAATTTTCTCCTTTGAACTCACTCGGACACTATTACTCCCTTGCTCCCTTTGTTTGGCAATTACTCTTTCCTCCTGGATCCACATTGCCTGGAGCCATGGGATTCCAAAATCTTCCTCATGATCATACACATTCATTTCCTGCCTTGCCTTCACCTGCTTTTGAGGTGGCTGGCAGGTGGCTATAACGAAATCCCCTGGGCCTTTTTACTTTTGCCTCACCCTCCCCCAAGTTCCCCTTAATCTCTGAGTATTGGACCTATAGAAGCAAAACCCTATAGTGCAACACCCTCAGATGTGGTGAAAAGGGTCTGGAGGACCCTAAAGGGCAAGGGACACAACTAGGCATTGGGGCTTCCTCCTGTTCTCCACAAGGCTCCAGAATGTTACCGGGTTGAAGAGAAATGGAATTTGGAATTAGCTGATGGAAACAAGGAGTTTGTCATATCTGGATGAGACATGGATTTTCAGAGGCAAGTTGACCTGGGAGGCTGGAGTAGGGCTTAAAAGTATTTAATTAAAATACTTGCTTAAAGGTGCATATTATAGCTGCCTTGGCAAAACCTGTTCTCAGCTAGTTGTGAAGTCAGAATGGGGTTGCTGAACTAATTCACACTATAGTGTAAATGCCTAATACCAAATTATTGTGTAAATGACTAACAACTTAAAGGTCAGTTCCCTCCTAAGGGGAATTTGAATCTTAATGGGATAAAACCTGAACCCACATATATGAAATTCTAACGGCTGAGTTTCAAGCATTAATGATAGGTCACTGGTGAAGATTTGGAAGCAGGTAGTGTATGAAATGGAGTTGGGAACGTCAAGTCTTCCCAGAAGCCCTTCAAATCACAACATATAAGCAATTGTGCATCACCCAACTCCTGAGCATCGGCCGGTGTGGCCACAGTGGAAGGATCACAGGACTGGGAATCAGGGCGGGAGAGGAGGCTCTCCCGCTTCCTAGTTAACTAGCTTTATGATTTTGGACCAGTCTCTTCAAGCCTCCTCTTTTAATGAGGATAATAATACCTAACCTGTCCACTTCCAACCTGTCAGGGTCCCGGTGTAGATCAAATGAGGACACTGTATGTGAAAGTGCTTTTCAAAACATCAAAGTCACCACAACCTATGCAAGGCTTAGTAGATCATAGAGAGGACCTAGGGGTCATTTCACAGAGTTGCCCAAGCTCACTTAGGGGGTAGGTGTTGCAGGTAGGGTCACGAACTCAGCTCCTCTGACTCCAGCCAGTGATCTTTTCACTGGACCAGGCTTACTAAAGGCACTGTCTGAGCCTCAGGGAAGTAATGTGGTTTGCCCAGGGCTTTCCAAGGTAGGCTATTGCCGGGCGCAAGATTCGAACCCCCATCTTTCTGGTTCCAAGTGAAACACTGTATGCCATGTTGCCTCTCAGCCACAAAGGGCTACCCATATGTAGGTATCATTTATTACGGGAACACGGAGCGTTACTAATGGAAGAACAGGCTGTAACAGCTATTTCCTGTTGGCACTCTGATCACCGTCAGGATTGTTCCACTTTAATTGCCTGCTGGGGTACACTGCCTAACAGATGGAAATGGTCCCTTCCCTCACAGCGCTGCACCATCCGTAGCTCTCCTCCTCTTCCTTATTCAGGCTGATTTCCTTTGGGTATATGTAGGAGAGGTGGGGGTGGGGAGAGAGTGGGAAGGAGAAGGCATCCTTCTCTTGTGAGCTGGGGTGAGGAAGCAGAATCTCTTTGCCTGAGATCAGCTGAAGAATCAGGAAGCAATCTGGGGAGGGGAAAACCAAGTGTAATGACTTCCTTAGTTCTGTTGCTTTTTAGTGCAGTACCCCAATCGATATAATCCTCTGATCAAGGGACCCGAATTCTCATCTGCTCCCTAATGACATTCCATTAGGACAGGAATAAATTATAGAGAGACTGGCAACAATAGTAATCATTTTTTTTTTACATAGCTAGCTTTAAATTTTTTTTACAACACTTTTACCTGCCTCACCTCATCACTTCCCTTCTCAATAAACTCCAGTGACTCCCTATTACCTTTAGGATAAACAATGAGCTTCTCTGCTCAGAATTTAAAACTCTTTACAACCTGGCCCCAACCTACCTTATTATTTTGTTATATTATTATATATTATTACCCAGCCTTATTCTATATTACTCCCTTTCAAGTTTCATATGGTTCAGTCAAACTGGCCTTCTTACTGATTTTCATACAAGGCATTATTTCCTCATCTCTGAGTCTATTCCTGTCTTATTTTTCTTTTTTGAAGGCTACTGGGGGTTTAAGTGACTTGCCCAGGGTCTCACAGTAAGTGTCTGAGGCTGGATTTGAACTCAGGTCCTCCTGACTCCATGGCCAGTGTTCTATCTACTGGGCCACCTAGCTGCTTCACTAATCTTTTTCAAGATTCAGTTCAAGCAATACCTCTTAACATTAGTCCTTTTCTGACCCTAAGAGCTGCTAGTGTCCTTCTCCCTCTAATCACCTTAGAATGATTTTTGATCCATTTTATATACCTACATATATTCATGGTCTCTCCTCCAACAGAAGGTAAGCCCCTTGAGGGCAGGGATTGTTTTCCTTGTGTCTTTTTTACCTTATCACCTAACAGTGCCTAGCTCATAGTGAGCAATTAATGAATGAATGCTTGTCAATTGATTGACTAACTGTGGATATCATCCAAGGTTCTGTCCTGGATGCCCTTCTGTTTTCTTGCTAGATTCTCTCACTTGATAGCTGGTAATCTCATTGGCTCCTGAGTTCAATGATCATCGCCGTGGAGGAGATTCCCAGATCTCTAAATCTAGCCCTCGTTTCTCTCCTTGCATCATCCCTTGCCTATTGGACATTTTGAATGAGACTCTCCATAGATGTATTTAACTCAACATGTCCACATGTCCAAAAGAGAACTTATTGTCTTTACACCCAAACCCTCCTCTTTTCTCAACTTCCCTATTAATTTTCTAGGGTACCACTATTCTCCCTGCCATCTTGGGCATTATCCACAACTCCTTCTAGTCCCTATATCCAATCTGTTACCAAATCCTGCTTTCATATTCATAATATTTTTTCACATAGATTCTTTTCTCTATAGTCACAAAGCTACCACCCTAGCACAGGCCCCCATCACTTCTCACCTGGACTATTGCAATAGATTTCTGGTTGGTCTCTCTTCAGTGCCATCCATCCTTCACTTAGCTGCCAAAGTGAGCTTCCTAAAGTGTGAGTGTGACCATGTCACCCCCTGTCCTCAATAAACTTCAGTGGTTCCCTATTACCTCCAGTATGAATTCCTTCATAACCTTGCCTCTTCTATCTTTTCAGTTTTTGACACCTTACTGCCCTCCATTCTACACTTCAGTCCTATAGGCGAATTTGCTATTCCTGTCATACAACACTTGTCTTCCTACTTTTTTTTGCTGGCTATTCCCTTAGCTGGAAATGCTCTTCCTTCTGACCTTCACCTCTTAGAACATCTGACTTTAAGACTCACTTTAAGTATTACCTTTTCTAGGAGCCCTTTCTTGGTCCCTCTTCTCCCCTCCAACTACTAGTCCTATCCTTTCTAAGATTAGTTTTTATTTACTCAGCACTTATTTTGTTTGTTCTAATTTATATACATTGTCTCCTTCAATAGAACATAAGCTCCTTGTGGGCAGGCACCGTTTTTTATTTTTTTGTGTGTGTTCTCAGAGCTTGGCATAGTACCTGACACATGGTAAGCACTTAGTAACTGTTGACTGACTGTCCTTTGCAATGTGTGAGGTAGACAGGTCTCTGTTGCTGTCATTGATCCTCTTCCAGAATGAAGGATGAACAACAATCTTGGTAAGGTAGGACAGGTGTTACTATTTCCCTTTAGAGTATGGGGAAACTGAGTCTCAGAAAAATAACAATAACTAGCATTTACATAACACTTTAAGGTTTGTGAAACCCTTTGCAAATATTATATCACTTCCTCCTCACAACAATCTATTTTGCAGATGGTGAAACTGAGGCAGATAGAGTTTAGATGACTTGCTCAAGGTCACTCAGCTAAGAAGTGTCTGAGGCTAGATTTCCTGACTGCAGATCTACGATTCTATCCACTCTGCCAACTAAATGACTTGTCCAGAGTCACACAGCAAGTGAACAGCAGGACCATGACAAGAACCTAGAAGTCTCCTAACCCTCCTCATTTTATTTTTTACTATCTTAGGTTGCATCCCTAGTTTAATCAGAGACAGAGATGAAAACAGTTTAATCTGAAAATGATGGGCTCATAGGATTTAGGGTGGAAAGGGGTGTTTACAATCACCTACAAAGGGTGGATCCTTTTAGGATTTGTTCTGTGAAATTTGGATTGAGTCAAAGGGTGGCATTTAAGGACCTAAAGGGCTACATATGGCCTCCAGGCTGCAGGTTCCCCACCCCTGAGGCCATTTCCCCCATATTCCAGATAAGAAAACTGAGGTCTGGAGAGGTTGATCACAGGTCTTACAGTTCCAGATCTGTAGTAACACATTTGATGTCAGAAGATTTGGGTTTTTATCCCATCTCTGCAACTTTATCATCTTGGGCAAAATGTTTACTCTTTCCTGGCCTCAGTTTCCTCATCTGTCAAATGAAGGGTCTGAAGGAGGTGATCTTAAAGGTCTGTCTATATATCAATCCTATAATCCTACGAAATCCAGGGCTCTGGCCACTACCCCATGGCTGCCTCCACTAACGCCAACCCTGGATGGATTCCCTTTCAAATAAACACAGACCCCTTTCATTCCTTCTCATGGGAAGCTACTTGATAGTAGGAAGCAGTTCTCCACTTGGGAATTTCCCCCATTCATCCCACTGGCTCCGTTCCTTCCCCCTTGTGCCACCTTCCACAATAATGCCCTTCCTAGAGCTTGTTCTCAAACAGTGGGCTTCCCTGACTGGCTTCCAGAGCTCTCCTTCCCATGTCTCTGGATGCCTCCATTCAATCCTATCTTTCTTTCGTCCTGCCCCCACCCCCGGCCTCCCCCCCACTAGAGCTGGTGGTCTCCCTGACCAGCCGCTCCCTCTGCTCTCCCCTCTGGCGCTCTCCCTGGCTGCTATTTCCTCCATTACTCAGGGTACCTTTCCTTCTCTCTAGTGCCTCTGCCACAAACCAACCCCACCCCCCTCCCCTGGCCCCATTCAGCTTCTTCCTGCGGCTTTTCTTCTCTCAAGTTCAGCATGCGCTCCTGAGCCCTCTCCCCATCACTCAGTGCTGATTTGTTCCTCTTTCCCCAACCCTCCCCTTGGCCTTCTGCCCACAGCCTCCGCCTCGAGGCCTCAAGCTCCTGCTCTCCCTCCAGGCTCCCTCCCGTCACACCACAGCCAGCACCAAGGCAGGGGCAGCCTTCCCTGACTGGGGATCTGCTGGCCCTCGTTTTCTCTTTGCCCCACCACCTTCCTAGGGTGACCAGAGGTGGGATGTGGAGGAGGATGGGGGGTGGGGGGGGATGTGGGGGGAGTGAGGGAAGCTAGGCTATGGCTGTTGGCCTTGATGGGCAGAAACCCACGGGGGCTCTGTTTGCCACAAAAGCGACTGAGACCAAATGATTCAAACAGATGCCATTTGTTCCCTCCTCACTTTCCCTCCCTTGTTTGGATCACTCCCCCTCTTTCTTTCCATCTGCTTGGATAATTCCCTTTTTATTACTGTGCAATCGGACCCACGGCAGGCCCCTGCCCCTTTAAGAGGGCCTGTCTAGTGAATGTCAGTCAACCCAGCTGCAGAGCTTCTGGGCTGGGTTCTTGCTAAAAGTGTCTGCCTTGGGGTCAGGGTCCCTTCTATCCAAGAGATGGGAGAGCCTCATGAGTAAGCCAGGAAAGAAGAGAAGGGCAGCTGTGGCCATCTCTGGCTGCAAGACCAAATCTGATCATTAAATTCAGCAAACATTTATGAATGAATGAATGAAAAGCATCTATTTACCAGCTCTATTTTTGTCATCCATCCATCCATCCATCCATCCATCCATCCATCCATCCATCTGTCTATCTATCCATCCATCTATCTATCCATCTATCTATCTATCTATCTATCTATCTATCTATCTATCTATCTATCTATCCATCCATCCATCCATCTATCCATTTCTCTCTCTCTCTCTCTCTCTCTCTCTCTCTCTCTCTCTCTCACACACACACACACATATGTTTATCACTCCTAAACTCTCTGATGATTTCCAGTCTCTCATCCACAACTGCCTATTGGACATTTTAAACTTGGCATGTCCAAAACTGAACTCATCATCTTTTTCCCCCAAACCTTCTCCTCTTCCTAATTTCCCTGCCTTTCAGTCACTCAGGCATGCAATCTAGGAATCACCCTGGATTTCTCACTCTCTTGCACCCTCCATAGCCAATCTCTTATCATGTCTTACCCATATTCTACCTTGGCAACATCTTTCCTAGACTCCCCCCTTCTCTGATGCTGCCATCAGGCCAGCTCAGGCCTTCATCACCTCCCATCTGGACTACTATAATAGGAGGCTATTTGGTTTTTCTGCCTCAAGTATCTTCCTGCTTCAAGGCATCTTTCAGTCAGTTATCAGTGATCTTCCAAAACGGAGGCTCTTACTATGACTAGGCCCTTCCTTCTAGTCAATAAATTCCAGGTTCATAGAATTCTCCATTTGGATTTTAAAGACATTTATATCCAAGTTCCTTCCTATCTTTCCAGTATTGTCATACCTTACTCTTCTCCATGTACTCTGTAATTCAGAATCAATGTCCAGCCAGTTGTTCCTCACATAAAATGCTCCACCTCCTGACTCAGGACATTTTCACTGGTCCCAAAGCCTGGAATTTTCTTCCTTCTCATCTGTACCTCCTGGTTTCCCTGCCTTCATTCAAGTATCAAATAATATTCTACCTTCTGCAAGAAGTCTTTCCTGATCTCCGTTAATGCAAGAACCTTCCCTCTGTAATTATATATATATAAATCTATACATGATGTAATACACATATATGTACATATAAAATATATATACACATTATATATTATTTTTATATATCATATATTCATTTACACATCACATATCACATTTATTTATATGGCCATTATATTTATTTATATACACACATTATCTATTATATACATACATATACATACACACATGTGTATATATCTTATTTGTAAATAATTGTGTCTCATCCCTCTTAAATCCTTTCTTCCTCCTAAGCACAACCTTCAATCACTCTATTCCACCTCAATGCTTTTCTAAGCCATCCCATTTATTGACTTTACCTTTGATTAATCAGTTCAAACTTTGACATAGGATTATAGACTTAGAACTAGAAAGGACCTAGGAGGTCACTGAGTCTAATTCCATAATTTTGTATATGAAGAAACTGAGTCTAAGACTTGCCCATGGTCACACAGTTATATCTAAGGAAGTATTTGAACCTAGGTCTTTCAACACCCACATCCAACACCCTAACTACCACACTGTGCTAGAATTTGAAATCTCGTTGCCCTCTTACCAGACATCTTTTCCCAAACCCTAGCTTATCATGGTATACAGGAACATCACTGAGTTCAAAACGTAGGAGTTGTTCTTAACTCTTCATTCTCACTCATCCCCCATGTCCAATTAATTGCCTAGTTTTATGGATTTTCCTTGCACAGCCTGTATCACATTTGTCCCTTTCTCTCCATTAATACTGCAATCACTCTAGTCTGGGAGCTAGTTACCTCTCTTTTGGAGTATTTCAATAGCTTCCTAATTGGCCTCTCTACATCCAGTCTCGCCTGCCTCTGAGTCATCCCCTGAGCCATAGCTACCAAATGCCATAGCTACCAAATGCCATAGCGACATGCAGGTCTGACCATGCCCCTCCACCACTCAAAAACTGTCAGTGGTTCTCCTATTTGATCATTAGGATAAAATATGAAATCTTTTGCTTGGCATTTTTAAAGTGCTTTATGCTCTGGGTCCAGCCCATCCTTGTAGGCTGATGATCCATTGCTCTCCTTCATATATTCTCTCCTTAGTCAATGTGTCTTCCCATTCCTTATACACAGCATCCCATCCCCCACCTTTGTATTTTTCATGGTATACTCTATACCTAGAATGCACTCCCTCTCCAACACAGCCTCTTGGAATACCACTGTCCCTTCAAGGCTCTGCTCTGGTTCCACCTCTTTCAAAGGGCCTTTTCTGATTCCTCCAGCTGTTAGTTCCTTCCCACCCAAAATAATGTGTATTTACTTTGTATACATCCTGAATTTACTTGTTTGTGAACACGTAAGCCTCCCCTCAGTTGAAAGTAAGCTCCTTGAGGTCAGGGGCTCTCTCAATTTCATCCGTGCTGGCCAATGCTTAGTACACTTCCTGGTCTATTGTAGGCACTCAGTAAATGGTTGTTGATCAATGGATCGATTAGATATGACTGATGTGGGAGTGAGCTTATCTGCCCTTCACATGGCTATTAAAGAATCACTCTGATAGTGGCTTGTTTCGATGAGTGTTTAAAAAACCATTTATACCAACAAGGCCAATTAGTTAGCAGCTCAGAAAACAAATACATTCCTTCTTTCCAGTGGATTCACAGTCCAAAGCAGAAGGATCTGCTTGATGAGTTCAAACTTCTGATGGACAGAACTGAGAGACTTGGGGACTGTCTGAAATGCTATAAACCATTGCCTATAAATGCATTCATTTTTGGTAGGTCAGGAAAGAGGGGTGAAGACATTTGGGTCTAAAGATCAGAAGTAAAAGAATATGGAGAGAAGGATACTAAATAGCTAGTCCATCTGGGAGCCAGTGTCAGGAAAGAAAATAGACAGGTCATACAGAAGAACAAGGCTGCAGTGTGGAATAAAATCTGTCAAAAGGTCTTGGAGGCGGGGGATGGGTGACATCGCCAGCCCTGTCTGCCAGCTCTAGTTGTGCCTCAGTCCCTTATCTGAGCGGCCTTAATTCTCTGGATTTCAGAACGGGAGGATAAAACATCAGTCAGGTGAAGGTGAGGTACTAGCAAATATGCCTTTATTTGGAAAAGCAGCTAAGGCTTCTTCTGAAGGAAGCATGTTGAGGCAGGTAGCAGGTTCAGTGCATAAAACCCTGGGCCAGGAGTAAGGAAGACTGAAGTTCAGACTCGCTGTGTGACTCTGGACAAATCACTGTTTGCCTTAGGTTCCTCAAATGTGAAATGTGGGTAATCACAGCATTGACCTCCCAGGGTTATGAAGGCCAATTGAAATGATGTTTGTCAAAAGGACTCAGCACAGTGCCTGGAACTTTGTAGGTTTTCTAAAAATACCATCTGCTTTTGTAATCCTACTCCTCTATCACACACACACACACACACACACACACACACACACACACACACACCACACCTGTATACACTGTGTCAATCTGGCATCATCTTGGCTCTGTCACTCATTTCTCTGGGAAGGAAGAGAAGACCACATTGGGGGATGAATGATCCAACATTGAAGTAGGCAGAAGTTATCTTCAGGGTTCTCTCTTTCTTTACTGTTGTTGTGACTGGTTGGTTAGATATTTTAAGTTCCATTGTCCTTTTTTGGGGGGGTATCCTTATTTTTTTTGCTTTTTGGAGGGGCAGTTGGGGTTAAGTGACTGCCCAAAGTCACACGGCTAGTTTTGTGTTAAGTGTCTGAGGCCAAATTTGAACTCAGGTCCTCCTGACTCCAGGGCTGGTGATCTATTCACCATACCACCTAGCCGCCCCAGTTCCATTGTCCCTTAAGAAATATGATTGAGTACAGGCTGGGGTCTGTGAACTTATTTGTTTTTTTAAAAGATAATTTTATAATTGTTATTTCAATATAATTGGTTTCCCTTTGTAATCCTATGTATTTTATTTTGAGCATTTTAAAACATAGGGATCCATAGTCCTGGACTGGGATATCATAGGGATATCATAGTCCATGATAGAAAAAAAGGCCAAGACAGACCCAAAAGGAGACTTAACAATGAAAGACTAAAAAATGAATGAGTCAAAGAACAAATCATAGAAACAATTATGGGAAAGAAAATGATAATGATGAAACAATATAGCAAAATTTTTGGGATGTAGCCAGAGAAATCCTCAGGGGGAAAAGTCTATTCCAACAAACATACATGAACAAAATAGAAAAAGAAAAGATTAGTGAACTGAATGTTCATTTTAAAATTACAAAACCAACAAATAAACTAACCTAAAATAAGTACAAAAGGAGATATGTTAAAAACTAAAGGAGAAATAGGTCAATTGAAAATAAAAAAATTGTAGAAATGATAAAACTAAAAACTGTTTGAAAAGAATAAACAAAATGACAAACCTTTAGACAATCTGATTAAAAAGAGCAGGGCAATGGGTGTGGGGGGTGGAGCCAAGATGGCGGAGTAGAAACAGCTCATCCAAGCCACTCTGCCCCCAGATTCCCCCCAAATTATGTAAAAGGGGACTCTGAACAACTTCTGCCCCAGCACCCACAGAACGACACAGAGAAGCTAACCTCCCACTGAGGACAGCCCAGCAGCCCTGCAGGAAGGACCAGCGCAGTGGTCTGGGAGCCAGCAACTCTCAGAGCGCAGGGAGCAGAGCCAAGCGGAGCCCAGGTCCGTGTGAGCCGAGGCTTTAGCCCCAGGGCGGCAGGGCCAGCAGCCGGCTGGAGAGACCCCAGAACAACAGCAGCTGTGTGGACTCCAGAATTATCAACATAGACATGCCTAGGACAAAGTAAAAGGTTAGTGTCCTATGGACTTTGGGACCAGTATTTGGGGAATGCCTCGGCTCCCTCCCCTGGGGGCTAGAAGCCACTGAGGAGACACGCCATTTTGTAGTTTTCAGAGGCAGTTCCAGCTCCTGGCCTGAGAATTGTAGGGAGATCCAGCGATCAGTCTTGGGGGGTAATTGCTCTTGCTTTAACCTCCCTGGATCTGGATTGTGATCTAGGGTGGAAGTTGTGGGTGGGTTTACAGCTTGCCAGAAACGGAAGTTGCCCCCCACACGTTCGGGACGAAAATTCCTCTAGCTGGCTTTAAAGCCTTAGTGTGGCAACAAGCCCAAAAGTCAAGTAATTAAGTGGCAACATGCTAAGGCAAAGGAAACAGAAAAATGCAACCCTAGACTCCTATTTTGGGGACATAGAGCGGGAAAAGGACTGTGAGGTCAGAAGTCCTGCTCCAAAAGCCCCAGGGGAAAACATGAGCGGGTTGCAGGCCATAGAGGACCTTAAGAAGGACTTTAAAAATCAAATAAGAGAAGTGGAGGAAAAATTGGGAAGAGAAATGAGAAGGATGCAGGAAAAGTATGAAATGAGGGTCAACAGCTTGACTGAGGAAAACAACACCTTAAAAAATAGACTAAATCAAATGGCAAAGGAGGCCCAAAAGGGCAATGAGGAGAAGAATGCCTTAAAAAGTCGAATTTGCCAGATGGAAAAAGAATCTCAAAAGTTCACTGAGGAGATTCATTCCTTCAGAGTTAGACTGGAGCAAATGGAAGCTAATGACTTTATGAGAAATCAAGATGCTGTTAAGCAGATCCAAACAAATGAAAGATTAGAAGGCAATGTGAAATATTTCATGGGAAAAACCACTGACCTGGAAAATAGATCCAGGAGAGATAATTTAAAAATTATTGGACTACCTGAAAGCCATGATCAAAGAAAGAACCTAGAAATCACCCTTCAAGAAATTCTCAAGGAAAACTGCCCTGATGTTTTAGATCCAGAGGGCAAAATAGAGGTTGAAAGAATCCACCGATCACCTCCTGAAAAAGATCCCAAAAAGAAAACTCCCAGGAATATTATAGCCAGGTTCCAGAATCCCCAGATCAGGAGAAAATACTACAAGCAGCCAGGAAGAAACAATTTCAATATTGTGGAAACACAATCAGAATAGCCCAGGACCTGGCAGCTTCTACACTGAGGGATCAAAGGGCATGGAATATGATATTCCAGAGGGCAAAAGAACTGGGAATGAACCCAAGGGTCACCTACCCAGCAAAACTGAGTATTTTCTTTCAGGGGAAAATATGGTCATTCAGTGGAATAGAGGACTTTCAAGCATTCTTGAGGAAAAAACCAGAATTGAATAGAAAATTTGACATCCAGACACAAGAAGCAAGAGATGCCTGAGAAGGTAATCAGGGAAAAGAAATCAAAAGGAACTTATCAAAGTTGAACTATTTACATTCCTATATGGAAAAGCAATAACTGTGACTGATGATATCTTTCTCACTATGAAAATAATGGAAGAAGGGTGTGTGGTCATATGAATACATATGTGAATGTGTGTGTATATGGTTACAGTTATATATGGATAGAGGGCATAGGTTGAATTTGTTGGGAAGGGAGAATACTCAAGGGATGAAATTATGAGGTGAGAGAGGAAAGTGGCAAGAGGAGATGGGGAGAGACAGGGTAGGGTAAACTATCTCATGTAGAAGAAGGAAGGGGAAGTGGTTGCAAGGGAGGGGGAGAATAGGAAGGCAAAAAGGCAAAACCACATTCTCATTGAATTTGGTTCAGGGAGAGAATGACATACATACTAAATGGGATATCTCAACCTGCAGCAGAATAGGGGGAAGGGGGATGAGAGGAGGGATGATGGATGGGAGGGCATCCTTGGGGGGAGGGGAGGTTGGAAGTACCCACTATAGAAGAGGGACAGGATCATGTAGGGAATGGACCAGGTGGGGGGTGGGATGAGTGGGAGGGAATTATAAGCAGCCTTGTACAATATATCTACTATGATAATGTTTTGCATAGCTAGACATGTACAACATATACTGAATTACTTATCTCCCAAGAGGGAATGGGTGACAAGGGAGGAAGGAAATGGATCTGAAATTCGAGGTCTTAACATTAAATGTTTCAAATATATATAAATACTATTATTAATACTCTTTTGCTTGTAATTGGGAGATAAGATGTGCAGGCATTGGGACACAAAGATTCACCTTCCTCTAATGGAAAAGTCGAAGGGGCTATGGGAGAAGGTATGGGAGAGAGCAGATTGGAGGAAGCGATATCTTGTGGGACTGCTATTCTGGGAGGTTGGGTAGGGGAATAACGGGGGGAAAATGATTGTAACTCAAAATCTGGCGGAAATGAATGATGTAAAACAGAAGTTAATAAAGCATTTGTTTTAAAAAAAAAGAGTAGGACAGAAAAATCAAATCAAGATAGCAAATGGGCAAGGTGAAAGCTCAATAAAACTAGAAGAAATAGAAAGACTGATCAGAATCCAGCATGCACAATTATATGTGAACAAAACTGAGAATGCAGAGGAATTCTTTCAAAACCATAAAACAGAAGATCAGAAAGAGATCTTAAGTAATCCAATCTCAAAAAAGGAAATAGAACTAGCTATAAAAGAACTATGGAAGTGGGAAAAGAAAATTCTTGGTCCTGATGTATTTACAGGAGAATTCTGTCAACCATTTCAAGAATAATTAGTACCAATGCTATTCAAATTATTCTCAAAAAATGGAAAAGAAAGAACCTGCCAGATAACTTTTATGGGACAGATGCAGCTGCAATACCCAAGCCAAGGAAGGATAAAGCACAGAATTGTAGACCAATGTCATTAATGAATATCAATTCAAAAATTTTAAATAAAATCCTGTCTGACAGACTAAAACCAGTCATCTAAGATAAACCTCAGACACTGACTAGTTGTGTGACTCTGGACAACCTTTCCCAATAAATACAAGACTGAAATCAAAGATGCCCACTTTCCCCACTGCAGTTTTATACAGTTCAAGAAATGCTAGCAATAGCAATAAGACAAGAAAAAGAAATTGAAGGTGTAAAGATAGGTAAAGAAGAGATAAAACTATCTCCTTTTGCTTCTGAGATGATAGTTTATTTAAAAAATCCTTGGGAATCAGCATAGATGCTAACAGAGATAATTAATAGCTTTAGCAAAATTGCAGGGTACAAAATAAACCTTCAAAAATCAATAGCACTTCTACATAACAATAACAAAATTCAAGAGACAATAATAGAAAGGGAAATTTCATTTCAAATAGCTACAAAATGCACAAATATCTGGGAATAAAATTTACCTGAGTGCACAAAATACTAGTATAGCTTCAATTACAAAGTTCTCCTTAAAGAAATAAAAAAAAAACCCAATTTAAATAGCTGAACGAATATTCAGTGCCCATGGCTGGACTGTGCCGATACTCTAAAAGTGACAATACTACAAAAGTTAATTTGCAATCTTAATACTATACCATCAAATTATCAAAAGGATACTTTACAGAACTCAATAAAATGATAATTAAATTTATTTGGAAAAATAAAATATCCTTAATATCAAGGGAAATTATGAAAAGATGTAGGGGTAGAGGGGAAATAGCACTTCCAGACCTCAAACTATATTATAAAGCAGCAGTCATCAAAACCATCTGGTATTGGTTAAAAAACAGAAAGGCAGATCAATGGAACAGGCTAGACGAGGGAGAATAAGAAACAATGGAACTCAATAACTCAATGTTTGATAAACCAGAGAACATAAATTACTGAGGAAAGAACTTATTTGATTTTTTAAAAATCTGTTGAGAAAATGGAAAAGCAATCTGGAAGAAATTAGGCTTAGGCCAACTCTTTGCACAATGCATTCTAAATGAATACCTGACTTTTAATATTAAAAATTAAAAGTAGATCATGTACCCTTCACAGCTATGGGTAGGAGATATATTCTTAAGCTAGGGGGAGGCAATTATAGAAGATAAGATTGACTAGTTTGATTACAGAAAACTGAAAAGCAAGCAAAATTAATGCACCCAGGATGAGAAAAGAAGTGGTCAACTGGGGGAAAATGGGTTCCTAGAACTTAGGTATCCTGTCCTGACACTAATTCCCCCCACCAGTCTTCCTATAAGACTTTCTCCTCCATCAGTGATAGGATTTCATCATTTTGGAGAGATAGCTAGCTATTAGAAGAAAACTCGTCAGAAGTCCCTATTTGGGGGAGTAATCATCAGAGGTTTTGGGACTAGCATTTCCCTGCAGTGAAGGGTTATAGGCCTTATTGAACTGACTGTGCTCAGATGGACTTAGGTGGCAAGGTAGTCCTGAAGTCAGATTCATCAAGAAAGTTTATAAATCCCTAGAAGCTTGGTCTCTGTAGCTTTGCACATTGCTTGGGGCTATCTCACTAATAGCTTTTGTATCTGGATCCCCAGTGCTTTGCACACAGAAAATAATGCTTTTTCATTAAAAATCCCTGAATTCCCTTCTAATCTTGGTGTGACTATTTGGTTAAACTTGCATCTTTTCTCTTTGGGCTAACTCTCATGTATTTGAAATAATGCTCCAAACTTAGAGATGACTAATCAATCAATCAAGCATTTATTGATATGTATGTATTGATTGGTATATAGTTTTAGCATATTAAATTAATAGTGACTACTAAATGCCAGGTAGTATATTAGGAGCTGGGAATACAATCATAAAAATGAAAACAGTATCTTTGGGAGAAGATACTAGAATCTCCAAATTAAATAAAAGCCCCTGAAGAAGTTCAGAAGTCAAAAGGGGTAGGAGTCAGTCAATCAGTCAACTAGCATTTATTAAGATCCTACTATATACCAGATGCCATACTAAGAGCTGAGGATATAAAGAAAGGAAAAAATCCCTCCTCTCAAGGAGGTCACAATCTCATGGGAGACACAACATGCAAATAGTTATATATACACAAGATATGGATAGGATAAACTGGAGATAATCACAAAGGGAAAGCATGAAGATTAAGTGGGACTGAAAAAGTCTTCTTGTAGAAGGTGGAACTTTAACTAAGGCTTGAAGGAAGCCAAGGAAGCCAGGAGATGGAGATGAAGAGGAAGAGCATTCCAGGCATGGGGGACAGTTGGTGAAAATATTTAAAGAGACAGGGTGTTGTATTTGTGTATGTTGTGTTTGTCTTCCATTCTCAAAGAAGACCAATGACATCATGAGGGCAATGGCTTGACTGGCTAGTGAATTGGATTTAAGTGAGGCAGAACTTTGCCAAGTCATCAGCCTCACTCTCTCCTCCAGAGTCATCGAAGGATTTGAAGAACAACTAGGAAGTTAGTGTTGCTGGATTGAAGGGTAAGGGTGGGAGGCTGAATGAGACTGATTGATGACTTTGCAAAGTTCTGCCTCACTTAAATTGTTCATCAGAAACAACTTCAAGTGTTTCCATGGTCATGACCCACTGGCCTCCTTAATTGCTCTTTTCCCTTCTAGAAGATGAGTTTTTTGAGAGCAATGTTTATATCCCATCTATTGTGGGATCTCCAATGCCAGGGAGGCAATGGGAGCTCACTCTGAGGCCTACACTTGTCCTTGCCTGCACTATCTTTTAAGCAGGGTGCTACAATTAAAAGAATGCCAACTCTAGATTCAGGGGATCTGAGTTCATATCTTGCCTCAGACTTACAACCCATGTGACCTTGGGGAAGTAGTCACTTAACCTTTCTGGGTCTCAATTTCCTAACCTAGATTGGACTATCTAGTCTCTGTGGTCCTTTCCAGCTCTTGATCTGTGATACTATGCTGTTGTCTAGAAATTGGAGATGATTCCCCTTAAATTGGAAGGTCCCCCCTTTCCTTCTCTCCATGTGAAGGAATTCCCCTACCAGGAATGGCCTTCCCTTGCTCATCGATTAAGCTTCTTTCTGATACAACCAAGTATCTAAAAGCCTTATGCCTTCATGGGAAAGGTTCAGTTGCTTAAAACTACTTTCTGCCTTACCAGACAATTAGAATCATATGTATCTGAGCTGGAAGGGACCTCAGATGTCATTTACTCCAGCTCATACCTCAGTCAGGTCAATAATATTTATTAAGTATCTGCTCTGTGTCAGACACTAGCATGGGAGATAAAAACAAAGGCAAGAGACTCTCAAGGAGTTCACAGTCCAATGGGGAGATAACACATCAACAATCATGGTAAACATGCTGTGTAGAGGATAAATAGAAGATAATCAACAGAAGCAAGGTGTTAGAATTAGGAGGGGGGAGTGGCGAGGGCTTCCTATAGAAGGTGGGATTTTAGCTGGGACTTGAAGAAAGCCAGGAGGCAGGGTTAAGGAGAAAGAATATTCTAGGCATGGAGACAGCCAGTAAAAATGCCTAGAACCAGTATCACTGGAACAGAGAATGTACATTATGGGGTAAGGGGAAACAGGATATAAGATGTAAGAAGACTGGAAAGGTTGGTGGGGGGAAGGGCTAGGTTAAAAACTCTGGACACCAAGCAGAAGATTTTCTCTTAGATCTCAGAGGTGATAGGGAGTCACTGGCGTTTGCTGATCTAAACTGAGCCAGAGAATCCAGAAGCATGGCGGGTGGCGCGGGGGTGGGGTGGGGCAGGAGGGAAGGAGAGGGGAGAGAATCCCAGGATTGGGGAATAACCAAACCTAGATGAGAATCTCTTCTACATTATATCTGGTAAGTGGTCACCCTGCTTGTGGTCACTATCTCCCCAAGTGGTTTATTCCACTTGAAATCTTCAAGCTCCAAGCTCTTAGCAAGATTTGATTGGAATCAAACCTGACTCTGCTTCTAGGCTCCTTCCACTGACTGCTTTTGGTTCTGATCCCCAAACCAAGCTGTACTAGACTGATCCTTCCCTCTCCTACATGGTGGCTTTTCATACACTTGAAGACATGTATCATATCTCTTCTGAGCCTTGTCTTCCCCAGGCTAAGTATTCCCAGTTACTTTAGGTGGGGATCTTTCTCTATTCTATTCACCTCCATCTTATCTATGTCTATCCTAAAATGTGGCACCAGAACCAGACAAAATAATTCAGATACAGCTTGATCGAGTCAGAATAGAATAAGACAATCACCTCATTGAACTCTAATCTTGAAATAAAATACCATATATTATTAATATAACCTAAGATCACATAGTGTTTATTTGTTTATTTTTAGCTGCCAAATAGCACCATTATTAAGCCCATCTTATATTTGTGAAGGTGATTTTTTTTGGACACAGATATGGGACTTTATATTTCTTCCTATTAAATTTTATCTCATTGAATGCATGATGGGTGTAATTAGGTTGCCCAAAGGTTAAAAAAAAAAGAATTATACAGTATAAGCAATTTAAAGGTATAATCAAAGAAATATATGATCAAAAAAAAAGGTGAACTGATTACATGGATAACTATATATTGAGGTTGTTGTGGCATTGAGAATTGGAGAAAGCTCCTTTTTAAGCCTACAACCTTAGGTGGAACACTTTTGTGGAACTTCCAACTGTATGTATGGGCAGGTATGAATAGAGTTCCATCTCTGATGTTGAAGGACATTCCCACAACAAAGAGATTCCATTTCCATTAGAATACTGAAGTTTTAGCCCAACATTCTATCAAGATCTTTTTGTATACTGACTTTGTCATCCAGAATGCTAGCTATCCCTCAGCCTTGTGTTGTCTACAAATTTAATGTGTCTTTATCCAAGTCAAGGATAAAAATGTTAAGTAGTCCAGGGTTAAGCACAGATCTTCTGGGAGCTCCTCTAGTGACTTCTTCCCCAAAATGGCATTGACACTGAACCATTAACTACATTGATTACTCTTTGGGCCTGCTCCTTCAACCAGTTCTGAATCTACTTATGTTCTCTATTCACAGGAAGTAATCTGTGTTTACCAAAAGGAATCATATTACACATACTGTATAAAACAATTGTGATAATGAATTTAAAGTGCTGTGTGAATGTTATTATTGTTATCCTTGACCATTGACTGTTATTATTGATGACTGACCCAGGCTTACAACCTAGCTATCATTCTCACACACACACACACACACACACACACACACACACACACACACACACACATCCCCTTATTCCCCATGTCCAATCAATTGTTCTCTCCTTTGACACTACCACCCTACTTCAGGCTCCCTTAACACTTCATGCCTTGGCTATTGCAACAGCCTGTGGATTGGACTCCTTACCTCAAGTTTCTCCCCATTATTGCAGTATATCTTCCACCCCGATGTCAAAGTTAATCTTCCTAAAGCTCAGATCTCACATGTCACATTCCCCCTTCCCCAACCCAATTCAATAAACCCCAGTGTCTTCCTATTACCTATAAAACAAAAAAATCCTCTGTTTGGCATTCAAAGGCCTTCATCACCTGGCCCCTTTTTACCTTTCCAGTCTTCTTACACCTCACTGTTCAACCTCTCACTGGTATTCTTCAATCCAGTGATGCCGACTTCTTTGATGTTCCTAACATCTCTAAGCATTTTCATTGGCTGTCTCCCATGCCTGGAATTCTCTCCTCCCTCAACTCCTCCTGACTTCCTTGACTTCCTTCAAGTCTCAACTGAAGTCCCACTTTCTGCTAGAAGCCTTTTCTGATCCTCTTTGATTCGCATATTCCCTCCTCCCCTTTGAGATTATCTCCAATTTATCCTGTCTATATCTTGCTCATGCATAGTTATTTACCTCTCGTCTCCCTCCATTAGATTATAAGCTTCTTGAGGGACTATTTCTTTCTTCTTTCTTTGTATTCCCAGCACTTAGCACAGTGTATAGCATATAATAGGAACTTAATAAATGCTTGCTGACTTATTATTATTTGCACAGGAGGAGACAACAAGACATGGTAGATAGAAATCTGCCCCAGGAGACAAGAAAACCTGGGTCAAGCTCCAATTCTGACATAGTCTCTATAACCCTGGGTAAGTTACTTCCCTTCTCAGTTACTTAGGCAACTTTCTATGAATGTCAGTTTCAGAACAACTGCCAATCTAACCAGGAGAGAGTCTCCTTACCAGGGTGGACTGGAAAAGGGTTGAACTGGATGAACTTTAGGTCCCCTTACATTTCAAAACTCTATGTCCCATGAGTGTTTTGCCCATAATTCAAAGACTTTAAATTTTGTCAGCAGGGTACTGCCTTCACCAACATAGATAGTAACTCCTGCTATACCTTAGTAGAATATCTTCTTGAATTGTTGCTGGCAATAATATAATAATATATAATAAATAATATAATAACAACATAATAAAATATATACACATATATCACCTGCTTTGCTTCTCCCCTCTCCCTCAAGTAAACCTGAGGCCCCCCACCCCCACCCCACCATTCTGGTGATGCATTACCCTAAACTTAGCTAAGCCATCCTTCGATGACAGATGCACCCGCCAGTACTCAGACACACACACAGTATTCGAGGCTTTGCCAGCTTGGTAGGGCCAGCCAGAACTCACATTCCACTGACGCAGCCTTCCAGGACCTCAACACCACAATGAGGCATTGGAGAAGGACTTTAGCAGAGGCCTTGCACAGAGAAGGAAGGCACAGTATGAATGTTTGTTGAATTGAGGAAAGTCTGCTCTGGGTGGACTAGAGGGGTGCCATATACCTGTACAATCTGCTGTCCTTTCTTGTAAATCTCCAGGGCTGTGTAGGGACGATCCATTGGTTGGCCTGGAATAAGTGTCTGTCAGACAACCAAAGGATCCAGAGCTATAAACAGTCTTAGAGATCATCCCGCTCAATGCAGGTGAATGAAATGATGCTGGGAGGCATGATATAGCTTATTGATAGTAGAATCAGGATCGGAACCTCAGTTCTCAGTTTCCAAGTTCAGCCTGCTTCCCAATACACAAGCCTGCCCTGCTCTGTCTTGCTTTCTCTGGCTTTGATCCCCATATTCCCTCCTCCCCTACAGAGGCCTTGGGAGATACAACCACAGGGAGTCTACAAAAGCACAGATGAGAGACACATCGGAACCCTGCCATATGCAGACAGAACAACTTTATTAAAAATGCAGCTGTTAGAAAATCCCTCAGAGGGGATGTCTGACGCAGACAGTGGCTGGCACTGAGAAGTACAAATCTTAAATAAACTCATCAGGATAGGCACATGCAAATATATTTTTCTTTAAAAAGAAAAAGAAAAAGTTCTTCCCTCCCCAAATAAAAGAATAATAATGAAAAAACCCCACCAATTTGCCAGTTTGTTTTTGATTGCCTGCAAGTTTGAAGAATCATGTGGCTCTCAGTCCTTTTCAGGCCATTTCTTTGGCTAAGGATAGAGAAAGAGTGATGGGGGATGAAGTTTTAATAGGGATTACCTGGTTCCCTTCCTGGTTCAGAACTGAACTGCCCAGTTGAATTCTCATAGCTCAGTTTCTTCCCTTGGAAGATGGGAAGAACCCAGCTGATATAGAAAATATACTGAATCTGGCAGTGGAGAGGTCATAGAAGGCACTTAGAAAGCATAGCACAGAAGTAGTGGAGGGCGGCAGCCAATACCATGGTCTGCCATTATGCTTTGCATGGTTTTGTGGCTGGCCTTAAAAGAGGATTAATGTCACCTCCAGTTCTGGTCATGGGAAAAAGTGCAGCAGGTGTGGGCAGCTGTCAGCTACTGGGAAGAGGGGGCTTATGTTCATGGGCTCATAGATGTGGACCTACAAGGGATCTTAGAGGTCACAGAGGCCCAGAGAGGTTAAATTACGAGCAAAGTTGGCAAATATCTCAGGCAAATTTGAATCTAGATCTTTCAGACTCCAAGGTCCCTGCTATGTACTCTACATTTTCTCCCCAAGTAGGGCGAAGGCCCAAACCTTTTCTCCAATGTGGTCCATTTTTTTGTGGACATAGGGAGTGGGGACTGTGGGAAATGCCCCTTTAATACTGGATGGAAAAGTTTCTATTTTCTGGTTGGAATCCCCCAGCCCCCACCGCCCAGCACCCAATAGAAGTATCAATGTATCTCAGAATACTTCTCCAGGGCAAAAAATTCCCACCTTGTCCTGCTCCAAGGCATAGGTGGCTCACAGACCAGCATTTGGACCTGCTGGGTCAGCAGCTGGGGAGTGTCTAAAAGCCTTCAGATAGAGCTCTTGAAGGATGACCCCATCTCTCAGTTCCAGTGATCTGCTGCAGCTGACAGGAAGTATAATTCCCTGGTTACATGAGAATTCGGATCCTTTTTTCCCACTGTGGGGACACTCTGGGATCCAGGCAGCAGTTGGCCTTGGGGTTAACAAATGGCTTTTCCTGGCAGTCAGCAGGGCTGAAGGAATGGTCACTGTCGACAAGCCTCCCTGGTGATATTGGGCAATGGGTAGGCAAAGAGAGAGAAGTCCAGGATGTACTTGGGCAAAAGGTCCTGCAGCAAGGCCCTGGGGGTATTGCAGAGATGGTAGTGGAGGCTCTCAGGACTGGCTGGTCTATACCAGGCCTGTCGGGAGGGGAATCGAACTGTTGGTGGTGCCCTCACCCACTCCAACACTTGGTTGGCATCAGCCTCCAGCCGCTCATAGAAGCCCACGAAGTCATAGTGCACCGCACAGGGTTGGCACAGCTGGTACACGGGCATCCAATGCTCATTCATACGCTCTGGCTCTTCATCCACCAGGTATCTAAGGAACTCGGGGAAGGTGACGTCATCACCAGCAGGGCTGGGGCCTGCACCCACGCGGTAGCGGCGGACAATCTCAGTGCCATACCGCTGCTGGTACTCCCTGATCTCACCAAATTTGTTTCGGTAGGCAGAGAGGAGGCGCTCCATCGGGTCCCGGACGAACAAGAATTTGAAATAGTGCTGTAAGCGGTATCGGATCTCCTCTGGACGTAGGTCAGCCAGGAATACCAGGTCACTCCGATGGTCCATCTTGAGCCTCACATCCACACTGTCTAGGGCGCCAGCCAGGACCTTGAGGACACGCTTCCAATTGGAGCAGGCCACTTTGGGGACGTAACAGTAGAGGAAGTGGTACTGGTCACTCACCAAGATGTGCCGGAAAAGAGTCCGACGCTGTCCTGCCGGGAGGTCCCAGGGGTCTCGGGGCATGCCTGGCTGCCCACAAACAGCCTGTAATGTGCGATTCCGGACATCCTGCCGCACCTGGTGGTCCGAGTCTCCATGGTCCAGCAGTCTATCTGGGCCCGCAGCTGCCACCCTACTCCAAACAGGGTCCATTCTACCGTGGGGGTGCAAAGGTGGGGGCTTCATCCCCGCCAGGATGCCCCTCTCAATCATAAGCAGAAGCCCGCTCGAGGCCACTATTACTCCAAACATCAGCATGGAGGGGAGAAGCAAGGGTGGCCCTCCTGACCCTCCCCGACCCCTTCCCGCAGCGAGTGGGGTCCGCCCCAGGGGCTCCGTGCCCTTCGGGGCTCTCAGTGGGGTGAGAGGTCGGGGGAACATGGGGTTTGCTCCCCACTCCAGGGAGAAGGACCTACTCAAGTGTTAGCTTTTACGGGATGGGGCAGTCACTTAGGGACAACTCGGAGTCTCGGCAGCTAGGGAGGGGATGGAGGCACTGAAAGCAAGTCCAGTTTCAGGCCTAGCCTAGTGGAAGGGTGGGGGCTGCTGGGCTCTGACTCTAGACGAGAGAAAGCGCCGGGGGGCCTGGGAGGCGACCTCGGGAGAGGCTCAGGGCGCTGACTAGGGCCAGGCGGAGCTGCTCAGAGAGGGCAGCTGGACGTTACCGAGTACGGAGCTGCAGACGCCGCGGTTCGGGCCGGCTGGGCAGGAGGAGGGAAGCAGCGAAGGCCGGATGTCCCGCCTGGCCCAGCTCCCCTTTCTTGGGCTCGGCCGGCCCCAGCTGTGACATCAAGCAGAGGGCGGGAGGAAGGGCTCCGCCCCCACCCAGCCGGGGCTCAGGTTGGGGGCTCCCACCACCTCTTCCCGCTCGGGATACATCGCGCGCCTCCGGTCCCAGCCCCTTACAGAAGGTGTTCGGGGGGTATCCGAGCACCGCGGGTCCACCGCGGGAGCGTCACAGCGCTAATGGGCCAGAGAATAGGAGCACCCAAGGCTATGAGTGAGCTCAGTCCTCAGTAAGCCTGGCAAGGGTCCTTAAAGAGAGGAACCCAGACACCCCGCACCTCCCCACCAGCTGCATGGACAAAAGAAACCCTCGAGTCCTCTAAAGCGAATTGGGGCGGGGTGGGGGAGCAGCCAGGATTACCCAAGGGCCTCCAGGCATTGGCAGTCACTTTACTCTCCTTTCCTTTCACCCCATCACTCCCAGCTTCCTACAGCTTGAACACCCTGGTGTGCCCGAGGACGGAGGGGGCCCGCCATGGGAAGGATGGAGGATGGGCACTCCTTCTACCTAGGATTTTTCCCCTCCACAGAGGCTTCTTCTACCCTGTTAAAACTTCATTCAATCTGAATCCCAGAAAGACACGGGGCTGTTGGTCCAACCTCACAGCCAGGCTAGGACAGGACTAGGATTCAGATTAAGGTTTTGGCTTCCCATTTCGAAGTTTCGCCCTCGGGAGGCCTCTCCCCACTCAGCCTCCCAAGTCCCTGCAGCTGCAAGCTGTTGGACATAGTTTTCATTCAGAGTATGGGGAATTGCGCCATAAGGCACATTTGCAGTTTGGTGTAGCTCGTGGAAAGGGCATTGGCTTTGTGTCTGCAGGCCCGGGGCTTCTCTTCCTCTTTTTGCCCCTGCGACCTTTGCCAAAACCCTGAACCTCCCCTAAGGCTGTTTCCGCCTCAAAATAAGAGGAGGGGCTAGATGGCTAAGGTCCTTTCCAGCTCTAGAACTATGATCCTCTGGCACTAGCCAACATTATCCCCCAGCCTGGCTCCCTTGGAGGATCCACGGCATGCCTTGCCCATCCACTACAGTGGTAATCACTCATATATTTGATTTGCAGTGGGAAGAGCCCCAGCAATAAACCACCAGGGTAATGAAATCCCCTAGTTTGGTGCCTCTGCTTTGACTGCAAAGTGGGGAGTAGGCAGGGACCACATGAAGAAGGAGGCAAGAGTGACTCCAAGATTGGCCCTAGAGCCATCAAAAGAATGTGGGAAGAGCTGATTGAGGGAGGAAGTGTCTGGGAAGCAATGCAGTCCATTCCAACAGAGTGGCAATGAGTTGGTAGGAAGGAGGTGGGGTAAATTGTCTATCCAGGTTTTTCCTGTCGGTTCTTCACAGGGTTGGGTTGGGGAGGAGGTTGAAGATTTGTATTATTGCAAGTGATTCTTATCAATCAGCATCTACTAAGTTTGAAAGTTCAATTTATAATTGTCTTTGCACCATTTTTACTTCACTAGCAGTGCAGATTAGTTTAGTTGATTGCATATGCCAGCTTCTATCATACATTAGAGTCTCCCCGATGTCCTCCCCATGCTGCCTGCAGGCAAACTCACTAAGAGCAGATACAACGTCTTCTGTCAGTATAGCTTTGTCCAGGAACTATGTTCCACTGGCAAGCTCATTGCTAGATTACCTTTCCCATCAATGCCCTATGGGCAAAATTTGTGCCCATTATCTTTCCAAGGCTGGCACCAAATGTATCTGTTTCTTGCTCCCTCTCAGGCATACACTCCCCATAGTACACAGAAGAGGGTGATGCTCTGGGGCTGTTGTCCCTGCCTCCTGGGGGAATACAACTTCAGTGCAACCCCCTCCTCTTCAGGTAAAGAAATTCTTAGAGTTGGGGGAGAGGGGAAACAATTAACAGAGTAACCTTTTACTGGTTCTGTATGCTTACTATAGTTTCTTTGTCTGTAAGATAGGTACAATAATTGCACCCACCTTACAGGTTGTGAGAATATACAGAAAACACTCTGTAAACCTTAAACTCCTGTGTGTGAATTAGTTGTTGTTGGTGCTGTTATTATACTGATACCTCCCCAGAGCAGACTGGTCATTGGTAAACTGAGATTGAGAGCTGAAGATCACACCAAACCAAACCAAGCAGCTGAGTCACCCTACATCAGTGACGCATTCCCTGAATCATCCCCATATTCAGATAGGGAGAACACTATTTAGGTGTGATTGGGACAACTGAAGAGCCATTTCTTCCCATCCTCATGCTATGGTAAGTTATGGGAAAAGGATGAAAGACACCTTAGTGATGATCAGGATTCATCTGACCTACCCCTTTTCCTTTGAGTTGACTAGTAACCTAATCAATTCTACCATTGCTTCTGGACTAGGCACATCAACCACGAGATGTCAATGGCATCCATCACTCTTCCTTGGCTACGACTACTCTTTAAGTGTGTCCCCTTGAGGGGGCTCCTTGAGGTCAGGGACTGCATCCACAGCACTTGGGGTCATAGCAAGCATTTAATTACTTATTCATTCCATCATCTCAGAGATCTTCAAGTTCTAGTCCCTTCACTCCATCCCCATAAAAGAGTTCAATTCTTGCCCCAATTGCTCTTCAATTTACCCCACAATTTTTGCTGGGGGTGGGGGAGTCAAGTCCTTTGCACTGAAAAGTCCCACTGCAAGGGTTAACACGCAGACACATGAAAGACTCACGGGCAAAAGATGACAAGACGCTAAAGATGTGAACCTTTTCTAAATCAATACAATTTCTCAAATTTATTTTTTTCTTAAAGAATTACTTCTAATTTCTCTGTCAGAAGGGGGTGAGAGGGAAGGTTTCTCCCCCCCCTTGTAAACACTGAAATACAGATCTGGGAAACCAGGGGAGACACAAAAAAAGTGCATTTTACAAAATTATCAACTAAAATATATTTTACATGGATTACACTTCCATTGAAATTCTACCAGCTGCATTTTCAGTTTCAAAAAATATTTCCATATCTAAGAGATTAAAAAAGCATGAAAGAGTCCTGGGTGGCAGTGGGATGCCCTGCCTTGAGGAGAAGGGCCCAGAGGAGCAAAGTCTCTTCCCTCCCTAGTGGGAGGGTGGGCCTCCTTCTGGAGGGCTAAGGGAGGCTTAGCTTTTTCTCACTAGCAGGATCACTGAGGATCCTTTGGGATGGAGCAGGTAAGTGAGGATACCCCGGCTGCTGGGCAGCACAAAGGGCTCCAATCCCAAGCCTCCCTCTCATTATTCCCCTACTGCCTGCTGTGGGCAAGGTGCCCTGAGCACCCCAGGATCCCCATCCCTCCCAGACTGATTTTTTCCCCCTAATCAGCTTATTTGTTTGAGGGGCCCTCAGATTCCTCTCCTCCTTAATTGGGTCTGGGCTCCCCTCTTATAACTTCTCCTCTGTACCCTAGGGACTTCATCCACTCTTTAGTGGATATGAACTGTCCCTCTCCCTTCCCCCCAGAAGCCTCAATATGAAGGGACATAGAGAGGACAAGGACGAAGCAGGGATGCCACAAAGGCCTTGAGAAGGTCCGGCCTTGCACAGGCTATCCCCAGATCAAGAGGCTCTCTGCCTCTTACACAGCCTGATCCCTTCAACTCCCCATGAATCCACAGCTTCCCTGGGAGTGAGGGTAAGGAGGGCAAACACATTGGTGTGGGGTGGGCAGCTGGCAGCCCAGCTAGAGGCAAGACCCATGGTCTCAGCCTTTCCCTCCCCCATCACGGTCCCTCTTTGGTATGAATAGAAAATAAACAGGGCCTGCTCACTGCTGCCACCTCATCCCCCCACCCCCCACCCCCACCCCAGCTAGGCCCAAGCAAGAAAGGGGTGGGGTAGGGGGTGGGGGGCTCCTAACCTGCTCTTTTCTTGGGGTCTTCCCTAGGAAAAAAGGTGAGGTCAGAGCCGTGCCCTCCACTCAGGCTAGAAAGGACCGAACTGGAAAACCCAGGTCCCTCCCTAAGTCCAGGAGCGAGTGGCTCCAGCTCTCAGCAGGTCTGCGGACTGATACAGTGTTGATTCTCATTGGGGTTTAAATTAGTGCAATCTACAAAGGGCTTCCGGGGACTGGCGGACGGATGGCTGGGCAGGCGGGGGAGGGGGGGGGTGGGCTGCCCCGCTCTCCTTTGGTTTGTTTTAGGACTGGGCTCCGAGAATTGGGTGTTGAAGGTCTGCAGGAGGCTCTGTAGAGCTGCAACTCGTAAGGCAAGAGGGAAGGAAGTCTCCAGCAAACCAGGTAGTATTGTTTTTTCTCTCCCTGACCCCACCCCCCTCCCAAATACCCACCCTCCCCGAAACAACACACCCCCTCCGTTGGGCAGTTTCCTTCTGGGAGCCCCTGGGCACCTTCTCTGTGCCAGGAGGACGGGAAGCCAGACATCTTCAGCTAAGTAGGGCCCATGCTGGGCTCACTCTCGCCCCCCCCTCCCCATGGCACCAGAGTACTATGGGGTGACTGGGATGAGTAGTTTAGAGATGGGGATGCTCCAGGATCCTAGGCCTGGGGTGGGGGGCAGGCCCCTAGCTTAGGGAGAGGGAGTCAAGTGCTCAAGAAGACAGGCTCTGGCCTTCTGAGGCATGAACTCAGTGGTTTGCTCAGAACCTGGGGGGTGGGGAAGGAGTCCCTAGGAGTGGGCAGCAGCTGGTCACAGTGTGGTGAGGTAAAGCCGGTCTCCCACTCCCCCTTTCCCACCAAGGGCAGGCTGCAGTGCCTGGAGCGCTCCCCTGCTGCTGCCCTGCCCTATTTTACCCCCACCCCCTTCTGGGGCAGGCATTTCCCTCCCATGGGACAACTGAAAAGATTTCCTGGGGGAGACCGGTACCTTTCTTGGACCCTGGCCTGTGCTAGGCCAGAACAGAGATGGCCTGCTGAGCTCCACCCACCCTCAGCCAAAGCAGACAACACTTCCCCCGGGTCCCTTTTGCTCTGTCTAACCAAGTGCTGTGCTTTGAGCTGCTGCCATCCTTGTCCTGGGGAAGCCACGCTGGCATATGGGAAACCCCCCACCCCAGATGCCCCCTGCCAGCTCTTCCCCTTGAGCTGGGGATTGGGCAGCTACTGTGGGTTCTTGAGGATGCGGCCATGTCGGAAGTCATAGACGTGGCGGCAAAGAAACACCAGTTCAGGGTCTGTGTCTTCGGGCACTGTGCGGTGGGGTGGGGTAGAATACTCTACCGATGGGGGCACCAGCGCTGCTCTCTGGCCAGGGAGACCTTCACCCCGACGTTTTGCCAAGGCACAGAATCTGTGGGGAACAGTAAGGCCATGAGCCAGGCTTTCATCCCCTGGATCCCAAGAGTCCTCCTCTCCAATCCTCCTTCCCTCCCACATGGGAATGCTACCACCTCTGAGCCTTCCCACAACCCTACTGGAAATCAACTGTGCTGGAAGAAGACCCTAGCAGAGTTTTCTTCTTCCTAGGAAGTGTTTTGGCCAGGGTCACCCTCCAGTTTTTCAGGTCACACCCACCCTGTGTCACCCCATCCCACCAGAGCCCCCAGGAGAGCCAGGTGGGGTGTCAGAAAGTTCTCTTGGGCCTCAGAGGTACCCCTCAGGCCTCTTCAGGGCAGGGGGAGGAAGAGGTTGACTGTAGCTAGCTCTAGGCCATGTCAGCAGCCTTGTTTGAGAAGGTAGGCCCGAGTGGACAGAAAGAACACCTACCTGCAGTACTCTGCAAAAGTCAGGACATAGCACTTCTCCTCAATGCAGGCCACACTGTTCTCATCCTGGTGGCGGGATGCAAAGATCTCATTCTGCCAGAGGGTAGAGGAGGAAAAAAAACGGAAGTAAAAGGTTTAGCACTGAGAAGTGCTTTCTGTAGTCACAGCTCAAGCCAAGCAGAGTGAAATCATTATTCTCCCTTTCTCCCCTGGAGAAAGTTTAAGCTGATGTTCCTACAATCACCCACAATACCAGGTAGCCATCTTCTTCTAAACATTCCTCCAGACCAAACCCTGAACCCAGTCCCACATCCTATGTCCTGAGCCCTACTCTATTTCCATTCAACAGGGGAATTACAACTAAGGCCTCCACCAATAGCTTCCTTTCCAGAGACTCTGTAGGGAATCTGCAAGGTGTTCCTGTTATTTTATCTCATAGCCCTGGTTCCAGCACTGGGGTTTTACAGGGGTGAGAGAAAGGAAACAGTCCCTTTCAACCTAGTCAGCTGAGGAGCCTAGAGGGAGGGCCAGACTCCAGACCTTCTCAAAGCCCCCTCTCCATCTGAAACAGGCTAGTCCTAGGAGACCAGAGAGAATGGGAGCAGTGTCAAGAATAGAATCCAGGCATCCTGATATTTAGTTAGGGGTGTTCTCCACTTGCTCTTAAGTTTATTGAGGAGAATTTGGGGTGCTCAAGCAACCTGATTAACAAGAGGGACCAGGCATCCCTTCCATACTACCTTTCACATCAACTCAATCTTCAGGAGAGAGGGATTACTCATCCTGCCCCAACTCCATTGCTGTGTAGCTAAGAAGATCCCTCTACCTGCTCAAGTTTAGCCAGGAAACCCACTCTGTAATCTTTAGGCTGGAAGCTGTCAATAAGAGAAACTAAGATTCTAGCAGGTTCTAGACACAAGTTCTAGACTCTTGCAGAGTCCTGCAATGTCTTCACTGACACTCTTCTCTCTTTAAATGAGGTGCTGCTGCTCCCTCTCCCCTAAGAACCAGAAAGTCCTAACAGGAGAGGGTTGGTGGAGAATGGCAAGAATAACCCTCAGTCTTATGGAGGCACATGCTTCCTGCAGGGCCCTGGAAAAGGCCTGGCTGGTTCTGCCCCCTCTCCCCAATTCCACCCTGCCCTCCTTCCACCCACCCTAGAGATCCACAGGACAGCCTCACTATGCTCACCTGATGCATGCTGGGATTTCGGCCTCCCTGAGTATGTTCCGGTCTGTAATACCACAGTAGGCTCATCATCAGCTCTCCTGGGGAAAGATAATATAAGTGCTCAGGGATGGAGCTGGCAATCCTAGAAGGCCTGGACTCAAGTTCTCAAGCTGCTGTCCACTCTGGCTAGCGATCTTTGCACCTGACCTCTCTCCCTCATCTGAGCTTGGATGAATTTATGGCATGGAAGCACTTTCATGGTAGACAGGATAGATGCTCAGGCCTCAGGGTATATGGATAGAACCTGAAGACAAAACTTAAGGAGGCACTCAGTCCCTGAGGTGTTATCTTCTAAAGCTTGAGACTTTACTAAGAGAACCTTAACTCAGTGTCCAATTCCAGGGGTCATTTGCTTCCTCTCCTGGGTCTATACCTGTTTTAGGGTCCTCCCAAAGGGCGGAGATCTTGGCCACATAGGGCATGGATTTCTTTCGTGGTCCTGACTTCAGAAGGACCGTATCTCGGACCCGGATCATCTCTCCATCACGCTCTACCGCCTGGTAACTCTTTCGGATAGCTGGTGCTGGTTCATTCTAGGCAATGATATAAGTGGGTTTCAGATTCTGCAGTCTTATAATAGGAGAAGAAACAAATTATCATCCTTTTGACACATACACTCCACCCCCACCCAAGGAGAGAGAGAGAGGTCAAAGGAATACATTTTACCTTGCATATTTCCTTTTCAAGGATTAGGGTAGGGGAGAACTCCCAGAGAGAGGTTAGGAAATGAAGTAGGAAACTTTATGGGACCAACCCTATGGGCTCAGGGTATTAATTATCCTACTTCATTGCTATTTAGTCCCTCACTCTCATATCTGTCCTGTGACATTCCATCATCTCGTCTCCCTGGCATATACCTTCTGGTTTGGGGTGATGGCATTTCTGGGCAACTTCACTTTGGGGTTTCTTTTAGGAAGTGATGAGTGAACTTTAAGTTTCATTTTCACCTCTAGTTCTAATAATTTTGAGTAGTTTTCTTGTGATTTCTTGAGTCGTGGTATCCAGGTTTTTTGCTTGGTCATGCTTTTCAGGAGGTCTAAGGATCCTTAAATTACCTTTTCTTGCCTTGTTTTCCAAGTCTTTTAGATACCTCCCATGTTCTAATTTTTCAGTCTTTTGCTTTGTTCTAATATTTCATGTCTCCTTCAATATCTGAGTTCTGTATGCTCCATTCTGCTTTCTAGGTTGTTCCTGACTTGAGTCATGTTTTCCACCTTCTATTCTAAGCTTATTCTCCTATTTTTTTCCTCAAGAGTTCTAATTCCATTTTTTTGGTCTCTTGATTCATTTCTTTTATACATTCCTGAAGTCCTTCTTGCCATGCCCTTTTCCCTCCTATATTTATCATGGAATTACTCTCCTAGATTTACTTCTTGGGTTTGTTCTAACCTATGTTATTTTTCAGTGTATTAGAGGTTTTCTTCTGTTTGCTCATATCTTTAGTCTCAGTTCCTAGACCAAGACTTTGTGATAGGTCCACTCTTCTTAACTCTTGGATGAGGTGGGTAGGTTCTGCTTCTGACTGATAATGTCCTTCCAACATTCTGGATGGGGTGGCTGAGTCCTTCATGCCATTTTTCATAATCCAGGCCTGTGATAGGGTGTTAGGGCTCAATCCCTGGCTTCATTTTCTAACACCTAATAGTCTACTAGATTTGGTCCCAAATCCATTTCCTTGATCCCCTAGTGTGGCTATTAGATATCAGTGATCTCACTGGCTTCAGGTCTCCTGGAGGGACACACAGCTGTTTGCTAAGGCACTTCTGTTCTCTGTTTCCTTGGGAAATCACCCACAGGGAGCTATCCCCTACTGTGGCTATCTACTCTATCCCCTACTGTGGCTCCTGAGATCCCACTGGCTTCAGTCATGTTTACCAGATTTCATGCTGGCTATAGGGTACCCTGGAGCCATCTTGACCAGAGTGCCCATAGGCTTCTTCTGGTCATCTGCTTGTGAAATCCTGGACTGGACAGAGAAGCTTCCTGGTGTTTTCCTTTGAATTTAATGAATATTTCCTTCAATAAAGTAAATGTCTTTACTATGTGGCTCATGGGAGGTACTAACTTGACTGGAGGCTTTCAAGTAGCCATGTTTACCAGAAGTCTAATATCTATTTTCCTAGAAGAGAACCAAAAAGTTTCTTGGGAGTGGACCCATTTTATGAAGTAGGAAATAGGAAAAAGCAGTTCTGTGGGAAGACTACATACCCAAGAATGTCCAGAGAATTAGTTGCAGGCAGACAGAATCCACTACCAAGGATTACTCAGGCTTTGCTCAGAAAAATCAAGTGACTTGCCCAAGGTCACTCAGTGGCAGAATTATGATTAGAACCTGTCTTCTGACTTCAGACCCAGCATTCATTCTACTATACTACAACAGCCTCAGATGCTTGTATAGTTCCATTCTGGAACTCACCAGCTCCCACGAGTTCCTGGCAGGAACCATGGGAATAAGAGGTGAGACGTGTTTAGTCTCTCCTCCACCTTTTGCAGCTCAATGCCCCAAAGAGCTCTCCTTCTATCCCTTGCCTCCCCTCACCAGGTGGTAGGTACTCACCACAACGTACACAGCCTTTTCACAAGCAGTCCCAACAGGCACCCAGCCATTGGTGGCCCGACGACGCTGAATGCGTTGCTGCTTCGGGTGGCTGTGCCCACTCACTGCCTTGGTTTCAGAGGGGTGCAGGCAGCTGGGTGCCGTACGCAGGCCAGACTTAGAGCCACTAGGAGGTTTTGCACTTTGTGGGCATGCTCGGGCCATTGTCTGAGGCTCCGAATTGGGTGTCTGCAGATGGGGGACGGGCTCAGCTGCAGGCGGCACATTGGGCACAGGACATCCTGAGAGGGGGTGGGCAGGTGAAGCTGGATGGCCAGCCACAGGGATTGTGAGGTCCAGCTGGTCCAGAGACCTGCAACTCTCTAATGGGAGAGGAAGGGAAGATGTCAGGGAGAAATCTGTAGTCCCTTTCACTCACATTTCCAAAAGCCTAGTCCCTAATCTAAAAGAGAAATTTTGGTATGACAATCACAGGAGGGCCATTGGAGCTTTACAAAGAGTGAAAGAGATTTAGGTTATTAGTTATGGAAGTACAGTATCAAGGTATCTGTGTATAGAAAAGGGGGGGTGAAACAAGAGAAGCCATATATTTCCTGCCTTATGTAGGGTAGGGAGGAGAGGAAGGAAAGGTAGCAGAAGAGTCAGGAAGAACCCTGCCCTCATTTTTCAGAGCTCTAGTCTGACATGGGACCTGGAACAACGAGTCGGGTCAGAGCCCATTGGTCTATAAAGTTGTTTTATAGCCTCCTATAGAGAGGGTGGAGAGAGAGCAACTGGAAAGCCTAACAACCTAGTGCCTTCTTGACAACTCAGGCTCCTAGAAGCAGGGCAGAGCCATCTGGAATGATGACTGAGTTATTGCCCCAGCTCATTTGGTCACCTCCCTAGGAAGGAGAGAGAAGGAGCTACAAGTTGTCAGTGTCTGAGTTGGGAAGAAGAGACCCCAAAAGTCATGGTGCCCACTTTCTGTCTAGAATTCTTCTGGCAAACAGAATCACAGAATTTCAGAGTTAGAATGGTCCTCAACAGCCATTTAGTCCAACCAATATCCAGAAAAGAATCTCTTACAACATAAATAACACAGGCTCATCCAAAGGTCTAGCAAAGGCTAGAAGACCTTCATGAGAGGGAGCCCACTGCATCCTAAGGCAGCTCACTGCACTTTCAGATAGCTCCTACAAGACATTTTTCCTAAAATCAAGCCAAAATCTGTTCTCTAACTCCTACCAACTGCTCCTTGTTTTGTCCCTGGTCCAAAACAGAAAACGCCAGAGATAGCAAGTCCAAATGCCACTAGACTGCTATGCTTCCTAGAGCACAGGAAGGATGCCCAAGTGGTCCCCTGCAAGGGATCTGCCCACGAGTCTGCTATTGAGACAAGGCAGCTTCCCTAACCCACTGAGGCCACCAACTCTACACCCAAGCAGCCTGCCCTGGGCTTAGCCTCGGGAGATTAGTGATTTTTGTCTTCTTAACAAAAGGAGCGATAGCAGCCTGTAAACCCTGAGACCAACAAGAACTCCCCATTCTTTCTTATTTGGAAGATTCTACTCTCTAATTTTTTAAGGAGATTTTTTTTTTCTGCCAAAGGTATTATTTCCATGTCTCTGTATTCTCTCTAGTTAGCCCAGGAAGGAAAAAAAGATATGACAGAGACAGTTCATCAGGCCTGGAGCACATTTTCCTGAGGTGTCTGTGTCTCACTGAGACAACAAGAACCAAGGCTGTGGGCTCAGATACTATTATGCTTAAGCTGTGGGAATCCTGACCTGCCTGACTTCCCAAAGGGAGCGATCCCACCTGAGTCCACACACTAAGGGGCCATGTAATGGAGGGCAAATGGTCCTATATGCTTGAGGTTATAGCTACCTTCACTTTAAGGCCTCTATCTAGACTCCTAGTCCCATGCCCCAGCCACCTTTCCTGCCCAGGGCTCAGCTCAGCACTCCATAGGAATGCTTCTGTAACACACACTGGTTAATACATACTTGGGGCTTTCTGCAGCTCCAAAGTGGAGAAGCAGAAATGACAGGGACACAACTTGACAAAACCAACATGCTCAGAAGGCAAAGCTACATCTGCAAAGGCACCAGCATAGCCCATTTCACACTCTTAACGCCTCTGAGAAAACATATTAGCCGAAAGCAGCTTCAGGAGGGCAGTCTGCTAGGCTGCCAGAGAGGCCCTGCCCCTCATCAGTCAATGGTACACAGGCAGGTTATCAAAAACCCATGTTACAAAACTACAGGCATCTTCTTCTGGATCTCCTGTAGGCAGGACCCTCCAACGAGCATCTCGGGGGCTCTAGGTCTCAGTCATACTACACTGAATTCTGGGGTACCTAAAAGCTTTGACCATAGTACAAGTACTTTCTGCAGGAGGCCTTTCCTGATCCCCCAGCTGCTAGTGCCTTCTTCTTTCACATTACCGTCCATCAATTACGTATACATACACACCTGTGTACAAATGTATGACACACACCTACATATCTTTTGTGAACTTAGCTGTTTACAAGTTGTCTCTCCCATTAGAATGTAAGCTCCTTGAGGGCAGGCACAGTTTCTGGCCCATCTTTATAACCCCACTGCACAGCATAGCAACAGACACAGAGTAAGCAATTTTAAATGCTTGCTGACTAGACTACCCAGCTATCATATCATGCTATTCTCCATAAAGTCCTGGAAGATTAGCTGGGCATAGCTTCAGCTGTCAGACATGCCTAAGTAGTCTGATGCCCACCAATGGAGAAAGAATAAAACTGAGGTTCACTGCCTTAGAGACCGGACCTTGCCTGAAAATGCCAGAACCAAAACTGTCCCCACTTCTCAGGGCCAGGCTCTCCTAGCACCAGCAGAAGGCTCCCTGATGACCAGACTGTCATCTGCTATGACCCTAGAGTGAATTCTCAGGACACACCATGATGCCAGAGGCAAAGACTGGAAAGGCACAAATCACCACAGAAATCTTTCACCCCAAGGTAAAAGACTTTCCCAGGAACATCTTACCTGCTGCAAAAGGCATTTTGTAGTGACAGCTGCCATGAGTAGCATGGAGGCTGCTGATGCGGCTAAGGGTCATGGGGAGAACCCCGCAGAGGCTGTAGCTGTTTACTCCTTCTCCTTCTTCACAGCAGTAGCGTGATGAACACCAGGGGGGGTGCTGGAAGGGGGTCCCTGTGGGCAGGGTGCTGGGGGCCACCAGAAGCCCATCACAGGGAGCAGAAGGGGACAGCTCTTCCCCCTCTGGGAACACAGGGCAGGGCGAGTAGCCCCCACATTGCAGTCCGCTTTGACCGTAGTACAAGTAGACCCCGCTCAGGGTGGTAAGCTCAGGGCCGCCATAAAAGCAGCTGAAGTCAGAGTGGTTGCCGGGCACAGGCAGTGGGGGCAGCTGGGGGAGAGGGAATGAGGGCTGGTGTAGGTCTTGTTTGGGAGTGGGGGACTTCTCTCCTGGACGCCCATACTCTGGCTTCATGGCAGCCTGCCCGCCCATCAGCAGGGGCAACCGGTGGTACAGGTCCCCAGGGCTCTCAAAAGAGTGGCTCAAGGATTCAAAGGGTAGGGGCTCTGCTTTGCCACATAACCTAGGGGAGCCAGAAGAGGCACCTGGTGGCCAGGTTCCCTCAGGGGGTATTTGCCAGCTGGGCAGTCCCTCAGTCCCTACTAGGCCAGCTTCCTGCTTAGCAGCCTTCACACAGTTCTTCCGATTGGCTTTGGCCCATTTAAGCCTCAGTGTCTTAGGGCCTATAGAGTCAGGCCGGACATCCCCATCAGTGTGGTTTCGGGGGGCACGATGTGGCAGTTCCCGCTCCTGGCTCAGCTTGAGGAAGGCTGCTGCATTCAGGCTGGCCAGTCTCTTGGGAGCAGTATCACCTTCCCGGCGGGCATTGTCTTCAAATACTTCCTCAGGCAGAATGTCCTGGCTACTACCCTTGAGTCTTCCTGCCCGAGTTCGGCTCCGTCCCTTAAAGCTTTTGGGGACTGGCTTCTCTGGTGAGGCCCAACTCCCACTCACTTTATCTCGAGCCCTCCTCGTTTCCCCTCGGCATCTCCGGGTAGCAGCAAGCCCAGCCCCATCATCCCGCTCCAGGAGCAGGTTATTAAGGGCTTCAGCATTGAGCGAAGCCAGACGCCTCTTCCGTGGTTCCTCAGGAAGGGTGTTATCAGTCCCAGCATCCTGTTCCCCACCTGTCTCACCCTCGCCTGGGATAGGAGTCTCGGGCAAGCCAGGTGCAAGTGGCTGCAGCTCCTCAGCCCAACCTGAGGCCTCCTTGCCTCGGGGGCTGGCCACATGCTCTAGGCGGGTCAACAGCACTTTGCAGGTCTTGGGCTTGCCTGGGCCCAAGAGCCGCTTGCGTAGGGGATAGTTTTTCCTAAGCTCTTGCAGATTGGGGAGGCTTGGAACCTCTGGAACAGCCCCTGGTTCGTTGCCCTCCTGCTGTTCCATCCTCTTGCCTTCCACCCGAAGTGGCTCACGGCCAGTGGGGAGAGAACTCAGCAGGGACAGAGATTTCCTCCGAGCATGCGTCATAGAGCAGCTTCTGGACCTGTAGGAGAGACAGCAATAGTAATAACTGACAATTCCACACAGCACTTTACACCGACTACTTCATTGGCTATTTAACAACCTTGTGAAGTAGGTGGTATGCAGTAATGGCAAGGAAACTGCGGCTCTGAGAGGTTAACCAACTTGCCCGTGATCACACAGCTGCTAAAAGACCCTGGCTCTCCAGTCTGACCCAGCCTAAGCCCACCCCCACGTTCATCAACTCCTCGTCACAGTCATTTTCCAGCTTTGTTATCCCTGCCCACTCCATTCTGCTCATTACCGGAGCTCCAATGCATCGCCTGGTCCCCAGTTTTTCCAAGCCCAGATTTCTTCCCCCTCCAACTCTCCTCTCTTCAAGCCACTTATGGTCCAAAAGGCCTTGCTCTATCTCAACCGAAGAAAGGAATGTTCACCACCAAAACCCATTAGCCTCCTCGCCCAAGGCTCCTGCCCATCTTGTTATCCATTCAGAAATGGAAGAGAAGCAGATCCAGGACCAAGGAAAACTGGGAAAAGAACCCAGCCTGGTACTCTGCCCTGCTCTAATTCACGTGATCTGGGGATTGTATACTAAGGACTCAGCAAAAGCTGTGTGGTTGTAGGTGACAAGCACCCCTTGTTCCCATGGGAACAGAAAGGTTCCTAGGAAAGTTATACAGCAATCATCCAATTTAAGAGTAAAAGGGAAATGGACAGAGATGGTACTTCTGGGCTCTAGTTTCTTTACCTATAAAGGGGTTGAACTAGATAACCATGAAGGATCCTTCAAGTTAAAAAATTCTGTAAGAAGAAAGCCACTCCCTTCTCACAAATGGAGAGAGGGTCCCTGTTGGCATGAGTAAGAAGTGTCAGGCATTTCTGGGTAAAGGACAATCTGGTCCTTCTGCCTCCTCATTCTACCTACCCCCTTCAGCCCCAGTCATAGTACAAACCATCCTCAAAGCCAGACATTCCAGGGTCTAAATTCTATGAAAAAAAGGCTTCAGGGAATCAGAAGTTTTCTCCCTACCCAGCACCCAGGCCAAAGCCACCACCTCAAGCTGGCTCTTTAAGGGCTCCCATAGGCCAGGAAGCTGTCACCTAATCCTGTGGAGCCATCACCAAATGTGGCCCCAGAGGCTCCAATTTCCCTGAGAAGGGTAGCTAACAGTCTGTGCTTGGGGAAGGGAAGACTGGAAAGCTGGCAGTGTGGGACCCTTCAGCCCTTGTGTGGGTACACGTATATGTGGAAGCAGGTCCAAGTCACAGACCCAGAAACAGATGCCTTAAATCCCTGTTTAAACACAAAGGGATTCAGGAAAAGGAAGAAGCAAAGAACAAGTCAAATAAAAGTTAAGGGGCTGGAGCCTTTCCCCTCTCCTGGCAAGTCCAGTGATTTGGTATTATTCCAGCTTAATAACAACTTATTCATATGGTGCTTTATCTTGTGAGGTAGATAGTGTTAGTATTACTGTGACTACTTAATACATGAGGACAATAAGGATAAGTGACCTGGCCAGAACCGTAACTGTCAAAGTTAGGACTGGAACATAGGGCTCCTCCAGACTCCCATGTCCATTGTTTGCCACAAAAATCACGCTGTTTCTTAAATCAGAAGACATTTGAGACCACAGACCCTATGGAAGAACAAACCAGATGGAGGAAATTCTTCTTTAACAGTGTGCTCAGGCCAGAGCATATACACATGTGACAGGTAGCGCAGGACCCTGCTCTTGCTCTTAAGATAGCTAGGCACACTGGGGAAGGAGCACTGGTCAGGAAATTTTCCCCCAGCAAAAGAGGCTGCAAAGACCTGGAGAGCCAATGGATAAGGTGAACCTAACTGGTCACAGGGAGTCTTAGAATGCCTGTTCCCTGTCAGACCAAATCTGCCCTCCAAGAAACTCAAGTAGCAGCTGCAGCCAAGACACAAGGTGAGTTTCTAGCTCAAGGCCCAACTCAGAAGACCCCAGATCTCGGTGGGTAGCCCACAAGGGCCCAGTTTCTCCAACAAGCTAGGCGACAAAAACCCAATCCTGGCCCCTAGGCTCCTCTGCTCCTTTCTGTCTACCCTCAAGGCCGGCCCATCCCCACTTCCCACCCTTTCCTTCTTAATTTCCCCCACTGCTATTGTTATTCACATACACTCCACTCTAAAGAACACAGAGTTAGAGTCCCTGCTGGGCTAGGATTTAACCCTGAGATTCCCAAACGGGAGTTGGGCTCAGGCTTCCTGAAGCCTTCCTTCCCCAGTGATCGTGCCAAATGCCCATTCAAGAGGATTAGGAACAGGGTGCAAGGTGATCACTGACCAGCCAGCTGGGCCAGCACAGTCCTGAGCTACTCACTTTCAGCCCCCGACATTTCTCCTGGGAAGAACTGGGCTAACTGAGTGGGGGGATGGGGGGGGGGGAAAGGGCTTTAGGAACTGTCAGAAGGACTCCCCTCCCTGCCATAAACCAGTTTGATCAGCGTGGGCGACCCCCACCCCAGAGCCCTGACTCGGCAAACTGGAAAGGGGAGGCAGTGTGCCAGAGAGAAAGCTGTGGCTTCATGTGCTGACCTGCCCTGGCCCCAGGATAGGGCCAAGAGCAAGACACTGGGGCAGAGGGAGGGTGCAGTGGGGGGAGTAGAGGGGCAGGTCAAAACCAAGACCCCTTTCCCTAGAAAGCTCAAGGGACCCCAGGAAGTAGGGGAAAAGAAATGGAATTCAGATTGAGCAGCTAAGCTGGGGTGGTGGCGGTAGCTCCCTTCCCCCTTTAAGGTCTAGGCAGAGAGCCCACCGGAACAGAGGGGCAGGGGATGGCCTAAGGCCATAAAGCCAAGCTCACCCAGACTGGTGGCCTTTACAGATATGTATGCATACTGAGAGTCAAAGCCAATCTGGGAACACAGCTACTAAGCGGGTAGACTGCCGTCGTACAGAGATCCAACTGACCAAAACCAGGAAGGCTTGGCCCTTGCTCTGAAGCAGACCAACGGAGAAACAGCAGAGGACAGAGGCAAGTACTCAAGGGATACTTGTCAATTAACTGAATGGGTAAGTGACCTCAGGGCCCCATCATGTAAACATGAAATCACCAGTGAATCAGCAAAGGGGGAGGAAGGGTCTCAGGGTTATGCTTCCCTCCCTTCTCACAGCTCTTCTCTAGGCCTGAACAGCCAGCTCCAGAGCTGCAACGTTCATGTCTCCCAAACTGTCTGGTCAGGCGGTCTCTCAACTGCTTGACCCTGCAGCAGATAAACACTATGACCTTCTGAACTTGGGTGAGTATGGGGGAGGTTCTCCCTGCTCCCCCATCTCCCTTCAGTGAAGTTATCAAATCCCATTCAGCTCACTGAGAAAACTCTGAGCCCTCCAAAACACCACTGCAAAACCACCCCAGATCTTATGTAGGACCTTCCCTCACCCCAGAATCTTCCAAGGAGAGGCTGGGTGATTTGGCTCCAGCTTCCCTCCAGCATGCTGAGCTGTGGGCTTTCGAGGCACTCTGAAGAAAGAGGGGAGTGAGTCACACTTTGAAGCTTGACGTGGGAACTACCGCAGCAGCTTTTCCCTGGGGTGGAGCTGGGCAAGAGAGAAGCATCTCACAGCTCTTTGGACATACCCCCTATCCTCCCCCACCCACAACCCCCTAAAGGGTCTAACCTAGTGGGGTTAAAAGAGAATCCTAAGAAATCTGAGTAAGGTATGAATTAGTCTTTCCCTCTCATTTATACAATGGATCAACCAATAAGTAAAATGACTATTTTAGCCATTGGGAGTGGGGTGCTTACTAGGAATTTGATTCTATCACTGCCAAGAGCCAAGGAAGGCAGCTGTGCTGATCCCCCACCCCCACTCTACTAACTCTCTGGGTTCTCTCTCCTCCTAAGGATATGGTCATTGGCTAGCTCCTAATTGCCACTCCCAATAAGAAATTCCAAGGAGAGTGATGCTGGGGAACCTGATTCTACAATCTAAGATATTTCTCTTGCCCTAGGGTAATCTCTAGCCTGTGAACACTGGAGAAAACCAGCCCAGCGGTTTTTCCTTGGTGTTTTCCCCTTCTCATCAAACATCCAGGTAGTATGAAACCCTGAGGAAGAGCAAGCAGGAGGCCAAGACCTTCAGAAGATAGAGTAAATAATATATACGATTCATGTTTGTTAGGTAACTAGTACAAAAATTACTGCTTTTATTTTCTATTTTAGGAAACTCAATCTCAGAAAAATGACTTATCCAAAGACAAGTAGCTAATAAATGGCAAAACCAAGAATCAAACTATTTCTTCATTCTAAATCCAGTACTCTTGTCACTATACTACAGTGTTTTCAATCAATGAACAAGGATGTAAGATGGGCCAGGCAAGTGTCATCCTGGCAAATCTCAGTCAGAAAGACCTGGGTTCAAGTCCTGTCTCTGAAACACATCTCCTTGCTGAATCACTTAACCTCCCAATACTCCAGTTAAATAAAAGTATGAGTTGTAGAGCAGAAGTATATCTACACCAGCAAAGGGAGTCTTTGGAAAAAAGAATTCCTTAATCAGTGAAAACACATGTCCTATTTAAAAAAAAAAAGAACAGTCTTTTCCCTCAAGGAGCATTCAATGTGAAGTCACCCCAGAGACAGAGCAAGCCCAAAGTCTCCAGTTATCAGGGCAGAGAGGCTGAAGTCAGGATGGTAGAGAACAAGAGCCAGCTCTCTTCCAAAGTCGAAGGATGCTCTTTCCTAGGGTTCTGGGCCTCAGTTTTGTCTGTCTTGTCAAACAGGACAGAGATTAGGGTATTGATCTGGAGTTAGAAAGGACCTTAAGAAGTCACTGAGTTTAACCCCCTCCCCTTCCTTTATAGATGAGCCAACTGAAGCCCACAGACTACTCAAAAGACCTGAGAAGACAACTTCATCTTGCTTCTACACTCTAAAGCTGCAGGCTGGTCTCGAAATCCTTCCCTTCACACTGTCTCAGAATAACTGTAGTGACACATGGCCCTTCCCTTCTCTCTGCAACAAGTACCATAAACCAAAGGTGGTTAGGGCTAAAGGGGTGACAGGAGGACAAGCTGAGGCAGGGGACATTGTCACAACCTCTGCAGATTTCTAGTCACACACTAGTGTACGTCTTGGGTGATGGGAGAAAGGCAAGTCAGAGAGTGCTTCTGGGCCACCACAGAGCCCCACCTGGCTGCTAACTTGAACTCCAGGCTAGTTTTGCACCCTGAGTCAAGACTTTTGTTGCTGATGCTAAAGGCTTGGCCTTAGAGGAGGTAGAACATGGAGCTGCCTAAGTAAGCCCCAGGAAGGTTCCTATCCAAAAAATTCTTCCCCACTGATGACTGAAATGCCACCATTAGCAGTTAAACTTTGCCAAGTCCTATAGCAGCTTCTTATAAAATGTAAATATTCCCTCAAAGGGTAGCATATACATTCCTAATGGTGTGAATTTTAGGCAGTGTGGGGTAGCGGAAAGAACATTACATTTAGCATCAGAGGATGCCCATTTCCAAGTCTTCTCAGGTCTATACACAGATAAGTTACCTAAGGTACATAATGCTAGATACTCCCTGGACCTTAGTTTCCTCACTTGAAAAATGAGAACCATCACCAAATCTTAGATGTAGAGCTGAAAAAGACAGTTAGAGGCCCTGGAGTCTAACCCATTCTAGAGATATGGTACTGGAGGCAACAAGAAGTTAGGTGAATTGCCCACAGTCACACAGCCAGTAATCCTTTGAGGGTAGGATTTGAACCTCCCTTTTCCTGACTCTAAATCTAGCACTCTATCAACTATACCATGCTAGACTAAATGATTAATTCCTTCCAGTGCTAAATCCTACTAGTTCTTCAGCTTTTGCTACCAAACAAACAAAAAAAAAAAACAAGGAAACACGAGAAGACTGGAACCCTGGGGGGGGTGGGGGTGGGAGTAAGGAGTGGTTGCTGAGTTATGGCAAAACGGCACAGAAAGGAGAGGTGTCCTTATTAGGCTGATTCCCGGTCTGGCCTAGAGTGAGGGTCACAGGACATGGGACTGGGGGAGGGGAAAGGTACAGAACAAATAAGCAGGGAATTCCTTGTTTTCTTCTACATCCTCTCAGCTATGCTCATTGTACTAAAAGTGAGACAGACTACCTAACTAACTATACCAAGGACGGACACCAAGAGAATCATCAATTCTCAGCTATCACTCTGTGACTCATAACAGACAAGCCAAAAGCTGTCTTGGAGGGCTGCTTGGGTCTCCTCCTCCGGTACCTCCTACCATCTGGGTTTGGGAGGGCAGAGAGCTCCTTCACAGCCTGAGAGCTCACTACATGAGTGACAGCAGCTGGTTAACTTCAGAAGCACCCAGGGTCTGTTCCTTATAGCCCTTCCTTATATTAAAGGGCTGTACCTCTAAATGAGGCCAACTCCCTTTCTTCTCATTTAGGAAATGAGGAAATTCTGCCTGCATACTGAACTCTGCCATACTGTTATAATTCTACATTTTAAAAGTCCAAGCCTTACACCTTGGGAAAATTGGGATCTTCATTCCTTTCTAGTTGTGCTGAGTGTGGTGTGAATTGGGGTCAGGGATCTCTCACTTCAACACAGCCTGAAAGCCTGCCCTCTACTTCTAGGTAGAACTTCAAATTTAGCATGGAAAACCAGCCAAGAGATACTTTTAGCCTCTTTGAGGAGGTGGGGGTGGGGGTGGGGGTGGGTAAGGGAATGTCGATTCTATTCCCAAATTCACTGTGAGCTCATGTCGAGGAACCACAGAGAAGTATTACTCCTGAGATGATAGTCTTCCTCAACCCTGGTAGGTGTCTAGTAAAAAGCTTCATCAGCTATCCAATCCATTAGGACAGAAAATCCTAGACAGTGGCAGATAATACATGTGACAGAAAATGAAAACTGGGGTCCAACATAACCTAGAAACAGGCATGCACCCTGGAAAGTATACTTAGGAACAGCTTCTCTGAGCTTAGGGTTCTATAGTTAATGTCTTAGGGGTGCCATAGTAGCATATTCTTAAGAATCAAACCCTCCTGGTTGGGAAGGAATGGTGGGATGTTGCCCATATCAAGTTCAACAATCCCTTCTACTATCTCAACAACCTCTGAGAGGATGCTGCTAGACTGGTCTCAACACAGCCTAGCTAGGTCACTGAGGGTACAAACCAAGAAAGCTTTGCCCTGAGGAAAAGTGGCAGAGGCAATGAGGGCAACAGTTTCTCCTAAGTGGGCACAAGTTAAGACTGTCTTTTTATTCCCCTTTAGCACCCAGCATAGTGTCTGGTACATAGTAGGTACTCTGAAGAGGGTTGCTGAATGAATGAAACCTAGACACCATCCTGGCATGGGGTGCTCTGGGGAACAACTCCAGCCACTGCCACCTGACCCTGTTGGAAGGTCTGCCTTACTACCGGCTCTGCCTTGCTGCAAATAGACTGGCCTCACTTTTCACTCCTCTTAATACTCTTACAAGTGATGTTCCTAAGGTGCTGGGCCTCAGTGCATCTCTGAAGTCTTTCTGATGCCCAGACCCTTGTCCCACTACATTAACTACAAGCTCCAGTTTGCCCAGCTGAGTATCTTGGTACACTGACCCAGCAAATCTGGCATCTACTTCTATCTCGTCTTTTGGAAATGGGCTTTAATTTGCCATAAGTGAAACTGTAGGAGCCTTTTTTTTCCCCTCCCTCAAGATGGAGTGTTATCTATACAAGTAGTCGAATTTTCACTGAAGGTTAAAAAGTGTTGACAACTCTTCTCCCCAAATGGGTCTGCCCACAGGGAGAGAGATGTGACTAAGTTAAGGAGAGGAGTCTGAGGAGTCTAAGTCTATAGCCCCTGGGCCCTAGGTGGTGAAGGTTACCCAGAGAACCAGCTATGTCTCTTATAGCACAAAGCAGATAACTTAGTTTATAACTTGTGCCTCACTGGATGAAGCTACAAAGTGAGAGAAGAAACAAATTAGGAAGTGATTATTTGCATCACAAAGGGATTCTTCAAAGGGTTCTTTTAAATGGTAAACTTTTCAACTTAAAATGATCTCATTTACAAAACTTAACTTGACACACTGCTTTTTTCCAGGCAGGTCATTATTACATGAAAGAAGGCACACCTGCTTAAAGGATTGTGGCCACTGAGGCAAAAGCCTTGGGCTGTGATCTAGCAGGTCCAGGTTCTGGTCCAACGCCAGTCACTGCACCTTCCTCTGGGACCCTAGGCAAGAACTGAGCCTTCTTATCCCCTTCTACATCTGTACAAGGAGGGGCATGGACTAAACAAAGCACGGGCTCTTCACCCCGCCCCCCTTTTTTTTAATGTTAAGAACCCATCTGGCAATCAGGGGAAGACTTTAGTCTTTTCTTAGAATAATGATGTTAAATACATAAAATATGTCAGTTTACAAAGGAAGTCAATTATAATGAAACAGTTATCAAAATATTAAAAAACAAGTTCATGGACCTCAGATTAGGAACCTCTGGACTAAATGATTTCTAAGGTCCCTTCCAGCCTTAACATTTTTTGAATCACTATAAGAAACAGCAACAAAACTTTATAAGTACACAGATCACAAAGGGACATGGAGCTCAAGGAAGTTGCTATTATTATTTCATTCAGAATTTGTATATTTATATATATGTGTGTGTGTATACACATACACACACAATACACATTGCTATGTATGGCATCATTTATGCATAGATGTATAATGTAACACTTTAGCAGGACTCTCCTATGGAGGATTTATGAACACTATGGCGTACAAGAGGGCTTCAACCTGTACTTCGGGGAAGGTGGGGCCCCATGGCTAAGGTCATCTAAATATCTAGGCAGAAATAATTCCAATTATATTTCATTCCTTTTTGGTGTCAACTTTTATTTGATGAAACTTCTATTTGTAATAAAAAAGACAGGATCATCTTTGCAATTTTCAAAAAAGAAAAAAAAAGCAATTATCCTGTAACATCCAAGTGATGTGGCAGAAAATGCTTTGGGCTTAGAGTCAGAAGATATGAGTTCAAATTCCAGCTCTGACCCTAGCTATTCGGCCCTAGGCAGAGCCAAAGTTTTCTTATCTGTAAAATGGGAGTAAAAATACTTGTACTGCTTCTCTCAGAGGATTGCCATGTGGAAAGCACTCTATAAGTCGTAAAGATTTATTCATCCCCTCTACATACCTGAACATCACTGGACAGATCCAAATCCCTGGGAGGGTCTCAAGATCGCAATGGCCACTTGGAAGAAGCTCTGAACTACACATGACCGTTCTGGTCTCTCAATGTCCCCATACTTTCAAGGCTGGGCCAGGAACAAAGTGACTAGTCCCGTTGGGAAGCCATTTGCACCACAGTATTTAACAAATTGAGAGACACAAGAAAGGTAGGGAAAGTTAAGATAAACACAGGCTTTAAGCTCCCTTCACTGGATTGAAAACTACTTTTCACAGCATTTCTTCACTCATACACATTTCTTCCCCCCTCATATATTTTCAATCACAAACCTTTAGGATGGGGAAAACGACTCATGTAAAATATATTAGTGATTTGCTGTACATCATATTCAGAGGTGACATTACTGTAATATTCTCTCTTTTCAGGAATGGGGACAGATCTCTATTCATATAGCCAAACTTTTATGCCAAGACATCTGACAACTAAGGGCACAAATTTCTAAGATGACTTGCCAGTTATGGATAATCTTTGGCTGTGGAAAAGAGCAGGCTACCTGGCCCGTATAGGGACTGAATATGTGACTGGTCTTATTAGTATAATATTCTAATCAACTGAGACAAAAACAGATGCAGAGAATAGAGAGAAGCCAGGAAAACTTCCCCAACAACCCTACCCCCAAGAAGCAGCTATATACCTGAAGTATTTATATCATATACATTAAAAAAAATAGGCAAGGCCCAAACTGTCCTGGATGGTGGGGAGCATGGGAATACTATATGACCTGAACCCCAAGGCCTTTATTATTGTTGTTTTCAATTGTGTCTGACTTCTTCATGACCCTATTTGGAGTTTTCTTGGCAAGGATACTGAAGTGGTTTGCCATTTCCTTCTCCAGCTCATTTTACAGATGAGGAAACTGAGGTAAACAGGGCTAAGTGACTTGCTCAGGGTCACACAACTCGGAAGTGTCTGAGGCCAGATTTGAACTCAGGAAGATGAGTCTGCCTGTCTCCAGGCTCGGCACTCTATTCACTACCCCACCCAGTTGCCCTTGCCCTATAATTTGCCACCTCCTTTTTTCTCTTTCAGAGATCATGCATTTTTCTGGGTTCAAGATGAGCTCCATTCTTGTCTTTCACAGCTGACAGCACAGCTTACATACATCTCGAGCACATCCTGCATGCACATCCTCTGGACACCCTTTCTTTCAATTCCTGCCAATTACTTCAGAAAAACACTTCTCCCTCTCTCATTTCATTTGTAAACTAAAATTGACCCTAATCATGTGTGACAAGTTTAAGAGTGGTAGTGCTGATTTACCTTTAGCAAAGAATCAATTAATCAACAGGCACTTATTAAGCACCAACTACCTTTCTGGCATGGTAGATAGAAAGCCAAAAATTAATTCCCCTGATATCAAAGAGCTTACAACCTATTAGAAAGGGGAAAAATGCTGGAAATTTGTAAGTGAAATTAAACAATTTGTGCCCATCAACCTCTTGAGCCCCTGAAATTATGCTGTCTTTGTAATTCCTACAAGTTTCTATCTGCTTTCTCATTCTTCTCTAAATATGCTTTTCCTCAAAATGCCAGCATTCAAGAGAAATAAAAACCAATTGTCTTTTAAATTTTATCATGTGTTACAACAAAATTGTTTTCTACTATTTTTGTTATAAATATACAGTATTCAGTTATATTCTAGATGAAATAGGTTTTGGGTGCTGGTCTGAAAACGAAATCTCCATTTGTAAAATTTTTTCTCCAGAAGAAAACCTCAACAAATAAAACAAATAAGCTCTAAGTTAAAAAAAAAATTAATTGAACTTTTGTAATAGAATTAGTTTGTAAAGCGGGGGACCACCTGTATTTTCTTATAAGGGAAAGGGTGTTTTTGGGCAGGGGAGAAAAGAAAGAAGAAATATATAGAATATTTCTCCTATTTTCAACTATCATTGAGGGGAGGAGATGCTATGACTTCCTTCATAAACTCGGAATTTCTTTATACTTCTCTAAAATTCTCTTGCTACAATCAACTTTCATTTCCTTTTCAAAGTTTTATTGATGTCCTTTGATTTTACATTTCACTCCTTTCCCCCATAATATATCATCCCTCCTTTCCTGCCCCTTTAACACAGAAAATATGGTTAGGCAAAACCAACCAACATACTGACTGCTACTGTGTATGCAACACCAAATCCATCATACTCCCACCTGTGTGCACCAGGAGTAGGAAAGGTTGTGTCTCGTTATCTGTTCTCCAGGGCCAAAGTGGTCAATTAATCCAAAAACATTTCTTTTACGTCTCCCTTCCGTGGAAATAGAGAATAGCTAACCATCCGTTTTCATAGAACCCAGATAGTTGAAAATGCATATAATTATAGATTTAAGCTGGAGGGGTCCTTTGAGGTAATTTAGTCCAGAGAGGCCCAAAGAAACACAGAAAGGTCAGAACCTAGAGTCAAACACTGACTGCACACCCCACTAAGTACTCTTTCCACTATATAAAATTGTATTAAGTGATCCCTCAGTCTTCTTTCTCTGTATTCAGTAATTCCAAATCCTTTCCTTTTTCCTTGGTGATTTTACCTTCCAATTTTTTTCCATTATTTTTCTAGCTGTTTCCTGGATCCTGTCTAAGTTTTCCACACCTGTCAAGTCATGAAGCCGATACAGTGATCTAATAAGAGCCTAACCATTTTGAATATAGTTGGATGATGACCTCATGGCTCTTAAATGTCAACCTTGTGCCAGCACATCCTAGTATCATGCTGGTACCCCAATAACAATCTTTCCATGAGTTTATAAGCAAGACCCATCCTCTTTGACCTTTCTGTATCATTTTACACCACCTAACCCCCCCCCCCACACACACACACGAGTGCTCTCTTTCCTTGATACTCTTAACCAGCTGGCTTCTATGACAGTGTTCTCTCAAGGTTCTTTCTCCTTCTCCCCCAGGACAATTCCTTTTTGGTCTCTTACTGGCTCTTCTTCCTCCTCCTCCTTCCAACCCCTAAATGTGTGGTGGGGACCCCTGGTCCTGTCTTCCTGTATTCTTCATTTCTCCATTCTCTTCTTTGCTTCAATTATTAAATCTAATTCTATATTTACCATTTCTTTGAGGGCATCTCTACCTGGATGTCCTGCTAACATTTAAACTGAACTCATCATCTCTCCCTCCCCCTCCAAAAAAAAAAAAGGGAAAAATCCCCCACCACAATTCTCCTAAGCTACTTCTGGAGATGGCACCACCACCCTACCAGCAATGGAGGCTTGAAATAGTCTTATATTGTTCCATCTTATTTGTCCCCACACCCAACCAATGGCCAAGTTCTATCTTAATCTTTCCTTCTCACTCCTGCTACCACCACAGTATTGCCTCCTACTAGGTAGTAACAGTCTGGAATCTGGAATCTGTCCTTCATCTTACAGCCCTATCAAAGCAATCTCCCTAAGGTACAGGTCTGATCCCATTACTTGTCTCCTTCAGGAGGTGCTCTACTCTCTACGGGATGAGATAGAAACTCTTTATTCTGTCATTTAAGGCTTCAATCTACCTTTTAAAAAAAGTTTTAATTTTTAATGGACAAAAATCTATTTTCTCTTTTGCTCCCGGCCACTAGAGAAAAAAGGAAAAGAAAAACAAAACCCTTAGAGTTGACCAAAACAAATTCCCACACTGGCCATGTCCAAAATGATGTCTCATTCTGAGTCCCTCAACCTTTTTGTCAAGAGGCAGATACTAGTGCATTCAATCATTGGCACTCTGAAATCACCTTTGTGATGTTGTTTCTCACGGTTTCCCCTTCACAATTTACATTTCGGTGAAACTGGACTATTAACCTTTCCCTACCTCATCCTACTCCTTCCTGCCTCCTAGGAAATGCTAGTGCCTAGGAGGCACTCCATTTGTGCACATCATTCCCACTCCCTGACTCTCCAACCCCTTTAACCCCAATGCCGGCAACAGCCACCTACGTCTTTGCCAACTGAAGTCCTTTCTTTCCTTCATGTCATATGCACTGTCCATTAGGTCTTTCCCTGATATTTCTACCTAAAGAAGTGATCCCTTCCTCTTAGACTCTCTAGTGCCTCTCTGCATGACCTCTGATTAGTCTTATTAAGCCTTAACTTATTGGTTTTAACTTGTATTATACTCAACAAGATTATAACCTTCTCTAGGCAAGGAACTGGGTGTGTGTGGTTTGTTTGTTTGTCTTTCTGCCTCTGCAGCTTTCCACACCTTATAGTGACTGGCACATGGAATCACAAAATTAGAGCTGCCAGGAACTTCAAGATCATCAAGTTCAACCCTCTCAATTTACAGATGAGAAAACTGAGGCCAGAGAGAAAGGAAGTGACAACCAAGGTCACAAAAGTCTGAAACAGCTGAACTGTGATCTGAGCCCGGGTCCTTTTATTCCTTACTCTATGGTGTATCTCAATGTCTTTTGAATGACAATGACCCCCAAAACAACATTTGTCAATTCAAAAGATACAGGGCAATGTTACTTGGCCTCTTCTGATCTTTCAGTATCAGCTCTAAGAGCTCTCAGGGCCCAAGGAACTGGGATCATAAGCAAAGGAGAAGGAGGAAGCATCAGTGCGGTTTTTAAGTTTACAGGTTTTTATAAGAATCTTTGGCAATTAAAAACTGGCTGTGATCCATAATGATTGAAAAACACTACTCTAACACATGCAAAAATTCATAAAGAATCAGAGTTGATGCCAGTCATTTGGTCCAATCTCTAACTAGAATGTGAATCCAATCTACATGTCTAAAAGTCATGGCTGTGTGTGTATGAATATAAAAATTTTAAAGAATTAATTTTCAAATATATTCCTTCCTCTTCCCAGACATAGGGAGAAAGATTTTTTATGTAATAAATTATGCAATTTATGTAACATGTAAATTTTGTAATAAAGATTTTAATAAGAAGGGGAGAAGGGAAGCTCACAAAAATTAAGAGTGACCATTTCTGGAAGTATACACACTATTCCATAGCCAAAGTACCCCTTACTTTTGCAACAAAGGAAGGAGATATATTTTCTTAACTCTACTCTGGGTCATTGGTCATTATATTTACGATCTTGGGCTCAATTTAGATTTTTTTCAGGTGAAAATATAATTAAATATTCTTAAAGATTTACAAAGCCAACAGTTCAAAGCTGAACAGTAATATTTGTGGAATTTTATACTGACAAAATCTCCCCTCACCATTAAACAACAATGGCTCCTGGTATCGACAACTGGATGAGGGTCAAAATATCTGTCTATTTCTTTTTCTCTATGTCTTAGAAACTGAAAACAGCACTATCTACCTAGGGCAGAAGGACCACCAAGACAATAGAACAACAAATAATTGTGAACAACCAACTATATATCACAGCAGTGAAAAGGAGATCTGTTCTAAACTCTAGGGGTGGGGTCCAAGATTTAAATCCCATTCTCCCTTTGATCCTACAGCAAAGAGAAGATTCACTGGCAAGACCTCTCACTCAAGCAACCTAGTGTATGATACTTCAAGCAGATGTTCCCTAGGATAAACCCCCATCTAGGCCGAGGCTCCTTTTTCTCCTTGTGGAAGGGCCTTCAAACGAGCTTAAGGGCAATGTGATTTTTGTGAGATGCTGAAAACCACTCTAGCAAGTGTTCTCCATTGGGAGAGTGGTGGGGTTTGGGATGGTCACTCTCCCTGAAGAACCCCTCCTATGCCTTCCTCCCCCATATCTACTCATTAATCCCATAGATTCAAACCAATTTTGTCAGGGTCAGGGCTTCAATGCCTCAGCTAACCTGAGAGAAAATTGGAGGGAGGGTCTGGAGTTCAGATTTTTAAAGCTATGACAGTAAATTCTTATTTATTCAGGGTCTGATCAGTCTTCCAACTATACTCTTCCTCCTTCCTTTTAACCATTTTACTTATCTTTAGTATCTCTATCATAAGATAGAGATGGGGGGGTTAGGGGAAAGGCGGAGAACCTGATGGGCCCAGGACATAATGGAGCTGAAATTCCAACCAATCTGTTTGACTCCAGTTAAAAGAAGGAAAGAATTCAATTACCTGGGACCTTCCTCTCCCCCAGGGAATGGGCATCAGGCTTCAGTGGTCAGTAGCTGGAGAATACCAGGAACCCAGTCTGCTGGTGATTTGACTCCTAATCATGACAGGCTGGATTTCACCTCTCTCCTCCAAGTTAAATAGGCAGCACATCCTAACTATAAGCTGTTATATTCCAAGCCAGGGTTCCCTCTTCCCTGCCCAAGACCCCAGGCCTGGTCCTTTTTGGAGGAGGAGTGGCGACCATCGCTCTTCACCCCAGCTTTTGCCCTTACCCCACTGAAGGCCTCGTGTCCCCAGCACAATGGCAAGTTCACAAAGGAAGTGAGCCTCGCCAGACTGTGCTAGCAAATTCCCATAAATACTTGGGCCTGGGGTAGCGCTGCTTATGTAAAATGCTTCCCCATTGAGAGATGCTGCTTTATTTACATTCCTCACTACCCATTCATAAAAAGGAGGCCTTTTAAAGTCGGAGCTGTTCGTATAACGCTCCATAAACCCAGCAGCTTCAGCTGGCAGTCTTAGACCCAGCCTGCTTCTCAACGCCAGAGATTTTTTTTTTTAGATTTTTTTTCCTTAATGGCTCACCTTGCGACGAGGCATTGAGGCCAGATGCTGCCAGAGCAAGGCCAAAGAGAATAAGAACGAGATAAAATGAAAGAAAAAAAAATCCACAGAAAAATCCTCCCAAGCCCTGAGAGAGCAATACTGAAAGGAATGAAAATAAATTGAAAATTCCTACCAAAGTCCAACTTGGGGGGAGGGGGGAGAACAGGACAGGAGTGGGAGGGAGAGAACAGGGAGGTAAACAGGGGAAAAGGGCAGAAAGGAGAATGTTGAGGTGAGGGAGATTCCTTACAGATTTTCTCAAACTTCCTTTATAGATGACAACACTTCCCAGTTTCCCATTCATCCTTCCAGGTGCCAGAGGGTGTGGAGGGAATTTTTTAAAGCTGAAGGTGGAGCCAGTATTGGGGACTTTTAAATTTCAGATAAGGGTTAAAAAAAAAAAAGATTATCTATGCCCTTTGACCTAAGGGCTTTTTGGTCCTCCTGGGGAAAATAAGAATAAGTTATCCAGACATTGCTTTAGATGAATAAAAATTATCCTGATGCCTAGTAAAGGGAAGAATTGCGTCCAAAGGCAACAGAGCAAAGCAGATTGGAGCTAGGAATGAACCCCAGTTCTAAGCTGTAGTACCTCTTCTAAGCTACAGTAGACGAGGAAAGGTGGTGGTTTCTTTGATGGGGGAGTGGGCTTTGTTGCCATGGCAACAAGAAGAGGTATCTTTCCCTTCTGGAAAGAAATGCTAGTTCATTTATCATCAAACTGGGGCACAAAAGGGGAGATGGGGGGGTAGGAGAGCTGAAGAATGAATTTTTAAGTATCTAGACTCAATGCAGTCAATAGTCTTACAACCCATTCTCTACAGTGGTTAATGATGGGCAGTAACAAAATCCCAAATTTGACAGGATTCCTAAATTACTTCTTTTCAATTAGCTTTAATTATGGATAGATCTGTTTTTCAAAGGACCTCTGTCCCAGAGTAGCTGAGACAGAGTGTGCACTCCCTCTACACCAGACTGGAAATCAGGAATCCACAAAATCTAGGAGTCTCTATTCTCCCCTCCAAAGTATTTTTTCCTTCATTTACACCCAAGAATGAGAAGAGATAAAACACATGGATTCATTTAGCATGGACGACAAGGAAAATTGCATAACGACAGCTAAGTGTGTGGGTGGGGGGAGATGGTCTGGTTGAGTAGGAAGAAAACAGGATTACAACATTTTCAAATCCATCTCTATATGGTGTCATGAGGCCAGTCTACAAGGCAGTAACCACCAAAAGTGCAGAAGACGTTATAACAAACATGAGTCCACAAAATCCCAGAATGCTAAAAGCAAACAAAAATACAAAAGAAAAACAGCAAAATAAGAAGACAGAAAAACCTCATTTCCTCCCCCACCAAATGACCCAGCACGTCTACCTCCAACGAGGAAAGGCCCTTAAGGGTGTACAAAATACTGGGTATTTTGGGTCAAGTGCTTCTCCAGCCACAATTCATTTGCATTCTTCATTCATTCAGGACAAAATTTTTCACTGAATGCCTATGTGTGCTAATCGCTACAAGGTACGATATGAAAAGGGAGAGCATACAATCCCTACTCTCAAGAAGTCCAGAATCTAACCACAGAGACAAAACTAAAAAAAATACATGAACCAATCAGAAAACAATATAAAACCAAGTGCTTTACTGGTGCAGGCACTTCAGTACTGTGGAGCTCAAAGAAAGAGAAAATTGTAAGCCAGGAAAGCCAGGGAAGGAGAGAGAACTGGAACTCATTCTTGAAAGATGGGGAGGTGGTATTTGGTTGAGGTAGGGGTAACATTCTGTTAGGGGAGAATTCTCCCCTAAAGTGGTAGAGAAAGGACTGCCCAGTAACAATCATAATCATCATCATCATCATCATCATCATCCTGACAACAGTTAATATTTTTTATAGAATTTATTATGGCATTATCTCATTTGATCCTCACAATAACTCTTAAGAGGTAGATACTATTGTCATCCCCATTTTACGGATGAGGAAACTAAGGCAAACAGGTAAGTGACTTCCTTAGGATCACATGGCTAATAAGCGGCTAAGGTCAAATTTGAACTCAGGTCTTCCTGATACCAGACCCAGTGCTGGTAGTACTGCGCCACCTAGCTGCTCCTAGTAGAAGGAAGGAGGAAAGAGACAAGGTTGGAAGGTCTAAAAATTTAGAGATGAAAAAGACCTCAGATGTCATCTGGTCCAACCCCTCCTTTATAGATAAAAAACTGAGGTGCAGGCAGGTTATTGATCTGATCTGCTTAATGTTATATAAGAAATAAGCATCAGAGTTGGGATGCGAACCCAGGACAGCTGACTCTAAAGCATTCCTTTTTTACCATGCTGTCTCCAATATGGAGCAGGATAGTAGAAGCCTTGAATGTCAGGATAAGGAATTTGGGTGTATTCTACAGGCAAGCAAAAGCTATTATAAGGTTTGGGGGCAGGGAAATGACTGATCAAAGTGAAATTTTAGGACAACTGTTGTGATCATGTAGTGTAGAGTTCTGGGGAGCAGGCTGGAAATGATAACAGAGAGAACAGGTAAAATGCTATTGGAAAATCCAGCCATGAGGTGATGAGGGCCCAAACAAGGGTGGCACTCAGAATGAAAAAGGAAAATCAACAGAACACACATGAAAATTTTCATCACTCAAACTCTCCTAGAGCTAAGCTCCTCTACAACACTGGCTGCATCTGATTTTGGTGGTTTCCCTGAAAGACCCCACCAGGGAAGGAGCAACGCCATCCTACAGCTCCATTCTAAATTGTCTCATACACAGCTACCAAAACAGATATGTGCCTTGGAATCCCAAGCCCTGGAGGCCCATGAGAGCATGAGGACCCGGCTTCTCCACCATTCTAGGGTGTTTATGCATTGAAACCCTTTCAGTCATTCTCCAGTCCACCAAATCTCCCTCAATTCCAGTGCTCAGAGCTGCTCATGTTCTGGCCCAGAGGCTCCACCCTCAAGGGGAGATGGTAGTGCAGCCCACACTGCACCACTGGGAAGACTGACAGTCTGAGCATCAGCAGCTTCCCATGAGCTGGGATTAGATCCAACCAACAGCTGGTGGTAGCTCTTACTCAACACTGCCTGAGGTGGGATCTGAACTCAAGTTTTCAACCCATACCTTATACAGCCCCTAAACCTCTAATTCTCAATGTCTCCATATCTTCTATTAGGAGAAATGGCAACTGAAAGGGAAAAAGGACTTCTGGGAGTGTTTACATGACCAGGAAGACAGCTACCGGATTAAAGCCCGATTCTGATGTTGGAGGAGGTGCCTACAATTTAAAAGAACACAGGGCAATGGCTCCCACCCCACCCCCACTGTCCACAGAGTGCTCCTGTGGTAGTGATGCACTCTTCCCTGCAGGACACTATGTCCCTCTAGGGCAAGGTTTAGTCTGATAGGGACCCCTTCTTCCCTTTTTATGGAAGTTTTATGATGGGGGCAGGAAAAGTCTCCCAGGGGGGCATTTCAAGGTAACTACACGTTGTTTTTTTCCTTTTATCATCAAAATCTGGCCCTGGGCTTTATTAATAACCTCCAAAGTCAAAATGAGAGCATTTTTTCCACTAACTAGGAGAGCATTTTTCATTAAAGGAAGACACTGGTGTGGGGCACCAGAGCTCATTTTGTGAGCCCTAATAGAGATTGGGGTTGTGGAAGACTGGGGTATCAGAAATGTGCCCCTAATCCAATTTATTCTTCTCATATTTAGGGCCCTAACAAGACGAAATCAATTAGGAAGCTAATGCTTATCTGCAAGTCTTTTACCTGAACCTGAGGTCCTGTTCCCCGATCACCCCAGTATAATACATACATCATTCTCTCCCAGTACCCTTTTTTTCTGGAGCTACTCTCCACAGGGTGATGTTTCTGCTACTGAAAGGGGACCTCCTTAGCTGGGGCTCATGCTCACTGCCACCCCTGGGAGTGAAAGGACCTTCAAAAAATGGGGCAGAGTCCCTTACCCTATGCCTTCCCCCCACTCCCGCCGCCTTCAGGGGCTCCGGGAGCACCTCCCTCGCCAATCGGGCCGAGGGGCCTGCCTGCAGACGTCCCGCTGCTACCCCGCCCCCGCTCTCCTCGGCCCCCGCCAGGGCCTGACCCCAGCAGCCAGAGCTCTTCCCGGTAAAGAGCCCGACAATCCAGGGAGCTGTGGCAACAGCAAACGCGGCTCCTCCTGCTGCCTGATCCCCTTGAGCCCGGGGCCCGCTCCTTCGGCCCCGCAGTCCCCAGGGTCGGCCGAGCTGTCGGGCCATCCCAGAGAGTGGGGGTGGGCGCCCCGGACCCTTGCGCCCCTACCCGACGCCACCACCTGCGCCCCGCTCCCTCGCGGGCGCCGCCTTTGTCCAGCGCTTCTCGGCCGCGTTGGCCCCTCCAGTTGAGCTGACCCAGCCCCTCAGGCCGCAGCCGAGAGAAGGCGGCGGGGCGGAAAGGGCAGGGCCGGGCCGGGCTCGGAAGCCCGGGCCCGCTGTCACTTCGACGCGGCTCTGACAACTTCAATTCCACCCACCTCTCCGCCAAGCCCCGCGGCGCCTCGGACCCGTGCCCGCAGCCCAGCTAGTCCTCTCCTTCCCCCTCCCCCGCCCCCCGCTCCGTTCGAACCTGGTCCTGTTGCGTACCCAGCCCCGAGCTTCCCTGGCTGCACACCGCGGTCCACGCCTCCCCTCGGCTCGGCCCGGTCCTTGGTCCCCGCCCCCCCTCCCCAGCCTGACTCTAGAACCGGCTCCGCTCCCCATCGCGGGCCCTCCGGGGGCAGGCGCTTCCCGCAGCTGCGGGGCCGCCCCGGGCCTCGGCCACCCGCTCGGGGGGCTGGCGAGGGGGGCGCGGCGGCCCTAGGAGGGGAGCAGGGACACTAGCCCGCGCCCGAGGAGCAAACCCAGGGCTCCTGAAGCGCAGCGACCAATGCCCCTACCTCAGCCGCGGCCCCAGGACGCCCGCCCGCGGTCGGGATGCACTCCGCCGGCCCCTCGCCCCACCCCCCCACCCCCGCCTCCCGACGCGGGCAGCGGCGGCGGCCCCCGGGGGTTGTCACCTCGAGGCGCGTCGCGCTCCCCCGATGGTGGGGATCCACCCGGGCGCCAGGACTCCCAGGAGAGAGGCGGCCCGCGCGGGCGGTCAGCACCTGCTCTGCGTCCGTCCGTCTGTCCTCATCCCCGAGCGGGGGCGGCGGCGCGTTCGGCGGGGCGAGCGAGCGATCGAGAGAGAGCAGGCGGACGGAGGTCCCTCTTTTTCGCCTCCCTCTCTCCCTCCCTCCTCTCGACCCCCAGCCCTCTGGCTCACCCGACTGGTGGCGCGGACAACGGGGCCCAGGACGCCCGCAGGCCCCGGCCGGGCTGGAATCCGGCGGCTGGAACCCCCCGGGGGCGCTCAATTCCCGGGCTCCACGCTGCTGCGTCAGCGCCTCCTCCTGGGGGCCGGGGCCGGGCGGGCGGGCGGAGCGGGGGCCGCGACCGGGCGGGGCCGTCGGAGGAGCGGGCGGGCCGGGCCGGGGCGGGAGGGCTGCTGGGGCCGTGCAGGCGGGGCGGGCGTCCAGACAGGCGGGCGGCGGGGCCGGGCTCCGGGATCCGCTACGCCGCTCGCGGTTCCCCCACAAACTCCCCGAGAGCGGAGCCTCCGCCGCCCTCCTTCCTGCTTCCTCGTCCGCAGCCAATCGGATTATGGCCCTCCGCCACCTCCACCAATTAACAACAAGCCCTGGGCTGGCCCCCGCCAGCCAATCCCAGCCCTCTGTTCCCCCTCCCCGCCCCGGACCAATCAGAGCCGCCCCCACCGGCCGGCCTGTCCCAACGCAGGGGGCAGCACGAGGCTGCCGGGGGAGGAGGTGCGGGGAGTGGCGGGGAGGGGGGGTCGTATCCAAGGGGTGGATTTCCTCCGCCAGCCCCTTGTACCTCTCTCTTCCCCGGAGCGCCCCCCAACCTGGGCCCTCACCCCCAATGGTCCAACCCCCCAGTCTGCCGACCCCCAAGACCCTCTCCCCAGAAGCTCGCCCCAGCTACCCCCCAGGAAAGTCTTACGTAGCGCCCCCCCCGCAGCTAGCATTCCCCTTCCCGTCCCCCACCCCCCACCCCCTCCATCTCCCGCCCTCCCGCCCAGCCACCCATCCAGGGAAACTGCAGGAGGCACGGACACACCCCACCCTCGCAGGCTCCTGCTGCCCGAGGTTAAGCTAGAGGGAACCCAGCAAGAAATAAAACAAGCTTGGACGCCCCCTTCTGCATTAGAGACCCCAGATCCCAGTGAGAGGAGCCCCCTTTGCAGGGAGCCGAGTCTCTGCCTCACCCTTCCATCGTCCCCTAGCACAAGTCTCCTTTCCCTTGCAGTGAGGTCAGCCCCTGGCCACGCCGCTCCCCCCTCCCCTTCTAAGCTCATTTCCCCCCCTCCAATCTTCTCCTCTTGACCCCTCCCCTACCGGCCCCCTCCCTTCCAGATCCTAATTCTCCCTCTTCCGAGGCTTTTTTTTTTTTTTGCTTAGCTTTCACCTATTTCCATCTCGCGGCAAAGGCAAATGTGCGTTCCCCGACACCGCCACCCTTCCCACCCCCCACCCGCCATCAAGCCCATTAGGGGAGTCGTCAGGAGAGCTCCCAGAGCAAGGGGTGGGCAGTGTGACCATCTCAGAGGGGCTACCTCGGAGTCCTCGAGCCGAGATGCAGTTATTTTGGCAGGTGGGAGTCAGAGCTGTGTAGACACATTCCTGGCTCCCCTCCCCCCTCACACACAGACACGTCCCTAGGAGCCTGAGCATGACTAGTCAACCTGGTGGGCACAGGAGGCAGAGCTCAGACTATGCATGGCCGAGGTCTCTAACCTCTCAACACCCGCTCTTACCCAGATCGGGAGGGGAGTCCAGGCGCCGTGGCGGAGGGGAGAGGCGAAGAACAATCTAGATCCACTAACAGTCTGAAGACCCGGGTCTGGGAGCAATATGCGCTGGGCCCCAGGCATGGGAGGGAGTAACACCCGAAGAGAACTCGGTCAGAAGAAACCAAGCCTCCTAGTAACCTAAGCAACCCTCCCGAGGGCTGCGGGATCATAGGAGCATAGATTTTGAACTGGAAGGAATCTTAAAGACCCAACCCCCTTATTTTTCAGGTGAGGAAACTGAGGCCCAGAAAAGTCACACAAGTTAGGATTTGGACATAGGTGTTTTGAGCCCATATCCAAGTGCTTTTTTGGCGCTGAAAAAGACCTCTAACTGAACCCCTCATTTTTACAGTTAAGGGAATTGAAGTGAAGAGAGTGATTTGTGCAAAGCCACTTAGGCAATGAAAGTGGGGATTGGAACCCAGGTCCTCTGACGACAAATTCTGTTCCCTTTTCTCTAGTTCTCCCCCCTCTCCCTGCCTTATTACTGCCTTTCCTGACACACAAAGGTAGCTCCAAAAAGATCAGAGCGGCCACCTTCCCAGCCTTCCCCCCCCCCCCCAATGCTTACCCATCCCATCTTCTTCCGGAGCCTACACTGGGGTCCTGGCCATTCCTAGCCCGACAGGTTTAAGGAGGGGTTGGTTCACTAGGGGAAGTGTATGGTTGGAGAGATAAGAATGTGGCATTAGAGATCTCTGAGAGGGTAGAGTTATTCTTAATCCTTTAGCCTTTGCGATCCTCCCAGGAGCACTACTAAGTGACGACTGAGCCCCTCCCCCCAAACCGTGAATAGAAATACACACACACACTCCCACCTCCACAAAGCAAACTAAGGCATTTCTCCCTTTCCTCACTATCTGCCCCTCAGGGCGAGGTCCCAAATGAAGTCCTCCTCTGAACCAGAGGCAGCTTCCTTAACACTTGCTGAGCTACAGGCTGTGCCTGTCCCCTGCCCCTCCCTTACTCCCATCCCAGGGGACTAAGGGAGTAGTCTGATAACCCCAGTCCTGCCCCCACCCAGTTAGGGATTGTTGGTGAAGAAACAGCAGCAGTCAGCAGAGAGAGCCTTGTGCCCCTGTGCCTTTAACTGAACCAGGAGAGAAGGAGAGGGGAAGGGAAGGGAAGGGAAAATTCGGAGACACACAGGCTCCCTGTCAGCAGCTGCTCTCACTTGGGAGGGGGCGGGGAAGGGGAAGGGATCTGAAATGAGGTATGGGCTAGAGGGGTTTGGTATCTGAATGCTCAGCCCTGGCTGCAGGAAGAGCAGGTTATGAGTAAGCAATGGTGGCAGGGGCTAGGTGGGATGGATTCCCCCCCCCCACCTTTGTCGGACTGAAGTTTTCAATGCCCCTCTCTGTGGCGTATTGAAGGAGAATGAATAGAGTCGCAATGGTCCTTTTGGGAGACAGAGGAGGCATGGCAATCCACTCCAGACTGCCCGCTCAGCCAGAGAATGTCCATTGGAGGAACTCGCCCCCACATCGCTGCGGTGATGTAGATGGAGGCTTCATATGATGGGGAACAGTTTTGAACCTTAGTCTAAGAGGTGAGGCCCAGGACATTCCACCTACAAAAGTTACTCTTACTCTCCCTTCCGCCGCCCGCCAGTTCTTACTGGCCTAAAACCTTGAAGCCGGAGGAAATAATTAAAATCCCCAAGAGCACCTGTTATCTCGACCCCCCAGCAGTTGAAAGTAGATGCCCCCCAAAACCTGTGCCACTGTATTTAAACTCGAACTCTGTTGCTGTCCTTGTTCACTGTAGGAAATGAGACCCATCTTTCCTTTCCCGCTCTATCCTTTGTCCCTAAAAGAGCCTTCTGGAAATTGACTTCCAGGACAGCAGACACTTGGGGAAACAGAAAATCTAAATTCAGCAGCCCCTCCTTTCAAGGCCTTCCTTCTCTCCCTAAATCCCTCAGCCTCAGGAGTCCTTATAGACTTTTCATCCATCCCAAAGCTCCCTTTAGACCTTAAAAGATAAATCACTCCACTAATCAATAAGCACCTATTATGTGCTGAGCCCGTTGGTAGGATCTCAGGATGAAAAGACAAAAATAAAACAGTTCCTGCCTTCAAGGAGTTTACATTCCATTGGGGAGAGGACACCTATACATAAAAACATGCTAAATAAATACGGGGTACTTTTTGTGAGATTCACTAGTTGTGGGGGCAGGGAGGGGAGGATCAGGAAAGACCTCATGTAGGGGGTAGAATTTGAGCTGAGTTTTAAAGGAAACTAGGGATTCTGAGAGGAAGAGAAGGGGAAGAAAGGCATTCCATGCATGGGGGACGGTATGTACAAAAGCACCAGTGACTAAGGATGAAATTGGCTGGACCATAGGGTGCATGACCGGGAGTGATTCTTGGCTCCAATTCCCCCTCCCAGTCCAAAGCCCCCAAGACCAAAGCAGAGAAGAACTTCAGGGGCTGTCAGAAAGGAAAACTGGTACCAACTAGATTTCCCTGAGGGTTAACTCTCCCTCCTCCCCTCGATTTCCCTGGGGGTTAACCCCCCCCCCTCCTAGGTTGGATTCACTGTGGGCTCCAGGGTGGGATAAAGAGTACTCCCATCATTCCTCTCCCTGCCAACGAGAAGGGCTAGGAGAGCAGAGAAGGGAAGATGCAGAAAGGAAAAAAAACATGGAGTGCTGGGGGAACACAGTGAACACCCCTCCCCCGCCCCTCCCAACTGAACTGGCAGCCAGAAGAGACAGGCTGCTCTGCATGCAGCCTATGGTAGATGCAGGTCCGGCAGGCACCTCCCCCCAGCTGCTCCCTGGCAGTGAGTCGCTTGTGGGTGCCCACGGAGCTCTGTTGGGTGTTCAGACCATGCAACACATACACGTCCACCATAGGAGAGACCTTACCCCTCCTTTCCTCCCCCCCCCCCATCCCCGCTCTACCCCCCCCCACCTGAAAGTCCACCCAGTGGGGCTGCTGCTCCTTCCCCAATTTCCCTCCTGAGACTCTGGACAAGGAGGGATTGTCCAAGAGCCACCAAGGTCACCTAGCCTCAGTGGCAAACCCTGGAACCCCAGCAAGTCCCAGGGGTTACTGAGTAGAACAACCGTACTTGTGGGGAGAAAGGGTGGGAGTGGAAGGCTGCTACGTGTCTCCCTCTTTAAGGATTGCTAAACAAGGGGCTCTAACACCTTAGTCCTCTCCCCTAACTCCCTTCAAAGAAAAGCCCTAAGGGCGGGTAGAGTAGGAAAGCTGGATTTTTTTATAACCCTTATGGCTCTGACCCCTCCCTCTTAAAGGGGTTGGGTCCCCCCCCCTTAAAGGGATCTCCGGAAATTATTTGCCCCCGTGTAGGTAAACCATTTAAATGCTGAAAGCTGCTCAGCCTGGTGGCCACCTGCCTAGGAAGTGGGGCAGGAGTGCCCAGGGTACCTATGGACCCTGGAACCATATAGAAGGCAGTACCACTCCAAAGAGAACTTTGAGTTCAGTACCTTGATAATAGAAAGCAGTGACTCCCCTAGTGCAAGGACTTCCCCCCTCTTTAGGCTTTTATGGGGGCTAGGGGTGGCAGTGAGAAAGGTGGGGACGAGATGTGGGGTTGGGATAGGACGGAACCTGGCTGGGTCACTCCTGAGGATAGAAGGAACTGCTGTGGGCCAAGGCAGGGCTACTCCCAGCTCCCGTTTTGGGGGAACACATGTCCATTTGCCACCGTGTCCAAAACCCCCATCTGTCCAGCACCAGTCTCCAGATTGCTGGCCGGGAGAAGAATCTTTGCAGACTGTGTCTCCCTGCAGAAGCTGCTCCCTTTCCCCCTCCCCCCACTGCCTGGTGCCCTAGGCCCTCATCTTTTGGGGATCTCTTTTCCACCCTTCATCCCTGCCCCTATGGGCGGGTTTATGGCTCCAGACTCTACCCTCTCCTCTCCTTCCATCCTCGGGTATCCCCTGAGCTTCCCATCCCCCCACAGATCTACATCCCCCCTCCCCCCCAGGACTGCCAGAGACATTGGCAAGAAATTGCTGGGAGGGGGTTGGGGGATGGGCACACTGCAGCTCCCAGAAGCCAGGAGCAGCATCCCCTCTCTCCTGCCTGTTCTCTACTTCATCTTTTTACCTTGTCTGAATGGCTGGGATTGGGGGTTGGTGCAGGATAATATAGGGGAGGGGGATGGGCGAAGGTCTGAAGGCCACCCCATCCCTGAGACAGGGGAGAGAGAGACAGAGACCGACTCACTTTCGCCTACCTTGTTCTCCCCAAGGACTGGGGCATTCCTTCCGGGGGTGTACTTTCCGTAGTCTTTAGAAGCTGCCCAAAGCTCCCCTGCTCCCTCCTAATCTGTGCCATCCCTCAGTGAGAGAGGACTCCAGGGAACCTCCACAACCCTTCCCCCTTCTCCCATCCCACTGGGAACCTGGGCTCCTGAGTTCTCTGGCTTCAGGCTGACTCCAGAGCTCCAGCTCAGCCCCTCCCCTTCTTTGGGCTTCGTTTTCTCTAGAGATTCACAGACAATGTTTGTCCTGAGGAGGGGGGTGGAATTAAGAATCCACTCCTGAGCACCTGATAGAACCAAGGGGGGGAGTGCATGAAGTGGGCTGGTTCCTGACTCTACACCTTCCCCAACCCCTACTGTCCTGAAGAAAGAAGCCCAGTACCCTTCAGTGGCTAAAAGGTCTGATAGATACCCCTCTTCTCTGTCTGCATTCTCTATTCTAGAGCAGAACCTTTAACCAGTGGTCTGTAGATAGATTTAAAAGGGTCCTTGAACTTGGAGGGGGAAATGACATATTTCTTTTCCTTAAACTCTGAATGAAATTTAGCATTTCCTTTGATTTTGAATGTAGGTAGTCAACATTATTCTGAGAAGGGAGATTCATAGGTTTTCCTAGACTGTCAGAGCAATCCATGTCCCCAAAAAAGTTATATACCCCTGCTCATATATCCCTTAATTTAACCCCAAATTACCTGGAAACATTCTCCTCTTCTTCCTTTCCTCTCTCCCTGTTGGAGGTTGGACCAGAATGGTCACTCCTTTGTGGAAGCAGCATAAACTCTTTCATAATTCTTTCTCAAACTCTCATCCCTCCAACATCTAGTTCTCTCTGGAGAATCTGCATTTTCTTCAGCTCTACCTTTTCTCTAAATCATTGCCTTCCCTTTCCACTGATTTCTGACCATCCCCAGTATTGCTATGATTTCCAGGAGGTACACCTTCAAGAAGAAAATGAAGCCTTAGTGAGGAAGGAGAACTTGACCAAAAAAATAAAATAAAATCAGAGAAAGTAGAATTCCATGGTCTCTTGGTTCTATTCAACCAAGGAGTTGTAACTGGGAGCCGTGGCTTAAAATGTGGGAATGATGGGCTTCTGGCCAGTGATGGAGTACATCTAACAAGGCCTGGTAAAAATATAGATTTGCCTGGAGTCTTGCATATCTAATCAAAAAAGCTTTAAACTAGAAAGGAAGTCAGAGAGAGAAAACTCCGAGCATATGTCCACCCAATTAGATGCCACAGACAATAGTAACTACAGTGTAGGAAGAACAGCAGTAAAGACACCCAGCAATTTATAGGTGGCAAAAGCCAAGAAAAGAGTCAAGGCCTTAGATGTCTATACACAAATTCACAAAGTATGGGACCAAAAGCAAAGAACTGGAGCTCCCAATGCCAGGAGGCAAATTTTGTCTTTTAGGCGTCTCTAGGTCTCAGTAGGAAGGTAGAGATAGAAGACACTGTAGGAGTTCTTTCTCTTTGCCCAAAGCAGGGCAGTTGGAGTAGTTTCTTGACTTGCCTTTATAATAATTTTCCAAAAGGTGGAAGAGGCAACTAGGGGAACTGTTATTCAGAACCTGGTTCTCACCAGTGAAGAGGAACTGGATGCTGAGGTGGAAGTGATGAGAACTGGGGGGGAAGGGATTCATTTTAGAGTTTGTGTTAGAGGAAAGTAGGACCTGGCACGAACCCTAGATTTTTGGAGAGCAGATTTCAAATAGTTTGAAGAAAGGATAGGGAAACTCCCATGGCCTACATGGAGAAGTAAGTCCAGGAGGGGTAGGAAAGCCTCAAGAATTGAAATTTTGATGACAGGTAGAGAAACATTCTGAAGAGAGGAAAAAAGGGAAGTTTCTGAAAAAGACTGAGTAAACGAACAAGGAATTTATTTTTAAAAAAACATCTGTAGTGATTGAACACATACAATCTACACCACATTACTTACTGTCTGTGGGAGGGGGGTGATGAGAGAGAAAAATTGGAACTCAAAATTTGAAAAAGAATGTTAAAAATTGACTTTACATGTAATTGGGGAGGGAAATAACATATTATTAAAAATACAAATGCAGAAGATAGAAACAAGGATGATTAATGGTACAAAAACATAACAGTTTTTTAAAGAATGGTGTCAAGTCCAATCATGAGTTCAATGCACTATTGATGAAGCATGCCTCCTCTTCAGAGAGGTGGTGGGCTTTAGGGAATAAGGAAAGGAATTTAGGAATAAATAATGTTATTAGATAGGACACTTTATTCCTGAATTTATTTTGCTTGAGTGCTGGGCCTGGAATCAAGAAGACTTTTCTTTCTGACTTCAAATATGGCCTCATATACTTACTAGTTGTGTGACCCTGGGCAAGTCATTTAATGCTATCTGCTTCAGTTTCTTCATCCGTAAAATAAGCTGAAGAAGGAAATGGCAAACCACTTTAGCATCTTTGCCACTGAAAAGCAATGACAACAACAATTCCTTGATTCAAGTGAGAGTTAACTCGGAGTTAGGGGAGTCACTAGAAAATGACAGTAATGTTTTAAAAAGAGCATCGATAAAGCATTTATTTAATTAAAAAAGAATGGTGTCGGGAGCTCGAATACTTAAGATGGTCTGAGGCTGTTGAGGAAAACAGGATAAATACAAGGAGCTTTTCTGTGTTGAGGAAAAGGGGAAGAACAAAGAAGACAGAGGATCAATGATCAGGGTGGATAGAAAGACATCAGCCAACAGAGGGTAAGCAGAGGTATTCAATATTTGCTTTATTTCTGCTTTTTCTGCCAAGAAGAATAGTCTTTGAACTGAAAATGGCAGAGTAAAAATGGCTAATAGAGATAAGGTCAGATATAAGATAAGAAGAAGAACATGGTAGAGTGGAAACGGTGTTAGGTTTGGAGTCAGAAGACCTGGGTTCTGCTATTGGCTACATGTATGACCTTGGGCAAATCACATACCCTTTCTGAGCCTTGGATTCCTCATTTGTAAAATGAGAGGGTTAGATCCGATGGTCTCTAAGGTTCCTCCCAATTCTAAAGCTATGATCCTAGTCTCCTATTTGAGATTGTAAAGGACTACTTAGCTGTCATTGAGGAATTCAAGTCACTGGGCCTAGATGAGCTATATCCTAGGGTAGGGAGAGAATTGATAAATATGATGGTGAAGCCACTTCCAAAGAATATTGAAAGAGAATGGGGCATGGACAGGTGCATTGGGACGAAAGAAAGGCAAATAGTGTCTTAATATTTTTTAAAAAGGGAAGAAATTAGATTCTGCCAACTCTAGTCTGTCTATAAACATATATTAAGTACCTACTACATGTCAAGTATTTCACTAAGTGCTGGAGATAGGACAAAAGGCAAAAAATAATCCGTTCCTTCAAGGAGTTCACAGTCAAATGAGTGTGTGTGTGTGTGTGTGTGTGTGTGTGTGTGTGTGTGTGTGTAAAACAATAAGCAAATTGAATTTGAATTTGAATTTTAGCTGGGCCAGGGGGCTTCACTTCCATTCTTGACAGAATTCCAGAACCTATTATTAATGGATGGTTAGTAAATATATAGAAAAGTAAATGAGGATCACAAAGCAAGCCAAGCAAATTTCATAAGAAACAGGTCTTTCCAGACTAACCTTATTTCCTAGTTGGTACAGTGGATAGAGTACTGGACCTGTGGTCAAAATCCTATTTCAAAGACTTATTAGCTAGATGACTCTGGGCAAGTCACTTAACCTCTCCCTCAGCCTCAGTTTCCTCCTCTGTAAAATGGGGATAATAATTCTCCCATCTTACAGGATTGTTGTAAACTTTAAAGAGTCATATAAATACTAGTTATTTTTTGGACAAGTTTACTAAGCTGACAGATACAAAACATTTGACAGTCTCTCATACAATTCTTCCGAACAGGATAAAGAGATGTGGGCTAGGTAATGGTACATTTAGGAGTGAGAAGTAGTCCATAGCAGGACCCAAAGAATAGTCATCAGGTCAACGTTATCTTAAAAGGAGGTCTTCAACGAAATCCATACCTCCTCTTCTACTCTCCCCAGGGACAAATGCTCAGCTCTGAGCTGTTTAATATTTTTCTCAATGACTTGAATAAAAGGACAGATGGTATACTTATCAAATTTCAGATGACATAGATCTAGGAGCAATAACTAACATGTTAGATGTCAGAGCCAAGATCCAAAAATATCTCAATAGATTGGGCCGAATTTAATAAGATGAAATTGAACAGGTATAAATGTAAAAATCTTACAGCTGGGTTCAAAAAATCATCTTCCCAAGTATAGGATAGTGGAGTTGTGGTTAAAAAGCAGTTCATTTAGGAAATATCTGGCACTTTTAGTGGCTTGGAATTAATATGAATCAACAGTGTGATAAAATAGTTGCCTCCTCATCTCCATCCCAAAGCAATGTGATATTAGGTTATATTGAAAGCCTTACCATCCAGGACAGGTGGGTGAGAGTCCTGATGTGTTCTTCCCTAGTCGGATTATGGCTGGTGCACTGTGTGCAGCTCTGGACACATTTTAGGAAAAACATAGACAACCTGGAACGTTTCTAGAAAGAGAGTTTCCATGGCATGGTAGCGTGCCATAGGAGGACTGGTTGAAAAGAGGTGTTGTTTCGCCTGAGACTTCACAATGGGCCTTCAAGGGAGCATGACAGCTGTCTTTGATTATTTGAATGACTATCGTGTAAAAGGGGAGACTGGGCTTATTCTGCATGGTACAAGAAGGGCGGGGGGCGGGGCAAGTTGTAGGAGGTAGATTTTGGGCTCTATGCAATAACAGTTAGAGGCACCCCAAATTATAAGGAGTTACTTTGGAAGGTATTGGGTTCCCCTTTATTTGACATCCTCAAGCAGACTAGATGACCACTTGTCAGGTGGATTATAGAGAGAATTCTTTTTTAAGCATGGGGCCTCTGAGGAACTATCCGACGGAGATTCTGTGATTATATGATTCTGTGAGATTCCCTAGGGCTGACTTTGTTTAATTCATGCCGTTAGTGACTGGAGGGATGTATGTAAGCAAGGAAGTGTTGCCTGATAATCACTGGATAGAAAAATCTTAGTGGAGTGAGGGAAATTTGTACTTCACTCTTTTCAGTTAATAAACATTTATTAAACATCGAGTATGAGCGAAACTTGTGAAACAGTGGAAAGGACAGTGGTTTCTAGAGTTACCTCTGATGTGTGACCTGAGACAATCTAACTCTCCTGGGCCTCAGTTTCCTAATCTGTAAAATGAGGAGATTTGGACTTGGTCTCTGAGGCCCCTTCTAATGATCTTGTGATACCCCCTTTCGGGTTCCCATTCTTTGAACTTCCAAAGAGGGAGCACCCTCAAGACTAGTTATCTCCTTTGATTTTGTTGTTGTAGTTCAGTCATTTTCCATTATGTTCATTACCCTATTTGGAGTTTTCTTGGCAAAGATCCTGGAGTGGTTTGCCATTTCCTTCTTTAGCTCATTTTACAGATGAGGAAATTGAGGCAAACAGGGTTAAGTGACAAACAGGGTCACACAGCTACTAAGTATCTGAGGTCTGATTTGAACTCATGAACATGAGTCTTCCTGATTTCAAGCCCAGTGCTTTGCCCACTACGCCACCTAGCTGCCAACAGAGTGACAGTAATCAACTACTGAAACACTAGTATATTGAGGGGCCAGTATCTTGTTTTAGTGCTACCCCTTAAGGCTCTCAACAATCAGGCTCCCCCAGGTATTCAATCTTACCTCTTATTACCCAGATTTTCTTTCACTGTCTATCTTGTCTCTTGCCTGTCCTGTGGAACAGGCCATGTACACTCCCTCCCGACCTCAAGGTTTTGGTCATGCTATTCTTCCTAGTTGCAATTGCCTTCACTTTCTGATACCTGTCTCTAAATCCTACCCATCCTTTCAACTCAAGTTTCATTTTTTTTTTTGAACTGTTATAACCCTTCTTGCACATGCCACAGAAAGGTATAGTTGTTCAAAGTCTCTGTGGTGTTTGAATTTCCTCCTCCCTGTTCAGGTCACCACCATCTCAACTAGGATAGGTAGGAGATCATTTGGGGTCTTGTGGATATGGAGAAGGACTAACCTATTATATTATATCCACAACAAATGAAAGTCAAGAAGCTGCCAATTTCCCAAACTGTCAATCTTAGGAAAAGGAACAAAAGGGATAAATTCTAAAAAGGAAGGGGGAGAAAAATACAAAGGGACAGATGGGCCATTTTTAGAATAGAGTCTAGAGTGTGAAATTTTTGTTGCATTTTATTTGGAACCTGAGATCTGAGCACCTTATTCATTTTCTGGTTAAGCCACTCTTTGCTAAAAAAAATCTTCACTGGCTTCCCATTGACCTCTGGAGTGAATTTCAAGTAACTTTACCTGCCATTCAATGCCATCTACAATCGGGAGCTACCTTACAATCCTCTTTCATGCATTTCATGCTCCTGCCAAATTGGGCTGCTCTCTCACATACCCAGAATGTCTTCTCTTCTAGACCCTATCATAGAGACTCTCTGTACAGAGTGGGCACCCAATAAATGGTTTTTTAAAAAAGAATTGTACTTTTTCTTTGTACTGTGGAGGTAGCATGGTAACATGTAAGAACATCGAGCTTGGAATCAGGAGAGACATGGGTTCAGATCCCAGCTCTGATACTTTACTGACTGTATTACCATGGGTAACATCACTGAGACCACTGTGGTGTGGGAATCTCTACAAGATGGAATTCATCGTAGGACCACATTACTGAAAGTTTCTAGTCCAACTTGTTCCTTCACGTGAAGTCCCTCTACCTCACACCTAACAAGGAATCATCCAGATTTTGCTTGAAGATTTCCATCAAGGGGAAACCCCATATTTTCCCAAGGCATCCCATTCCACTTTGAAATAGCTCTAACTGGTTGAAAGTTTTTCTTTCCATCAAGCCTAAATCTACATCTCAGCAATTTCTGTTCGTTCCTAGGGACCAGGTACAGTAAGACAAGTCCTCTGTTCCACACAAAAGTCATTCATATATTTGGAGACAGCTTTTAGGACCCTGAAGACTTCTCTTCCCCATGCTAAACAACTCCAGGTCTTTTGACTGATTGTTCTATGATATGATATTGGTAGAACTTCTCTCTAGATACTTTTCAGCTTATCAGTGATTTCCCTAAAGGCTTCATCCCAAAAGTCACACAACACTTCATATGATCTGACCAGGGCAGAGGACAGCAGAATTATCATCTCCCTGGTCCTTCTGGACATCACACCTTTCTTAATATAGCCTATAATGTAATTAGCAGGTAGGTGGCACAGGAGACAGAGTATTGAGCATGGAATCAGGAAGACTCCTTTTCCTGAGTTCAAATCTGGCCTCAGACACTTACTAACTGTGTGGCCCTAGTCAAGTCACTTAACCCTGTTTGCCTCAGTTTCCTTATCAAAATGAGCTAGAGAAGGAAACAGGAAACCACACTTTTCTTTGCCAAGAAAACTCCAAATGAGGTCACAAAAAGTTAGACATGACTGAAAAGACTCAACAACACATAACAGAATTAGCTTTTTGGCTGGCTATTCTACACACAATAGAAAGAGATTTTTGTGATGTAGGTGAATGCTTTTAATTATAACGTTTGATCTTGCAAAAATCCTAATGCACAGTGGAAGAACCAGGAATCTCTGTGGTGGAAATTTTGTAGTTGATAATATTTATAGCACCTACCTCATAGGATTGTTGTGAGAATCAAATGAGGGGATGTGCATAAAGTGCTTTGTAAACTTTAAAGTGCTATGGAGCACCTACCGTAGGCTGGATACCCTGCCAAGCGCCTCCAGATTCTGCTGTCTTCACTCTGTGCCATTCATACAAGTCTTCCGGTGCTTCTCTGAATTCTTCACATTCTTCATAGAACAAAAATGTCCCATTACATTCTTAAGCCATCATATATTCATACATTCCCTAGTGAATAAGCCCATAACTTGTTTTGCTATTAGAAAAAGTGCTGCTATGAATATTTTTTTTTGGAGGGCAATTGGGGTTAAGTAACTTGCCCAAAGTAACACGGCTAGGTTTTTGTTTGTGTGTGCATTAAGTGTCTGAGGCCGGAACCGAACTCAGGTCCTTCTGACTCCAGGGCCGATGCTCTACTCACTGCACCACCTAGCCGCCCCCGAATATTTTGGCATATATGGAACGTTTCTTTCTGTCATTGACCTCCTTGGGGAGTAAACTTGAGAGTATATCAAAGGATCAGCATAGTTCCAGATTGTGGCAAGATCCTATAAAAGCAGGGTCAGTAAAACTAAACCTCCGGATGGGCTGAGGCTCGTAAGGGAAGTTGAGGAAAATAAAAACGAATTTTTAAAAGCTACATTAAAGAGCATTGTGGGGCGAGGTGGGGAGGGGAAAGGAGAACCAAAGAAGAGGTGGAAGTATGTGGTGGATAATTAACAATAGTCACCATAGTTTCAGCAAAACCAAGTCATGCCAGACTAACCTTATTTGCTTTTTTGGACAAGGTTATTAAACTATGAGATCAAGGAATGCCATAGATATAGTATACCTATATTGGATACTGTCACCAAACTGAATTACTTGCCATCTGTGCCACTGGGCTTTACCATACAGCCTGAAGCCAAAGCCACTTGTATTTTTATCTCCTTCTACTAGAATGCAATCTGCTTGAAGGTATTTCCAGAGCTTAGCACATAATAAATGCTTTTTGTTTTTTCATTTTATCAAAGCATTTGATAGAATGTCTCACAGTGTTCCTGTGAAAAAGATGGAGATCTGTGAATTAGAAGATAATATAATTAAATAAATTAAGATCCAGCTAAATGACAGAGAGTTTTTGTTAAGACAAGTTTGGTAAGAGGTCTCCAGTGGTGTGCCTAAGGGATCTATGTTTGATTTTGTGCTACTTAACATTTTTATCAGTGACTTGGACAAAGGGATAGATGGCATGCTTGTCAAGTTTGCATATGATATAACTAGGAGGAACTGGAAATATACTGGATGACAGATTCAGGACTTTAAAAGATGTTATTAGGTTAGAACACTGGACTGAATCTAACTAGATTAAATTTAATAGATAGAAATGTAAAGTCTTACGCTTGGCTTAAAATTTGACTTCCTATGTATAATATAGGGGAGGAATGGTTAGTGAACAAATTGTTTGAAAAAGATCTGGGGGTTTTAGTGGACTACAAGCTCAACAGGAATCAGAAATGTGTTTTAGAAGAAAAAAAAGAATAAATGATATTTTGGGCTGCATTAAGGGAAGGATAGCTTCTAGGAATAAAGAGGTGACGGTCCAGCTGTGTTCTGTCCTGGCCAGACTTCTGAGATTCCTAGTTTAAGAACACTAATAAAGTGGAAAGTATCCAGAAGAGGGCAACCAGGATGGTGGAAGGCATTAAGTGTCTATAGTTTGAGAACCCACTGAAGGAAATGAGGGTGTCTTCAAGTGTTTGAGGGCTTCCCATGTGAAAGATGATTAGACTTGTTCTTTTGGATCCCTAGGGTAGAATCAGGAGTAATAGGGGCAAAATGCAAAAGATAAAAATTTAGGTTTGATGTTAGGAAAAACTTCCTATAAGATAGAGTTGTCCAAAAGTGGAATTGAGGCAGGTAGGTGGTGCTGGCCCTGGAGTCAGGAGGACTTGAGTTCAAATCCAGTCTCAGACTTACTAGCTTAGTGACATTGGGCAAGTCACTTAACCATATTTGCCTCAGTTCTTTATCTGTTAAGTAATGATACACTGGAGAAGATGCAAACCACTCCAGTATCTTTGCCAAGAAAACCCCAAATAGGGTCAGAGAGAGTCAGATACCACTGAAACAACTAAAAAACAGCAGCAACAAATTGAACTGTCTATCTGGAGAGGTCATTGGTCCCCCCCTTGTTGAAAGTCTTCAAGCAGAGGTTGCCAATCTCTTGTTGGTTATGTTGTAGTGAGAGGATTTCTGCTGGTATGGACTGGAGTAGCCTGCTGCTATAGTCTTTTCAACTCTGAAATGCTGTGATCCCAGAATTCCATGAGCCTATGGATCTGTGGAACTGAGATTCTGTTTTCCATAACAGTTGAACTAATTCCCAACTCCACCAGAAATCAGCTAGTGTACCTTTCACTTGAGAAGTTGGTGGTCAAAGTGATGGCTAAACATGTCTCCAGAGGTTCTTTGATGAAGTGTGTTAGAGAAAGAGAAAGAGGACCCTTACTAACCCCATTTGGAGTTTTCTTGGCAAAGATACTGCAGTGGTTTTCCATTTTCTTCTCCAACTCAATTTACAAATGAAGAAACGGAGGCAAATAGGGTAAAGTGATTTGCCCAGAGTCACACAACTAGTACGTATCTGAGGGTAGATTTGAACTCAGTTCTTGCTGACTTCGGGCTCAGTGCTCTATCCACTGCGCCACCTAGCTGCCCTAAGTGACACAAGGTACAGAGACACACATTTTTGAATACGATTATCATGTAGTTTTGTTTTGCTTGACTGGGCTCATTTGTTACAAGGGTTCCTTCCCTTCCCCTTCTCTCTGGAGGAAGGCTGGGGTGGGGAGGGGGCTGTTGGATGGCAAGGAGGGTGTGTGTGTGTGTGTGTGTGTGTGTGTGTGTGTGTGTGTGTGTGAGAGAGAGAGAGAGAGAGAGAGAGAGAGAGAGAGAGAGAGAGAGAGAGAAAGAGGGAGGGAGGGAGAGAATTAACAATATGATGCTAAAAAAGACTATTGAAATGTTGTGGATTTTTTTTAATCCACAAAATAACATAAGAAAATTCATAAGGACAGTTTGAATGTAATGTATAGAATTTTTAAAAATAATCTTTGTGAAATAGAGACATTATTTCACATAGAATCTTTCTTTTTGACCATGGAAAGCCTTCCTTTTTGGTATTTAAATTCAGAATAAAAAAAATAAATGAGCATGTACATTTCTTACCACATGCTGGATTATTTGATCTTTTACTTTCTTTGTCAAATTGAAGGATATGAAATAATAACTTGGTGTTGTTTTAATCAGCATTTCTATGATTATCAGTGGAGAAAATGGCCTTTTTGCCATTGAAATGTCTTCAGAGTTCCATTAGGGCTGCTAGAATGGAGTGGGGTCAGGGTTTCCCCTACAAGTCAGAAAAAGTTGGCAAGGGTCTGTGTTTGCTTTGGGGCTCCCCAACCCCAGATAAAAGAAACATGAGGTCTCACAGGTCAAAGAATTCTCCTGTTTCATAGCTCCTGACTGACCTTGCTTCTCTGCTGCTGGATGAAGTTGGGGAGATCCTGATGGCCTCCGAATGGCATTTAACCTTGTAATTCACTTCAGAGCCCTGAACATTTGGAACTATTCGAGAAAAGTTGCTAAACTGTTCATACCCTTCTATCCATCAACTCTGCCACAGAATTTATATCCCAAGGAGGTCACTGACTACTCTAGAAAGCAAGGATCCACGTGTACCAAAATATTCACAGCTGTACTTTTTTTTTGTAAGAGCAAAAAGCTGGAAACAAACTCTGACTGTAGCCTTTGGTAAACAGCTAAACAAATGGTGGTATATACACGTAATGGAACATTACTGTATTTATTTGGGGCAAGAGAGGAAACTGTAGGGGTCAGAGAGCTGGCCTTGGAGTCAGGATGATCCTGGGTTCAAGTCTGCCTCTGGCATACTCTGTGACCACGGAAGTCCCTTGTAACCTCTCAATGCCCCCAGATGAATCTCTTAGGCATTAAATAATAGATAAGTTACCCATCCACATTTGCTCTGGGAATTCCTTATAAAAATGAAATCGTGGGTCAGGGCAGAAAAAAAAGAAGTTATGGGTAAGGGGAAAGGCAACCGTGGGGTGATGAATAGAGCATTGAACTTGGAATGTGGAAGTCATACGTTCAAATCTCACCCTTGACATAAGTTAACTTAAACTGATTTGGGGATGAGGCAGATATCAGTTCTAAGCTGGGAATCTATATAGGTAAAAGGATTTTCCCTAACATCAGGTAACTGATATATGGGTTTTGGGTACTATAAGGTGGTACAGTTCAAAGACAGATGTGACACAGACCAGACTTAATAAGGGAATAGAAGGAAATGGCATGCACCCAAATAATTATGATACAGGGTAATGTGTGATAAGAGCAAGGGAGAAGTCCACAAAGTTCTGTGAGGAATTGGAGGAGGGAAAGCTCATTTTTATCTGGGGTGTGGAAGAGGAGGAGGAGAGGAAAAGGAAGGCTTTCTGGAGGAGGTGGCTCCTAGATTGAGCCTTGAAGAAAGAAAGAATCCTCAATGGCCCTAGATGTGGAGGAGTCCAACATAGGCAGAGCCATAATTAGAGTGTAACTGGAATGTTTGGAGCTTTCTCTCAGGGTGCCAGCCTTGGAAGGGGGTGTCTCTTCCCAGTCACACACTGCAAGTACAAGGAGGATGGCTTTCCCATTGCCCCTTCTTCCTTTCTAGTCTTCTGCTGGGGGGATCAGCCTCCACCCTGAAGCTCTACCCTTTTTCTCCCAGGGATTGGAGGGGGTATTGCTCATGGAATTCCCCCATCTTTGATTCCTCCCAGGCATTACCTGGAGGCAGGGAGAAGTACAAGAATGTCATAGACTTCTCCCTGAGACTGTACCATGAGGCTTCCATACCTCCTGGGGCTTCTGGTGAGCCTCTACCGACCTCCCTTCCTCCTTACCTCTTCTAAGGAGCTGTCTACAGAACTTCACCCAAAGGGATGGACTGTCCCCCTCTGACTCTTCCCTGGGCTTGCCTCCAGGGACCTTAGCATGGCATATTGGAAAAGAGTGCTGGATTTAGAATCTGAGAATCTCCCAGTTCTAGAATCTAGGGTCAGGGGTGGGGAACCTACAGCCTCAAGGCCACAAGTGGCCTACTAGGTTCTTGGGTGCAACCTTTTGACTGAATCCAAGTTCTACAGAACAAATATTTTTATTAAGGGGATTTGTTTTATGAAGTTTGGACTCAGTCAAAGGACTGCACTGGAGGACTTAGAGGGCCACATGTGGCCTCAAGGTCCCAGGTTCCCCACCCCTGTGACATTCTAAGGCTACACTGTGATCCCACTGCAGTCCCCCATCCCCTGCCTTTTGCTTTAAGATTCTGACTCCTCCAGAGGGTTGCTCAGGAAGAACAGGTTCTATGGGGCAAACTCTCTTGGGTGCTTCCTATCTACTCCACCTCCCACCAATCCTTGCCTGATTTGACTGGAGGAACGATTTTCCTCAGCCTCTTCCTTCCCCTCTTTCTTCCTCCCAGGGGGTTGTTGGAGGAATGCACTTGACCCATGGGGGAGGACTGTACTCAGTACGTCCCCATCCACTGTGCCAACTTTGCTCCAGGCTCCAAATTGCTTAGTCAAAGCAAGGGGGACAGCGAGTGAAGATGTAGATGAGAGATAGCAGAAGAACAGAGGAAGAATTATGTTTGGCTGTCGTAATACATGACCTATGAAGGAGGGAAGGCCAGAAATATAGGTAGAGGGGCAGAGTGGAGAGAATGCTTCCAGGCAGGAGTCCTGGGCAAGAGCCAGCATTTTGCCAGCTTTGTGACCTTAAAAAGAGTCCCTTCATATCTGTGAACTTTAGCAAAGTGAGGACCACTGTCATTTTCCACGATTGTTGCAAAGAAAGCACTTTGTAAAACCTTAAACAGTTAAATAATTAAATGAGACCGAGTCAACTGTTCTAATGATCCAAGAAGAACTCTCTGCATCCCAAAGAAATAGGAAAGAATGCCTCAGAAACCGGAAATCCAACAGCTGCTAAAACGTCGTCAAATGCTTATAACCACTGTTCCTCATTTGTACAAAGAAATACACTCATTGTCTGCTCAAACCTGAACTCCAAGCTTTTTAGAAAGTTTGACAGTTTGAATGAAATCAACTCCTCTTAATTCCAGAGCCTGCCCTCTTTTAATTATTTGTTATTTACTCTTGTATATAGCTTGCTTTGTATATATTTGTTTATATGTTGTCTCCTCCATTAGACTGTAAGCTCCTTGAGGGCAGGGGCCACCTTTTACCTCTTTTTGTATCCTCAGCACTTAGCATGCCTGGCACATAGCAGGTGCTTAATAAATATTAGGGCAGCTAGGTGGGCACAGTTGATAGAGTGCTGGGCCCGGGGTCAGGATGACTCTTGCTAGCAGTGTGACCCTGGGCAAGTCACTTCACCCTGTTTGCCTCAGTTTCCTCATCTGTGAAATGATCTGGAGAAGGATATAGCAAACCACTCCAGTATCTTTGCTAAGAAAACTCCAGATGGGGGCACAAACACTCAGACGTGACTGAAACAAGCAAACAAGAACAACAAATAAATATTGGTTGATTGTATTTGAATGAATTCGAATTTGTATGAATGTGAACTATTAAAAAGTCAGTTTGTGGAAGGCACTGAATGCCAGCATCAGGAGTTTATTTACTTGACATCAGAAAGTCACTCACTGAAGGTTTTTGAGTAGAGGAATGATTGAATCAGAATCTTCAATTGGGAAGATTACAAATGTGACTGTGTGAAGGATGGATTAGAACTAGCAGGAAGACCACTTCAGAGGTTATTACAGGAGCTAACGAGAAGAAAGTGGTTGAGAGGAGGTGAATTGGAGAGAGGTTGTCAGGGCTTCTTCTGTTGGGTGGCAGGTTCATATATGTGAATGTGAGCTATGTGCCATATTCTCCTATTAGAATGTGAACTACAAGAGGGCGGGGGTTTTATCCTGTCTTATTATTTTGTGTTTCCCTCAGTGGCTTCAAAAATATTTGTTAGGCTTCTATTGAACTTAACTGCAGATTCCTAGTGGGCTGAGGGGGAAAAGAGCTAATGATTATAATTCTTTTGTATTCCTCCCTTCCTCCTTAGTTCTTGGACTGTTTCAGGATATGGTAAAGGTGCTCAGGAAATGGAAGGGACTTACTTATTAGGTCAAGTAGTCCAACCCTCTCCTTTTAGAGATAGGGAGCTTCAGCCTAGGGAGTGCCCTTTTAGAATGGGAGCTCCTTGAGAATGTAAGTGGGGACTGTATTGTTTTTTTCTCTGTATTCTCAGTGCTTAGCACAGCTAAGACACAAGGTGCTTAATAAATACTTTTTCATTCATTCATTTGTTCACTTATTCAAACAGATGAGTCAAGGGCAGCTAGGCAACGAAGTGGATAGTGCACCCAGCCCTGGAGTCAGGAGGACCTGAATTCAAATCTGACCTTAGACACTTAGTAGCTGTGTGACCCTGGACAAGTCATTTAACCCTGATTACCACCCAAAACAACAGCAAAAACAAACAAACAAAAAGATGGGTTTAGGTAGCAGAGGTCAAACCTAGGTCCTCTGACTCCCAATCTGAAACTCAGTTTCCTCATCTGTCAACTAGGGATAGCTAATTCTAATTATACCTCATAGTGCTCCTGTAGGGAAAGCAAGTTGTAAGCCTTAATGGGTTATAGAAATGTGAGTTATCGATCAGTATTATCGTTTCTGGGTCTTATACTAGGAACAAGATGCATGTGGGAGTAGAATCTCAAAAGCAAGAAGCCCTGAGGACATACTTCTACCATAACTTTCCTCCTGGAGTTTATTCTCAGTCCTCTTCCTCACAACCAGAGCCCATTCTAGAAAACTGGAACCCTTAATTATGTCAAGGAGAAGGGAATAAACATTTATATAACACCTACTACATGCCTGTACTAAGGCTTTACAAATATTACCAACTTGATAAAAAAAAACCTGCAAGGCAGGTGCTATTATTAATCTTCCTATTTTATAGTTGCAGAAACTGAGGCCAAGAGAGGTTAAGTGACTTGCCCAGGGTTATAGAGCTACTAAATATCTGGGGTCCCATTTGGACTCACGTCTTGCTGTCTCAGTCCCAGCTCTCTACGCCCTAGCTGTCTTACCCAGCTGTGGTCCTCTTCTATCTAGATGTCGTCTCCACTTCATGCCTTCATGACTGGGTCTTGGGTTACTGTCACAGTAGGTCCCAGTAGGGTCCATTCCTGACTTTCCCATTTTCTGGGTACAGCGAGATGGGTCTCAATTTATCCCCATATCCTAAAGTTTCCTGTCTCTGCTCAGTTTCCCAAAGCCTGGGTTCTGAACTCTGCCCTGATCCAGTCTGTCCTCTTCCCCTTTATCCTCTCCCTCCCTATTTCATTCATTCATTGCTCAAAAGAGGCAATGTCTTTCATTCTCTCCAGTCCCTTTACCCATCACTTTTAGGGGTAGGACAGGGACCCATCCAAGTGCTTTAGACAGTTTTGTCCTCATAGAAGGCAAGGATCTAGAACCAAGAGAAGAAATGGGGCAAGTCCAGGACTGACATAGTCTCTTCCTCTATTTCCAAGAAAACACTAGGAGGCACTTGCAACATGAATGAATAAGTGAATAAATGAAAAAGCATTAATATATTACACATAATATTTATTAAGCACTATACTAAATGCTGGGGATACAAAACCAAAAATAGTCCCTGACTAGAGGAACTTATATAATTTTTTTGAAGGGGGAAAAGAAGGCAATTGGGGTTAAGTGACTTGCCCAAGGTCACACAGCTAGTAAGTGTCAAGTGTCTGAGACCAAATTTGAACTCAGGTCCTCCTGATTTCAAGGTCAGTGCTCTATTCACCTACCTGCCCTAAAACTTACATTTTAATGGTAGAAATAACTCACATAGTGGAGTTGTGGCCAGGGAGGGGTATTTTGGTTTGGAAGTTATAGGGGTAGTGAGTAGAGACTTGACACAATTTTTGAGTAGCAATGGAAATATTGATTTGTTTGTGGTTCCAGATTAGATGCAGGAGAACATTAAACTATGAATTTCTTAAGAGTGGATACTGTTTTTTACCTTTCTTTGTATCTCTAGTACTTAGTACAGGGACTGGCATGCAATTGGTGCTTAATAAATGTTTGCTGACTGAGTGAAGGTATGGGTGAGGTGACAGGGCAGATGATGAGAAGGGTTCACCCAGATTTGGGCCATAGATTAAGGGGTGAGGTGGGGTGCAGAGCTCGAGTTCCAGAGCTGAAAGGGTGACTGAACAAACTGGGGGAAGGCTGGATGAATTACCATATATAAATGTAATTGAATATTTATTAACCCTTAAGAAACAATGAATATGAGAAAGTCTTATATGAACCGATGCAGAGTGGTGTAGAGTGAGGAAAACAGTACATACAATGACTATAGCATACACAATAGGTGCTTAATAAAGTCTTATTGAATGAATGACTATAAGTGAAAAGAATCATAAAACAAAGCTGAAAGCTATGTAATTATAAATGACCAATGAGCCGAGGAAATATACTTTTTTTGTTGTTGTTGAAAAGGCAGGGGGAACTACGGGTATGAAATGTTGCCTACCTCATCAGACACAGTCATTGTTTCAGTTGATTTAACATAGCTGTTTTCCTTTGTCAGAAGAGATGACTGAATGGGGGAGAGAATATTCAGAATTGACTGTGATATTTTTCAAACACACATAAATGAAACTTTTCTTTTTAAAAGGAGATGCTGGGGAAGTTAGGTGGCACAGAAGATAGAGCACCAGTCCTGGAGTCAAGTGGACCCAAGTTCAAATTCAGCCTCAGACTCTTACTTGTGTGATCCTGGGCAAGTCACTTAACCCTGATTGCCTCAAAAAAGAAAGAAGGGAAGAAATAAAGAAAGAAAGAAAGAAAGAAAGAAAGAAAGAAAGGAAGGGAGGAAGGGAGGAAGGGAGGAAGGAAGAAAGGAAGGAAGGAAGGAAGAAAGAAAGAAAGAAAGAAAGAAAGAAAGAAAGAAAGAAAGAAAGGAAGGAAGGAAGGAAGGAAGAAAGAAAGAAAGAAAGAAAGAAAGAAAGAAAGGAAGGAAGGAAGAAAGAAAGAAAGGAAGGAAGGAAGGAAGGAAGGAAGGAAGGAAGGAAGGGAGGGAGGGAGGAAGGAAGAAAGGAAGGAAGGAAGGAAGAAAGAAAAGGAGATGCTGCAACATTGGTTTGATGCAGACCAGTCCACAGGATAGAGGTCAGTTATGCAGGAAGGCCTTGGACTTCAGGATAGGACAAAAAATTGCCTTTATTTCATTTCTTGGATAAGCAGCTTCATTAGGAAGAACTCTTGGGAATGGCTCCAGACCCCTCTGTGCCCAAGATTCCCAGCTGTCATCAGAGATTTGAAATTTTGCTGACGCTGTTATACATGGTACTGCTCCGGCTCAAGTCAGTCAGAAGACCTAGGCTAAAATCCCTCCTCAAAAACTGACTATATATGTATGACCCTGGGCAAGTCACAGACCCCCTGGCCCTCAGAGAGGGCGTTAATCCTGTGTTCTACTCTTCGGTGACCTAGTCGGGCAAGCATGCCAGGTGTACCCAGAGTTTATGGGGCGGCCATAGTGACATGGTGCTGGAGAGGGAGCAGAAAGATTAGGCATAGGAATGGGACAGGAAAATTGGAAGGGTGGGGAGGTCTGAGTGTCTGAGATCACATTTGAACTCAGGTCTGTCTGACTCAAGCCCAGCACTTTATACACTGCGCCACCTAGAGGCCTCTAAAGGAAGGGAAGACAATCTTCAGACTGTATGGGCCAGTAAATTTGAATCTGATCCCCCGCAACATTCTAGAATGAATTATTAAAGAAATAGTGAGTGGACGTCTGGGAAAGGCTCTGAAGATCACAAAGAACCAGTACAGTTGTATAAAAAGCTAACTTTATTTCCTTTTATGACAGGGTCATCCAGTTTACCTAGATTTTAGCAATGTATTTGATAAAGTATCCACATTATTTTTCTTTTATTTCCGACCTCATTTTAAAAAATTTTATTTTATTTTTTGAAGCCTTGATTTGTTTCCCTCCCACTTATTCCTCTCCCACTCATTGAGAAAGCAAGAAAAACAAAACCTGTTAGAAATCTTTATAATCAAGGAAAACAAATTCACACATTAGTTGGATGGCTGTCCACTTGTTGGATATGTTGTAGTAGAGATTCTTTTTGGATATGAGTTGGACTAGATGGTCCCTGGAGTTGTGATTCTTAGTCAATGAGCACTGGTCTTGGGATCAGGAAGACTTAGGATCCAATTCCACTTCTTACCATGACAAGTTTTATGCCTGTGGACAAGTCATTTAACCTCTGAGCATCAACTTTCTTATCTTGCAAAAGGGTGTATGTAATAATTGTACTACTAACCATATAGGGTTGCTGTAGGTAGCTGAATGGGGTAGTAGATGGAGCACTGCGTCTGAGTTCAAATCCAGCCTCAGATGTTTACTAGCTGTATAACCCTAGGCAAGTCACTTGTTTGTTGTTCATCCTTTGTTTTCAAAGAGGACTAGCGTATTTTACAGATGGGGAAACTGAGGCAAATAGGGTTAAGTGACTTGCCTTGCTTAAATCCAATTCACTCGAAAGTCAAGACATCCCCCAGATGGTCCTTTTTGAAACAAACAACTTACCTTAATATCACAACTTCACCTTATTTTGTGGGATTGTCATAAGGATAAAATGAAACAATACAGAGTATTACAAAAAACTTAGTATAGTTTTAAGCTTAAAACTGCACTCACCCTGTATATACAAAGTGATCAAAGCACTATGTGAATGTTAGTTGCAGCTGCTGCTACTACCACCCCCACCTCCCCCTCTCCTTCCAGTTCTTCCCCCCTCCTCTTTCCCATTCTTCTTCTCCTCCTCCTTCTCTTTCCCTCTTCCTCCTCTACATTCTCTTCCTCATTCTCTTCCTCCCCCTCTCCTTATCTTCTTCTTCCTCTTCCTTCCCCTCCTCCACTTCTCCTCCTCCCTTTCTATTCCCTCTGTTCCTTCTTATTCTCTTTCTGCTCCTTCTTCTACTCTCTTATTCTCTTTCTACTCCTTTCTCCTCCCCTCCTCCATTTTCTACTCCCTCTCCTCCTTTTCCCCTTCCTCCTTCAGAGGAAAAAATGAGGCTGGTATCTTTGCACAGCCCTCCTCACTTAAGTCCAATTCACTTGCAAGCTATGGCATCACCTTCCTGAGAGAACAAAGGATAAACAACAACAATAACCTCCTCCCTTTCCTCCTTTCCCTCCTCCCTTTTCTACTCCCCCTTCTCCTTTTCTTCCTCCTCCCTCTTCTCCAGCCCTCCCCTTCCTCCCCGCTCCTTCTCCTATCACCACACCCTCTGCTGGTACCTTGTACTGGCTCCCATCAAACTTGATCTCAAAATTAACATCCACAAGACTTAGACTTGGAAGGGCTCTGCAGTCATCCAGTTTAGTCCCCTATAGATATATCCCCTTCCCTACAACCGTCTCTGCTGAGAACCTCACTTCATCTTTCACTGAAAAAAGAATGGAGGCCATTCCTAAGAGAGCCCTCTCTTCTCCCTTCCTCTGTATAGATGAAGATGTACCAGGCACTGTGCTAAGGGCAGGGGGTACAAAGAAAAGCAAAACCATTCCCCGATCACAAGGAACTCACAGTCTAAGGGGGGGAAGAGGGAGACAATGTGCCAACATCTATGTTCAAACAGGATACAGACAAAATCCCTTGGAGATCATCTCAGGGAAGGCACCCAAATTAAGGAGGGCTGGGAAAAGCTTCTTGGGAAAGTGGTCTTTTGCTGAGATCGAAGGAAACCAGAGAAGCCAGCAGACTGAGATGAGGAGGGAGAGCACTGCAGGCATGGGGGGCAGTCAGTGACAAGGTGGAGTCAGCAAGCAGAGGGTCTAGTGAGAAGAATAGCAAGGAAGCCAGTGTGGCTGGATTACTGCGTCTATGGAAAGGAGTCAGATGTGAGAAGGCTGGAAAGATCTGGAAAGGGGCCAAGTTAGGAAGGACTTTGGAAGACAGATATTTGATCAATCCTGGAGGTAATAGGGAGCCACTGGAGTTTCTTGAGTAGGTGGTGATATGGTGAGACAGTGCTTTAGGAAGATCAATTTGACAGTGGAATGGAGGATGGACCAGAGTGGGGAGGGACTGGAGGCAGGGAGATCAACCAGCAGGCTGTCTCCATAGTCCAGATGTGAGCTGATGAAGGCCTGGACCAGACTGTCAGAGAAAAAAGGGGGAGCATATAAAAGAGGTATTTTTTTGGAGGGGGGAAGGCAGGGCAATGGGGTTAAGTGACTTGCCCAAGGTCACATGGCTAGTAAGTGTTAAGTGTCTGAGGCTGGATTTGAACTCAGGTCCTCCTGACTCCAGGGCTGGTGCTCTATTCACTACACCGCCTAAAAGAGGTATTTTTAGAAATGACAGAACTTCACCATTGATTGGATATGGGGGGTTGGTAAGAGAGGGTGGAGAATCCAGGATGACACCCATATTGTGAGCCAGGGTGACTGAGACAATGTCAGTGCTCCACACAATTTTAGGGAAGTTGGGGGGAGGGGAAGGAGTGTTTGAAAGGGATGATGAGTTCAGTTTTAGATATATTGAGTTTAAGATGTCTAAATAGGCAGTGAGAGATACAAGACTGGAGGTCAGCAGAAAGGTTAAGGGTCAGGGTTGGATAAGCAGGTCTGAGATACATGTACAGAGAGATGATAATTGAAAACATGAAAGCTGGTGTGATCACCAAGTGAATTAGAATAGAGGGAAAAGAGAAGCCATAGAGCTCTGGGGAATACCAATTGTTGGTAGGGTGATATGGCTGAAGATAGAGAAAAGGAGACAGAATACACACACACACACACACACACACACACACATATGAATGTATGTATATATACATATATGTTTATATATACACATACACATGTCTCCACACACCCCCATATGCACATGTGTGCATGGTATATATAGTCATGCATGTGTGTATGTATGTATGCATGTGTATGCATATGTGTGTAGATATGGGCATGTGCGTATCTTTATCTATATCTATCTAAAGAACTGGAAGAGAGGTGTCACAAAAGCCTAGAGAGAAGAGAATATCAAGGAGAAGTGGGTGATTAGCCAGTAAAGGGCTGTAGAGAAGTCAGAGTATGAGGACTGAGACAAGGCCATTAGATCTGACAACTGGGAGATCCTTAGTGACTTTGAAGAGAGTAGTCCTTTTAGTTGGATGATAAGGACTGCAGAGTTAAGAGCCTGAGAGGGAAGGAAACGGAGGCACCGTTTATGCTCCATTTATAGCCAAACAAAAAGGGGCAGAGATGGGCAATGGCTAGAGGGGATGAATAGTTCAAATGAGGGTTTATTGGGGGGGAGGGGACAGGCATGTTTAAGGCAGTAGAAAATCAGCCAGGATACAGGGAGTGACTGAAGATTATCCAGAGAGTAAGGCTGACAAAGGAAGCAGCTTACTGGAGAAGACTGGAAGGGACTGGATCAAGCAGAGAAGTTAACCCTGGCAAGGAGAAGGGCCATCTCAATATGTGGGCCAAGGGTGAAGGAGGAAATAGCAACCAAAGGCATGTGGGTGATTGGGGGAAGAGGAAGGGAGAAGAGAGGGCTCTCTTAGGAATGGCCTCCATTCTTTTTCAGTGAAAGATGAAGTCAGGTTCTCAGCAGAGGCGGTTGTAGGGAAGGGAAGCCATGGGGAGTTTATGAAGGTATTTTTCATACCTTTTTAGAAAGGCCTCTGCTGGGGCAGCTAGGTGGCACAGTGAATAGAGCACTGGCCCTGGAGTCAGGAGGACCTGGGTTCAGATCTGGCCTCAGACACTTAGCTGTGTGACCTTGGGCAAGTCACTTAACCCCAGCTGCCTTCCAAAAAGCAAAAAAAAAAAAAAAAAGGCCTCTGTAGTGAGTGGGATAGGGAATTGATTAGGAAGGTGTTAAACTGCTTTGCCACATCAAGGGTTCAGCTGAGATTATATGACATAAAGTCAGTCCGGTATTATGACTTTTTTCAGGTCAAAGAGAGTTAAGCAGGAGAGATGGGATTTGAACTCAAGGCTTTTGAATTCCAGTCCAACAATCTTTTCACTGCTCCTTGCTGCCTTTTATCTTTTAGAGGGCTACCTAATCTTCATAGTCTGGGAGGGAACTTTAATGATTATTTTACATGAATCCCATTTTACAGATGAGAGGACTAAAGCTTGGCTTGCCTAAAGCTAATTCAATTATATTAAGAAAATACTTAAGTGTCTATTAGGTACCAGGTGTTGGGAAATATGAAACAAAAGCTAAATGACCCCTGGTACTAGGGAGTTTACACTTTACTGGGGGAACATGTATATCAGGGGTGAGGAACTTGTGACCTTGAGGCCCTGATGTATATGTAATATAAATAAATATAAATCATGTACATATTGGGCTGGGAAAACAACCTGGAGATTGAAAAAAACCTCACGTAAGAGGTGGCACTTGAGCTGAGCCTTGAAGGGAGCCAGGAGTTCTAAGATGACCTCTAAGTGAGGAGGGCATTCTGGGCATGGGGAACAGCCCAGGCAAAGATATGGAGGTGGGAAATGGGGCATTGCTAATGGTAAATAGACCAATTAGGCTGAAATATAGAATGAGTGAGCAGGATAATATGTAATAAGGCTGGAAAGGTAGATTATAAGCAGATTGTGAAGGAATTTGCATTTTATATTAGAGGCAAATAGGAAGACACAGAAGTTTTATGAGCAGAGGAATGGCATGATCAGACCTGTGTTTTTTTGGTTTTGTTTTGTTTTTCCCTCTTTTTGGAGGGGGGAAGGTATGGCATTTGGGGTTAAGTGACTTGCCCAAGGTCATATGGCTAGTTTTAAGTGTCTGAGGCCGAATTTGAACTCAGGTCCTCCTAGCTCAAGGGTTGGTGCTCTATTCACTATGCCACCTAGCTGTCCCCAGACCTGTGTTTTAAGCATATCAGTTTGGCAGTTGTCTGGAGGATGGTTTTGAGAGGATGTAGGTTGGATGCAGACAATTGTAGGAGGGTAGAGGAAGGAGAGAGGGAATTTGGAATTCAAAAGTTCTAATAACCAAATGTTAAAAATTGTTTTTACATGTAATTAAAAATCTAAAAAAACATTCTTTATAAAAAGAAAAGAAGAAAAAAAGGCTGTTCCGATTGTCTAGTCTTGATTTGTTGGGGGCCTGTGTTAGGGTGGTGGCTGTTTGTACAGCAGAGAAAGGGGTAGATGGAGGAGATGTGGTCGACGTGCCACCATCAGTGGGCAGTATGTGACTGACAACACAAGTGTGGCCAGAATCAGATTCAAATAGAATTCTTAGCTGATTTTAATGTCTTAATAAAAAATAAATATACGAATATGTGATATTCTGAGTCAATATGTAGCCCATAGGCAGCTTGGGGGTATCTCCCTCTGCCCATTTCTATCTGAGTTTGACACCAGTGTTGTAAACAGGTCTTGGCAACTGGGGCAGGAGAGTGGTGAGTGAAGTGAAGAACAGAACCCAGGAAGTTTGGAAGGGGGCTGGGTGCAGATAGAAGGATAACCGGTTTCAGAAATGGTAAGTTTAAGATGTTCACGGCATCTTGTGGCACTTATCAAACCTGTAGGCAAATAGGAAGTTGAGAGAGAGGCCTCATATGCTGTACAACAGAATCAGTATCTAAAAAGATCTTAGTCTGAAATGATGGATGAAATCTAACAAGGTGAAATTTAATGGAGAAAAATATAAAGTGCCACAGTGCCTTATAGTGGAGAAAACACTAGCTTTGAAATCAGAATACTAGGCTTCAGAGCCAGGCTCTCCTACTTACAAACTGAGTGATGCTGGGCAAGCCGCTTAACCAATCCAGGCTTCAGTTACCTCGATAAAATGGGGGCAGACCAAATGACCTCTAGGCTTACTTGGGTTATTAAGATCACCTGCACCTGTATAGCATTGAGAAGGCAGATGTGATTAGACAATAGTGACAATTAGACAGTGAGTGACAATTAGGACTAGAACTTTGGTTCCCTGCCTCCCTCATCTTCTTTCTGCTACTTCATTAGTAAACATTTATGGAGACCTGCTAGACAAAAGAAAGGCCCAGACAGAGCTCGGCCAAGAAAGCAAAGAAAGGGCTAATTGTATTTTAAACCTTATTCTAAGTGTCTAGTGAAAGACTGTCCAGTTATAGGAATTTCCACTTCAAATGAGTAGAGAAGTTCTTTTTTTGAGACGAGGGCCCCTCCGCATTCACTCCTTTTTTTGAAGAACCACATAGAATCACAGAGCTGCAAGGGACCTTTGGGGTCACCTTTGAGGTCAATCCTTTGTTTTATAGATGGAGAAACTGAGTTCAGAGAAGGGACTATGTCACTCTGGCAGAACTGCGATTCAAACCCAGGGATTCTGACTCCAAAATCAATGTTCTTTCCAGTAGAACAAGAGGTATTATCTAAACTTCAGGCAAGCCCCAGAGATGGGTAAGCTGTTAGCCCTTCGTTTGGAAGAGGACCAACGACATCATGGGGTGATATCTTGACCTGAGCAAAGTTGTGAAAGGTTGTCAGTCTCACTCTCTCTACCAGAACCATGGAAGTCCAGTGGTGAGAAAAAAGTCAAGATGGCTAGCGATGACCCAGGATACAGCAGATGATCTTGTTGTCTTCAATGTTTGACCAAGCTCTAAGTGCTCCATAGTGCCTGCCACCTTCATAGCCAGGGGAAGTCTTCACATGCTTGAGGTGGACATCCGCCTAACTCACCAATGGGTTTGAAACTTGTCTGTTACCCTCAACCTGGTTTAGCCCATCTGCCAAGAAGGTTTTACTGGGGTATGGCTGCTGTGTATGCTACAGCTTCTTGGAGCCACAGACGAGAGCAGGGTGACAGTGGGACACTGAAGGTGGGTGAGCAGCCCTGAAAAGGACTCAGTAAGCCCTCACATCAGAGGTGCTAGGCCTCCCTGAACACCCCCACATGCAGTGTCTGTATGTACAAGTGTCTGAGACTTTCTGTAGGTTCAGTAGTTTTTTATTCATGTCAGACAATTCCTGACCCCATTTGGGATTTTCTTGACAGTTACTGGAGTGGTTTGCCATTTCCCTTCTTCAGCTCATTTTACAGATGAGGAAATTGAGGCAAACAAGGTAAAGTGACTTGCCTGGGCTCACACTCCTATTAAGTGTCTAAGGTCAGATTCCTTCCTTCCTTCTTTCCTTCCTTCCTTCCTTTTTTCTTTCTTTTTCTTTCATTTTTCTTTCTTTCCTCCTTCCTTTCTTTTCCTTTCTATCCTTCTTTCCTCCTTTTCTACTTTCTTTTTCTTTCTTTCCTCCTTTCCTCTTTCCCTCCTTTCTTTTTCTTCCTTTCCTCCCTTCTTCCTTCCTTTCTCTCTCTCTCTCTCTCTCTCTCTCTCTCTCTCTCTCTCTCTCTCTCTCTCTTTCTTTCTTCCCTCCCTCCTTCCTTTCTTTCTTTCACAAAACCTTAGACCCCATTCACTCAGAAGCTCATAGACTGGACCACAATAGGTCCCTGCCCAAGCTCTGCTGAATGGCTGTATTTTGGGCCCTCCTGGCTTAGAGTGAATGGTAACTGTTTCTATTTGGAACAGAAACCCTAAGGGTCTTCCCCTTCCCAGCTTGATTTTTTTTCTTTTCTCTAATTAAAGGGGCCATCCCTTGACTCACTTCTTAAAGAGGCCTATTCACTGAATGGGCATTACCTCACTCTAAGTGAGTATGTGAAAAGGCCTTAGCCTAAAAGGGCCAGGTCTCCTATTACATCCTAGGCCATCTCTAGTCATCCTGCTGAATATCTAGTCACTGGATCCAGATGGCTCTGGAGGAGAAGGTGAGGCTACTGACTCAAATCAAAGTCAACTGCAAGTCATGTTATCATTTCCCTGATACCATGGTCCTCTTTGAAAATGAAGGACAAACACAACACAAGGTCAGATTTGAACTCAGGAAGATGAGTTTTTCTGACTCCAGGACTGGCACCTTATCCATCGAGTCACTTACCTGTTCCATATCTGAGAAGGGCATGTATTTTTTTCTTTTTTTTTTGGAGGGGGGAAGGCAAGGCAATTGGGGTTAAGTGACTTGCCCAAGGTCACATGGCTAGTAAGTGTTATGCTAGTAAGAGGCCAGATTTGAATTCAGGTCATTCCTGACTCCAGGGCCAGTGCGCCACCTAGCCACTCCAAGGGCATGTATTTTTTTTTTTAAACAAATGCTTTATTAATTTCTGGTTTACATCATTCATTGCCGCCAGATTTTGAGTTACAATTTTTCCCCATTTTTCCCCTACCCACCACCCCAGAATAGCAGTCCCACAAAATATCCCCTTATCCAATCTGCTCTCTCCCATATCTTCTCCCATACCCCCTTCGACTTTACCATTAGGGCGAGGTGAGTCTCTGTGCCCCAATACCTGAACATCTTATCTCTCAATTACATGCAAAATAGTATTAATAATAGTATTTATATATATTTGAAACATTTAATTTTAAAACCTCGAATTTCAAATCCATTCCCTTCCCCCCTTGTCACCCATTCCCTCTGGGAAGATAAGCAATTCATTATGTGTTGTACATGTATAGCTATGCAAAACATTACCACAGAAGATATATTGTAAAAGGCTGCTTATAATTCCCTCCCACCCATCCCACCCCCCACTTGGTCCATTCCCTACTTTGATCCTGTCGGAATGTATTTTTAAAAGATGTTTTATTTATGTTTTCATATGTTATTTCCCACTTTCCTTCTCTTATTACAAAGAAAAACTAAGTAAAAACATCCCATATGTAGTGACCATACCTAACAATGTATACAATATTTTGTTCTAATAGCTCACCATCTACTTCCATGAGAAAATATGGCTATTTTCATTCTCTTCTCTGGGACCATTACTAACTTTTCAATTATTAAGTATGATTGTTTTTGATGACTGTTTCATTTATATCATTGTAGCCCTGTATTTTGTTTAGGTAATGCCTCTTGTTCTACTGGAAAGAATATTGATTTTGGAGTCAGAATCCCTGAGTTTGAATCGCAGTTCTGCCAGAGTGACATAGTCCCTTCTCTGAACTCAGTTTCTCCGTCTATAAAACAAAGGTTTTCTTGGCAAAGATACGAGTGGTTTGCTATTTCCTTCACTTAATTTTACAGACGAGGAAATTGAGGCAAACAGGGTAAAGTGATTTGTCCAGGGTCACACGTGCTAATAAGCATCTGAGGCCAGATTTGAACTCAAGAAGATAAGTTTTCCTGACTCCTCGCCCAGGCTCTATCTACCTAGCTGCAATAATATCTTGATATATATTGGACTGTTGTCTCTGCCTTTGACTTCCTTGGGATATATATGTACAGCAGGGAGATTTCTAGGCCAAAGAGGATGGACAGTTGTCATTTTTCTTGCATTATGCTAAGCTGGAGTCAGGGGTGTGTCTTTGTGAGTCATTTATCTGTGGTTAAATGACGCATATATGATTGAGTTAGTAGTTTATGTTTCTCACTGTTGCTATTCTCTTTGTCTTTTCCACCTTTACTACTGCTAGGCTTAGTTGCAGATTTTTAGGCAATAATCCATTCATCTTGGATTAGGTGCTGAGGGTTAGGCACTAAGCCTGGGGGGTGGTGCATATCACGGCAAGAGAGAAGAACACAGTTTACGCTGGCTTTTAACTTCCTCCGTCCTAGTGTAAAGAATGTCCAAATTGGCAGCTTGGGGGCATAACTGGGGTAGGATACCAGGCTTAGCTTGTTATCTCTCAAAAAAACAACCCAAATTTACAGGGGCCCATCCAAGGAAAGTGTATACTCTGTTTCTGTTCTAGCTCCAAGGAGAGGAATCTATGCCTTATTCTTACTTTCTAGCTTGTAAATTACAGAGTATTTAAATAATCCCTTAAAGAATTAATTCAAATTTGTAAGACTAAGAGCCATTTCCCAATTGACAAATGGTCAAAGGATATGGATAGGAAGTTTTCAAAGGAAGAAATTGAAGCTATCCATAACCATATTTGTAAAAATTACTAACAATTAGATAAATGCAAATTAAAGATACTTTTAAGGTTTTACTTCACACCCATCAGATCAGCAAAGACGACAAAAAAGGAAAATGACTAATGCCAGAGAAGCTGCTGGAAAATAGTCACATTAATATACTATTGATGGAGCTATCAGAATGGTGCTACCATTCTGGAAAGCAATTTGGAACCTGTCCCAAAAGGCACTAAATTGAGCATACCTGTTGACTGGATAGATACCATTACTAAGGTTATATCCTCAGAGACAAAAGAAAGAGGAAAAGGACTCATATGTACATGGCAACTCTTTTTGTAGTGGCAAAGAACTAGAAACTTTAACAATAATTTGGGGGAACAGATGAACAAATTATATGAATATGACAAAATACTATTGTGCCGTAAGAAATGATAAAAGGGACGGTTTCAGAGAAACCTGGGAAGATTTGTATGAGATGATGCAATGAAGTAAGCAGTCAGAAAAATTTATACCACTGAACTGTAAAGGCAAACAAAACTCTGAAAGACTTTAGAACTCTACCCAGTGCAATAACCAATTACAATTCCAGAAGACCAAAGATGAAGTTAGGGACTAAATAGGCAGAGACACATATTTCTGGTTATGGCCAATGTAGAATTTGTTTTTGTTTATTGCTCCATAATTATTATAAGGATCTCACCACTCCACCCCAAGGAGAGAAAGAATATAAATGTGTGTTAACTGGAAAATATAATTAAGTAATTTAAATTCCCATATCATAATTCTCTTGAGGCAAATTTTGGTTCATCTTGGTTAAGGTGGGAGCCCCTAAAAGAGCTGGCAAGTAATGTGAATGTTGATGGAGACTAACTAACTCTGAGCCCCTTAGATTGGGATGGGCGTTCTTTTTGTCCTTGGTTTTGCTGGATCTTTGGTGTATCCTTTGTACTGTACAAACCTCAAGGCTTGATTATTCTTCGCCTTGGAAAGACTCTCCATTTCTCCAGGCTGGAGTATTCTCTAATTTTTTTCCATTTACTTCTCAAAGGGAAAATTCCTGTTTCAACTAGGGACTTATCCATGAGTAGTCAAGTGAGAGCCAGGAACATGTGTGGATTCTTGGTCCACCAGGGTGGACAGGCCCATAGGTGAATTAGGGGTGGGAATGGTGATCTACATGGACTGAGCAGTTTTGTTTCTACCAAGCCTGGGAGTGAGCTTTTTAAAATAGAGTCAATCATTCAACAAATATTTGTTGAGCATTTATTATATACGAGGCACTTTGGCATATAGTCCGTATCCCTGTCCTCAAGGAGCTTACAATCTTAAAGAAAAAACTGTATACAAATAACTACAACACTAGGTGTAATGTGATATAGATGATGATGAAGCTAAGGCTGGATGAATGTGAAGGAATAGCTCAAGATAGCTATAGACTGCAAATCCCAGTACGCTTCCTTTCTTTGCTAATCAATGAGATATTGTATGTAAAGCACTTGCTAAGCCGTACAGTGCTATACAAATGCCAACTATTATCTGAATATTCCCTCAGGAAGGCAGGGAGGTTTCAGTAGAAGGGAAAAGAGCTTGCTCACAATCTTCTGAAATTCCGGCAGGGGGCAGGCAAGCTCCACTCAACCCAGCCATCAGAGTAGGTTGGCAGCAGAGCCCAGTCCAGCCCTGGGACTGAGAGCTGAACAGAGATGGCCAGAGATAAAGCTGAAGTATTAGCCAAAACCTAGCCAGGAGATGGAGAGATGAGGTGGTTCTGCCTCTTCCACACTGCACTGCTGAAGTTACTTCCACCTTGGAATTCTAGGGTCTTTGTGCAAGCTATGGCTTGCCCTCCCATTAAACTTAACCTTTTTAATGCCATGGACTACTTGGCAGTCTGATGAAGCCCTTCTCACAATGTTTTTAAATGCATAAAACAAAACATATAGGATTATAAAGAGTTACTTATATCGAGATAAAAGTATTATTTTAAAGTTTTCATACATTCCCTTCCTCCCCCTCAATTAAGGGAGCAGGGGCATCTTGAGGGTTTCCAACCTCTCCAGGTAAGGCAGGCTAGGGCATCTCTGGAGTTTCCCAGCACTATTTCACCCCTCCCTCCCATCCCCAGTGGAAATTGGGCTGCATTTTCCTTGAGGGTGGATGAACCAGGGAGGGGCCAATCTGGAGGAAGAGCCCAGTAATGATTCAAAATTTTAATGCTGACTTTGTAGTGGACTAGGGTTTGTATCTTGCCTTGTGCTTCTTATGAGAACAAGATCACAGGAGATAGACCTTAGAAATTATCCAGTTCAACCTCCTTTTACAGAGAAGGAAACCAAGGCCCAAACCCTGAGGTTTGTCATATCGATGCCCCCTTTTGCACATGTTGTTGCATTAAGACCACCCCTCCTAACCCCTGAATGTTCACTTTTATACCTTTGGCTAATTTAAGCCACTGGTTTTTTTTTTTAATTTATTTTATGCTATTCACATCCAGAGAAAGAACTATGAAGTTTGAATGCAGATTGAAGCATACTATTTTTTTTTCTTTCTCGTGGTTTTTCCCTTTTGTTTTGATTCTTCTTTTTATAAATAAGACTAATATGGAAATGTTTAATATGAAAAAATTTTTCATGTATAGCCTATATCAGATTGCATGATATCTTGGGGAGGGAGGGGGAAAATTTAGAATTCAAGAGTTTAGAAAAGTGAAATGTTGAAAACTAAAAATAAAGAAAAAATTTAAAAATACAAACAAAATTTTATTTTAAACATTTTTTATTTTTAAATTGAGCTCCAAATTCCCTCCTTCTTGCCCCCTCCACCACCCATTGAGAAGGCAAACAATGATAGCAGTTATGCATATGAAATCATGTAAAACATATTTCCGTATCATCCATATTGCAAAAAAACAGGCAGGAAAAATAAAGTGAGAAAATCATACTTCAATTTGCACTCAAACCATTGGCTCTTTTTTTTTTTTTTAATAAAGCAATTGGGGTTAAGTAATTTGCTCAAGGTTACACGGCTAGTCATTATTTGTGTGTCGGTGTTCATTTCTGAGGCCGGATTCGATCCCGGGTCATCCCAACTCCGAGGCCAGTGCTCTTACTCATTGCGCCACCTAGCCACCCCTAAACCATTGGCTCTTGATGGTCATTTACACCAGATTTTACTTGAATTAAGGTGACACAGATGCACCCTCCTCATATTACTCCTTTAAGACCTTCCCCTTCCCCAAATTCCCTCTGAAGACTACTCTTGGTGTTCATCTAAATCTGATTTTCCTTGTACTTTTAAAAATAAGAGTGTAGGAAAAACTAAGGGAGCGTCTACTGCATGATTTATCTTAGGGCTACAATTGAGAGAGGACACAACATTTGGGGCTAGTTAACAGAAACTCAGGCAGGCAAGAGGCCAAAGGGTGCTCACAATGCTTGGCTAGTCTCCCTGACTAGAAGCCAGGCACAGGCCCTGCTGGGTATCATGCTAGGAACACGACTTCCTCTTTCTCCTCCACTTGCGCAGTGGTAGGTAGCATGTGCCTGAGGAAGGTGTGGAATGGAATAAAACAGCCAGACCTGCTGCAGCATGGTGGAAAGCTGAGCAAGGGGTGGAATGACAGGTTGGTGGATTCAGTACAGCAGCAAGTATTCAAACTCAGCCTCTCAAGCCTTCCACTTTCCTCCGCTATTCCAAGACACAAGACTCCAAATCTAGCCCTCAGCTCCACTTTGGGGAATGACCACCTCTCTAGCTAGGCCTTGATAATAAGTCAGTATTTATATAATGCTTTAAAGCTTGCAAAGCACCATGTATATGACCTCAATTCGAGCCTTACAACAAGCCTATAAGGTGGGTGCTATTATGATGTCCCATTTTACAGATGAGGAAACAGGCTGAAATAGTTCCATTTTTATCCAGAGTCACACAGCTAGTAAGTGCCCAAGGAAGAATTTGAACTCAGGTCTTCCTGACTCCATCTTACACTCTGGATACTACTCCACCTAGCTGCCTCAAATATCCTCACTTGTAAAATAAGGAGGCCCCTTTCAGCTAGCTTCTTAGCAGTCCACTAATTCTAACCCTTAGAGAACTTTAATGCAGCTAGGGCAAGCCAAGAGACACACACACGGTTTTGCCAGCTGGTTAAAAAGATTGGAGGTATACGTGTGTGTGTGTATGTATGTATGTATGTATGTATATACATACATGTTGAGGGCCATACATGGGAAGATTCTGGTTCAGGATTTCTCTCAAGCCAGTTCCCCATGAAGGCTATATTATGTCTTAAGATTGGTTCACCATCTCTTCCTGACTTTCAGGAGCTTAGGACTCGATAACCAAGCTGTGACCCAGACATACAAGCAAGCAAGGGAACAAGGATTTTAAAACATGGAATTACATAAGTCAACAAGGACATAAAAACATATATATATATATGCTAAATGTACAAGGATAGTAAATATCATTGCATGTATTCCTAAGAGATAATTGCTTTCAATTCACTATATAAACCCTGCCCTCTGATCAATAAATCGAAACTGCCATGACAGAGCTTGCCTGGCTTGCACCCATCATTCCACACTTCTCGGTTTGGCCTGTGCCCATTTTGATGCAGGCATCACATAAACATACACACACCCCTTCAGGAAATGGGTTAGCCTTTTGGACTTCTCTTCCCATTCATTTATCCCAGATGGTCACTTAAACCTAATTTCACACATAGAAAAATGTCTGACGGGGGAGAGATGGCAAGGGAACAGTATCACATGACTCACGGAACTCTTTTTAATATCTCAGGGAGGTAGGACTAGATCCTGCAGGGGAATCTCCAAATCCCTTAAGCCAACAATGAGGGCTAAGGGCAAGAAGGAGGCCAGTACCCAGAATTTCCATGGTGGCCAAGGCACAGGACTCCAGTCAGAGTAAGAGGTTAGGAAAAGAGGCAAATACCTGTCACCCACTAAAAACACATTTTGAAACATGGATTTGGCTTACCACATGTATGCTACAAAACAGCCAACACCAAACTACTGTGACCAAAAAAAAAGCTCCTGAGATTTCAGGGAAATGCAGTCTGGCAACTGGCCAGCACTGTTCAGGTTGAGCTGGCACTGCAGGGAACAGAGGCAACTGCAGGTGGGATCATGGAGACACAACTTAGCTTCTGATGTTGGAAAGGGTGGTGAAGAGGGTTCGAGGGTGCCGACAAGCACACCGGAGCAGAGTCACAGGAACCTTTTAGCTGCTGCCTTAGTCCAGATACAGGGAACACTTTTAACATGATATGGCTCCAAAAACGGGTGAGATAGGTGAATGCTAACAAAGTTAGACAAAATAACCATTAAATATGTTTTCCAACTCAGATAAAACTCTATTTATCCGTGCTGCTTCATCCACATTTTGTCCTCTTAATAGATGTGTGATTCTGGGTTGTATACAAACCAGATTAGGGGGAAGTGTGGCTTCTTTTCAGACCAATACAATATCCTTTCAAGTCATGCCAACCTGAACTAGTCTCTTCTTTGCTAAGCTCTAAGGCCACAAGGAAGTTAGGTCAGGATGCTTGGTACCTTTGTAAATGACACATGCTTTCTTAGAGCAGACACTCCAGCAATCTTGTGGTTTTGGGGGAATGAAAAATATAGTATATGTCTCTGTAGGGTTACATGTAACTAAAAGGGTCAAGGGACTGCAGAAGCTGGCTAGGTGTTATAAAGCCTTTCTTCCTTCACCTATCATAGCAATGGGGTACTTGTTTGAGGCAAAATTTAAAATGAGAACGCCTTATCTAGAAGAAACTAGCCTTACCTGCCTTACCTGTTCCTAGCAATGAGCTTCTAGGATCCGAGACTGCTGAGTATGAAGGGAGCTAAGGCCGTTTTTTGCTTTAGGGAGGAGGGTAGAAACAAGCAGGAAAAGGATTAGCCTGAAGGAACAACTAATTCTTCTCTTTCCCCACAACCATGGCAGGTTCAACTATCTCAAAAGTTCAACATGAACTGGAAAAAACAAAACAAACTAAGGAGGGAGAGGTGGCCAATGATCAGTGCTCTGTAACAATTCCCAGGAAGAAATTTGTGTGACTGACCACTACCTCATTGGACATTTTCAGTTAAATAGAGAATGTTAACCTCTGACTACAGACAAGTGCCATGGAGAAAGGCAGGACAGAATGCATGGATGCGTCTGTGAGCATGTGCAAATGGACTGAGTAGAGAAGCCTCGGTTTAAAAAAAAAAAGAAGGGGCGGCTAGGTGGCGCAGTGAGTAGGAGCGTCGGCCTCGGAGTATGGATGACTCGAGATCAGATCCGGCCTCGGAAAATGAGCACCCACGCATAAATCAAATGACTAGCCGTGTACCTTGAGCAAGTTACTTAACCCCAACTGCTTTAAAAAAAAAAAAAAGAAAAAAAAGAAAACTAAGAAAAATTCAGCAATTGTTGGAGCAATCACATGCTGCTCCTCAAGAGCAGATAGACAGAGGAGATGTGAGGCTAGAGAACCTGAGTAACAACCTACTCTTGTGGAGAGAAGTCCCCTCTGCAAGAGCTCCTCTAGTGATGATGCTCCCCCAGGCAGCCAGGCAGAAATGTATCAGTGTGGAACTGGTGGGGAGTGGGGAAGAAGACAAAGGAAGTCTGCCCTAGGAAACTCCAAGGCCCTTTTCCAGAAGTGCCATAAGCTGACTTTTGTGTACTGAACCCAGAAAAAGCCTTAAGGCTTAGGAAAACACTGTCCCTGGCTGGCTGACTATAAAAGCTGAGTCAAGGTTATCTTGAGTGTGACTGCTGCCATGGCAGCATCCTCATCATCATCCTCAGTGGGCGTTTCTCAGTAGATCCTGCCCAGTGTCGAGCTCCAGCTGGACAGGTAGACAAGCAGTAGGACTAGCTTTTTTGCTGCTCTGGGGTATAGGAAAGAGGCAACAGCTTCCCACAGAAACATCCTCTGGCTGTTCTGTTAAAGAGGTATATAGACTTTTAGGGGTTACTTGAAAGCCTCGTTGAAGGCCCGGCCAATGATCAGTCTCCGAATCTCACTGGTTCCAGCCCCAATTTCATACAGCTTGGCATCTCGAAGAAAACGTCCCATAGGGAAATCATTAATGTATCCATTGCCACCTGCAGCCAAGAAGGGACAAGATGACATCAGTGGGAATAGGATGTGGGAAAAATATCTGTCTTTTGCTACCATTTCCTTTTGGGCCTAAAGTAGGGAGTGGATGGTGGGGAAGGATGGAGGCAGGATGAAGGATAACGTGTCAGGGCTGCTTCTCAGCTGAGGCCTAGACTGAAGAGGATCTGAAAAAGGCCCAGGGAACTAAGAAGGGCAGAAGTGGGAAAGGGCATTGGGACTTCGTGTGGTAAAAATGCTTCTTACTCCCCATTCTTCTGTAATTACAGGCAGCATAGAAGAGACATACAGAAGAGTCTGCATGCTCCCCCAGCAGCAGCCATTGCCCCCACCAGCTCCTCAGCCTCTAGCGTGGCCTAAACTGTGTATCAGGAGCCAAACATTAAGAGGGTCTGGGTGAGTGACTCCACAGAAGCAACTGCTCCCATGAGGCAGCTGAGGTGTGCTTACCTAGTACTTACCTAGGCACTGGATGCCATCCAGAGCCACTTGTGTGGCCGACTCTGCTGCATAGAGGATCACACCCGCACAGTCCTGTGGGAGGATGACATTCTCCTGTACCTCTGACAGGCCACTGCTGGACCCTGATAGAGGGGGGCCCTTTGGGTAGGGTCTCTGCCATAGGCTGGTATGCAGAGGGAACCCCTTCTTCAGCATTCCTTCCCCCTCCCCATTTCCTTTGGGTTTGAAAGCCCAGCTTCTCTCCCTTTTCTCACTTACCTTGGAATTATTATGCCCCTCATCACAAGCTTTGGCAACATTATAGACGTATTGCCGACTGGTTACGAGACGAGTGTACATATCTGCCATTTTCCCCTGCATCAGCTAGGTATAAACAAGTATTCAGGGTTAATATCTCCAGTCCCTTTACTTCCAAATGGAAAAGGAGTGGTTCTAGGCTCCAGGAGGGGGAGCAGCAGGAGGGAGGGAAGGAGCGGAACTTGTTCAGGGTGCCATTGTTGGCTGAAACCTGGGAAATGACACTCTCCATCATTCTACCCAAAAGATGTAGGGTGTCTTAAAAGCACTTCTTTCTAAACAACCTTTCAGGGGAGTTATTAACTTCCTTTTTTCCCCATATCCTTTTCCACCCTTGCCCCAACAATAACTGAATGTTCCCAAACCAATAGCACAAGACAAGCCCTGAGTTGACACAGTGCAGGCTCCCTAAAAACTAAGCATGTAGACAGTAAGGGAGCAAAGGCATGTTTAATAAAGCCCACTTCCTACATGAAAGTACCTAGAGATCAGGGGAGTGGATGGTGGGTCCCATGGACACTTCTTGGACAGCTTGTGCCATGAGTCTGGCTCTAGAGAGATAATCAAAGAACAACTTCCAAGGCCACTGGGCTGATGTTTCCACAAAGCACTTGGGATGCTCAGGGAACCTCAGCCAGGGAAAAAGCAGCCAGATCTGCATCCCAAGGATTGCTCCTTCCTCTAGTATGGTACACCTCCCCAGCCAGATCCTACTCACTTGAAAATGGCCGATCTTTTGGCCAAAGGCTTCCCTCACATGCAGGTAGGGGATGGTGTGATCCAGGACGGCTTGCATGATCCTGCCAGAGGGAAGGGAGCCCTTCATTGCCCATCCCTGAACAAGGATAGCTGGCAAAGGAGCAAGGTGGGAGAGATGGGGCAGGACTAGGGGTCTCACAAAAGCAGGAGTTAGGGGTGAATGATGGCAAAGTCACATAACCATAAGGAGAAAAAGGAGTATGACATCCCACAATCTTCTCATCTCTTTCTTCCTCTGATCCCAAAGCAGCTGAGATGTAGTATATCACAGATGAAAAAGCACTGAACCACAACTCAAAAGACTTAGATTCTCAGGCCAACTCTTGCCACTAACAACACTGCTGAGCCTCAGTTCTCTCATTTGAAAAATGAAGCTTTTGTTCAATAACTCCAGTCACACCAGATGATCTCTAAAGGCTGTTCTAGTTTTGATTTTGGTGGGTGGGGTGGGGTGGAATAACTATCTGGATCTGTGATTTTATACATACAAGAAATATTCCATGTGAAAAATGCTTTCATAGATTCAGCCTGGGAACTCACCTACAGCTTCTACTCTGAGAGATGGGAAGCACTGGGAGGGTGACTTGACAGGATCCCACAGCTGGATGAATATCTGTGTGTGAGGCAGCACTTGAACTCAGGACCTCAGTCTAATCTTCTATCCACTGTGCAGGCTGCTTCTCTGTCCCATGACTATAACTTATTAACCTTTCTTTCTCTAAGGGGAAAACTGAGACCAGGAAAAAGTAGTGATGCCTGCTACTCCTCGGCAGCAGGCTTGGGTTAAGAGCTCGGGCCTTCTGCTTTAGCCTGTGTGCTGAGCAACACAACTCATGGTCTCTTCATCTTGCTCTGAAGCACATTCTACTGACATGCTAAGGAATATAAAGTGTGGTGTGTGTGTGTGTGTGTGTGTGTGTGTGTGTGTGTGTGTGTGTGTGTGTGAGAGAGAGAGAGAGAGAGAGAGAGGGAGAGAGAGAGAGAGACATAGAGAGAGAGACAGAGAGAAAGAGAGAGAGGGAGGGAGGAGAAAGGGAGAGAGAGAGAGAGAGAGAGAGAGAGAGAGAGAGAGAGAGAGAGAGAGAGAGAGGAGGGAGAGAGAGATCACTTTTGTTCCAAAGAAGGAAAAACTGAAGCCAAAGGTGAGGAACCCACAGTCCTGAAGAGAGATTGCTGATGGCAACAGCTGATAAAAAGGAAGACTCAAATCTAGGTATTGCATACTTACCCCAGGGGCCCACCAGACAGCACCAACCGCTCCAGATCCAGTCCACTCATCAGTACATAGACACCCTTATTCAGGTGACCCAGGACATTGGAGACTATTGGGGAAAGTGTCTAGTCAGTCAGAAGCAGAGGACTCTTCAGAGCTACAAACAGACAGTATCACTTCATCTTGGACGGCCTTTTATCAAAGAACACGTCAGTCCATACAGTGCTTAATAAGTTGCCTCAGACATAGGATCCACAATGGAAGACTTGAGCTTTTTCAAGAGCTATTTGCTGGAGGATATGTTGTACACAGCAGAGTAACTGCTCTTTAAGGTTAACAAAATGTGTTGTTCACAACAACTTTTTGACGTTAACTAATGCCAAGTATTATTTGCCATTTTGCAGACGAGAAAATGGAATGTCTGAGAGATAAGAGTGTTTTGCTTAGGGACATACACCTAGTAAGTATCTGAGGTGGACTATGAACTCAGGTTTTTTGACTCCAAGTCCACTGTTCTTTCTACCACACCATCTACAAGATTTAAATTGTTACATCTGCTTCCTTCTCATGATCCATTGGTCTGATCACTCATCCACGGGCTTTAACAGACCTTGGAGATGAGGTAAATCAGGTCACTTCTTGGCCCACATGCTCATCTGTAGATTGAAGAGATTGGACTGGGTAATCTTTAAGGTCACTTCCAGCTCTAAAAGCGTCACTGTGATGGCCACCTTTAGCAATATTTAGGGTCAAGATAAAAGAACACTTCATGTTCTTTTTTTTTAAAGTGAATTTCTTTTTTTCTATCTTTTTTATTTTTTAGTTTACATCATTCATTTCTATAAGATTTTGAGTTACAAATTTCTTCCCCAATTTTCCTTACCCACCCACCCCAAAACAGCATTACCACTGAATATCCCCTCCCCCAATCTGCTCTCTCCCTTATCTTCCCTCATTCCCCCTTTGACTTTCCAGTAGGGCAAGATGGATCTCTATCCCCCAGTGCCTGTTTATCTTATTTCCCAGTTGCATGTAAAATAATAATAATAATGATATGTATATATATTTTTAAACATTTGATTTTAAAACTTTGGATTCCAGATTCTTTCCTTTCCTCCCTCATCACCCATCCTCACTGGGAAGTTAAGCAATTCAATATAGGTTGTACATATGTAGCTATGCAAAACATTTCCACAGTGGATATATTCTGAAAGACTGACTATATTTCCCTCCATCCTATCCCATCCCCCACTTGTTCTATTCTCTGCTTTGATCCCGTCACTTTTCAAAAGTGGGTACTTCCAACTTCTCTCCCCCCTCAGCCTGCACTCCCTTTCATTATCCCCCCTCTCTTCCCCTTCTCCTCTACTCTCCTGTAGGGTGATATACCCTATTTGGTGTGTATGTCATTCCCACTTTGTGTTCTTTCTACTGACACCCACCTTCTACACTGATGTTATGCTTCCTACACACCAATCCCCAGTACCCAGTACCTGGGCTAGGGTAGTGGATCTAGACTAGGAAGACCTTGGGGACTTGTGATAAGGGTCAAATCTCCTTCTGGGAAATCACATAGGATTTCTAGTGTGGTGGAAAAAGCACTGGGTCAGGTCCCAGAGTCCTTGGCTTATGACTTTGGCTCTGACACTTATTAGTTACATAAACAACCTTAAACATTTCCAGTTTCTGTTTCTTTGGAAAATGAAGGGGGTGGCTAGGTGGCACAGCCCTGGAGTCAGGAGGACCTGAGTTCAAATCCGGCCTCAGACACTTAACACAAAAAAAAACTAGCCATGTGACCTTGGGCAAGTCACTTAACCCCAATTACCCTCCAAAATGCAAAAATAAAAAAAAAATTTTTTTAAAAATGGAAGGGCTGGACTCCAATCTCTATGTCTCTTTCAGTTCTATCATGGAATCATCACTCTGAACCACTCCAGGGTCAGAGACAGGGGAAGGCAGATTTTAGGCCCTAGAAGCCACTCACCTCTATACTCAGTGAGAAAGGGACTTTGCTGAAAATTCTTCTGGATAATCCATCAGGATACTATATATCCTTACGGACAATATGGCTGTCCCATTAATAAAAATGTACTTTAGTCCTGAGTTTACAGAGATTATGCACTTCAGTGAGTTGAGTTTTGAGCTCTTTAAAAAAAAAAAAATCAGTGGACATTAATCCATCCACACTTACTGCCTTGGGACAAAAGCAGTATTTGTGAGGCAGGCAGTCTGGATGAGAAATCTAATTCAGAACTTAACAGGAATGCCACCTGGATCATGGAATGATCAGACCAGCACTGGCCCTCCTCAGGTACTGTCCCTCCATATTGTCACCTTGTCACAGATGCTATGTTTGATCAGGAGAATTCAGATGGTAAATTAGCATGCCTCTGTTGGGTCTACGCTGATAGTTCTGTTCTGATGGTTTTTTTGCCCTTGCCAGTGAATAATTCAAGTTGTCAAGGTAGAAAAAGATTCCATGTATCAGAAAGGAATTATTGGCTCAGTATAGATTCTGTTTTTGTGTCCCCACATACTATTCCTCTGTCAAGATTATCATGAACCAGAGCCCTCGCCTACTTCTCTGCATAAGGACTATAATTTATCCCCTTAGACTCTCGTGTGTGGGCATGACTGCCTAAAACTACCTGGTCAGGACTGATATCTTCCCAATATCTGGACCCATGAAAACAGTGATAGGTTTAGGGCTTAACTATAGATCCTTGATGAACAGTCTAACAGGACTTTTCAAGGAAGAATGGGTTGGAAGAATGGGAGGGAACATGGTGGAATGAGAAAAAAAACATGGATTTTAAGTCAGAGGAACTGGGACTGAAACCTGGCTCCAATGCTTATGTAATCTTAGGTAAGTCATTAAACTTCTGGGTGTGTTTTCTTGATGGTAGAATGAGAGGGTTGAACTTGATGATCCCCCAAGATCCTCTTTAGTGCTAAACCTCTGATCCCATCATCTCTGGGTGGAATGGCTGGAACCAGGGCTCATGTTCAGGAATACTCACCAGGGACCTTGCAGTTTTCAAAGATCAGTTCACAGGTGTTAGAGCCCCTCATTCCCAGCTTGTCTAGTTTCTGGGATGTGCTAAACCCAGGCATGCCCTGTGTGGAACAAGAGATGTTCCTAGGCTAGATCCTCACAAAAGATCAAAGATCCTCACAAGAAGGCAGAGAGCAAATACAGAGACTAATCAGACCCAATTAACACCAGATTAAATGAGAAATGGTGATTCTGTACTCAGGTAATGCAGAAACTGCTGAGCCTCATGACCTGAGGGACCCTAGGACATGCTTTGGGACCTCATTTTAGCAAATAGCTTCCTATTCCACTCAGATCCTCCAAATTACTAATTTAGGAAAAGATGATAAAAGAGAGACTGGTCTTTGGCCAGAGCCACAAAACATTTTAGCTAAGCTTTTTATCTTCATGTGGTACTGGATGAGGGGCTATATACAAGTAAAATTCCAGACATAGTTCCTGCCATCTTGGAGTTTAACATACATTGACATACAAGGAGATAAATGGACAAAAAGACAAGATAATATTATATAATATAGTGACACTGGAGGAGAAACTTGGAGTTGCATTTTTTTTCACAAGGAGGGTCCAAGGAGAACGAACTGTTTCTTTCAATTAAATAAGAAAAGGCTTCAAAGAAAGTGTAGCATTTAAAATGCTGCTTGAGAGGAGATTTTTTTTTTATGCAGCAAGGGAATTCTACACATGGGGTGTAGTGTTGGGCAAAGTTTAAAGACAGGTATAAAGTGGTCAGAAGCAATCTGTTTGAGATTGATGGAGAGGGTTAGTGCAGAGGCACAGGAAGAAACATAGGAAATGAGGTATCTTAGACTTGACGTATTATGTAATATGAGGCCAGAGGGTATTAAGAAGGAGGGGGCTATCAGGATCAAAGCTGGCAAAGAAGAATATTTTGGCAGTAAAATCAATCTCTTGACTTTAGTGCCAAGAGGAAACACATCCCTCTGCAACATATACTTGCCCCTGCTCACCTTCTCCACGATGAAGGCTGTGATACCCCGAGAAACTGGCACAGCAGACATATCTGTCTTGGCATAGACAATGAGGACATCAGCATCTGGTCCATTGGTGATCCAAAACTTTGTGCCATTCAGGATGAAGTAATCCCCTAAGGAGATGTAGTTCTGGCTAGTTAACTCAGATTTCTTGTTTCCATCTTAACCAGTCAAAGAATGTAGATCCTGTTAAGATTATTCCCTGATCCAAGGAACAAGTAACTAAAACATTTATGTGTAGCCCTGCCCAAATGCTACTTTCCTGATATGCAACATTGCCCCCAACCTCCACCCCAGCCCAAAGCTTCTGTGGACCCTGTCATGGTAGCCAGTTGTCTAGGATTGAAGCTAAGAGTCATCATACCTTTCTTTTCAGCTTTCAGCTTCATGGATACAACATCAGAACCAGCATTGGGCTCACTCATGGCCAAGGCTCCAATATGTTCCCCACTGATGAGCTGTGAGAGATAACACAAAACCACCAAGAGGAAACCTGGGGATCTTCCAGCAGCTACCCGTTATACCAAAGTACTGATGCTTTCTTTGTGGATTCTTTGGATTTCACCCTTGAACACCTTCCTTTTGGGTCTGAGTACTGGTGAGGGCCCAGGAAAAGAAATGTTCATTTTTCAAGAACTAGAGAGAGCCTCTGTCTTGTCCCTAAAGGTCTGATGAATCATGCCCATCTGTCTAGTTCCATAAGACCCCACATACTGCCACTATCAACAGATTCACTTTGGAATGCTGAGTTTTATTCCAACCATATCAGGACTAGGACAGGATGGTTATTAAACTGATTGGATCAAATCATCAGGGGAGGCTCCTCCCCAAGTGCCACTTTAGCATCAGTACACCATACCCTGCTGCACAGACTCCTGCCATACATCTTTACCTTGGGGAGGTATTTCTCCTTTTGGGCTTCATTCCCATTCCGTACAAGCTGATTGACACAGAGGTTGGAGTGGGCTCCATAACTGAGCCCTACAGCTGCAGATGCTCGGGATAGCTCCTCCATTACTATCACATGGTCCAGAAAACCCCGGCCTGAGCCACCATATTGAGCTGGGGGATGGGGAGGGGAGGGGAAGAGGAGGAAGAGACAGCAAAGATAAAATAATGGCAAGTCATAAAAATACAACTGCTTTAAATTCTTTTTTTTTCCTTTTTGGAAGGTGGAGGGCAGGGAAATTGGGGTTAAGTGACTTGCCCAAGGTCACCCAGCTAGTAAGTTTTAAGTGTCAAGTGTCTGAGGCTGGATTTGAACTCAGGTCCTCCCGACTCCAGGGAGGGTGCTCTAAGTTTTAAGTGTCAAGTGTCTGAGGCTGGATTTGAACTCAGGTCCTCCTGACTCCAGGGAGGGTGCTCTATTCACTTTGCCACCTAGCTGCTCCTAAATAACTAGCATTACTTTTTTTTTTTTTGCTTTGAATTCTTTAGGAGAAAAATGCTGTGAGTGATACATTTTCAGACATGGCCAATATGTTAATTTGTTTTGCTTGACTGTACTTATTTGGTGCACTGGAAAGTTCTCTTAGTGGTGGGAAGAGACTATAACAAAGTAAAGAGTAGCAAAAACATTAAATCCCAGAAAGAGAATCTGTATGAGACTTCTGTGTAAACATAAGCCCTTGGCTTTTGGGTTCTCTAGCTGCCTGTCATTGAGACCATTCTTAAAAAGCCTTTCCTGCTTCCTAAGATCTGGCAAAACCTCCAACAATCCAGGGTCATTTATATGCCATAATGAAGTATTAGATTAGAAGCTGGGTGAAGGGAGGGAGAAAAGCATCACCTGGTAATAATGCCTCAATGCTTAATCCATTAGTGATTCTAGTTAGGTCAGATGAGATTAGAGGTTATTTAGCACTATATGGCTTTCAAATAACTTTTACTTTTAAACTCAACCAGCCAACCCAGAAAAGAAATGAGAAAACGTACCTCCATTTCTTAAAGTGGTAGAGGACTTCATGCTTTAAGATTTGACTAAAGGGTTGCCTAATTTTGTTGAACTTGCTTCCCAACCCCCCCGCCCCTTTCTCTTTCAGTCTTTGTTAGAAGAGGTGACTTGATGGATATGGAAGTGGGGAGGCATTTAACCAAAAAATAAAGTGCTATAAAAATAAAAGCAATATATAAAAATTTAAAACAGACTTAACCAACACCCCCCCCCGCCCAAAAAACCTGAAACATGATTGCCTAAATTTGAGGATTTTTCATATTGTGAATGGAGGAAGATATTTGTGTTAGTAACGACCTTGCATAGTGAAATTTAATTTGTTTACTATGTGAATTTAGTTTCATACTAGTTAAAACAATATCCATTATACTTGTTACTTATTCTTGGAATAATATTGAAAAGGTTTTTTTTTAAAGAGAGAGAGATGAGGGGTGGAGTCAAGACGGCAGAGTAGAAACAGGACTTCTGTGGGGCTCCCAATCCCACCTCCTCCAATTCATGTAAAAAATGACTCTAGACAAACTTTGGAGCTACAGAACCCACAAAATAATAGAAGCTAACCTCCGGCTTAAGACAGGCCAGCAGGAAGGGGCCAGAATAGCACTCAGGGAGGCTAGCCCAGCCCCCCAAAGGCCCAAGGTTTTAGCCTCAGGGAAGCCACAACCAGCCTCCAGCTAGAGGGACTTCAGATCACCAGCAGCTGTGGCTGTTTCCAGAATTATCAACCCACAGATGCTAAGAATAAAGTGAGAGGTCAGTGGAGATATGTTTAACATGACTATACTCGTACAACCTGTATCAGATTGCTTGCTGTCTTGGGGAGGAGAGAGGGAGAAAAATTTGGGACTCAAAATCTTACAAAAATGAATGCTGAAAACTATCTTTACATGTAATTAGAAAAAATAAAATGCTATTAAGTGCAAAAAAATAAAAACAACAAAAAATATTTTTTCTCTCCCTCTGTCTGCCCTCTCCATTGGAAAAAACCAAAACCAAAATCATTGTAACAAATATGCATAGTCAAGCAAAAGAAATTCCCATGTTGGCCATATCCAAAACATCTAATGCAGATTTAATCAATTCTGTCAGAAGGTGGGCTCTGGAACAGTTGTCGGTCATTGCATCGATCAGAGTTCTAAAGTTTTTCAAAGTTGTCTTTAGAATGTTGTTATTGTATAAATTATTCTTCTGGTTCTGCTCATTTCACTCTGTATCATTTCATACAATTCTTTCCAAGTTTCTCAGAAACTGTCCCCTTCCATCATTTCTTAACAGTACAACAGTATTCTATCACATTCCTCAACTGATCAGTACTCTTAGTTTCTAGTTCTTAGCCACTACAAAAAGAATTGCTGTAACTATTTGTGTACATACGAGTCCTTTCCTCCTTCTTTGACTTCTTTGTGGTATAGACCCACTAGTGATATCACAGGGTCAAAAAACTATGTACAGTTAAACAACTTTTTGAATATAGTTCCAAATTGCTTTCCAGAATGGCAGGATCAATTCATAGTTCCACCAACAGTGAATTAATGTACCTGTTTTCCCATGGTCCCTTTAACATTTATCATTTCCAAGCTGGTCTGGCAGGATAGTACTGAACTATACCTGAAAATTTACTAAACTGGTTCTGTCTGCCTTTCCTTTTCTACCAAGGTGTTGTCTAGAAGGCAATTATAAATAGTACCAGAGGCCACGGGCCACATTTATCACTTCAGAAAGAAGAGGAAGAAATAGCAGGTTGTCAGCCAATTCAAATAATAACTAAATTTGGAATATAGATAAGGATTTTGAGATGTTGGCACAAGAGATGCTGGTCAGGAGTCAAGGGTAGATGGGCTTAAAGTGACAGGTTTTCTTGGCAAAGATTTATAAAACTAGAGAATAAAAAACTGGGTTGGTGAAAGAAATGCCATATTTGGGTGGGAGTGAGTAGAGTTATATAGAAAAAGCAGAGTAGTTCTTGGGGAAGCCTATGTTAGGGTCTTTCAAGGAGTAAAATGGTCATGTCCTTTGAATTTAAACAAAATAAAACAAGGCTGGGGCACTGTGGAAGCTAGAGAATTTGCCAAGCTATTCTAGGCAAAAATGCTTAAAGGTTCCCCCAATTCTACAGGTGCATTTTTATTGAGTTCCAACATTAAAAATCAAATACTTTTAACTCAACATATTCTCTATAGGGATGGCTGGTGGAGAACTAGCACTCTCATTCAGAAGGAGTCAATAGCATTTTTTCCCATTCTTTTATTTAAAGTTAGATCATCCATATGCCTTGGAAGGGAAAGAAAAATATGTTCATTTAACACTTTTAAACCATGTGCTGGGACAGAAGCACTGCTCCAGTCATTGGGCAAGAGTATATCAATAAGAATAAGGAGTGCAGCACCAAGACCTGCTTCTGACTATGCCCTGACTCCTAGGCTTGCCCAGTATCGAGAGTTAATCTTTGGCTCATCGCTCCAGTTAAAAGCAGCACTCACACTGTTTGAGAACATAGAGAACTAAGCAAAAGGAATGCCTCCTGCACCCAAGGCCAGAGAATATTAAGATATAGGGGTTTCACTAATCCTCAGGTTTGGAAATCTGAGGCAGACAGCAGGGCAAAGCATTGTGAAATTCCTGTTCTCAAAGTCCTGGATTAGGCTATTCTAGGCAGAGGTGAGAAGTGGGAACTCTCCTAACTACCCATCTCAAAGAGTAGTTAGGTTTCATACCTACTATGCTCAAATCCCTGTAGCATATTAAAAAACAACCTTACCCCTACTCCCACTCCTATCCCCCACCTCTGCCCCATGTTCCTTCCCTAACTAGGCTCAAAACTTTTGGGGCAGATGTTACTGCAATCTCCTCCCTCTTCATTTCCTCCCCAATCTGACCTAGCAGCCCTCCACAAAGAACCCTGGCTCATAATTAAACCACATGCTACATGCTGTTCCCACCCATTTTCCTCTCTCTTGTTATGATATTCCCTTTGTCAGGAATATCAACCCACCCTCCATCTCTGCTGGTTGTAGCAGACTCAATCAACTCAGAAGTTAAAAAGCTCTGCCCAACTAGCCATGTGACCTTGGGCAAGTTACTTAACCCCAATTGCCCTAAAAAAAAAAGCTCTGCCCAATTAGCCCAGACAGAAATGGTCATAGCATACTGGATGAAGTTTTAGAAAGGATTGTTGAGACTATCTAGTCCCACATTTCATTTTATAAACAAGGAAACTGAGGCCTGAAGAGGTTAAGTGACTTGGATGGCACTCTGTTATTCTCTCAACACATTAGATTCTTATTACAGTAATTTGTAACTTCACTCTCCTTATAGATTATAATCTCTTTAAAGAAAGGTATAGTCATTCATCTCTGTTCTAGTTCCATACAGTGCTTTTCACATGGTGGAAAATTGTTTGTCAGATGAATAAAACTAAGCTCCCACTACACACAAGCTCTTTGTGAGAGATGAGGCTCAGTAAAGGAACAAGCAGAACAGTACAGGCCTATGGATTTCTTATGTCAATAATGTCAAAAGACAACCTCCCTGCTGCCAAGTGGATCCCAAGACCAAATGGCAAAATAATTTGCTGGATCTGACATACTCAAGCAAAGAAGCTGTTGGTTGGCCTGTTGTCAAATGCAGAGACAATGCTAAGATAACAAAAGTAGTCACCACAGCTGACCCTTCTCTGGCTATGCCATTGAGAAGAGTCCCCTGGGCAGAAATCTAGTACAAGGCCTTTTACTCATTGGAGGGGTGGGAGCAATGGGAGATGGAAGAGAGTGACTGCTAAATTAGCTGGATTTTATTTCTTAATTCAATCCCTATGGAAGTTCCCAAAGTGGGTGACACTACTCCCGGAGGCGCTGGAATGAGAGGGGGGGGGCAGTAGTAACCTCAGGTGCAACTAGGGGGCATTGAATAAAAATAAGGGGGTGGTAGAAGCATAAGGCAAAGAAAAAAAGAAAATTCTGAAAAACTGTATATGATTCATCTGTTGTGTAACAGAGTAAAAGTCATAGTGATTACATTATTTTCCAAATAAACACACAAAATGCAAGTTATAACTGCTCAGTGATCAAGTCCACCGATTGGTCCTAACAAATAAGTGTTGGTAGATGAGTTTGTCGTGCATTACCTGGAAGTCCAGCATGCACTGGCAGGAATGTATACATGTAATGACTTATTTACAATATGATACTATACGGTTACATGATATGATACTTGGCCATCAAAATTTCAATGTGGGAAAAAATCCACAAATTTACAATGAATTATTAAATTTAAGATGCGTCATTAAAAAATTTTTTTTGAAATGACATAAATGTAAAAAGAGAAAAACATTAAAAGAGTAAAGAAAGTAGATTTCCAGGAGGGCACTGAATAATTTTTTTTGAAAACGGGGTGGTAGGCCAAATAGGTTTGGGAACCTCTGAGTCTCCATATCCCTATTAAGAGCCTGAATTTAGTATTATCCATTCATTGCTTAAGTCTAGCCAGAGATCAAAGATGAGGGGGAGGATGAGGGATCTCATCTACCCCCGGCTATTTCAAACCCTCAGAAACCAAGACGACTCCCAAGCCCAGATGCAAGAATGAAGGAGGGCCCTGGGAGCCACCATAGGAGGTTAGGAGATAATCAACAGACCGGCTGGTGTTCATGTTGACCCTGCAGCTGAAGAGGAAGGAGGAAGGCACTAGGCAGAAAGAGAAGAGAGTGCTCTAAGCAGAGGCAGGCAAGAAGCTGAGGACACTGGGCAGAGCTGGGGATGGTGAAGTGAGAAATTTCTTGTATTATCAATAAATACTATTCTTGTCACTCCTTCTGGGAATCCTGGGCATAAAGACAGTAGGAAAATTTGCTTTTTTTCAGAGGCCAGACTCACCAGGGGCTGTGATGCCCAACACTCCCAGATTCCCCAGCTGCTTCCAGAATTCCTGCAAATAGAAAAGGAACTTCAAAACCAAGCAACCAGTATCTGATAAATAAAGCAACTGCACAGAACCCAAACATTCAATCACAAGCCACTTAAAGAAAGGACCTATCATTACTGGGTAGGTGTCAGCAAAGTGGCCAATACAAAAAATTAGTCTTCATAAGCAATGATGTGGGTCCCTAATCATCCCAACTCTTCAAGCACAGCATACTTTGCTTCTTCTTCCCAGTTCTTCCTCTGAGAGGACCTGAGGATATCTTCTCTCATTGCTAGTAATACAAAACTCTAGACTTACCCAAAGGTCCTTGAACTCATTGGTCTTATCAATTTCTTGGGCCTTGGGGGCTAAATGTTGCTGACAGAATTTGAACATGGTCTGGCGGAGCTGGGAAACAAAAAGGGAGGGGAAAATGGGATGAATAAGCATTGCTGAAGAGATCACTCAAAGTAGGTTATAAATTCTTTCCACATTCTCATCAACTGGAGGCTAGTGACTCCACTAAGGCATACTGAAAGAACAGATCTCAGCATGAAGAGCAACATCAAAACATATGCTGACCCAGATGCTGAGGTGTGGACCTAGAAATGAAATGTCATTCTAAATTGGCCCCAAGACTATCAAGAGGATCAGAGATTAGAAACAGAAAGGGATCTTAGAGGTGATGAAGTTCAATTCCCTCATTTTACATTTAAGGAAAGCAAAGTGAAGTGATCTGCCCAAGATCATAAAGGCAATGATAAGTGAAGAGCCTAGACTTGATTGAACCTATCCTCTGACCTCTCTCTCCAGTCTGCATGACTAACTCAGATGGTCCACCTACTGGGTATGATTTAGAGCTGGTCAGGAGTCCTCAGACACCTCTGCCCAAGGTCACACAGAGTGGTAGCAGTCAGAGATAGGACCACATATCCAGAGCTAGAAGGGACCTGAGGTTGGACTAGGGTCCAACCCTCCAGGTTGAGAGGTTAAATGTCTTACTTGCCCAGGGCTACAAAGCTAGTAAATGCCAGAAGCTAGATTTGAACTGGTCTCCAGATTCCAAGGCAGCACTTTTTTTTTAAAGTCACCCCATTGGCTATTGTTTTTGAATATCGGAACAGGTTACAAAGGAGGATAGAGTAATTGTCAGTTTGGGAAAACATAACAAATGGCAAGAAAAATGCTGTTTGAAATGATTCAGGTGCAGTTAGGACTACGGAATGAAGAACAGATTAAACCCAATCTTGTTCAGCTGTGTCTGTTAGTGACTGAATTTGTGGTTTTCTTGGCAAAAACGCTGGAGTGGGTTGCCATTTTCTTCTTCTTCTTTTTTTTTTTTAAAGCAATTGGGGTTAAGTAACTTGCTCAAGGTTACACGGCTAGTCATTATTTATGCGTGGGTGCTCATTTTCTGAGGCCGGATCTGATCTCGGGTCATCCAAACTCCGAGGCCGGCGCTCTTACTCACTGCGCCACCTAGCCGCCCCCTTAGGGCAATTGGGGTTAAGTAACTTGCCCAAGGTTACACGGCTAGGTTTTTGTTTGTGCGGATTAAGTGTCGGAGGCCGGCTCCGAACTCAGGTCCTTCTGATTCCAGGGCCGGCGCTCTATTCACTGCGCCACCTAGCCGCCCCTGCCATTTTCTTCTCTAGCCCATTTTATGGATGAGGAACTGAGCAAACAGGGTTAAGTGACTTGCCCGAGGTCACTCAGCTAGTTAAGTGTCCGGGGCCACAGACACTTAACTAAGGACCTGTCTCCGGGCCTGGACTCTATCCACTTCACTACCAAACTGTCCATTAAACCCTGAGGTCTCTCCAAATTCTCCATCTCCGTCAAATTCATTGTCAGCCGAATCACTGAAATTCTGCTCACAGCAGGGGACTCTGGGGCCTTAGAGGGTAGCTGAGAAGAGAGAGCTTTGGGCAATAGCACCGGCGCTACATAAAGGAAAAGCATAATAAACGTTATTAGTCCATAACGACTGGCAAGTACCATAGTCAAATTCCCAAGGGAAAGTGCATCCATTTCCAATCTCCATATGCCTTCCAAACGCCCTTGGATAACGTCTTTCCCTACAAGAGTGCCTGCTAATACTGGCGTTCAAGCAGTGGCCCGGACTCGGGTGGCCTGGGCACACCCCACCTTCCCAGCCCCGGGCTGCGCGCTGGGGCTCCCAGCTAGGGAGTGAGGCGCGCCCCAGGGGTCCCGGGGCTCTGCAGGCTCCGCTCCCCTGGGGGGGCTCCGAGGCTCGAGGGGCTTCACTCATGGCTCAGGCCCAGGCTCCAAAGAGGGGGATGCCAGGACTTGGCCGTCTACCTCGGGCTGCCCGGCACTTGAGAAGCTGAGGCTGGGCCTGGGCCCGAGCCGGGAGTCCTGCGCTCCAGGGGGAAGCGGAGGCCGAGGGACAGCGCGAGTCAAGCGGCCGCCGCGAGGGGACCCCTCAGCCAGGGGTCGGGGAACACTTTTGCTACCTGTTTTTGCTCTTCGCTCAGCCCGTTTATCGTGTCATCCACAGGCATCGTCGAATATCCCCGCCGTGAGGCGAAGAGCGCGGGCAGCCGCACTGCCCACCAAGGCAGGCGGCCACAAACAAGCCATGCTACAATCGCCATCGCTGCTCCCGACCCCCACTTTAGCCTTTTGGCTTGGGCTAGTAACTCCACCAATCTAGGAACGCCTATGACTCTGTCCAATCAGGGAGGGGGTGGGGTACCCTGCAGCCTATCAGCGTCCAGGTCCTGCGAGAGACACCCTCCCCTACCTTGGAGCCACCTTGGAGCCAATCAGCAGCTTGCTCTGAGGGCTAGGCCTCCCCCGCGAAATCCTGAAATCGCCACAGTGAGCGGTGGCCTAATCTCGGAATCGTTATCTCCCCGGGCCTCGGCAGTCTTAAAGCTGCTTAGCCCTTTGCCCCCTCCTTCTTCAAATAAAATAAAAACAATTCCCCAGCTACATTCCCAGGGAAAATGGGCTCCTCTAGACCTCGCGGTTTAGGTGTGGGGCGTGTGAGAATCACCTTCTCGCCCCATTCTTTTTGCAACAGGGAAAATGACATAATGGATACTGAAGCCAAGAAAATGACAAAATTGCAACCTACAGTGGGACTGGGAGTGTGAGAGAGCGGCGATGGTCTCTCATGTAGCTTTTAAAATGACTGTTATTTGTATTACTAATAACAGCAACAGTTAGCATTTAGATAGCGCCTTCTATTTGCTAGGCACTGTACAAAGTGCTTTACAAATATTGCCTCAATTTATCCTCCAGCAACCTTGGGAGGTAGATGTTATGGGTTTTGTCTTGTTTTTCATTTTACAGGTGGAGGAATTGAGATTGAGGTTGAGTGGTTAGATTTGAAATCAGATGTTCCTGACTCCAAAGCCAGCACTATCCATCATACTGCCAAAAAACCCAGTAGTAAGGATGGATGAAAATTAAGCACGTGCCTAGTATGCATGTATTGCCATTTCAGGGGCAGAAGAGAAATGTCAACCTGCTTTCATGAGAAGCTACTGTTAGGATGGTAGAAGTGAGATGACTGTCAATAGATGGGGGGAGGGGGCGGGGCTCAGAAAGATTGCAACACAACTGCTAATGGGTTCAATTAATGTTTGTTTTAATGATCAAAAGCCCCCTTTCAGTCATCCAGGGGATCAGAGTGGCCTGGCTTAAACCACAGCTTTCTTCTCCCCTCAGTACACAGACAATTAGCCAACAGACTTCCAATAATATTTATGTTTAAGGTATTGCCTAGGCCTAAAGGCTCCAGAGATGAGTGAGAGACAGTCCATAGGCTGAGAGGAGCACTAGCACTTGTGGCTGCAGGAGAGCAAGGGAGATGGTCACAGTCACAGTCCTAGGATCAAGGAAAGTACCTAGCACTTGCAGGTATAGGGAAGCAGGGGCCCTTCCTGGGTAAAGATGAGAGTGCAGACCAGGAGAGCAGTGAGCACACATCTCCCTGGATCACACCACTTTGGAAGATCTGAAAACCTGTAAGCCCCCTTCCTTGCCCCTCCACCCCAAACTCCTCTAAAAAAAGCAGAATGAAAAAGCCTGAAACTTGGCACAGTGCCTTACCATCCTCAGGTGAGCAGAGCCCAAATTTAAGTTCAAAGTAAAAAAATAGGTTGGAAAAATGAGCATACAAAAACAACAACAAAAAAAACCTTCACCATAAAAAGCTACTATGGCAGCAGGGAAGCCCAAACTCAGAAGACAACAACGTGAAAACAGCTACAAAGCAAGCCTCAAAAAATAAATGCTAATTGGGCCCAAGCCCAAAAAGAATTCCTAGAAATGTTAAAGAAAGAGATAACACTGACAGAGGGAAATTAGGAAAAGAAATGAGTGATAAAAAAACATTATGAAAAGAGAATTAAAAGCTTGGTAAAAGAGGCACAAAAATTCACTGAAGAAAAGAACTCCTTAAAAACCAGAATTGACCAGATGGAAAAAGAGGGATAAAGCTCACTAAAGAAAATAATTCCAATTATAGAGCCAAGATGGCGGAGTAGAAACAGCATTTCCAATGTGCTCTGCCCCACACAAATTTCAAACAATGTGAAAGGGAGCTCCGAACAACTTCTGGAGCCACAGCACCCACAGAACGGCAGAGAAGCTAACCTCCTGCTGAGAACAGCCCAGCAGCCCTGCAGGGAGCAGCCAGCGCAGCGCTCTGACAGCAGGCAGCACAGCTCCCTGGGAACCTACAGCACAGCCCACAGAGCCGAGCCCAGGCCCGAGGTTTTAGCCCCAGGGCGGCCGGGCCTTCAGCCAGCTGGTGGAACCCCAGAACACCAGCAATTGTGGCAATTCCAGAATTATCAGCACAGCTATGCCTAGGACAAAATGAGAGGTTAGTGCCCTATGGACTTTGGGACCAGTATTTGGGGAACACGTGGCTGCCTCCCCTGGGGGCAAAAAGCTGCTGAAGAAACAGCTGCACAGAAGCCATTTTGCAGTGTCAGTAGTGGCTCTAGCTCCTGGTCTGGGAACTGTAGGAAGATCCAGCAATCAGTCTGGGGGTTAATCGCTTTTGCTTTAAACTGCCTGGATCTGGATTGTGGTCTGGGGGGGAAGTTTGGGGTGGGTATCCAACTTGCCAGAGTGGGTGGAGGCTTTACAGAGGCCACCCACCTGGCAGAAGTTGTGAAGACCCCACGTTGGGGCAGAAGCTCCCCTGTCTGGTGGCAGAGTCCTACTGTGGCAACAAGCCCAAAAATCAAGTAATTAAGTGGCAATATGCCTAGGCAAACGAAACAAAATAAACAGAAAAGTACAACATTGGACTCCTATTTTAGGGGCAAAGAGGCTCAAAGCATGGAGGAGGACTGTGAGGTCAGAACTCCTGCACCAAAAGCCCCAAATGAAAGTACAAGCTGGCTACAGGCCATAGAGGACCTTAAGAAGCAGATAAGAGAAGTGGGGGAAAATTTGGGAAGAGAAATGAAAAAGATGCAAGAAAAGTATGAAATGACAGTCAACAGCCTGACTGGGGAAAATAACACCTTAAAAAATAGACTAACTCAAATGGCAAAAGAGGCTCAGAAAGGCAATGAGGAGAAGAATGCCTTAAAAAGTCAAATTTGCCAGATGGAAAAGAATCTCAAAAGCTCACTGAGGAGATTCATTCCTTCAGAGTTAGACTGGAGCAAATGGAAGCTAGTGACTTTATGAAAAATCAAGATACTATTAAACAGATCCAAACAAATGAAAGAATAGAAGGCAATGTGAAATATCTCATGGGAAAAACCACTGACCTGGAAAATAGATCCAGGAGAGATAATTTAAAAATTATTGGACTACCTGAAAGCCATGATCAAAGAAAGAACCTAGAAATCATCCTTAAAGAAATTCTTAAGGAAAACTGCCCTGATGTTTTAGACCCAGAGGGCAAAACAGAGGTTGAAAGAATCCACAGATCACCTCCTGAAAAAGATCCCCAAAAGAAAACTCCCAGGAATATTATAGCCAGGTTCCAGAATCCCCAGATCAAGGAGAAAATACTACAAGCAGCCAGGAAGAAACAATTTCAATATTGTGGAAACACAATCAGAATGGCACAGGACATGGCAGCTTCTACATTGAGGGATAGAAGGGCATGGAATATGATATTCCAGAGGGCAAAAGAGCTGGGAATGAACCCAAGGGTCACCTACCCAGCAAAACTGAGTGTCTTGTTTCAGGGGAAAATATGGTCATTCAGTGGAATAGAGGACTTTCAAACATTCTTGAAGAAAAAACCAGAGTTGAATAGAAAATTTGACATTCAGACACAAGAAGCAAGAGATGCTTGAGAAGGTAATCAAGGAAAAGAAATCAAAAGGAACTTATCAAAGTTGGACTATTTACAGTCCTACATGGAAAAACAATAACTGTGTTTGATGAAACCTTTCTCATTATGAAAATAATTGAAGAAGGGTACATGGCATATGTTCACAGGTATACATGGATAGTGGGCACAGGTTGAATTTGATGGGAACGGATGATTATTATTATTTTTTTTTGGAGGGCAAGTGGGGTTGGGTGATTTGCCCAGGTTCACATGGCTGGGTTTTTGTTTGTGTGTTGGGTGTCTGGGGCCAGATCCGAGCTTGGGTCCTTCTGGCTCTGGGGCTGGCTCTCTGCTCACTGCGCCACCTAGCTGCCCCAAGGAACGGATGATTCTTAAGGGGTGAAGTCAAGAGGTGAGAGAGGAAAGTGGCAAGAGGAGATGGAGAGAGACAGGGTAGGGAAAACTATCTCATGTAGAAGAGGCAAGGGGAAGTAGTTGCAGGGGAGGGGAAGAACAGGAAGGCAAAAAGGCAAAAGCATATTCTCATTGAAGTTGGCTCAAGGAGAGAATCACATACATACTAAATGGAATATCTTACCCTCACTCACTCTTCTGAGTAGGGGAAAGGGGGATGAGAGGGGGGATGATGGAGGGGAGGGCATTCTGGGGGGAGGGGAGGTTGGAAGTACCCACTATCAAAGAGGGACAGGATCAAAGTAGGGAATGGACCAGGTGGGAGGTGAGACGGTGGGAAGGAAATATAAGCAGTCTTTTACAATATATCTACTATGGTAATGTTTTGCATAGCTATACATGTACAACACATACTGAATTGCTTATCTTCTCAGAGGGAGTGGGTGACAAGGGAGAAGGGGAATGGATCTGAAAATCAAAGTTTTAAAATTAAATGTTTCATAAGATGTCCAGGCAGTGGGGCTCAGAGATTCACCTTGCCCTAATGGCAAAGTTGAAGGGGGTATGGGAGAAGATATGGGAGAGAGCAGATTGGATGAGGGGATATCTAGTGGGACTGCTATTCTGGGGTGGTGGGTAGGGAAAAATGGGGGGAAAATGTAACTCATAATCTGGTGGAAATGAATGATGTAAACCAGAAGTTAATAAAGCATTTGTTTAATTAAAAAAAATAAATTAAAAAAAAAAGAAAATAATTCCTTAAAAACTAGAATTGGGCAAGTGGAAGCTAGTGACCCCATGAGACATCAAGAAACAATAACTAAAAGTCAAAAGAATGAAAATATAGAAAAAATGTTAAATGTCTCATTGGAAAAACAACTGACCTGGAAAATAGATGGAGAGATAATTTAAAAATTATTGAACTACCTGAAAGCCAGGATCAGAAAAAGAACCTAGACATTGTATTTCAAGAAATTATAAAGAAAAACTTCCCTGATATCTTAGATCCAGTGGGCAAAACAGAAATTGAAAGACTCTACCAATCACTTCCTGAAAGAGATCCCCAAATGAAAATTCCCAGGAATATTATAGCCAAATTTCAGAGTTCCCAGGTCAAGGAGAAACTATTGCAAGTAGCCAGAAAGAAACTATTCAAACATCATGGAACTATAGTCAGGATCACACATGATTTAGCAGCTTTCATGTTAAAGCAGTGGAGGGCTTGGAATGCTAATATGATATTCCAAAAGGCAGAGGGGCTAGGATTATAACCAATAATAGCTTACCTAGCAAAACTGTATATAATCCTTTGGGGGCAAATGGATATTTAATGAAATAGAAGACTTTCTAGCATTCCTCTTGAAAAGACCAGAACTGAAAAGAGAATTTAATATTCAAACATAAGACTCAAGAGGAGCATGAAAAGGTAAACATGAAAGAGTAATCATAAAATGATCAACAAAACTAAATTTTTTACATTTCTATGTGGGAAGATGATATATGTAACTCCTAAGAACAGGGTAGTTAGAAAGAGTCTACATGGACAGAGGGCATGAGTGAGTAATGTTGGGAGGATCTAAAAAAAAATGAAGGAGGAACTGGCAAAAGGGGGAAGGGAGAGGTAGAATGGAGAAAATTTTTTCATATAAAAGAGGATTGTAAGGAAGAGGTTTATAGGAGTGGAAAATGCTTGAACCTTACCCTCACTGGAAATGGCTCAAAGAGAAAAGGGGAAAAAATACACACACACTCAGCTGGACATAGAAATTTATCTTACCCAATAGAGAAATAAAAGGGGAAGGGGATAAGAGTTATGGGGGTGGGGAAGATGAAAAAAGCAAGGGCAGATTAAGGGAGGTAGTGCTCAGAAGAAAAACAGTCTTTTTGAGAAGGGACAGGGTACAAAGAGAGAATAAACAGAAGGAAATGGGGTGAAGAGAAAGACAAAGTAATCATAACTGTGAATGTGAATGGGATAAGCTGATGCATAAAATGAAAGTGGATAACAAAAGGATTGAAAACCAAAATCCAATAATATGTTGTTTATGACAAACACACTTGAAAGGCACACAGAGTTAAAACAAAGTACTGAAACGATATCTATTTTTTACTTCAGCTGAAATAAAAAAGGTAGAAGTCACAATCATGATCTCAGACAAAGCAAAAGCAAAAACAGACCTAAAGAGATCTAGGAAACTACATTTTGCTAAAAGGTACCATAGACAATAGAATAATATAAAAAATTTTTACAGAAAGTTTCTCTGATTAAGGCCTCATTTCTCAAATATATAGGGAATTGATTCTAATTTATAAAATTAATAGCCATTTCCCAATTGCCAAATGGTCAAAGGATATGTCATTCAGTCATTTTAGCTTCATTCTGAAAAAGGATCCATGGGCTTCATCAAACTGTCAAAGAGGTCCATGACCCAAAAATAGGTTAAGAACTATGCTTGAGTTACATAAAAGTGGTAATGGAAAGAGGACTGAACTTGGAGTCCTATGACCCAAGTTCAAATCCTTATCCTCATACAAATTCTGCCTTTGAGGATTTGCTTTTGGCTCCATAGTCAAGGTTATAACTTAACCTCTCTGGGCCTCAGTTTTCTCATCTGTGAAATAAGAGGAAATGGACTCGTTGACTTTTGACATCCGTTCCAGCTTAGGAGTTATGATCCTGAGACTGGATAATTTATAAGATACATTCCAACTCTATCTCTAGGATCTTGTGTTGTCATTGTTAATTATGATTAATTATGTTTCTTGGTTGCCAGGATTTTGGAATAAAGTCTAATTTTTTTTTAAGATTGGGAGAGGGTGGAAAATTAAGGAGGTAAAGAGTCAAATTGAAAGATAGGCTAGAATCTATATGCATACCAGTTATCTCATTAAGTAATTAGCAACAAAGATAATCATACTATATAAGTAATATCTTATGTATATCTGAATTGTTGTTTAGTCATTTTCAGTTGTGTCCAACTCTGTGTGACCCTACTTGGAGTTTTCTTGGCAAAGATACTGGAGTGGTGTGCGATTTTCTTCTCTAGCTCATTTTACAGATGATTGTTAGGGTTCCTAGGTCTCGAACCTACAAGAACACGTTTACCTTTTCCCAGGCTTCGGACCTCTCCGGCTTCTAGACTTTCTAGAAGAACTACCCACACAGAACACCCTTCTGTTTTTGGAGAACTATCTTTATTTGTCTCTGATCAGAACATACAAGCGAACTCAGCCAGATCTCTCCCAGAACTCTCCCCGCCCCATCAGGCAGCCTCCTTTTATCCAGCCTCCAGTTCCGGGTCTTTAACACCGCCTTCCCCGCCACTGCGAGCCAATCACGTACTGCCCCGAGAGTGAGGGGTGGTAACCCACTGCTCACATGGACACGTCAGCTCATCGGGCTAAGAGGTTTCCGGTGTAGCAGACCAGGAAGTCTCCTAACCAGGAAGTCTCTCTACTGCCACTTCGACTCTTATGATTGTTTTGCTGACGGTCCTTTTGGCCTTCCGGGTTCCTCCTGTAGCCTGTTATTGATAGGCCAGGGACCCTCCTGCCACTCCCAGGCTGTCGCGCTGCACCCCAGTTGGCTAAGGACTCTTCAGATGATGACCTCAGGAAAGCAGGGTTAAGTGACTTGCCCAGGGTCCCATGGCTAGTAAGTGCCTGAGGCCAGATTTGAACTTAAAATAATGAGTCTTCCTGATTTCAGGCCCAGCACTCCATCCACTGCACCACCCAGCTGCATCAAAGGATATGAACTGACAATTTTCAGAAGAAGGAATCAAAGCTATTTTTAGTCATATGAAAAAATGCTCTAAATCACTACTGTTAAAGTAATACAAATTAAAACAACTTTGAGGTACCACCTCACAACTATCAGAAATGACAAATGTTGAAGAGAATCAGGAAAAATAGGTACACTAATAAACTGTTGGTGGAGTAGTGAACTCATCCAACCATTCTGGAGAACTCTGCCCAACGGGTCATAAAATTGTGCATACCCTTTGACCCAGCAATACCACCAATAGGTCTGTGCCCCAAAGAGATCAAAGAAAAAAAAGAAAAGGATATATATGTACAAAAATAATTATAGCAGTCCTTTTTTGTGATAGCAAAGAATTGAAAATTGAGGGATGGTCAAAGGTTGGGGAATGACCAAATTGAGGCATATAATTGCAATGCAGTACCATTGTGCTATAAGAAACAAGTGGTTTCAGGGAAAAAAAAAACCCATGGCAAGACAGTGAGAAGGACTGGGATATCATTATACACAGTAATAGCAACGTTATAATAATGTAATAATGATCAAGTATGAAAGACATGGCTACTCTAATCAATACAATGATCCAAAACAATTACAAAAGAATCATGATTAAAAAATGCTATCCACCTCCAGAGAGAAAACTGATGAACTTTGAAAGCAAATTTAAAAATAATTTTCTTGGGAGGGAGTCAAGATGACAGAGTAGAAACAGGATTTCTGAGGGGCTCCAGCTAACCTCCTGCTGAAGACAGCCCAGCAGGACGGCAGGAAGGGAACAGTGTAGTGCTCTGGGAGCTGACACTAGCCAAGCACGAGGTGAGGTTTTAGTCCCAGGGTGGGTCTGAGCAGCCACCGGCTGAAGGGACTTCAGATACCCAGCAGCAGTGGCAGTTTACAGAATTATCAACCCACAGATACCAAAGACAAAGTAAGAGGTCAGTGTAGGGAGTTTGGGAGTGTGGGCCAGTCTTTGCCCCCAGGACAAGAAGCAGCTGAGGCTCCATGGCCCTGCAGCTACCTGCCACTTGGCTGCTTCAGAGCTCCTGGTCTGCAGATTGGAGGGGGACCAAGCAACCAGTCTGAGGAGTAAGCCTTCTTGCTTTAACCTGCTTGGATCTGGACTGCTGTCTACGGTGGAGGTCCTGGGGTACATGAACAGGCTACCAAAGTGTGTGGAGGCTTCAGAGAAGGCACCCAACTAATAGCTCTGACAGCTGTGAAAACCCCAGTGTTTGGAATAAAGCTCCCATTTCTGGTAGCAGAGTTCTACTGTGTCAAAAGGCTCAAAAGTCAAGTAATTGAGTGGCAATATGAGTAAATGAGGGAAGCAAAGCAAACAGAACAATCCTACATTAGACTCCTATTTTGGGGAAAAAAAGGATCAAAGCATGGAACAGGAGGAAGACAGTGAAGTCAGAACTCCTGCACCAAAAGCTTCCAAGAAAAAATATGAGCTGGTTATAGGCCATAGAGGACTTTAAGAAAGATTTTGAAAACCAAATAAGAAAAGTGGAGGAAAAATTGAGAAGAGAAATGAGAATGATGTAAGAAAATTATGAAATGAGAGTCAACAACCTGACTGAAGAAAATAACTCCTTAAAAAACAGACTAACTAAAATGGCAAAAGAGGCTCGAAAAGGCAATCAGGAGAAGAATGCCTTAAGAAGTCAAATTTGGAACCAATAGTGCAGCCCGCAGAGCCGAGCCCAGGTCCGAGGTTTTAGCCCCAGGGCGGCAGGGCCTTCAGCCAGCTGGTGGAACCCCAGAACACCAGCAATTGTGGCGATTCCAGAATTATCAGCACAGATATGCCTAGGACAAAGTGAGAGGTTAGTGCCCTATGGACTTTGGGACCAGTATTTGGGGAACACGTGGCTTCCTCCCCTGGGGGCAAAAAGCTGCTGAAGAAACAGCTGCACAGAAGCCATTTTGCAGCGTCAGTAGTGGCTCTAGCTCCTGGTCTGCGAACTGTAGGAAGATCCAGCAATCAGTCTGGGAGTTAATTGCTTTTGCTTTAAACTGCCTGGATCTGGATTGTGGTCTGGGGGGGAAGTTTGGGGTGGGTATCCAACTTGCCAGAGTGGGTGGAGGCTTTGCAGAGGCCACCCAACTGGCAGAAGTTGTGAAGACCCCACGTTTGGGCGGAAGCTCCCCTGTCTGGTGGCAGAGTCCTACTGTGGCAACAAGCCCAAAAATCAAGTAATTAAGTGGCAATATGCCTAGGCAAACGAAACAAAATAAACAGAAAAGTACAACATTGGACTCCTATTTTAGGGGCAAAGAGGCTCAAAGCATGGAGGAGGACTGTGAGGTCAGAACTCCTGCACCAAAAGCCCCAAATGAAAGTACAAGCTGGCTACAGGCCATAGAGGACCTTAAGAAGCAGATAAGAGAAGTGGGGGAAAATTTGGGAAGAGAAATGAAAAAGATGCAAGAAAAGTATGAAATGACAGTCAACAGCCTGACTGAGGAAAATAACACCTTAAAAAATAGACTAACTCAAATGGCAAAAGAGGCTCAGAAAGGCAATGAGGAGAAGAATGCCTTAAAAAGTCGAATTTGCCAGATGGAAAAAGAATCTCAAAAGCTCACTGAGGAGATTCATTCCTTCAGAGTTAGACTGGAGCAAATGGAAGCTAGTGACTTTATGAGAAATCAAGATGCTATTAAACAGATCCAAACAAAAGAAAGAATAGAAGGCAATGTGAAATATCTCATAGGAAAAACCACTGACCTGGAAAATAGATCCAGGAGAGATAATTTAAAAATTATTGGACTACCTGAAAGCCATGATCAAAGAAAGAATCTAGAAATCATCCTTCAAGAAATTCTCAAGGAAAATTGCCCTGATGTTTTAGATCCAGAGGGCAAAATAGAGGTTGAAAGAATCCACAGGTCACCTCCTGAAAAAGATCCCAAAAAGAAAACTCCCAGGAATATTATAGCCAGGTTCCAGAATCCCAGATCAAGGAGAAAATACTACAAGCAGCCAGGAAGAAACAATTTCAATATTGTGGAAACACAATCAGAATAGCACAGGACCTGGCAGCTTCTACATTGAGGGATAGAAGGGCATGGAATGTGATATTCCAGAGGGCAAAAGAGCTGGGAATGAACCCAAGGGTCACCTACCCAGCAAAACTGAGTATTTTGTTTCAGGGGAAAATATGGTCATTCAGTGGAATGGAGGACTTTCAAGCATTCTTGATGAAAAAACCAGAGTTGAATAGAAAATTTGACATTCAGACACAAGAAACAAGAGATGCTTGAGAAGGCAATCAAGGAAAAGAAATCAAAAGGAACTTATCAAAGTTGGACTATTTACAGTCCTACATGGAAAGACAATAACTGTGTTTGATGAAACCTTTCTCATTATGAAAATAATTGAAGAAGGGTACATGGCATATCTTCACAGGTATACATGGATAGTGGGCACAGGTTGAATTTGATGGGAAGGGATGATTATTTTTTTTTGGAAGGCAATTGGGGTTGGGTGACTTGCCCAGGTTCACGTGGCTGGGTTTTTGTTTGTGTGTTGGGTGTCTGGGGCCAGATCTGAGCTCGGGTCCTCCTGGCTCCGGGGCTGGCTCTCTGCTCGCTGTGCCACCTAGTCGCCCCAAGGAAGGGATGATTCTTAAGGGGTGAAGTCAAGAGGTGAGAGAGGAAAGTGGCAAGAGGAGATGGAGAGAGACAGGGTAGGGCAAACTATCTCATGTAGAAGAGGCAAGGGAAGTAGTTGCAGGGGAGGGGAAGAACAGGAAGGCAAAAAGGCAAAAGCATATTCTCATTGAAGTTGGCTCAAGGAGAGAATCACATACATACTAAATGGAATATCTTACCCTCACTCACTCTCCTGAGTAGGGGAAAGGGGGATGAGAGGAGGGATGATGGAGGGGAGGGCATTCTGGGGAGGGGGAGGTTAGAAGTACCCACTATCAAAGAAGGACAGGATCAAAGTAGGGAATGGACCAGGTGGGAGGTGAGACAGGTGGGAGGGAAATATAAGCAGTCTTTTACAATATATCTACTATGGTAATGTTTTTGCATAGATATACATGTACAACACATACTGAATTGCTTATCTTCTCAGAGGGAGTGGGTGACAAGGGAAGAAGGGAATGGATCTGAAAACCGAAGTTTTAAAATTAAATGTTTCATAAGATGTCCAGGCATTGGGGCTCAGAGATTCACCTTGCCCTAATGGCAAAGTCTAAGGGGGTATGGGAGAAGATATGGGAGAGAGCAGATTGGATGAGGGGATATCTGGTGGGACTGCTATTCTGGGGTGGTGGGTAGGGAAAAAATAGGGGAAAATGTAACTCATAATCTGGTGGAAATGAATGATGTAAACCAGAAGTTAATAAAGCATTTGTTTAATTAAAAAAAAATAAAGAAAGGAAAAAAAAGAAAAAAAGAAAAAAAGAAAAAAAAATGTCAAATTTGCCAGATGGAAAAAGAATCTCAAGCTCACTGAAGAGAATCATTCCTTCAGAATTAGATTGGAGCAAATGGAAGCTAGTGACTTTATGAGAAATCAAGATACAAAACAGATCCAAACAAATGAAAGAATAGAAGGCAATGTGAAATATCTCATTGGGAAAACCACTGACCTGGAAAATAGATCCAGGAGAGATAATTAAAAAATTATTGGACTACCTGAAAGCCATGATCAAAAAAAGAGCCTAGAAATCATACTTCAAGAAATTTTCAAGGAAAATTGCCCCGATGTTTTAGAACCAGAGGGCAAAATAGAGGTTGAAAGAATCTATCAATCACCTCCTGAAAAAGATCCCAAAAAGAAAACTCCTAGGAATATTATAACCAGGTTCTGGAATTCCCAGATCAAGGAGAAAATATTACAAGCAGCCAGGAAGAAATTATTTAAATACTGTGGAAACACAATCAGGATAACACAGGATCTGGCAGCTTCCACACTGAGGGACTAAAGGGCTTGGAATATGATATTCTGGTGGTCAAAGGAACTGGGATTGAAACCAAGAATCACCTCCCCAGCAAAACTGAGCATCATGTTTCAGGGGGAAATATGGTCATTCAGTGGAATAGAGGACTTTCAAGCATTTTTTTTTTTAAGCAATTGGGGTTAAGCAACTTGCTCAAGGTTACACGGCTAGTCATTATTTGTGTGTGGGTGCTCATTTTCTGAGGCTGGATTCGATCTCGGGTCATCCCAACTCCGAGGCCGGCGCTCTTACTCACTGCGCCACCTAGCCGCCCCTACTTTCAAGCATTTTTGATGAAAAAACTAGAGTTGAATAGAAAATCTGACATTCAGATACAAGAAGCAAGAGATGCATGAGAAGGTAAACAGGGAAAAGAAATCATAAGGAACTTATCAAAGTTGAACTACTTATATTCCTACACGGAAAAATGATAATTGTAATTGATGAAACTTTTCTCAGTATGAGAATGGTTGAAGGGAATAGAAATGTATGTGTATGTGTCTGACACACACACATACATAAATCCATATATATGTCTATATAGGAGGGTATATGTATACATATGTGAATGTGTTTATATATGTGTATAGGTATACATAGATAAGAGGGCACAGGACTAATTTAATAGAAAGGGATGACATTTAAAAGGTGAAATTAAGAGGTGAGAGAGGAATATAATGAGAGGAGATGGGGAGAGACAGAATGGTGTAAACTATCTCATATAGAAGAGGCAAGGGAAAATGGTCACAATGGAGGGGAAGAACAGGAAAGCAAAAAGGAATGGGTCAACCTTATTCTCACTGAATTTGGCTTACAGAGGGAATGACATACACACTAAATAGGGTATCTCACCCTACAGGAGAGTAGGGGGGAAGGGGAAGACAGGGGGGATAATGGAAGGGAGGGCAGGCTGTGGGGGAGGGAAGTTGGAAGCACCTACTTTTGAAAAGCAACAGGATCAAAGTAGAGAATAGAACAAGTAGGAGGTGGTCAGTCTTTTACAATATATCCACTATGGAAATGTTTTGCATAGCTACACATGTACAACCTATACTGAATTGTTTATCTAGTAAGAGTGGGTGACAAGGGAGGAAGGGAATGAATCTGGAATTTAAAGTTTTAAAATCAAATGTTTAAAATATATATATATATATATATATATATATATATATATATACTATTATTAATATAATTTTACATGTAACTGGGAAATAACATATACAGGCACTGGGGCACAGAGATCCACTGTGCCCTACTGGAAAATCAGAGGGGGTATAGGAGAAGATATGGGAGAGAGCAGATTGGAGTAGGGGATATCCAATGGGATTGCTATTTTGGGGTGGTGGGTAGGGGAAAAATGGGGAGAAAATTTGTAACTCAAAATCTTACAGAAATTAATGATGTAAATTGAAGTTAATAAAACATTTGATTAAATAAAAAAAAAGAAGTTAGTTCTTTTTGATCTGAATGCTGTTATTTTATAACTTGAGGCAGAATGCCTTTCTGGTTAAATGCTGTTTTAAGAATTCAAAATGTGGGGGGCAGTGAGGAAGGAAAAGAAAAAAATATAAAAAGTGCATAGCAGAGAATAAAAGAAAACCTATAAGGAAGCAAAGAAATGCTGGGTCGCTTTGAAAACAACACACAGTATTTATTACATAGGTTTTCATCAAATGGAAATTTCTTGTTTTATACTGAATCCTCTCATGTTCTGCTGTGAACATGGAAATTTTTTTTCCTTGTTTGGTATTTAAAATGAAAAAAAAATTTACACACACAAACACATTCAAAATGTGTACATTCAGGGTTGTCAAACTCTCATTGTCATTGAGAAGCTTTGTGAGACCTTGCCAGAACCTCTAAAGTTTTGCACTCTAGCCAGATTATAAGCCCCTAACAACTTTGTGAAAGAAGTTACTGTGAAGGGTGTATAAATGGGAGTCTATTAAATCCTTCCCTGAGACCAAAGATAATTTGGTTTAGGAAGAAATTCAAATGTCTTCCTCTCTTCTAATAAACCTACTCTTGGCCTAAGGGAAAGGCTTTAAAGTTTGCTTCTCTGGCACAGAAATGATTTATGTTGTGAATTGTAAGCTTATTATCTTGATTATTATATCTATAGAAGCTCATTGGATAAAATTATAACGTAATTATGTTTCTGGGTCAACTTTGGATCACCAGACCAAAGTTTAAAAGATTCTCCTTTTGTGTTTGTTCATTAAGTTCTCTAAGCCAAATGCTGCCAAGTCTCTGGGTTTTGAGTGAACTCATATTTCACTTTAAATGTAAAACTCCTGGATGTTATATTCTTAATTTCCAATGATTTTTTTTCATTAGGATGTGTTAAACTGGAAAACTGAAAGCTTTTGGATCTTACTAAATATTAAGGATGAAAGTTATTTTGTTGATTTGTTTTTATTCATTCCAATTATATTTATATATTTAGAGTATCCTAACACTTTTGAAAAGTTTAAGACCTAGTTTATTCAAATTGCTTTTTATTTATTCTCACATGTATTGAAGTATAATTGATTCTTGTTGATTAATGCTTGCTATGTAGTATTTAAGAGAATGTTTTAGATTTCATATGATTTGTTCTCTACATTTTTGCTTCCTGTTCATTATAACCCTCTGGACCAAGCTTTCTATTTTGCTGTACAGACAACTGACTTACTGTATTGTGAATCTATTTATCTCCCCAGAGATCTAGTCCCTGATCACTAATGCCTGATGTATTTCACCTGTTTGTTCTTTGCTAAAGGAAGTGAGAATGGAGCCGCCCCCCCCCAAAAAAAAGCATTGAGTTGTGGGAATTGCTTTAGATGAAACTGTCCATTGTGGGTGTGAGGGAGGGAGATCATAAGCAGGAGAAAAGTTTGGAACATGGAGTAGTTGTGGAGGAGTGGAGATAGGAAAGGAATACCAAAAAAGAGATGACAGAAAGCAGTGACAAATTTTGTCTACCTTGAAATGTTATATTCCCTTCTCTCTGTGATCAGATGGGAAAAAGCTCTTCTATTTGAAAAAAAGATACTAAGCTGCCTTGGGTATTGCTCTGGACAATTTGGGATGGGCATGGGAAACCTGAATTGACTTCTTTAGTGTATGCATGACCCTTTTGCCTCTTAAGGGACCTTCGACATGCTACCATCAGGTCTAAGGGTTTTTGAATAGAGGCAGAAATGCTTGCACACAAATGTCTTCAAAGAATTTTGGTGGCAAATGATAATAGCCCTGGGCAAGAGAAGGAAATACTACCTGCTACTGAACTGGTCACAGAGGGCTTACAACAAATATTGGAAATAATTCTTGGTTAGATTAATAGTCTATTAATGGCTCAGGGAAAAACAGCCAGAGACCAGTAAGGTCAATTCTGTGTAGAAAGACAAGTTGGGTTTTTAAAAGATTGTTTCTATTCCTTAATGTGAGAGTCACACCTTATAAAGGACTTTCTCCCCAAGTATCCCAGCCCAACCCTAAGTCTGCCCTAGAATACACCAATTTGGAGCTGGAGGGTGAGGTACTTGACCTACCCAGTCTCTTTCTTAGATCCTATGAGGAAATCCCCTTCCCAAGGGTCTGGACCTAGCTTCTCCAAATCTCCAGGATGCTACACCACTTTGATTTACAATCCTTCTGGCAAGGTGGAAGACCACCAAATCTTTCCATCTGGCCTGACACTGAGCCCTAAGGACCTTTCCATCTGCCCTGAGCTCTTATATTCTTTTTCTCAAGTAGAATGTGAGTTCTTTGATTTTCCATTTATATACTCAGTTTGTGTCACAGTGCTTGGCACACACAAAGTGTTTAAGAAATCTTTTTCCATTCTATTTTAGTCCAAAAATATTTATTTATAAAAGTATTTTAGCCTGATAAAACAAAACAAAAAAACTACCAGGTGATTTGGACCAAGATGATCATAGTAATGCATTCATTTCAAGTCCACTATTCTATTCAGTTATTTCAGGAAGATGTTAATCATCCATCTGTACACCTTCTCTCCTCATTTAGAAAATCTATGTTGACCCATTTCAAGTTTAGAAATTTGGCTGGGAACAGAAAGGAAGCATCATAATGTAGAGTTCATGTCATAAGATATGCCTAAATCCCAACTAGGAAAATCTAACAAAAAAAAATTTGGCTCAAATTGGATTGTCACTCTACAGTTTTTTTAACATTTCAGATTTCCAATCCTTAATCTGAGAATGAGCCTTCTTGGTCCTGTTAACTCGTTTCAATTTCTGATGCTGCCCTTGAGCTGCATTACTACTTAGTACCTACTGCAAAGCAGCATAAGAGTCCAGCTTTCCTCACTGGATCTTAAGGCTATCCACCAAAAGTCGATTCACTTAACTGGCTACTTGGCCAACACAGGCTTATAAGACAGGATTGCTCCTCAATACAAACCTGGATTATTCCAACTTGGTTTCTGAAGATATTTTAGTTGGAAGAATAAAGGAAGTCCTCTCCCAGGAAAACTTAAGAAAATGTTTTTATAGTTCAACCTCAGCTGAAGGAATGAACCCCCTTTCTTCTCAAAGTGATAGTAATTGTTCCATTTGCTCAAGGATGGCTGTGAAATCATCTCTTTTGTTGTGAAATGCTGCTCGTTTTTCTAGGAAACTAGTTCTTTCCTCTTCTTCCATTTTCAACTTAACTTTCAAGGCCTACAAAGAAGGAGCCATTAGAATAAAATTTCACTTGACTCACTGGAAAATATGGCAGACAAATTTATAAATTATCATTCTGTTCCACTAGAGAAGACACAAAGTGGCAGTTAGCAGATTATACACTGCTGTACTCTACAAAAGCAATGCATGCTCTACCATCTACAGAACTTTTTTTTGTCTTTTTGTGTTTGATCATCTGTTTTCTATAGAGCTGGTATAGTGGTAATCTAGATGGTTAAATTCTTAAAACCAAACTACACAGAACGCAAAACAATGTAAATTCAATGTAGCATCTATTGTAATACCAGAAGGCATCCCATGAACAATCCAGAGTAATATATAAGTAATATATAAGTGGTCACTATAAGACCACTTCCTTGGAAAATTCAAATGCTTTTTCATGTTCAAGCTTAAAACAGAGGGTTTAAATGCATTGCCAAAAGATCATCTTTGGTCAACACAATGAGCCACATACAATTTCTCATCCCATGGTCATTGGGATAGAACCTTATAGCATTGGGATAAGAGGAATGTAGGGAACTCAAAACCTCAAGAGAACCCTCTTACCTGTAACTCCTCCATCTGCTTTGTAGCTGTCTGGTTAAAGAGCTTCAGTTCATCTTTCAGACTTTCCAAGAGCAACTAAAATAAAATAAGATGGAGGGCACTCTTTGTATCAGAAATTGAATACTTAACCTATTCTAGTCAAATAGGTATATTGGTGTTATAAGCTATTTTACTCCAAGTAGGACTTGGAAGGGCTTCCAAACTGAATAATTACCTTCTTCCTTCAGGGAAGAAGCAAGGAGAGAACCCCAACACTAATCTGGCTGTTCCTTTGCATCATATAGTTCATCCCCAGTATGAAGGGAGAATTTTAATAAGGGACCCGAATGAAGAAACTAGATCACAGGACTTACTCACTTATAATAAATCAGTAAATAGCCACCTTCTGATAAAGAGGAATTATTTTTGGATTAGACACCACTGTTCCCTTCCATTAACATGGATAATCAAGGATTAATTTATACTTAGCAAGTTTAACATTGTGCAAACCCACTCCACTGAACTACTTTGATTATGATTAGTGTATATATATATATACACACACACACATATACAGCATAGGAAATGCTCTTCTGTACTTGCTTCCCACCCATCTAAACCCAGACCCTCACCATAGACTCCATTTGATATTTCATCGTTTCTTGCCGATTTTCCATGATCTGTCTGCCTGTAACTAATAAACATGTCCCCAGTGAGTTGACTGATAAAGAAGTTCCCACTCCTTTATCCTCCCCCTCACCCCAACCCATCCCTAATGCATTGAGCACCTACTATTTACAACAAACTATGTAAGATACTTTGGGGGATGAAAAGGATAAAATACATTTCAGTTGAGAAGAAAAAACATAGCAAGTCAGTAAACATCTTTTGAACGCTTACAAAGTATATGCTATATGCTAAGTACCAAGTACAGGTAATCAATCCTACTAAGAATCTACAAGAAATAAAGATATCCTTCTTATCACTATAACCAACAGGTATTTGCTATCTAGGCAATGAAGCAGTGCAGTGGATAGAGTACTGGACCTGAAATCGGGAAGACTTGAGTTCAAATCCTGCCTCAGTTACTAAATATGTGACCCTGGGGCAAGTCATATAATCTGTCTGCCTCAATTTCCTCATCTGAAAAATGGAGCACCTATCTTCCAGGGTTATTGTGATGATAAAAGGAATATTTGCAAACCGCTTTGCAAATCTTAAAGCACTATATAAATGATAGTTATTATTTATGTATGTTAACTCACTATTAAATGGAAGCAGGTGACCAAAGCTGGAGCTGCTAAAACCCCATCAGCTCAGCCTCCCTCCCTCTTCTCTCTTTTTATTTCTTTCCCCACATATATACTTCAAACCTTTGATAGCAATAATTTTGTTGGAACCTTGACAACCCATTATCAGAAAGTTAATTATAAGAATTATGACAATGTGGGGCCCAACTCTTTCAAAGTTAGAACTATTGAGGAAACTCTGGAACCTTTTATAGAAAAGTTTGGGCATAGGCCTCTCACCTGGGTCGATATTGCCATTCTCCAAAAGTGCCAAGTAGCTATCCTGAGATTTCTCCAGCAACTCCACTTTTTGAGTCAGCACCTTCAACTCTCCCTGTGAGATCACAAACAGTTTCAAAACAGTCCTGCCTACCAGACTTGGCCTCTATGATTTCTCCTTTTTGGTAAGTATGGCACAAGCCTGACTTCCTCCATCTCTGTTCTGAGTAACCTTGTGTCTTTGGGCCATGTGAAGGGTCATCCTTTAGAATTCCAGATAATTTTTGTTCCACATGACTGGCTTCCTACCTGGCTTTCAGTCAGCTTCAAGTACAACTGTCTGTTAGCTTCCTCTAACAGCTGGTTCTTCTCTTTGAGCTCTTCCTCAGCTTTCTGTCGATTTAACGGAGTGTAGCTGCAATGATAATTTGAAGCTAGATTGCACTTTATTATTTTTCCACTTTCTTTTTTACAAAAGCTACAAAGAATTTCTGGTTGGTAGAGATAACAGCTCTGCTTAAGCAGTACTTTGTGACACTAGAATAAAAGGACACTAAACTTGAAGAGAAAAGCAGTTCCATCTGCCCCGAGATTCACCTCTTTTTAATGTTCTTCTTAGCAGCAGGATCCATAGTCTTCATCTGCCTAAAGAGACAACAATATAAAAATAAAATAGTGAACAACCTGAGTGTAATTTGCATTGAGAATTATTGACTGTTAAAGATGCAAGGGCCCTTAGCAATCATTTAACTCTTCTTATTATGAACATAATGGAAACAAACACAGTCTATAGGGAAGACTACAACGTACAAGCTACACCAGTGTCATTAAAGGGACTTCCTCTGAGGTCCTCCATACTTATTTCTAACCATCTTTAAATTTCAGGGCTAAAGTAAAGCCTTATTTCAGCTCAGACTGTTAGAAGGCCTTTATTAGTAGGAACTCTGGATTTCCTACTATAAAGGGAAATGGGTCAACAAAAAAACCTCCATCCCACTACAATAAGATGAGTTTAACTTCAAAGTTATGACTCCATTCAAACAAACAGTGGCTTACTAATTGGTTTGTTTCCAGCTCCATTTATATCTACTTTTCGGTAAGGACATATAAAAGGTTGTGATGAGAGAAGAAAGGAAAGCTTCAAAACACTTTCTGTTATAGACTTCAATTTGTCTTTTCCAGAATAGATCATATAAGGGCTTGGGAGACCGACTAAGGAATTGTATGCTGCTCAGCAGCAGTGTACAATAATTCATTTGTCATTTCTATGAAAACCTCCTTTTTAGTTTTGGGTGATATGGAGTCAGTTCCAACAAAATTATCCATTTGAGTGCAATTGTCCATTTCTATCCATGTTCTGACCTCTGCTTGGTCGTTTTGTACAATTCATTCTCTAGACCTATTGAGCTGAGAGACTTGTGGAGTTCTACGTCTTTGCACCTCTGGGGTATCTGACTCTTAGAAGCGGCCCGAGAATGCGTCTCTGTGAAAGGAAAATCAAGAGGGTGAAAACCCAACCAACACGACCCAATTCTAACCCAAATAATCATGATCAATGTTTTGATCCAAATTGCCATGTTCTAATCTAGTCAACTTCATTCTAGGAAGAACAGCTTTGAGTCACTAAGTTTTAATCTCCTTGGGGTAAAAAGGCTACATCTAACTAATATTACCTAAAATAGTACATGGACTCATTTGAGGATCTCTAAGACTGGAACAGATAGAGGATATAAATGTAACTTGGTGGTTAATATATGCAAAAGGGATAAGATGAAAAAAGGAATGGAAATAGGAAGGGGAGAATACAGGCTTAAACTCACTAAACATACAATAGCTATAGCTCATAATTTGCTGGGACTATTTAATGGGTCTTAGCCACTTTATTTCATTCCTTTTTAAAAAATAAATAATATCACTTTTTAAAAAATTAATCTTTTAAACGCAGAAACTTTTTTATTCTTTTATTTTCAGTTTTAAATTTTCTCCTCACTTCCTACTTCCCCCTCCCCAATCCATTGAGAAGGCAAGAAAAACAAAACCCATTACAAATACACAGTTATACAAAACAAATTTCCACCCCAACCTTGTTCTTAAAAAGCAAGAAAAAGAAAGAAAGAAAAAATATGCTTCAATCTATACTCTGAGTTAACTGGTTATCTTTCTGGATAGCATTTTGTGATGAGTCTTTGGAATTGTGGTGAGTTGTGTTGATCAAAATTTCTAAGTCTTTCAAAGTTGATTATCTTTACAATATTGCTGTTACTGTAGATTGTTCTCCTGGTTCTGCTCATTTCAATTTACATCAGTTCATACAAATCTGGGCCTTAGAGGCAGGATTCGAAGCTTTCTATTCAAGAGATCACTACTCTAATTCAAGCTCATACCATCTTTCACCTGCACTGTTAACAATAGCCTCCTAATTGGTCTCCCAGCATCCAATCTCTCCCCTCTTCAAGCTTCCTAGCCTGTAATTTGAAGGCTCTTCTTTCTTCTCCCCTTTCAAAATGAGGACAATTGCTGCCTATGGCAACTCTCCCATTCTCCAAAAATTTTCAAAGATTATTTACTTCAGTTTAGCAACCACCTCTACCAATTTTCTCAAGTACTGACTGTAGTGGTAGTCCAGGCCTGGGAACCTGAAGGCAGCCAGATGCTTTCTTACAATCAAATGCCTTACTTATTTTCAATTTCAATATTAGCCATGTTAGTTCCATTCTGTCCCATCTATATTTGTACAGGTGGGGGAGGTGCCACTCTTGTGGATTTTTCCTGATACCTACTTTCTCTTGTACCTTTAACATATATCTTTTAAAAGTCCAACTTAGTAGGTTCTCAGTGTATGCACACTAGCTCCCCCTTTTTTCTAGTCCTCTGCAAAGCACTGTGCTAAGAGCAAGAAGTATTAAGACAAAAAGAAAAACTGTCCTTGCTCTCCAGATGCATGCTTCTGGTGGGGGGAAGGGAGAAGGAGGAGAACAAGTTATGAAGAGCTTTGCATGCCCAAGAGGATTTCATATTTGATCCTAGAAGTGATAGGGAATCATTCGAGTTTACTGAGTAATCAGTGACGTGATTATGTTTCCTACCTTTAGGAAGAGCACTCTGCCAGCTTGGTGGTAGATGGACTAGAATGGGGAGAAACTGTGGCAGGGAGATTAATCAGTATGCTACGGCAATAATCCAGGTGTAAGGAGGGCTTATACCAGGCTAGTGGCAGTGTCAGAGGAGAGAAGGGGGCACATGCAAGAAATGTTAAGAAGGTAAAAACAACAGGTGTTGGCAATAGATTGGACATAGGGGGTGGGTGGTGGGGGGGGTCAGAGTGAGGAGTAGGGGATGATACTCAAGCTGTGAGCCTTGGTGACTAGAAGGCTGATAGCACCCTCCACATAGTAACAGTGAAGTTAAGAAGAGGGGAAGGTTTGATGGAAAAAGATAAGGAGTGCGGTTGTGGACATGTGTTTAAGCTGTCCACAGAACAACTGTTGGAAATGTCAAGAAAAGGCAGCTGGGGGGGCGGCTAGGTGGCGCAGTGAGTAGAGCATTGGCCCTGGAGTCAGAAGGACCTGAGTTCGGATCTGGCCTCAGACACTTAATGCACACACAAACAAAAACCTAGCTGTGTGACCTTGGGCAAGTTACTTAACCCCAATTGCCCTCCAAAAAGCAAAAAAAAAAAAAAAAAAAAAACAACAAAGAAAAGGCAGCTGGTGCTGTGAGAGTGGAGCTCAGCGCATAGATTGGGGCAAGATAAGCACGTCTGAGAGACAGGTACACAGAGATGATAACTGAATCCAGGAGAGTAAATAAGGTCATCACAAAGGAAGAAAAGAGGCACTTACGTGCCAACTCCTTTAAAAGACCTTTCCTAACTCCTCTAGGTAATCAATATGCTTTACTTTGCAAGGCCCCAGTTCAAATCTAACCTCAGACACTTTGTAGCTGTGTGACCCTGGGCAAATCACTTAGCCTTTATTTACCTCAGTCTCTCTCATCTGTGAAATGGGGATGAGCTTAGCACAGTACCTGGCATACACGGAGTGAACATTAGCTATTAGTATTCACTATGTTATAGCGCCTTTTTTCCTTTGCATTATCCGCAGTCTATCACTAGACCTAGAACAGAGGGTTTAAATTTCAGCCCACAGGGAGGGGGAATGTCCTTCCCCAGCGCCCACCGCATAGTAGGCGGGCAGAGCCCTGCTTGCAGCCCCACGCTAGTCCGAGAAGCCACGCCAACAAGGGCCCAACTACTCACCTAGGGGCGGGCCTCCGCCCAGCGTGGCCGAGGGGGCCGACCCCAGGAACGCTGACCTGGCAGTGCTGACTCTGCAAGTGCGGCCGGGCTGGACCCTGGAGGGAACGGGGTTCCATTGGAAGAGGCGCCGGGCTCGCGCCCAGCTTTCTAGGGCCCCGGCTGGCTGCGGGTCCGAGAGCCCGGACCAGCTGGGGCGGGAGGAGGAGAAGGGCCGGCACCCTCCTTGGGACTCAGCTTGCTTTCCACCCGGACTCCAGGCCCCCCGCTTCCATACAACCCGTCCCTTACCCTGGGCGCTCAACGGCCGAGGCCGTATCCCCAGCTCCCAGTCTGGACCCGCTCTCCATCACCACTCACTCTGGCACATAAACAACCAGCTGTTCGCGCCTCCGTTATTTCAAACAGAAACTTCCGGCGGAAGGGGGCGGGGCGGGCTCTGAGTCCAGGCGGCAGCCATAGTGTACGGAGGGGGCCTATAGAACGAGAACACCGGGAGCCGCCATGTTGTACGAATGACGAGGTCTCAAGAGCCTTGCCTGAGATTTGGGAAATGAGGATGAAATCATAGGATTTCAAGTTGGAAGGGACAATAGCATTTAAAGTTGGAGAAGGCCTTGTGGTACGGGTATGGTGACCTTTAGAAACCAAGTGGTTGTCATGACTTTTTTTTTTAAATAGTACTGCATAGTGCCTATCTTGTTTGTTTTGTTTTTCCAAAATTTTATTTTAGACTCAAACGCCAGAACACAAATAGAGAATTAAAAAAAGAAACAAAAACATATCAGAAACTTAAATATTGGAACTTAAATACAAAGTTAGAAAGAAATAAAAAACATGTACATAGCAGAAGATGAGAGGATTCAAAATATGTAACAATAAATTTTCATTTCAAGAAAGCCTATGTGATAAATAATACTCATTGTGTTGAGAATTGTCCATCTTTGCTTCCTTGTGAGTTTTCTTTTGTTCTCTGTTATGCACTTTTTCACTTTGTTCCTTTTTCCCTTCCCTCCAATACTCCTCTCCAAGGTCACAATAAAGTTTAGATGTTTCTCTATAGCTATAAATATACACATACCCCCCAGAAAGCTACAATAAAGTTTAGATATGTTTCTCCATAGCTATAGATATAAACATACACATGTACATATATATACATATAAAGACATATACATTCCCAAACCTATTCTATTCCTGATCTTTGTTTTTATGTATATGTATATCTCTTGTTTCCTATCTCTCCTGCCTCCTCTACCCACTACTTTTCCCTCCTATGACTTGCCTACTCCCTTCCAAGGATCCCTTCCCTATCCTCCCATTCCCATAAATCGAAACACCCTTCTATACTCCTATTTTACTTATTCTCTGATCTTCCCCTCTAGAAATCCCTCCCTTGTCCCCTACCCCCTCCCTATGCCCCTACCATTTTATTTCTTTTGAATTTAGAAGACTTCCATACTATTTTAAATATATATGTATTGCTCCTTCTTATACCCATTCCTGATGAAAGCAGGTTACCAGAAATACCAGCATTCCTCCCCCATCTAATTCCTATGTGTCAATTCTTCCTCTTGCTACTTGTTTATATAAAAATTACTCTTTTTAGCTGTTCCTAAATGGTCTTATTTTTTTAATTAAACAAATGCTTTATTAACTTCTGGTTTACATCATTCATTTCCACCAGATTATGAGTTACATTTTCCCCCCATTTTTCCCTACCCACCACCCCAGAATAGCAGTCCCACTAGATATCCCCTCATCCAATCTGCTCTCTCTCATATCTTCTCCCATACCCCCTTCGACTTTGCCATTAGGGCAAGGTGAATCTCTGAGCCCCACTGCCTGGACATCTTATGAAACATTTAATTTTAAAACTTCGATTTTCAGATCCATTCCCCTTCTCCCTTGTCACCCACTCCCTCTGAGAAGATAAGCAATTCAGTATATGTTGTACATGTATGTCTATGCAAAACATTACCATAGTAGATATATTGTAAAAGACTGCTTATATTTCCCTCCCACCTGTCTCACCTCCCACCTGGTCCATTACCTACTTTGATCCTGTCCCTCTTTGATAGTGGGTACTTCTAACCTCCCCTCTCCCAGAATGCCCTCCCCTCCATCATCCCCCCTCTCATCCCCCTTTCCCCTACTCAGAAGAGTGAGTGAGGGTAAGATATTCCATTTAGTATGTATGTGATTCTCTCCTTGAGCCAACTTCAATGAGAATATGCTTTTGCCTTTTTGCCTTCCTGTTCTTCCCCTCCCCTGCAACTACTTCCCCTTGCCTCTTCTACATGAGATAGTTTGCCCTACCCTGTCTCTCTCCATCTCTTCTTGCCACTTTCCTCTCTCACCTCTTGACTTCATCCCTTAAGAATCATCCCTTCCTTGGGGCGGCTAGGTGGTGCAGCGAGCAGAGAGCCAGCCCCAGAGCCAGAAGGACCCGAGCTCGGATCTGGCCCCAGACACCCAACACACAAACAAAAACCCAGCCATGTGAACCTGGGCAAGTCACCCAACCCCAATTGCCCTCCAAAAAAAAATAATAATCATCCCTTCCCATCAAATTCAACCTGTGCCCTCTGTCCATGTATACCTGTGAACATATGCCATGTACCCTTCTTCAATTATTTTCATAATGAGAAAGGTTTCATCAAACACAGTTATTGTTTTTCCATGTAGGAATGTAAATAGTCCAACTTTGATAAGATCCTTTTGATTTCTTTTCCTTGATTACCTTCTCAAGCATCTCTTGCTTTTTGTGTATGAATGTCAAATTTTCTATTCAACTCTGGTTTTTTCATCAAGAATGCTTGAAAGTCCTCTATTCCACTGAATGACCATATTTTCCCCTGAAACAAGATACTCAGTTTTGCTGGGTAGGTGACCCTTGGATTCATTCCCAGCTCTTTTGCCTTCTGGAATATCATATTCCATGCCCTTCTATCCCTCAATGTAGAAGCTGCCAGGTCCTGGGCTATTCTGATTGTGTTTCCACAATATTGAAATTGTTTCTTCCTGGCTGCTTGTAGTATTTTCTCCTTGATCTGGGGATTCTGGAACCTGGCTATAATATTCCTGGGAGTTTTCTTTTTGGGATCTTTTTCAGGAGGTGATCTGTGGATTCTTTCAACCTCTATTTTGCCCTCTGGGTCTAAAACATCAGGGCAATTTTCCTTGAGAATTTCTTTAAGGATGATTTCTAGGTTCTTTCTTTGATCATGGCTTTCAGGTAGTCCAATAATTTTTAAATTATCTCCCCTGGATCTATTTTCCAGGTCAATGGTTTTTCCCATGAGATATTTCACATTGCCTTCTATTCTTTCATTTGTTTGGATCTGTTTAATAGTATCTTGATTTCTCATAAAGTCACTAGCTTCCATTTGCTCCAGTCTAACTCTGAAGGAATGAATCTCCTCAGTGAGCTTTTAAGATTCTTTTTCCATCTGGCAAATTCGACTTTTTAAGGCATTCTTCTCCTCATTGCCTTTCTGAGCCTCTTTTGCCATTTGAGTTAGTCTCTTTTTTAAGGTGTTATTTTCCTCAGTCAGGCTGTTGACTGTCATTTCATACTTTTCTTGCATCTTTTTCATTTCTCTTCCCAAATTTTCCCCCACTTCTCTTATCTGCTTCTTAAGGTCCTCTATGGCCTGTAGCCAGCTTGTATTTTCATTTGGGGCTTTTGGTGCAGGAGTTCTGACCTCACAGTCCTCCTCCATGCTTTGAGCCTCTTTGCCCCTAAAATAGGAGTCCAATGTTGTACTTTTCTGTTTATTTTGTTTCGTTTGCCTAGGCATATTGCCACTTAATTACTTGATTTTTGGGCTTGTTGCCACAGTAGGACTCTGCCACCAGACAGGGGAGCTTCCGCCCAAACGTGGGGTCTTCACAACTTCCGCCAGTTGGGTGGCCTCTGTAAAGCCTCCACCCACTCTGGCAAGTTGGATACCCACCCCAAACTTCCCCCCCAGACCACAATCCAGATCCAGGCAGTTTAAAGCAAAAGCGATTAACCCCCAGACTGACTGCTGGATCTTCCTACAGTTCGCAGACCAGGAGCTAGAGCCACTACTGACGCTGCAAAATGGCTTCTGTGCAGCTGTTTCTTCAGCAGCTTTTTGCCCCCAGGGGAGGAAGCCACGTGTTCCCCAAATACTGGTCCCAAAGTCCATAGGGCACTAACCTCTCACTTTGTCCTAGGCATAGCTGTGCTGATAATTCTGGAATTGCCACAATTGCTGGTGTTCTGGGGTTCCACCAGCTGGCTGAAGGCCCTGCCGCCCTGGGGCTAAAACCTCGGACCTGGGCTCGGCTCTGCGGGCTGTGCTGCCTGCTCTCAGAGTGCTGCGCTGGCCGCTCCCTGCAGGGCTGCTGGGCTGTCCTCAGCAGAAGTTTAGCTTCTCTGTGCTGTTCTGTGGGTGCTGTGGCTCCAGAAGTTGTTTGGAGCTCTCTTTCACATTGTTTGAAATTTGTGTGTCAATGGTCTTATTTTTAAAATTCATATCATGCCTGGGTTTTCCCCAATCTTTCTTATGAACTCCCAATTATTAATAAGAATATTAGACATAAATTTTACATATATAAAAAGTAAACAGTCTGTCCTTATGGATCCCTTATAATCAGTCTTTGTTATGTACCTTATATTTATATTGATTCTTTTATGTCAAATTGTCTATTAAGTTCAAGATTTTTTTTAACAAAGTCTTGAAAATCTGAGTTTATCAAATGCCCCCTCCCTTTTTTTTGTTTAAGATAATAGTTAACTTTGCAGGGTATGATATTTTTGGCCAGAGCCCCAGTTCTTTTGCCCTTGGCTATGTTCTGTTCCAAGATCTGTGGTCCTTTAATGTTTCTGCTGCTAGGTCTTGTATAATTCTAATCATGGCACCATCTTATTTAAATTGTTTTAATCTTGATGCTTTTAATAGTTTTTCCTAGAGCTGTGGATTTTGGAATTTGACTATGATATTCCTATGAATTTTCCTCATAAGATCTCTTTTAAGTAGTGATTGTTGGATTTTTTCTATTTATACTTTTGATGAGGTATGGGCTCTGGGAGGCCCCTCAAGCTCTCCTTGAGTCTTTGAGGTACAGGCTGTGGGAATCTCCCTCGGACTCTTGATTAAATCATCCCATTTGATGAGGCAAGTCTGTTACTAGACTTCCCACACTTGAACTGGCCTAGCCCCCCCATTGTCTGTGGTCTCCAGGGGGCTTCCCACCCTTAATCACTCATTGACCTCATCTGACTCCTCCTGAAGACCCTCCCCAAACTCCTTCTCTAGACCACACCTAGATGCCTCCCACAACTTTCTGTATATAAGACCCCATCTCATAATTCCATGTGGTGTGAGAATGCCATATAATAGTAAGAGCATGGTAGAATTCTCTAGCACAGATTTACTCTGTGTCTAATGCAATCGAACTTTTAATAAATTTTTCTTTTCTTTGGCTGAGAGAAGACTTGAGTCGAATTCATTTGGCAAGACCCAGTGTGTTGGTATTTTGGGGTCTCCAGAGCAACCCTAACCCTCTTAGTGGTTACCCTTTTCACTTTCCCCCTTTGTTCTAATCCTTCAGGCCAATTTTATTTAATTATTTCTTGTATTATTATATCAAGATTCTTTTTTTGATCATAACTTTTAGTTAATTTAATTATTTTTATATTTTCTTGATCTATTCTCCAAATCTGTTGTTTTTCTTATATTTCACTTTCTCTTCTATTTTTTCATTATTTATATTTTTGTTTAATCATTTCTTGATCTCTTATAATTTCACTGCCTTTACCTTGCCTAATTCTAATTTTTAAGGTGTCATTTTCTTCCTTAAGATTCTGGATCTCCTTTTCTAATTGGTTGACTTTCCTTTCATATCCTTCTTGTTTTTCTTGGATTATTCTTATTTTCTTTTTAAATTTTTCTTCTATCTTTGTCATTTGATTTTTTTTAAACATTTGATTTTAAAACTTGTATTTTATTTTTAAAGTCTTTTTTTAAGGTCGTCTATAAATTCTTTTTGAGCAGGTGACCATCTGACATTACTCTTTGGGAGTTTCTTTACTTCAGTATCCTCCTCTGATGATGAACCCTGGTCATCTCTATTCCCATAATAGGTTTCTATACTTGGATTCTTTCTCCTTTGCCTTGCATTTTTTTTTTTTTTTTGTGGTGGTACCTTAGTTATTTGTAGTCACCTCTAGTCCTGAGGTATGAGAAATGGTGCCTCTTGCCCCAGATTTTCAGTTCTCCCCTCTAGCCTGAAACCAAAGCCAAATCTCCAGCCTCCTGTAAGTCCACAGCCAGGGTCTTTCTGCCCCACTGCTTTTGTACTCACCAGGCTTGTGCTGGTTGGTTCTTGCCCCTGCTGCTCTTGGCAGCACAGCTGGGTCTGGCATTCCTGGTCAACAGAGGTTCCCTTAATCTCTCTGGGCTCAGACTTGCTGCCTATTTGTTTAAAAGGCTTGCCCCTTTGCTGTATAAAGGGAACCTAGCCTGGAGGTGTTTACTCTTCACAGGGACCACAGCTTGATCTGGGATTTTTCTTCAGATCCTCTCAAATTGTCCCAGGAGGAACCCAGGTTATGCCCCTCCCCCCCCCTCTTATTTATCTCCACCTGATGAGGTATGGGCTCCAGGAACCCCTCAAACTCTCCTTGAGTCCTTGAGGTACAGGCTCTGGGAACCTCCCTTGGACTCTTGATTAAATCATCCCATTGGATGAGGCATTTGCATGAGGCAATAAGCCTTACATTGTGGCTGAGCCCAAGCCTCTGTTACTACAATTTCATCATTACTCAGTATCCACAGAGAGGTCTTTTCATATTGATTTGGGGCTAGTTCTCAGATTCCCTGGATCCCCTTCCATGGTCCCAGATTCTACCTGGATTCAACAGTCACCTGGGTTCAATGGCAGACAGCTCCCAGTTCCTTATCCAGCTCCCTGGGTAGATTCTGCTCCATACTGAAGTTCATAGGGTCCAGTCCATCTCAAATCCTTCACAATTTCTGCTCCCTAGAATTCAAGGCTCAACCAAGCCACAAACAAAGTCTCAGCATCCCAGTCATGCTTCCTCAGTCTTCTGGACTCCTGGGCTCCTGTTCAGAAGAAGCTCCACCCTCACAAGGTCTCAGGAAATTCTGGCTCAGTTCTTTATTCTCGATTCTCGATTCTCAATTCTGTGGCTGCTCTGCCACCAGATGCTGGTCCCAAGAAATTCTGACTGCGCCTCTCTGGGGCTTTTCTTATATACACAGCATTAGCTTCTTCCTGTTTCAGCCAACCCCTTCCTGTTATGTCAGGAACAGGGATTCATACCTTCTGTTTCTTTCACAGAGGTTTGATTAGTTACTAAGTGCTAAGTACCTGCTTACTTGCCAATACAAAAAGGGGTCTTCAAATTGCCATTACAGCTTGCTACTTATGTGACCTTGCTCAAGGTCATAACCTCTCTGGGCCTCACCTTTCTCATCTATAAAATAAAAGGACTTGGACTTGCTGACTTTCAACATCCTTTCCAGTTTAGGATTTATAATCCTAAGATTGAATGATTTTTAAGATCCAACTTTGTCTCTCAGAACTTGTGTTGTTAGTGTTAATCATTATTAATTACATTTCTTGGTTGCCAAAAGGATTTTGGCATAAAGTCCAATTTCTTAAGATTGGGAAAGAGTTATAATGGACGACCAAGAAAAATATAGGACGGCAGAGCCAATTAAAATGTGCAGGGTATTTATTAGCCCGTGACTGTTTCCCAGGTAAAGACCAAGGGAAGGCAGCTCCTGAGCAAGCTTTTATACAAACTTCCATGGGTAGTTATAATTGCTAAAACAAAGGATAAGAAAGGCAACCATTGCTACACAGAGATGTAAACTAAGGGTGGGGGGGAGCATGCAAGTGTAATGGAAATGCAAATTTAAAGATCTTCCCTGCCCCTAGCTTAAGTGCACCTGGAGCTTGTGGTCGGAGGCTTGTTTTTCAGGAAAGCCCACACCTTGATACTTTGTGATTGGGCAATGGGTCTAGAAGGTTGTTACATTCTCTGAGCCAAGAGAAGGCTATATAAACCCTGAGGAGAGGCTTTGCTTTGGGGCTCACTTTGAGAAGTGTTGTGTGGTTTGACCAGATGAGACTCTGGGAAGCCGTTGTTGAGAGCCCCCCGGCTTTGAAAACCCAGATGTTGATGCTTCCCTCTCTGGTAACTGTGATTTGGTATTGATATAATGGTTGGACAGTTTGGAAGTCTGTCTATTTGATCTGTCTGTATATTCTGAAGTGCGCGGTGCTGACCTTTTTCCCCTGAACTAGGTAATATACGTTTGTTTGATTAAAGTAAGCTTGTTAACCCATTTTGAGTTGCTTTCCTTTACAAAAGCAGATCTAAGAACCTATATTGGCAGCTACCCTGGGGATGTTGGGGTGCTTGCTGCTACAGCAAGCTAAAGAGGCAGATCTTGTCTTGGTTACAAGGATGTTTGCATGCTCAACACCAGGGTGAGGCTTCACAACTGTGATAGCTTCACAGGTGATTTCAGGGGGCCTTGTGTAGGAGCTAGCACTATGGGAACGTGACGCTTCAAGGTGGAAATTAAGGAGGCAAAGAGTCAGATTGAAAGATAGTCCAGAATCCATACCAGTTATCTCATTAAATAATTAGGAACAAAGATAATAATACTATATAAGTAAGTTCTTGTGTATGTATATGTTGTTGTTTATTTGTTTTCAGTTGTGTCCAATTCTTTGTGACCCCTTTTTGGGGTTTCTTGGCAAAGATACTGGAGGAGTGGTTTGCCATTTCATTTTCCAGAACAAATGTCTGCATTGACCTTGTCCAAAACAAAGTTTTGTTTTCCCTGAGTCTGTGTAATAGCAAGCATGCTAGCATATGGGATGCTGGGATGACCTGCTATACAGGTTCTTTGATCTGCTTTGCTGAAGGAAAGACAACTTTTAAAGGGGTCAACAATCTTACTTTAATTATATTCACTAGTTCAGGCGAAAGGTCAGCACCCTGAAGGTGGAGAAAATACAAACAGAGAAAGTAGCACAGAGATTCAATAGACAGGGCTCCTACTGTCTGAATAAAGTAATACAACCACCTATTTACACCACTGGATAGGAAAAGCACAATCCTCTGAGTAGTCAGGAGCTCTTAACAAATGGCTGCTCAGAATCTGTAATAGGAATGGAAATTTGAAGACTTTCCCTGCCCCTTAATAGATCCAGGGGAGAGTTTGAAGACCTCCCCTGCTTTGAAAATAAACTCTGCCCCCAAATAGGCTGAATGTTATCACAAGGAGCCTGTGATGGAGGAAATTTGCTGAAGGGTGCAGCAGAGCCCACAGAAAGCTGGTTCAGAGCTAGCCAGACATTGGGGGAGAGAGTGGACTCTCATTAAGGAGATAGAGAGGTTTTTGAATAAATATTGATCTTGTATTGGTTTGTGGGAAGGCTGAAGGATGCTGTGGCTTGCAGCATTATTATGGCTTCTGAGTATCTTTGGTACTATGATAGAATTGGCTTACTGGTTTTGGGATTTGGTTTTCTGGTATCTAAATAAATGCTTCAGTTCTGTCCTATACCTGGAGAATCTGTTATATTTTGCAATTGAACATCATGCAGTACTTATAGTCACAGTCTTTATTATGATCATGGGCAATGTAAATATTGCATTGGTGCTACAGAGTCCCATCCAGGGAATCAAAACTTCCTTCTCATAATCGAACCCCCAAAGCAAAATAGCAACCTTCCAGTATATATAGTTTTCAACTACTAGGCTCAGAGCCGGAAGGCATTACAACCCACTTGGCTCAGTGCCTAATTGACTAAGTATCAAGAGGTATGAAAGCCTTCCTTAAGTCTCCCCTAAGCAAGCTTCCCTTTAGGCAAGTTCCTCCCGCAATGGGCTCTATGTGACTCAGGATATATCACAGCTGGAACAGAGCTCAAAGCAGTAAGACATCCCTGATGAACACATGTGGTCATATAGGCCTATTAATGGCTGGTGAAGATCTTATATTCCATTAACATTATAGTCTGTCACCAGGAAAAGGATAGTGTTTCATTATTAGTTCTCTGGAATAGTGTTTAGTCATCATACTGATCCAAGCTACTAATTCTTTCATATTGTTGTCATTGTGTTAATTGCTCTCCTGGTTTTGTTCACTTCATTTTGCCTCAGTTCATACAAATCTCCCCGTGTCTTTGAAACCATTTTCTTCATTATTTCTTGCACTCAGCAATAGTCCATCAAATTTATATATTTAGCCATTTCTCAATTTATGAACACCCAGATTCCCATTCTTTGTCACCTTAAAAAGAGCCACAAATATTTTTGTACAACCTTTGTTTGTTTTGCTTAGTACTAATCCCTCCCTTACTTTGTCCTCCCTCCAGTTCGCCCCTCTTCCCTTTTTCCTCCTGTTTCTCTATTGTGTGAAATGCATTTCTGTACCTGACTCTGCATGTGACATGAGTGAGACTGAAGCATCAGCTGTTCCCTATGCCCACTTCCTTGTTTCTATACATGTCTACTTGTGTGCCTTGATTGTGTGAGTAATGCCCCCTAATCTTCCTTTCTCTTTCCCTTACATTGCCCCAAGGGTATTCCTCTTCCCTTCTTTTTACATCCTTCTCTTAAGATCATCAAGATGTACCAGAACCACTTCTACATCTTCTGTCCAATAAGACACACTCCATGACCTCTGATAGGTCTCATAAGGGACACATGTATCATCTCCCCATATTAGGAAGCAAGCAGTTTACCTTGTGTAGTCCCTTAGCATTGTTTATTTGTTTGCCGTTTTAGTTTTCTTTTAATTCTTGTGTTTGAACTTTAAAATTGCTGCCAAGATCTGAACTTTTCAATAGGAATGGCTGAAAGTCTTCTATTTTATGAAAAGATTTTCATTAAAGATCCATCCCATCCCTACTCCTTCCCATCCCCCAGTAGCATTATATTCATTTTGCTGGGTAAGTTATATATCCTTTGCTTTCTGGAATATTGTGTTCCAAGTTATCCATTCATTTATTGTAGTAGCCACTAAGTCATGTATGAGTCTAACTCTTTGGGACTTGAATTCCTTCTTTTTTGACTGCTTGTGGTGTTTTATTGGGCTTTTTTCTTTGTTTCCTGTTTTTTCTTTCACCTAGAACTCTGGATTTTGGCTATAATGTTCCCAAGCTTTCATTTTGGGGTTTCTTTCAGGAGGTAACTATTTCCACAATTTCTACTTTGCCCTCTGGTTCTAAGATGGGGATGGATAACCTGGGGTCTTGAAGCCACAGGTGGCCTTCTAGGTCCTCAAGTACAGCCCTTTGACTGAATCTAAACTTCACAGAACAAATCCCCTTAATAAAAGGATTTGTTTTGGAAGACTTAGCCTCAGTAAAAAAGGTTACACTGAGGACCTAGAAAGTCACATGTATCCATGAAACTGAAGATTCCCCACTGCTGTTCTAAGAGATCCGGGCAATTTCTTTTAAGATTTCTTGAAATGTTATGTCCAAGTTTTTGTTTTGGTCATGGCATACAGATAGTCCAATGATTCTTAATTTTTTTCTTCTCGATCTATTTCCAACGTTTGTTTGTTTTTCCATGAGATATCTTACATTTTCTTCTATTCTCTCATCTTTTGACTTTGTTTTGATATTTCTTGTTGCCTCATGGAGTCATGACTTCTGTTAATTTTCAGTGAGTTTGTTTCTTTGACAAGGTTTTGTCACTCTTATAACAAACTGTTGATTCCCTTGCTAATTCTTTCTTCCATAGCTCTCATTTCCTTTCTAATATTTTACTCGTTCTCATTTTATTTATTTTTTGTAAGTTTTAAAGTTTATTTTGACCTTAAATACAAAATAAGAACAGAAAAAGAAGTTGCCATATACATAGCAGAACATAAGAGAGGATTCAATATAAAACCATAAACTTCCATTTCAAGAAAACCTATATGATACTCGTTTAATTTAGAAAAAAATTTGTAAACTTGCTTCATCTCTTCCAGGAATTTTAGATGAATTTGAGTCCAAGCTCTATTTTTCTATGAGGGTTTGCTTGTAGATGTTTTGGAGTAATTTTCTTCTGTGTTTGTCTTGAATGATCTTGCCACCATAATAGCTCTTTATGGTGGGATTTTTTTGTTTGTTTGTTTGTTTGTTTGCTCATTTTTCCAGCCTACTTTCTGACTCCAGATGTTAAAGCTAGGCTCTGCACTCATCTGGAGGGAAGGTCTGGCCTTGTGTTGCTTTTGCTTTCTATCGATATTAAATGTTGTGTTATTCTAGGAACTTGGGGACAGGCTGGAGATCTGCAAACTTTCAGTGTTCCCAAGGTGATCTGATCTGGGGCAAAGTTTGATTGTTGTCACCCTTATCTGATCTCTGCAGGTTCCTGACCTCGGTTTGGCTGGAGCAATAATAAAGTGCTGTTGGCCTCAGTTCTTATCAGTCATCAGGAAAGTTTTGCCAGTTCAGTGATAGAACTGTCTGCTCTGCTCACCTTTGGCCTGGAATTCCTGCCCTGGTTATTCCTCTGAAGGCTTCAGACTGAGCTAGATGCTAGAAATAAAATGCCTTTCTACTTCTGGGGTCTGAGCCAATGAACAAGCTTCCACTTGTTTCTGAATTTGCTCCTTTCTTGGCACACCACCTGTGATCTCCTTACCTGAGAACACCCTTTCTTGGGGAAGATCCTCTCTTAGTCCACCCTGGATCTGTGGCCTAAAAAGGAGTAGTGAGTGCTAAAGCTGCCAGTTGATACCTGTTTTCTGCACCCTGCATACAGTTCCCTGGTATGAGTCTGGGTTCTCCTCTTGCCCTAAGGCAGAGCCTCTTCCTGGGTTCCCATATATACCATACTCCTGGCCAGATCTCACCCCAGTATCTGCAGAATTTTCTATCTTTCTGTATGCTGATCTAGATTGGACAGATGACTCACTATGACTTTTCTGGATTTTCCCATCTGTATTCTATCTGGTACATTTTTAAAAATATTATTTAAAAATAATAAAAAAATACATTTATTTATTTTATTTAATTTTCAACATTCATTTCCAGAAGATTTTGAGTTACAATTTTTCTCCTCATCTTTCACCTACCCCCACCCCAAGATAGCAAAGCCTACTGAATACCCCTTCTCCCAATCTGTTCTGTCTTATATCCTTCCCATCCCTCCCTAACTTTCTAGTAGGGCAAGATGAATTTCTATACCCCAGTGCCTACACATCTTATTTCCCAGTTGTATGTAAAAAAACAAATTTTTTAACATTTGTTTTTAAAACTTTGATTTCCAGATTCTTTCCCTTCTTCCCTCCTCACCCACCCCCCACTGGGAAGACAAGTAATTCAATACAGGGTATAGATGTGTAGTTATGCAGAATATTTCCATAGTAATTATATTGTGAATATATTCCTCCATCTTATTCTGCCCCCCACTTTTTCTATTTTCTCTTTTGACCCTGTCCATTTTCAAAAGTGTTTGCTTTCTAACTACCCTCTCCCCCAGTCTGCCCTCCCTTCTATCATCTCCCCTCTTATCTCTTCCCCCACCTACTTTCCTGTAGGGTAAGATACCCATTTCAGTGTGTATGTTATTCCCTCCTTAAGCCAAATCCAATGAGAGTAACATTGACCCATTCCCTTTCACTTTCCTACTCTTCCCCTCCACTGTAACTTGCCTCTTTTATATGAGATAATTTAGCCTATGCTATCTCTCCCTTTTTCCTTCTCCCAATATATTCCTCTTTCACCTCCTAATTTTATTTTTTAGATATCATCTCTCCATATTCAACTCATCCTGTGCCTTCTGTCTATGTATACATGTACACACATATACACACACTCAGATATATTTATACACACATATACCCTTCTATACATACATATATGAATGCATGTGTATGTATGTGTATATATGTGTATATATACACACATATGTATATATATGTATGTATATACGTATCTATCTATCTAGATACATATAAACTTATGGGGAGCCAAAGAAGCCTGGTTCAGAACTCAGATATTAAATCCTAATAAGTGGACCTTAAAACAAGAATCTCTGAGATGCGACTTTTTGTCAAGTTAGCTCCTGAATTCTTTGTTATGGATTATACTTATAAGGATGTTACTTGAATTCTGAGATCAGTAGGCCACACCCCAAGATTTTAGTTATTGAGAGCCAAAATATTTGATTCAGCACTCAGGTATCTTTGGGTAGTCAGTTCTAAATGTGATGACTTCTGAGGATTGCAGCTTTGGCTTTGAAGTTTGCTCTCAATTGTTTCCGTTTATGACTGCGGCTGCATTAGCAGGTACCTGAGGCCTAAATCAAAGGTCTTACCCTAAGACTTTAGTCTCCTAGATAACAAATCCCTATCAAATTATCTAATCTGTATTACCTCCAGGATACAACAGGCTAAGGTAATGATAATACTTGAGTCCCCTTCCTTTGTCTCTTTTGCTCTATAAAATCCTTGTCCTGAGAATCAATAAATGGAGTTCATCGTTCTTCCTTGAACTACCCACATGGCCTGGTCATTTCTTATTCATGTCTCCGGATCATGATAAGTGCTGGACACTGAGCAGCCCACAGCATATACTCCCTTCAACTTTCCTTATACTGGGAGAAGTCTCATGAGTTACAATTATCATTTTTCCACATAGGAATGTAAATAGTTCAACTTTAATAAGTTTCTGATGATTTCTTTTTCCTGTTTACCTTCTCATGCTTCTCTTGCTTCTTGTATTTGAAAGTCAAATTTTCTGTTCAGCTCTGGTTTTTTCATCAAGAATGCTTGAAAATCCTCTATTTCATTGAATGACCATATTTTCCCCTGAAGCATTATACTCAGTTTTGCTGGGTAGGTAATTATTGATTTTAATCCTAGCTTCTTTGACCTCTAGAATATCATATTCCAAGCCCTTCAATCCCTTAATGTAGAAGCTGTTAGATCTTGTGTTATCCTGATTGTGTTTCCACAATACTCAAATTATTTCTTCCTAACTACTTTCAGTAATTTCTCCTTGATCTAGGAACTCTGGAATTTGGCTATAGTATTCCTAGGAGTTTTCTTTTTGGGATCTTTTTTGAGAGGCAATAGGTGAATTCTTTCAATTTGTATTTTGCCCTGTGGTTCTAGAATATCAGGGCAATTTTGCTTGATGATTTCTTGAAAGATGATATCTATGTTCTTTTTTTGATCATGGCTTTCAAGTAGTCCAATAATTTTTAAATTATCTCTCCTGGATCTATTTTCCAGGTCAGTGGTTTTTCCAATGAGATATTTCACATTGCCTTCTATTCTTTCATTTGTTTGGATCTGTTTTATAGTATCTTGATTTCTCATAAAGTCACTAGCTTCCTCCAATCTAATTTTGAAGAAATTATTTTCTTCAGTGAGTTTTTGAAATTCTTTTTCCATCTGGCAAATTTGGCTTTTTAAGGCATTCTTCTCCTCATTGGCTTTTTGGGCCTCTTTTGCCATTTGAGTTAGTCTATTTTTTAAGGTGTTATTCTCTTCAGTCAGGCTGTTGACTCATTTTTCATGATTTTCTTGCATCTTTCTCATTTCTCTTCCCAATTTTTCCTCTACTTCCCTTACTTGATTTTCAGAATCCTTCTTGAGCTCTTCCATGGCCTGCAACCAGTTCATATTTTTCTTGGAAGCTTTTGATGCAGGAGTTTTGACTTTCTTGTCTTCTTCTGGTTCCATGTTTTGATCCTATGAGTAGGGCACCCTCTCTGCAGCCACCACAAGCTCTGGCACACTGGCATTCCTCACTCCAGGACCACTACCCAGTACTATGACCCAGATCCAAGCTGGTCAAAGCAAGAGTGATTATCCTCTGAATGGTTGCTTGGTCCCTCTACTATCTGCAGGCCAGGAGCTCAGGAGGAAGTCAAGGGGCAGCAGCTGCAGCCACCTAGCCACCACTACCTCTTGCCCCAGGAGCAAGGGCTGGACCATTCTCTTCTCTCACTCAGTTCCAACAGAATTCCCTACTGACCTTTTACTTTCTCTTTGGTGTTTATAGTTGAGAAGTCTGGAAACCACACAGCTGGCATGATTTACTCTCCTGAAGTCTGCTCTGGCTGTTCTGTGCCACTGTTCGAGCCCAGGAGTCTGGGCGGGTGTGTCTTATGCAGGGCTGAGCTCAGCTCTCAGTCTGGTGCAATAAACCCTTCCTGCTGGCCTGCCAGGCTGCCTTCAGCAGGAGATTTCCTTCTCTCTGTCACTTTGTGGGTTCTGTAGCTCTAAAATTTGTTTAGAGTAATTTTTTTTACAGGTATTGGAGGTGGTTGGAGCAGGAGCTTAAGCAAGTTCCTGCTTTTACTCCACCAACTTGGCTCTGCCTCCTGGTGCATTTTTTAGATTTGTTTGGAGGAGTTTGGGATGGTGGGGAAACTTGGTTGTACTGTTTCCTGCTTCTTGCCAATATGAGGAGACCCAGACCTTTCCTTCCCTTCTTCCCTAATCCTTAGAGTTTAGGTTGGTTTACAAAGCTTTACACAACTTTTCATGGGACCCAGATGGCCCTAGAGTCTCCTAAAAAGCTTCCTGGCCACCTGAAGGCATAACATGTCATAGCCCCAGGCAATCAGAGCCCCTGACACTTGCTGGATTTCTGAAGAGTCCTCAAGTTCCCATATCCTTTATCACATCCTGCCTTGATTAGAGTTTCCATATGGAAATGAGGGGGCTGCCTGAAGATTATCTAAAAATTACTGTGTCCTTTTTGCATATCCTTACTATGCCAGGGCAAAGTAAACCTCCTTTTGTTAACTGACTTTCAGGTACCTCACTTTATTCCAACTATCAAACCTGGGCTCAGAGTTATAGCTGGTATTAGAGTTGTCTATAAGAGTTGTCACAGTTAAAGTGAGAAATGGCTTCACTATTCACATCCTGTTTGTATTCCAGGAAGAACCCTCCAAATATAGGAGAGGGTGGGGTGATTACATGGTGAGACCCTTTTCGGCTCCCAGTCTCAAAACCCTTCCTGATCATATATGAGCAATTCTATCTAGGGGATAGGGAGCTGGTTCCCACTCAAAGGGAAGGATTAGCTCATTGGGTCATGGAGGACTCAGTGGGTATTGGAGGAGCCTTCAAGGGAAGGTAAAGAAAGAGCCAAGTTTAGCATTCCTTGGTTGTTGTTGACTGGTCTGCATTATTTGGTCTTGTGAAGCATAAGACCCAAAATATACTAGGCTAACACATGCAGTAGCTAGGGACTGAGCTCTCAGTTTTCTGGGATCATGAAAGCTGAGAGGCAGTTACTGGAGCTGTTATCTCCTTGCAAATGAAAGGATCTCTCCTGATGGAGATGGGGTTTCTGATTCAGGGATTCTGGCTCCTGATAAAATTGGAGTCATGAAATAGGAGAAAGGGAGCAGAAATAGGGTAAAAAATTGAAAATTCCCACCAGTGATAAGAAAGCTACAGACTATCTTATCACTGCTCCCTTAGAAGGTAACTGGAACCATTTTGTATAGTTAATATGATACAATATGATGTATTCCACAGAGTCCTTAAAGGGGGAAAGGTTTTTTATTTTTTTAGAATATCATTTCCCTGATGTGACATTCTAGGAGGGGAGGGGAGTTTTACCAGGTGGGTCAGAAAATATAGAGGGTATTGGTATAGGCAGCAGCCTCAGTATCAACTTAGATCCTGGGACAGGATGCAGGTGGTGGAGGCCAATACTTCTTAGCCACTTTACTATGGATGGCACAGATATGTGATTCAGAATTGTTGACTGTTCCAGATGTGTTGTGGTGCTGATGTTCCTGGAACTGTTCTTGATCACTGTTAGCACCTCACACCAGGAGAAGAAATTTGCAAGTGTACCAGAGATTCCATCATTTGTGCTGTTTCTCTGATGTTCCTGGTGCTATTCTGATCCATCTTTACCACCTTGCATTAGAAGACCCACAGGGAACTAAAAAGATTTGTTATCACCCAAATACATGGGCAAGACTGTTGAGATCTGGTCTTCTGAAGTACAGAAGGAAAGGTTGGTATCTTTGACTTTTTTTTCTCCACATTTTTTCTTCTCTCTCATTATGGTGACACTTTGACAAGGGAACCTATAATTCTTTTCTTTATCCCTTTCCCCCTAGTACTTTCCATGCCAGTAGGATTATCCAGTAAAAGCCTGATAAGCATGTAAATGATTGAAAGTCCTGTAGAAAAACCTTAGGATTTTGCAACCAAGGGATGGGATATAATAGAACTAATGTTGACCGGCATTTTCCTGACACAGGTTCTTTCCCCCCATCCACAACATAAGGAAGGCCAGGACCCTGCTTCTTCCCTAATTCTTAGGGATCAGCTTTCCCTAAAAGAGACAAAGCTTTGTCTCAGACTTGACTGGCATCATTCTCTTTCTAGCTTAAATTCCTGCTTTGGAGAAGAAGGGTATCACTGCCTCTTCAGCTCCAAGTTCTTGCCCCCTCAAACAAAGCTCAAGACTCTGAAAGGATTCCATTCTTATGCCATAATACTACTGATTTTGAATATCACTTAAAATTTTTCACTTACTGATTAAGTTCACAAATTCCCACTTGGTCCCTGCTAATCAACCTGGTTATACCTTCCACATCCCAGTAATTCTGAACCCCTATAAATCATCATCTAGCTGTCATTCTCTATCCCCTACTTAGTCACATTTCCCTCAGTGCCACCCCACCAAGTGTCAGTCAAGCCCTACTTAAACCTTCCATGGTGCTCCTTGAAGTAACAAACTTGCTTTCATCTTAAATCTTTTCCTTCCCCACTCCTTCCATCTTCTGGATCTTACTGAGACCTGGCTCCCTCCTGATGACACAATCTCCCTGGCCACTCTTTCCAGCACTGACTCTACTTTCATTCATTTCCCTCAACTCGGTAGCTGAGGTAGGGGAGTTGGAATACTTGCTACCAATTGTAACTTCCAGGTTCTTCTCCTCCTTCCATCACACTTGATTCCATTCACTTCCAGTTTTTCTCTAGCAACTTGTTCCCTCTATCATCTTATAGATATGTACTCCCTCACTCTCTTACTTATGTTCAATCATCCCTTGTCTGTTGGCTGCTTCCCTACTGACTACAAATTTGCCCATGTCTCTCCCCATCCTCAAAAAACTCTGCCTTAATCCTTCCCTCCCCAATAAGTAAACTATTGGAGAATGCTATCTACAATAGATATCTCTACTTCCTTTCCTCTTCCTGTCTTTTTAAACTCTCTTCAATTTGGCTTCCAACCCTATTATCAATTGAAATAGTTTTCTCCAAAGTTACTAATGATCTCTTAATTACTAAATCTAGTGTCCTTTTTCAGTCTTCATCTTTCTTGACCTCTCTGCAGTCTTTGAGACTATCAATCACACCTTTCTCCTTGACTTTTCTTATTTCTCTAGGTTTTGGGGCCACTATTCTCTCCTGGTTCTCCTCTCTCTCCATCTTCTTTGGTGGTTCTTCATCCAGGTCATTCCTGCTAACCATGGACATCCCACAAAACTCTGTTCTGATCCCTTTTTCTTCTTCTATACTATTTCATTTAATTATCTCATCAGCTGTCATGAATTCAATGAGTATCTCAACTCTGGTGAGTCTCACATCTATTTATCTAACCCTCTCCTCTCTGCTAATCTCTAGTCTCACATCTCCCAGTGACTGTTGTAGATATCTTGAACTAGATGTCTAGTAAATATCTTAACTCAACATGTCCAAAACCAAGATTTCTATTCTCCAAAACTTTCCTATGTTTTATCTCCCAATTTTGCCTTCTATAGGACATGGGTGTCTAAAGGCTGGCTTATAAGTACTTATGTAAGATTCTGGGGTGGAAGGTCAAAGTTTAATTCCCATTGATAATTCTGTTCTCTATTTCTTGTCTCCCATTCCCCACTCTACTCCATACTCTCTTCAATAGCCCATATTGTTTGTGGCTTAGCTGTTGGCACAGGTCTTAATAGACATGAAAAGTCCTGGTTTTTGATTGGCACGTTAGCAACTTGCTTCAGCTATCTACCTCAGGGGTGGGGAACTTGTGACCTTGGGGACACATGTGGCTCTCTAGGTCCTCAAGTGCAGCCCTTCTACTGAATCCAAACTTCACAGAACAAATCCCCTTAATAAAAGGATTTATTCTGTAAAACTTGAATGCAGTCAGAAGGCTGCACACAAGGACCTAGAAGCTTTGTGGCCTTCAGGCTACAGGTTCCCCACCCTCGATCCAGTTCAAAATCTGTGGCTCCTCATCCTTTTAGCTCTAGATGCCAGAAGTGAAGTTCTCTGAAAGGTGGATGATTATGGATAGGGCTAGAAGTTAAAGCCAGTTCAGCTACTGTGCTTTTGTCAGGAAAAATGTTGGCTTAGCCTCAGCAAGAGAACCATGCTTCACATAGTAAGCACATAAAATGTTTGTTGACTAACTCATGGATTGACTTTTATTCTGTAGATGTAGTCATCTTGGTCAAGTATTGTGATCAAGTATTGTCAGCCTAAGGTCCTATGGACAGGGCTCTAGTTCAGGCTTAGAGAGGATGAATGAGACAAGAAAGCTTACTTCTCTTTTTTAGGGTCTATGAAACTACTGAAATCACTCCTAATTTGGGATTCAGATCTATTGGTTTTTGTGCATCTCTCTCCCCTTCCTCCATACCTTCCCCACTCCACATCAAAACACTCATGATCTTCCCAACAGTGAGACTGGACTGTGAGTCGTTCATACAATTTCCAAGAGAACTCTTGGTCCTGACTCTAAAAGATTGTGTGTTGCCTTTGCACGGAGGTTAGAGCTGGGGTCTGTCTTGTAAAGCAGCCTAGGCGTTGTAGGTGCCCTACTAAGGACACGTAAACAAAGACATGCTCACTCAAGTTCCTTTCTTTTACTCCTCCAGGACCTGAATCAGAGCACAAGCTAAATTGCCTTGTCAATTTTAAGTGACCCCACAGTCCAGGGATTCTTGGGGCATGGCAGATTTTGCCTTGGGTTATGAAGAATTTCACAAAAGGATCATTCCAGAAAATGAAATGAACTGGCCACCTCATAGATACTTCAAACTCAGCATATGCAAAACTGAACTCATTGCTTCCTCCTCTTCCCCTCCCTGCCCCCATCCTTCCCTCTTCCTTATTTTCCTATTAACTGTTCAGGATACCATCATCTTTCCAGTCACCAGAGCTTAAAACCTAGATGCCATCCTTGACTCTTCATTCTCAAGCCCATATCCAATTAATGGACAAACCCTGTTGTTTTCACCTTCATAGTACCTCTTGTATATTCCCTTTCTCTCTTCTGATACTACCACTGCCCTAGTAGAGGCCCTCATCTCCTACCTGAACTATTTCAATAGCCTGCTGGTTGGTCTCCTTTCCTCCAGTTTCTTCCCACTCCATTCTAGGCTCCACTCAACAATTAAATGATCTTCCTAAAGCATAGTTCTCACCATATCACCTCCCATTTATTCAACTGAAGTAGCCCCCTGTTGCCTCTAGGATCAAATATAAAATCCTCTCTTTGGCTTTATTACCTTGACCCTTATACCTTACACTCCTCCTTAACCTTTGAAATCCAGTGACACTCTCTTTCCCCTATGAACACTTGCTCATCCCCCTATACCTGGAACTCCCTCTCTGTCCTCATCTCCATGTCCTACTTTCCCTGGCTTCCTTTAAGTCAGCTTCTTCTGCAAGAAGACTTCTTAGCCTCTGAATAATACTAGTACCTCCCTTGATTATCTCTGAAGTATCCTGTAAATAGCTGACAAGTGCCTCATGCGTGTCAGAATCAAACTTGACCTAAGACCTGCCATCTTAGAGACCATTGCCAGATCTGAGGTGTCGAGCTAGGACCAGAAGGACTTTAGAGATCCAAGCCTTTCCTTTTATAAATGAAGAAGCAGGGGCGGCTAGGTGACGCAGTGAGTAGAGCGCCGGCCCTGGAGTCAGAAGGACCTGAGTTCAGATCCGGCCTCAGACACTTAAGTACACACAAACAAAAAAAAAAAACCTAGCCATGTGACCTTGGGCAAGTTACTTAACCCCAATTGCCCTAAAAGGGGCGGCTAGGCGGCGCAATGAGTAAGAGCGCCGGCCTCGGAGTTGGGATGACCTGAGATGAGCACCCACACATAAATAATGACTAGCCGTGTAACGTTGAGCAAGTTACTTAACCCCAATTGCTTAAAAAAAAAAATAAATGAAGAAGCAGCCCAATGGGAATTGAAGTGACTCTTCCCAAGTTGCACAAGTAATAAACAGACTCAGATCTTCTGGCCAGTGCCTTTGTTCCAGCCATCTTTTGGCTACATCAAGCTGCTTCCTATGTCCTGAAAGGAATGCTTTGCATACTTCATATTTGCTTATGATATTGGGGTGGCCAGGTGACACAGTGGAGAGAGCACTGGGCCAGAATTCAAATCTGGGAAAGTTAGAACTTCTATTTGCCTGAGGTTCCTCATCTGTTAAATGGGGTAATAATAGCATCCACCTCACAGAGTTATTGTGAGCATAAAATGAGACAATATTTGTAAAATGATTAGTGCAATTCCTGTAACATAGCATCAGTAATAATGATAATAATAGAAATCCTCCATTGGCTCCTCAGTGCTGACACAATAAAATCTAAACTCTAGCCTGGCATTCAAGGCCCTCTGCAACCTGTTCCCTTGCTTATCTCTTCAACTTTATGTCTCAGCATTTCCCTATAAAACCTTATGATCTTCCCAAATCAGGCCATTCCCACCTTCTTGTCTGGAATTCCTTTCCCTAATTTTCCCTTTTTATTTAAATCCCACCTTTCCTACAAGGCCCAAATTCAATTCCCCTTGAGGTCTGTCTCTTAGCTGTCCCAGGCCTTGGTGATTGAACCTTCTTTTTGCTAAACTGTTAGAACATTTACCATCCATACCATTTATTGGGCATTTTCAGGGCTGGGTTGTTTCATAGGTTTCCACAAAATAGTATACTTTTATTGATCTTTTAATGTGTACAACCTGTCTTCTCAAGTAGGTTGCAACCTGTTTGAAAGCAGAGATTGTGCCCATCTTTATGTTACTAGCTCCTAACTTAACTGAAATCCCTGCCACTGCCAGAGGCTTTATTTCTTCATTTTTTTCCATCAGAAGCTGTGATTTTATTGGTGTTGGGAATTCCAGGTAAGGAAATTTCCTCTACCAAACAGCAGCTTATCAGCAACTCCAGTGCAAAGTACTCTTTAGGGAGTAGCCTGGGACACTGAAATGTTAAGTGATTTATCCAATGTCACCTAGCCAGCATATGTCAGAGGCAAAACTTGAATCTGTGTCTTTCTGACTTGGAAGCTCCAAATGAATGAGAGTTAATGATTATGCCATCCTAAATATCAGACCTCATAGCAATAAAAAAAATCTCTCAAGAAGGTTCTTTGACATCAATAATGGAGTCAGAGGAGGTTAGCAAATATTGGCAGACACTGGGGAGGGGAAGACCTATGCTGAGTGAAGCTCCTCTATCTGGTATTAAAGCAAACCCCTACAGAGAGCAGGAACGGCCCCAGGATAATGATTCCAGTCAAAATTCCTGCTCCCATCTTGATGTCTTTGAGTAGGTTGTCCCCCAAACCTGCAAAGCACACCCTGCCCACCTCTGCCTTTTAGTACCCTTAGTTTTCATCAAAGCATAGCTGGAGTTCCACCTTGTACACACACACCCACACCCACCCACACACCCACACCCACACACACACCCACACACACACACACACACACACACAAAGGGAGACAGTGTGACACAATGGCTAGAGATCTGGTGTCAGAGGCAGGAAGACTTCTCTTCAAGCCCTAACTCTGATACACGCTGGCTGTGTGATCCTGGGCACGTCTCTTCACATATCAGTGTTCTAGGCAATTCTCTACTCTAAATTGCAGAAAAGATGTTAATCTACATTGGTAGAAATTCCTTACAGAGTGCCTTACATGGGTGAAATCATAGGTCCTATAAAAAAAGTATCTACTGCATGCATATATACATAAAACTATCTGTCATCTCTCTGTCTGTCTCTCTGTCCATCTATCATCGGTCTATTTACTTATCATCAACCTACCTATGATCTATCTATTTACCTATCATGTACCTACCTATCATCTATCTATTTCTCTGTCTATCTGACTATCTCTTTATCTATACATTGTTTCCTCTAATAAAGTGTAAGCTCCCTGGGGGCATTTTTTGTCATGGTATCACCTGGGCCTAGCACAGTGCTTAGTACATAGTAGGTACTTAATAACTTATTGATTGACTGGTTCCATCTCCATCTCCATGTGCCTGTCCCCAAAGGGTAGGCTCTCCAACATTTTGCCTTATTTATATTCTAATCATAAACTCTGACGCCTGCCACTTGGTAACCTGAAATGGGCCCACCTCAGTCACTAGAGTGCACTGAAGAGTACACATCTATCCCTCCCCTTGTGAAGCTTAAGAATCAGATCAGCCTGAATGCCCATTAGCTAATAAAATCCCCAACTAGATTCAGGAGACGGATGGCACTGAAGAATCAGGGAAGAAATTTTGGAGTTTGTCCTCAAGCTCACTGTTTCCTCTCAAGATTACTTCTAGTGACAATAAGTAGAAAGAGGCAACAGAGAGAAATTTGGAGCCTTATGATGGAATCCTAATAAAGCTGCCTTCAGCCCCAGTATTCATTCTACCTTCATTATAGGCCTCACCGTACCTACCTAGCCTCTACCAATGCCTGACTGCTTCATATATTCCTCACTGCTCACTAGAACAACAGGTGCCTCCTTGAATTCATAGTTCTCACAGAACAGCAGGCATGTTCATGTGATGGGATCCCAGCCACTGCTGCTACCTAGTCACCCATTCCCACAGAAACAGGTGTGTTCTTGTATTCAGGCACAATCACATCATCCATCTAACCCAAGACAGGACCACAATACCTATCTATCTTGGCCAGACAGGACCATAATAGCTAGCCAGTTGGAGGGCAGCACGACCAGAACGTTTAGCCACCGAACCATAGATGGGACCCCTCATCCATTACCTAATCCATTAACAAACCCCTTCTGCCCTTTTAATATTCATGATTTCTATTATGTAATTACATCTTTAGCCTATAAAAATCCATCTTGCTTTCTCTGAAGTTGCTAGTTCCTTCTGGAACTTAGCCAGCTTCATGAGAGGTGTCAATCTCAGTAAGTACCTATACCTGAATTAAAGGTGATCTGACTCTGAATTCTTTGAGATGGTTCTACCACAGCACATCATGAAACCATAACAGTTTTTGCTTTGGCAGAGCCCCCACCACAACAGTTTTTGGCATCCCTGGGTTTAAACCAGAAACAACACTTAGCCCTGGCAATTTTGAGAAGAACCCTTGGTGGGTAAGGGGAAGGAGTGCCCACAGAGAAATGATTAGGTAGATAGCCCTGGGCCAGGGACAGCTAGAGCAACAATAGTCAGTGGAAGAACCCTAGGGAGTAAATAAAGGGGTTCAAGGATCCTCAGTCCCCCAAAGACCCTTTGTCCTCCAGGAATCCCACCCATTCTCCTCACCCCAAAGTTATCAGGCCCTCTTCAATTCTTTATAGGGCACTTTGTGTCTCTTTACCCCATAACATTCCACTTAATGTTGTATTTATCGTCTACATGTTGTAGTCCTCTAAGTGGATCTTAAACTCCTTGAGGGTAGAAACCATGTCATTTATTACCTTTATACCCTGCCCCTAGAATGTACTTATAGGGATTTGATGGATATTTGTTGAAATGTTGAACTGAATCCAAAATCCAATGCTTCAGGGATAGAAGGTGCACTTTCCAACCCAAGGAACACAGAGTCATTGTCAGACTTGACTTTTCTTGTTCTCAACAAAAAACCCCACAAAACACACCCTTTCCTCCCTTTCCCTGGTTATACACTTCTCAGGTCTCAGGAAACTTTCTGGTCAGACCCATAAAACTGAAAGGGGCAAGAATGGCTGTAGTATGAAGACCCTAGGTCTCAACTCCGGACAAAAAAGTTATTTGAAAAAGGTATATGGGACAGTTCTGAGGAAACCCCCAAAGAAAGTGTGAATCTATGCTCCAGGAGGCTGCTGGGATGCCTTCATTATCTTTCTGGTCAGTAAGAAGTCCTGGTAGCCTTGGGAGGAATTTTCTTGGTTGATTTCCAAAGCCTTGATCCCTGGTACTAAAGGAGCACCATGGGAATGCAGCTCTGGAAAGCATTTTTTTGTTTGTTTGTTTCTTCTTCTCCAGCCAGGGCACAGAGTCTCCTGCTGGGATTTGTCTTGCTATCTATTGAATTTCCCTTCCTGCCTTATCTTGGTAACACCTTCCACAGGAAGTGTCCCGTTTTCCTCTTGTAGGGACCGGAGGGGCCACACTTAGCCAGAATCACAAAGACAGTCCAACTTTTTCCTCTGGAGAACCTTTTAGCTTGTTTCTACTCAAGTCGAGAGTAGAGAGTCAATACCATAACTAGACCCTCTGGCAGGGCTCTAAGCATCCCTAGCAGTTTGGTGCAACATTTATATGTTGGTTCGTGGCGGCAACCTCAGGCTCCAATATGGCCTTTTTGCTCTTCAGTTTCTTTTCTTCATTCTGTTCTAGGAGTCTCAACTGCTATAACCAGAATTTTGGGTGCTAGATCTGCGGAGCCATACATCGGGCAAATTGGGCTGGCTATTGGGCAGCACAACAGGGCTGCCCCCAGCGCCACCACGGCCCTTCCAGGAAGAGCTGCTCTGGTGGGAAGCAGGGGAGGTTGGGGCATAGACAGTTTCCCGCAGGGCCAGCCAGAGAGTCTCACGTTTTCCATTCAGCTGACCCCTTTCTGGAGCTGGGGACCTAGCCACATCTTGAACCTCTGGGGAGGAGACTGCTGAATCAGGAACTGGAGCACTGGGCTCTGAGGCGCTGAGGCAGGTCTCGTCGGAGACACTGAGCCCCTCTAGAGAGCTGGCTGAGGAGCAGAGGCATTGAGGGGGCTCCTCTACCTCAGCCTTGGAGGAATGAGTAGGTGTGACAGGCTGGCTTGTGGGCTGTGGAGTCCCAGCATCCAAACTCTGGGAATCCTTTCCAGCCCAGACTTTGGGGGCTGGACTACTCTCCTTGTAAGGGGAGGAGGTCTGTAGGGCTGGGCACTGACCAAAGACAACTTGATGGTCCAAAAGTGGCTCCTGGGGTTCGGGCCTCAGAATTCCCTGGTGGGTGGGTGGTGGAGGGGCCCGGGGATAGCAATGACTTTCTTGGAGCTGCAGATCTTCAGACAGCATGGAAGGACGATGGGACAGCTTGCTGGTGGCTGTGCTGGTGTCAAAGCTGTTGCTGCGGCGGCGGGCTAGGGGCTGGAGCTCATACTGTTCTATGAATGCAGCTGAAGAGACCCCAGCAGGCCCTGGGCGGTGGCGGGTAGTTTTCTCCCTACCGTGCTCATGGACTCCATAGTCCCGGGGCAGGCGGCCGCAGGGCCAAAGGATTTGGCCACAATTCTTCTCAGGCCCAAAGAAACAGCAGAGGGACTGGAAGAAGAAGCTGGCAAAACCACAGCTGAGGCACTTGACCATCATGAGGAATATGCCCAGCTTGCGGTAGAGCAAGACGGTGGCAGGCAGCATGAGCACTCCCGCAGAAAAGAGGGTAGAGGCCCCCACAGCAGTGGCACAGCTCATCTGGCGTAGGGAGAATGCCACTCGGCTGAGCCGGTCTGGGTGGGGACAGAGGTGATAGGAGATGCAGTAGTTCACGGTGAAGTCCACGGAAAGGCCCACGGCAGCTGAAAGGAAGAGAGACTCGGCAGCATTGAGCTGCCACTCCAGAAGCACTAGCAGTCCCAGAGTAAGCATCACCGTACCAGCAATGGCTGTCACAGAAAACAGACTGAGCAGCACATTCCAGGTGCCCAGCAGGAGGATGGCAAAAGACAGGGCGACGGCCAGGCCCAGGACCAGCACAGGCTCTGTGCTCAGGCTGTGCTGGAGGCTGTACAGGTCCAGACGGCTGGTAAACCAACCATTGCGAAGGCCACCAGGGGCTGTGCTCAGCTCTCCCTCCAGCCAGCGGCTCACTTCAAGGTAGAAGCGGTGCGTTTGGCTGTAATCCACGCTATAGTGGAAATTAGTCTGAAACTGCAGAACCAGGGCCACCAGATTGCCCTCAGCATCAAACCGAGGCCCCAAGTCCCTGCCTCCATCAGGGCTCTGTTCCAGGGCCATCATCTTGAGACAATGCAGGAAGAGCTGGGGACCAAAGGGGAAGTGGAAATGGCCACAGCAGAGACCAGGGCCATGGTAGGCACACCGATGGCCAGCCATCCACCGCTGCAGCTCCTCCACAAAACAGAGAGTGGGCTCCCCCTCCTGCTCAACATAGTAGAAACTCTGATTGCGAGCCCGGTGGCAAAGTGTCAGTAGCCAACGCTGGGCCTGAGGACCACGGGCTGAGAAGGTTGGGTCACTCACCAGAGTGCCATTGCTGCGGGGATCCAAGGGATCACCCGTGTCTACAGGAAGGATGCCCCACACCATTGCCACAGGCATGTGCCCACCCTCTCCCTGAGGTAGGCGTTCAAACATGAATTGTTGACGGTATTCAGCATCAAAGCGCTCAAAGGGGTGGCTAGGTCGGAAGACTTGTCCCCTGGGCATTGTCAGAGTGGGAAGCCGCAGCCGTGGACTGAAGCCAGCAATGTAGGCCCCTCCTGCTGCCAGTGCGGCAAACCAGCAGATCCAAATGTAACGAAATTTAATGACGCTACAAGGCAGTAGCCGCTGGAAGAGCAGATGCGAGGTGCTGGTTAGGGCCCTCTGCAGGGCACGAAGCTGCCGCTGCAGAGCCAAGGCTAACCTCTGGTGCCCACTGCCACCCCAGTAACCCCGAGGTCGATCTGCACAGGTAGGGGCTAGGTAACGCTCATACAGCACCATGGAGGATGGCAACCATGTGAGCATGAGGGCCAGATTGACCAGCACAGCAGTACCCATATAGATGGCAAAGCATCGGATGGTAGTTAAGTGACTCAGGTAGCTGGCATAGAACGCTGTACCTGTGGTGAGATCAGAGACCAAGAGCAAGTAGCCAAAATGATGCATGGTGTGGCTGACCCTTTGGGGGAGCCCAGAGGAGGGGAGCTGGCTCTTGCTGAGACTCCACAGGTCAAAGAAGACCAGGGTGTGATTGGCACAGATGCTGCTGAGCAAGACAAGAGCAGTCAGATTAACAAAGGGAAAGTAGGCCAGGCGGAAAGCCACGCGGTACAGGAAGAAGGCAACCAGCAGGGAGCCTACCACCACTAGCAACACCATCAGTGTGATAAAGAGGGAGCGGAGATACAGGGAGATACTGAGAAAGATGGCACCCAGAGCCAGCACAGGGTACACCGTGTCCCGGGCGAGGTAGTGCTGAAGTAGCTGCTGCTTGAGGCCCAGGTCCATCCCTGTGATGGAGGTGTAGTTGTCGTAAAGCTCCCAGGAGGAGGCCAGGTTGTCCAGGTAGATGCTCAGCATGGGGGCCCCCTTCTTTGTAGGCAAGAAGAGGAGGCTGTACTTGAGGGAGGGCACCTGGTAGTCAGCAGTCTGGGGGCTCAGGAAATCCCGATCGACCAGGAAGTGCAGGAGCTGGTAGATGGCACTGACTCGGGCACATTTTTCAGGCACATGGGTACAGAGTGGGTGCTTCTCCCGTTGGGTGCCCAGGCAGGCTGGCACCAGGGCACCCCGGTGGTAATAAGGGGCACAGGCCCGTAAAAGAGCCAGTGTGCGGACAATGTCCCCCTGGGTGATGTCCAGGCATGAGGAGCGGTTATAGAGCACGGCGATGTAGTTGCCTAGGGACCAACTGGGGCAGCATTCGTTGGCTGAGGTGCGCTGACACAGGTCCCTAAAATGCGCATGGGAGCGAATCTGCAGAGGGACAACAGTAGGTCTCAGGAAACTCAAATGGCTCTGATGGGATAGCTCACAGATTAGATACATACCCTTGCTTTCCAGAAAGCTATGGAAGAGGAGGCTGGAGAGACTGGGACCAATGCTCTCAGCTCCCACATAATGTTAATTCACCAAGTGACCACCTGGCTTCTATTTTAGAAAAGGAGTCTGTCCCTTTGAGTAGCGGAAGTTATCAAGGACACTTTGGAAAAACCAATGAACAATAATAGGTCACTCTTTTGGCCATTAATTGAGGAGAGTGGAGTGGGGGGGAGTGGAGGGAAACAGGCAGACACAGTCAAGGGTAGGAGGAATAGAGGGTGAGGGCAAGGAGGATGCCAGGAGCAAGGTCATTGCTTTGTACATGGGATTTCACATTTAGAATAGGGTCAGCTGCCTCCTGGTAGCTTTTTCTTTCCCAAACTGGCCATCCATTATCCTGTCCAATCCTTCCCCCTTCTTGCCCCCTCTCTATCCTGGCGCCTCTGCACACACCCAGATGGCTCACCTTCTCCTGCTCGATTCGACACATGGACTGAATGGCTTGCAGATTCCACAGGCTGCCAGCTGTGGTAGATATGAACACCAACTGCGAGTAACTCTCCTCTGCAACACAAACTCCGAGAACTTAACCCTTCAGTCTTGTGAACCTCTCATGACCCCATTCAGGACCCTAATATCCCCATGGGAGGCTGCGATCTGTGTGTGTGACACATGGGGAAACTGAGGCACAAAAGTGCCAACATTAGTTCAGGCTTGCAAGATGAGGCCAGAAGGGGTAAAAATCAGTTCTGATTCTTACTGTCCTCTTGTTACTCTTCTAGTCTCAGGTAGGATAGGACTTGGGGTTTTCCTTAAAGAGAAACAGAGGCTGACCCTATTGCCTCTTAAATGGGAATCAGATTGTTACTGGGGGTTACTGAGTCCCTGTCAACTCAGGTACAGATCATTCTATACTTGTCCTTAAGATGAGATTCTTGGGGTGTTATCACTTTTTGGCATACCTAAATACTCGTTAATCTAGTTCCCAACCCTTTAACTGGGTCCCACGTCCATGGGACATAGGGCACTGGCCCAGGGGAACAAAAAGTAGCCAAAGCTGCCTTGCTAGAATCAAACAATTCAATAGTTCTTGAAATCATAAACAGCTCTGGCCCCAGATTTTAAAAACTATACTTCAGGAGTCTTTTCCTCAGAAGGCAGTTGGCTTGGTACCATAAGCTCCATCTTCACTGCTAAGGTCCCACTTCTCTTGCCTAGATCCTGTCCTACCTCTTCCACCTGCGCTTCTGATCCCTTGTTGCTCAGGCTCTCTGCCTAGGTCCCTTGATCTCGGGTTCCCTAGTCTCTTGAACTATGTTTTTGATCCATGCTGACTAACTTCCCTGGACATCACTGACCCCTTGCTTTGCAACCTGTCTCTTCTTTACTTTAGCTGATCCTCATGAATTTGACCTATGGCTTACCTCAGAGTACCTGACAATCCTCCTCTTGCGTCTTCCTTTTATTTTACTAAAATCTCGATCACATTCCTCATGCCTAGCCTTCATTTGCCCCATCCTTCTATTGCCAAAGTTCTAGTGGTGGGTGGGGGGAGGAGAATGTTTTGCTATAGTGAAGGGGAGCCTGAGCCAGCGTGTGGAGGATGGGGGAGGAAGGAAGGAAGTAGGGAGCACATGGGGAGGCTGTGTTCTGTCTAGATACCAAGTTGAGTGGGCAGAAAATAAAAAGTGAGTACATTCTTGTACCTCTGGCACAAGGATGGTAAACAGCACTGGTCACAGAAAGCTTAGAGATAATGAATGTCCTATCTGGGGAGGTAGGGAGGAGCAGAGGAAGGAGCTGGGTGGGTTAGACTAAGGTGGGGAGGGGTTGGCCAAGACGCTACTCACCTGGGGGGCCACAGAAGAAGCCATCCTGTCCTCTGTCCTCCCAGGACTCCACCATCCTACGAGGCCTGGCCAGCCCTTCCTGGTCACTGCCCCAGTCCAGGGGGCTCATGGTAATAGAACTGTCAGAACTGAGGTAGAGAGAGAAAGTTCCCATCCCAGGGAAGCCACCAGCAAGTCCGGGTAATGAATAAGAGCTTAACTTATTGACAGTTAACTCAAAGAGAGGGGTGGAGGAGACAGGTCAGCAGGGCTATGTGATCAAAGTTCCCTCAGTAGACCCAAAAGATATGTGCTGCTGCACATATCTTTTGAGAAATTACCTGAGGCTGTGTGTGCATGTGTATGTGTGTATGTAATCATAGTAAGCATGTGGTCTTACAGGGACACAGATATCCCACCCTCCCCATGCCATGGCCCATACCTATTCAGGTCAGGGTCAGGGGTTAATGAGAACACCTTCTTGTGGCCAGTGAGTTCCTGCACGATTCTCCAGACCGCCAGTTTTCGCCCAATGTCTGTGTCCCGAGGCTCAAAGCCCTGCATTGAGGTTCACAGGAAGGGCAAGATTGATGGGGTGTGAGGATAAATCCTCCAACTAGGACTCCCCTTTTCCCCTTTCCTTTCTAGTTTCACAAGTCATCAGCCTGTCTCCCATTTCCCATTCTCTGGATACCTGCTACCCCTAATGCAGAGACCAAAAGAGATGAAGCCCACCTGGGCCATCTGATCACTGAGTAGCAATCTCTTCTTGCCCTGAATGTTTCCCATTCCCTCTGATGCTTCAAAACCCAACTCCTTACCCAGGCACCATTTCCCCCCATTGACTCCACCCATCTCCCTCTGTCTTGTGGGAAGAAAAGCTGTGACCTCTGCCTTTCCCTCCTTATCCCTCTGTCACTCACCAATAAGGGCTCTGAGAAGTCAGGCATCTGTCCCCCCAGCAGCCCAGCTATCGTACAGAGCAAGACAGTGGCCAGGCACACCAGCAGCACAGCCAGGGGCCACTCGGCAATCAGCTGGGAGTAGCTGGAAGGGAGGGGAGCCAGGACGTGAGTGGGAGTTCAGTATCCATTAGTACTCTGGGACTCAGCAGAGAAGAGTTCCTCAGGGATGGGGCTGAGGGCATTTCCTGGGTATGTTGCTTTAATGCATTTCCCAAAGTGTATTCCATGTAACCCATGATGTGACTAGGGATTCCATGAAAACATTTTAATGCTAGTGAGTGCTTCAAAGGGGGACCATTCATCCTACCAGCCCAGTAGAAGGCTGCTCCTTCTGCCCTGAAGGAGACTGTGCCAAGCCATAGGCTACCCTCACTCTGCAGTCTCATTGGTGTTCAGGGGTCAGTGTCCATCAGGAAAAAGCACAGCCCTGGGCAGGAGACCCCACCTATCTCCCTCTCCATGGCACATATGGACCATATCTGCACCCCACCTCTACCTCAAAATGTGAAAAACAACAGAAGTGATTCTTTAGCCTTGAGGTTGATTTTCAAAAACATTTATCCCCTACCTGTGGACAGCTAGACAAAACACTCATTGTAGAATTCTGCCCTTACATGTTTTGTCCATGTAGCCAATAATTTGGCAAATACTGTCATAGGGGAAAGCTGTAGCCAAGAAAGTGACAGGGAGAACACGAGGTAAAACCCAGCAGGGGAAGAACATGATAACAGATATGAAAGGATAAAGGAAGACACAGTTCCTACCTCCTTGGCATCCGAAAAGCCTGCTCATGCCTGCAGATAAGAAAAATAGCTAGTTAGAGAGTTATTTCTTTCATAGGAATGGGAAGCATGGCATTAACCCTTTCAATTCATAACCAGATACCCCCATCCAGGTCCTAAATCTTTCTAGTTGTATTCAAGCCTGTGTGTTTTCCAATCTGGAACCCTATCCCCAGCATCCTTGTACCCCCTGGAACTCCCATATTCAGGAGTTCTGAGACTTGGTCTCTCAACATCTAGTTTAATCCCATGGACAGAAGGTAGGCTCTTCTCTGTTTCCCTAACCTACCCCACCCTAATCTCCTTACCTGACGCTTACCACATGGTGCTGCACAGGTCTGGGCTTCCAGGAGCCATCCCTCTGTGAGGGCACAGGGGAGGGGCTGAGGCTTGAATGGTGGGAGCACAGGGCAGTTCTGTCCCCAGGCCCAGGCAAGGTGTAGCCACTTCGGTACTCCTGCTGGGCCCGGGGAAAAGGGAATCGGGGAGGACCTGAGGGACTGGATAAGTTCTGACTCTGGGGCTGGAGGGTACTTGAAATTGGTAATGGGCCTGAAGAGATGAGGGGTATGGTAACTGGGCAGCGGTGGAGAGGGCATCTTCTCTCCTGGCTTGGATCAGGCACTGGACCCTCAGTCCTGGAGTTGTTTGGAAAGAGAAAGCAAAGAAGAATCAGAATCAAAGGTAAGAGACAGGAGTTAGTGTGGCCATATACAACAATATTGGAGAAGTAAGGGCTACCACCTTGTACTAGGTCTAGAGTCTCAGGGTCCCTCTGGATAGCTAGTCATTGTGGCAAATGGAAGGTGGATAATATGAAGTGGTGGCAGGTCAGGGGTTCTAGTGTCTCTGTGTTCTACTTAGTTTCATACCCAACCCTTTTGCTATCTAGGCAAAGGATTTGTTTTATTATGTGTTAGACACTTGGGTGGCCTGGGTTTAGTTTTTAATTCTTTGAAATTATATTACTAAAACATACATTTGACCATGTCAAGCTCAAGAATTGTCAGTGGCACCATATCCACCTGTAGGATAAACATAAAATCCTCAGGCTAGCATTTAAAGCTCACCACAATCTGGCTCTTGCCTGACTTTCCGGTCTAATTTCATTCATTCATTCATTTACCCACTCTTTGTTTCAGTCAAATTGGTCTACGAGTTGCTTCCAATACAGGACATTCCATCTTCCTCCTCCTACTTCTGCAAAGGTCATCTCCCTTGTCTGGAACACTTTCCCTTCTTTCCTTAGACTCTTAGAATTCCTAGTTTCCTTTAAACCATGGTTTATCATATCCAACAAGAATACTTTTGTAAGCACTCCCTCCCTCCTCCAAGGTTACTAGTTATCTCTACCTCTTATAATCATTCTGTGTACATGTATTGTGTCTCCTTAGCAGACTATAAGCTCCTTGAAGGTGGGGATAGTTTCACTGTTGTCCTCATATTCCATCTAGTACATCATCCTGCACATATTGCAATTTGTTGAATTGAATTAGATCCTAGGCTAATCACTTAATCTCTTAGTGTCCCCAGACCACCTCCTAAAACACACCCACACACCCCCCCCTACCCCCCACTGATATCGATCACAGGACCAATGCCCATCAGCATTAGTAAAAGAATTTTCCTCAGGAGTAGTTTCCTATACAAATGAAATCACAGGTCTGGTCCAATACATTCATTAAACTGAGTGGAGACAGGGAGGTTCAGTAGAAGTAGCATTTTTACTGCCATGGGCAGAAGAACTGTGCTAGAAACTGCTGGGAGACAGCCCCTGCTCAACAGGCATGAGCAGAACTTATCAAGATTTAGAGACAGGTGAACTGCTGAAAAGAAACAATGAGGGACTGCTTGATATACTCTGATTGCAGGGACTGAAGTAAGCCTCTTTGGAACTAGACTGGTCTGGAAGGGTTTCTTCCGTAGCACTGCTGGGAGGCCTCCCTGCCCTGAGGGGTGGCAAGACCTCTTGAATGAACTTGCTCTGGTTCTTATTTCAAAGCCAACGCTGTTACTGTACTGGAGAGACTCTGAACCAGGATTCTGGTTAGAATGGGATGCAAGAAGGGGTGGGAAAGGGGAGAGAACGAAGGAGGCAGCATGTGGAGAGGTCATGTTTTGTCCAAATACCAAATAAATAGGTAGAAAATAAAAGATGAACTCATTTTTGTCTTTCTGGTGAAAAGGTGACTAACACTGTTGGCTACAGAAGGCTTAGAGATAATGTGTTCTGTTCTTTGGGGGAGGGGTTGGAGTGCAGACCCTGCCCCCTCCTTCCCAGACTGTGATGGAAGACAACCAACTTCTCTAAGATCAGAAATCTGACTGGCACATAGGAAGTAGTTATTGTTTGTCTTTCATTCTCCAAGAGGACCAATGATATCACCAGTAGGGAGCAAGTAGAAGAAAAAATGGAGAGTTATTGCTAAAGGTTTTCTACTTAAGCTTTAGAGCTCCTGAGTTTGACTCTACCTAAGGATGGGACCCCCAGTATGGGCTTCAGGTTCAGTCCCAAGAAAACCAGGGTTATTGGTTCAATTTCAATACCCAGAAAGAAGTGAAGAGAACCCTCCTCCCCAACCCCCACAGAGTCCAAGCAGCTATATGAGGAGGAGGAGATAAGTTGCAACGTTATGCTTAGTTCACCTCAGTAATCACGAATAAGTAACCCACCTGGTCCCACCTTTAAAAAAAATAACCATAAACCTCTTTTGTTCTTTTTCTGTTGGGTTTTATCTAGACTAACTTCAAAAAATATCCTTTCCTCCCATTCCTGATATTGCCAACTTCTTCCATTTATTCTGATCCCTGATAGGGGATTGAGGAGGAGAGAACTCAATGCTCTGTTTTCCCTTCTTCAGGAACCTCAGCTCCTGGATGTACCTAATATTCCCAATCTGGCAGAATTTGAGAACCCATCCATCTTCTGCTGGTAACAGAGCCAAGCCTTCTGTTTTTCCTCTGCTTTCCCATGTTAAAAGAATCAAATGCCACCCTTTTCAAAGGAAAATCTTCCTCAAATCAAAACTCTTCTGTTCCCTAGTTCTTTCTCCCACAGATCATTTGGCCTGATCAAGTAATAATACGAATCAACTACACTGGACTCTTCGCCCTCCAAAGGATGATCTCTAGCCCTCTGAGTTACCAGGGAAGAAGTCTAAGGCTGATTGTGATGATTAACTTCCTGGATTTGCCAGCCTTTCTTGGAGAGATCCAACAGGCTGATGAATGGGGGAAGGAATATCATAACCATACACAGGCTTCAGCCCGGAAGTCAAAGGGATTAACAGTCATTGTCTTCCCGACTCCAAGTCCACCACTCTTTCCTCTATGCCACCTATCTACTCACTTAGATGGGGAAGGATGGGTGTACAGATATATTTTACTTGCTCTAGCAATCAATATTTTTTAGCATCTATTGTGTGCTAGGCATTGTGTTAAACACTGGATGGAACCAAAATGTGTAAAAACATTTTATTTTCCCTTTAGATTGAATAATCATAAATGTACAAGGAGATATTTTTAAAGACCCTGTAGTGAAATAGGGCGAAATGTGGGTTTTTACGAAATGCAAATAATCACCTCTTAATTTCTGTCTTGGGGCCGCTAGGTGGTACAGTGGATAGAATTCAGGGCCTGACGTTAGGAAGACTCATCTTCTGATCTGAATTTGATCTGCCTTCACATACTTATTAGCTATGTGAGCCTGGGCAAGCAACTTAACCCTGTTTGCCCCAGTTCCTTGTGTGTACGATGAACCGGAGAAGGAAATGGCAAAATGGCTCCATAATTTTTCCAAGAAAACCCCCCAAAAAGGGTCATGAAGAGTTGGACATGACTGAAATGACTGAACAACAGCAATTTCTATCTTGTGTGAAATCAGATGGTCCTGTGACTAGGTTCTCTTAAAGCCATATCCCTGACCACTTCTTCTCAATCTCCTTGGGGGTAAGTTGGAGGTTCTTTCCCCCATCACCAAAACTTACTTGTTTTGTGCTTCTTTTTCCTTTATCTGTATGACTTTACCACTGTACACTTTTCATACTACGTTTTTACAAGCTTGCTTGTGTTATAGTTTTTTGTATAATATGTTTTCCTTTCTTGCTTAACTGTTTATGAAGGATAAGACTGTCTTATTCATCCTTGTACTCCCTACAGTGCCTAGCAGTGTCTTTCATATAGTGCAGACTCAAATATAGTGTTTATTGGATTGCTTTTCATCTATTCTCTCAAAGACAGGATTTTTATGCCTTTCAAGGCAACGCCTTTTTTTTTTTTCTATTTTGGAGGGCAATTGGGGTTAAGTAACTTGCCCAAGGTCACACGGCTAGGTTTTTTTTTTTTTTCTGTTAAGTGTCTGAGGCCAGATCCCAACTCAGGTCCTCCTGACTCCAGGGCTGGCACTCTACTCACTGTGCCACCTAGCCACCCCTCAAGGCAACACCTTTATAACATAATAAACTAATTCAGAAAAATGTAATAATAGTCTACCATGTATTTCCTCACTCCACCCACTTTCCTCCCCCACCCCCTTCACAGGTAACAGATGTGTGGTTTAACAGTGGCCTTCTAGAGACAAGGCCCCCACATTTGATGTCAAGAGCAAAGGAGTAAGTTTAATTTCTTTTTAGGTTGGAAAGGAAAGCAGCACTATGGCAGAGGGAGATAGCTAGAAAAAAAGTAAGACCTTTTGGGGGGTCCATAATTATATGGCATATATTACTGTCCACTCTGCCTTTAGGGAGTTCTGGTCATATACATAAGAAATAATAAGATGGTGAGGAGAATGGCTGCACAGTTGGCTTTAATCATCAAAGCAAGTTGTAGATTTGCTTCTCTGTGCTGTGAACACTGGGCTCATTTCCAGAGCAGTGATTCTTTCCATCAGTGCCAGGTGCAGTTCTGAGACCCTAAGTCCGCCTACCTGGGCTCAACTTTGTGTATGTGACTGCCAAAGAAGGGACAGAGACTCAAACAAACACAATCACAGGTACACACATGGACATGCAACTTATCAAAATGATGAGCAAAGGTAAATAGTCAGATATTCATAGATGAGGACCCAAAGGCACACCCCAGTGTTATATTCACATGCACACACTTCTCTACACAATCATGAAAACGGAGGCGCACAAGCTCATCCCCTGACAGATGGTCACATAGGATGGATGTGTTTTCTGAGGAGATGCGGGGCAAGGTATAAAGAACTGGGAGTGACAGAGATGGGAGGGGGTGGACTGGAACTGGGGACCAGAGAAGGGTTAGGCTGGAGCCAGAAGTGAAGTAGATAGGTCAGTGCCACAGGGTGGGGGATAAGGAAGATGGATAGGACTGGAGGTGGGGGCAGGGAGGAATGTTGAGATTGGGGAAAGACATACAGGAGTAATGAGGGAATGGTGTGTATGGGAAATGGCCTGGAGTAGCATGTGGAAGTGATGACAGGGAACTATGGAAGGGGGCCACAGCGACTGGGAGGGTGAAGAGAATGCATGAAGGCTGTCCAGATTGTGGGAAAGGTTTCATGAAGACGTGGGAGGTTGGGTTGGGTCATGGTCTGCCTTACCTGTCTAGGGGAGTGCTGTCTGGGGCTAGGTGCTGCCCTTCAGGAGGCTGTTCCTCCCTGGGGCCAGGGGTGGATGCGGAGCCGGGGCCCGGACCCTGGCTAGGGCCGCTGCTGTCTGGGCTCTCCATGCCCGTGGGCGGCGCCGCTGTCCGGTCTCTGGTGCTGAAGCGGCGGTGGAGGCTGCCTCACTGCGCCTGCGTTTAGCCAAGGCTGTCCCAGTCAATGGGCGTGGGTCGGGGAAGGGCCCAGCCAATGGACCCAAAGCCAGGTGGGGTGGGGCGGAGCCGAGCGGAGGGCGCTGGTTCCCTTGGGTGCTGCTTGGACGCTCTCAGCCCAGGAACTCCGGACCAAGCTACAGCCCATGACATAGCCCTCTCAGGAGTAGCCAGGATGGAGATCTGAGCCTTGGGAGCCAGGTCCCCTGATACAGTTTTCTCTGGAAGGTGCTCTCAAGATTTCTCTTTTTCCCTGGGGAACTCTGGGAAAGCTACGTCTGGCTCCTGTGTGTACAGATCACTTAGAGATCTTTAAGAGAAGGGATGGAAGTAGGGGAGGAAAAGAGAGGAGCCTGAAGAGGAACGGAAGGGAGTAGAAGATAGCACTTGAAGAGATGATAGGTACTTCTCCCTAAGTCCTCTCCTTTTCCTCCTTCCCCAGTTGTGGGGTATAACAGTGTGAAGCTGTGGGGCTTAACATCATAGATTTAAGACTGAAAACCTGGATTTCTTTGAAACCTTTCTGAAGCGCGATGCCAAATCACGGTGCAACATTACTGCCCAGGGCAGTGAGTGGGGTGGATAGGTGGGTGGAGGTTGAGGAAAAGTGAAGGCCTGAAATAAGAAAGAAGAGTTTCTTCTTTGCTTGCTTAGAAATATCATTCTCACTGTTGCCCCCCTCCCCCTCCAGGTCACCTTCTCCCTTTGAAGGCATCCTTTAAAATTTATATCATTTGTCACAATTTAGGCAACTAGGTGGCTCAATGATAGAGCCCTGGGAGTCAGGAAGATCTGAGTTCAAATTCGACCTCAGACACTCACTAGCTATATGACTCTGGGCAAAATCACTTAACTTCTGTTTGCCTTAATCTGATGGAGAAAAATGGCAAACTACTCCAGTATCTTTGCTAAGAAAACCCCATGGACAATATTGTCATGGTATGTGTGGTCCATGGGGTCACAAAGAGTTAGATATGACTCAGCAACAAGTATGAATTATTTCATCCACTTCAACAGAATTGTCCCTTTGGATGTTTTTGGCTCTGATAGAATGGGATTTCTTATTTGAGGGAGGTAAAACTTTAATGCATGGTGACACTTTAATAGGGGATGATTGACTTGTGTGAGAAATTTTATTCTGGACAGCAACACAAGGACACTGGGATGGGAGTGGGGAGTGAAGGAGAAAGAAAGTGTGTCAGATATGTGGTCAGATAAGTGGAATACTGTGTTCAGTTTTAGGCACCATATTTTAAGAAGACCATTGAAAAGAAGGAAGTTGGCCAAGATGGTGAGGGGACTAAAGGACTACCCTATAAGGATTGATTGAATAAATTAGGGATATTGAGTCAATTCAATCAAACAAGCATCACTGTCTTAAGTCCAGGAATTGTTCTAGGTACTGGAGCTTGAAGAAGAGAAGATTTAGATGAGAGATTTTGCAGTGTGGACAAGTGGAAGTAGGGTTATATTTTTGTTGCTTGACTCCAGAGGCCAGAACCAGGAACAGGGCAAAATAACAGAATGATAGACCAGTTCAATGCAAATAAAACCTTTTTATCAGTGATGGACAAAAGTGGAATAGGCTTTCTCAGGAGTTAGTAGGTTCACTATTTCTGGAGGTCTTCAAATGTTGCCTGGAGGGCCAATTGTTATCAGAGCTGTAGAAAGCATTCTTTCTTGTTCAGGTACCAGTTGGACTAGATTACCTATTTGCTACAATTTTTCAAACAGTGACTAGGAAGTCACATCCTATAGTTCTTCAGAACCTTAGGATGTTGTTCATCTGAGTTTGTTAACTAAAGTTCATTGAAGACAACTAAGTGATCTTTTACTATCTCCTGAATTGTCTTGGGCTTCAACTCCCAGACCAGTTTGGTTTTTGTTTGTTTGTTTGTTTTTTTCGAGTATCTATCCTTGTCCAAAGAGAATAGAAGCGAAGTATCCAAAGAGTAGGATACTTTGTTTGTTTGTTTTTCTCAGTCATCTATAATCAGTCCCATTGTTTCCAAGGATCAGTGTTCTATCTTCTTAGATCTTTTCCCTGACCTCCTGCAAATATTTTTTTTTTGGTTGTCTTTTGCATTCATTACCAGCTTTAGCTTGTTCTGAACTTTCGCACTCCTGATGTTAAAGGACAATGCTACTCATATTTATTCCCTGTTATCTGCTCTTGCATCATAGATGGTTACTGGATAGTGCCCAGGAGGAAATTTGAATCTTATCTTAGACTTTTAGTAGCTGTGTGATCTGGGGCAAGTCACTTAACCTCTCTCAGCCTGTTTTCCAGTTTGCAAAATGGGGATATTAAATAGAGTCAACTTCTTAGAGCTGTTGTGAGAAGCAAAAGAGAGTATGTGTAAAGCACTTTGCAAACCTTCAAGCATTGCATAAATGTGAAGTGTTACTGCCGTTATCAATTTTTAAAAAATTTAAGTTGGTAGGGTTTTTTTTTTATGCATCTACACTGGTTTCTTCAGACAGCTTCCTTCCTATTTTCTCTCTGTTTGGACTCTTTTGCTTTTGTGTATTTAAGCTTTCATTTATAAGAGTTTCCCACCCTTCTTCCAGTCACTTTCCCTACAGAATTTCAAGATAAAGTATCTGATCTATCCTTTTTATAAGAATAAGGCATTTGATCTCTGTCCCTTCTTTGCAGAGATGGGAAACAAATCTTGTAGAGATTTGTTTCTATTTCTCTCCTCATTTCTCACCCGACTGCTCCATTTTGGGACTTCCCTGACTTTTTCACCATGCCCCTTCTTTGGGCACCTTCTCACTCCCATATTCATTTTCCGTTTCCTTTTGTGTTTTGTCTTCCCCCATTGGATTGTAAGTTCCTTGATGGTTTTATTTCTGTATTTGTATCCCCAGCATTTAGCATTGTGCCTGGCACATAGTAGGTACTTAATAAATGTTTATTGACAAACTGACTGATATTGTTGGATTGAGTAAAAGTGCTGGTTCATTTTCCTGAACTTATTTCTTTCTCATTCTTTGTTTCAAGACATGGCTCACTAGGAAGAGAAGGAGTAACATATTTGGGCATCAATATAAAACCAAAAGATGTTAATAAAATTTTTTCTTAAATTTTAAAATAAAGATAAGGTGTTTGTATTTTCATTGGTAGAAACCATTAGAGACTTTTGAAGGGACAGGGGTATGGCACATGAAAATCGATGTTTTAGTAAGGTTAACCTGACAGTAATGTGTTAAATAAGGTCTAGACTAGAGTGACAGCTGCAGGCAGAGGAAGTGACCGATTCCTTGTAACTCAGTGACCAAATGAGACTTCATTGTCTTTTAAGTTATAACTCAAACCATCTTTTTTTTTTGTAAGAAGACTGTTTGAATGACTTATGAAAATGCTGGGGGTTAGTTCAGGGGCAAGTGCCCTTGATACATTTTTCAAGAACAATATGGAGATGGAGAGACTCCCTGGCCCAGGAGAGATATTGGGCAGGTGGACCAAGGAAAAGACCCTTTTTTTAAAGAGGGCAATTGGGGTTAAGTGACTTGCCCAAAGTCACATGGCTAGTAAGTGTGTAAAGTGTTTGAGGCCAGATTTGAACTCAGGTCTTCCTGACTTCAGGGCCAGTGCTCTATTCACTGCACCACCTAGCCACCCCCAAAAAGACTTCTTTTGATAACGTCTTTGCCTTCAAGAGATTGTTTATTAAGTTGAATAGATTGGTAATATTGCCCTGTGCCAGGTTGGCAAAAGCAGTTTCTTGGTCTTCTTGCCTCTATATACTGCTTCCTTTAGTGAGGTGGGCCATGAGGTTTCCCTGGATGAGGTGCCCCAGGACCAGGTGGGTGGTTTCCAGGACCAGGTGGGTGATTTCCAGGACCAGGTGGGTGCTTTCCATGGGGGGGCCCTCCAGGACCAGGTTGGTCATGGCCATGGCCAGGTGGATGCCCTCCAGGTGGGTGGTGTCCCTATAAGAAGCCAAAGAGACACAGTTAGAACCCAAACTTATCTCCTTACTCCCTTTGTGAATATGACCAAGTCATTTACCCTTTCTGGAACTGTTTCCTTACCTGTAAATTGAAGAGGCTGGATTTGATGAACTGTCCCTATAATCCTAAATCATAATCTCAGAAATCACAGTGTCTTGCATAGGGGTGAGGGAACAAACATTTATATAGTATCTACAGTGTGCCAGACTCTTTGCTAAGAATTTTAAAAAATATTATCTCATTTAATTCTCACAACCCTGGGAGGCAGGTGCTGTTATTAACCCCATTTTACAGTTGAGGAAACTGAGGCAAACAGGGTTAAATGACTTGCCCAGGGTAACACAGCTAGCAAATGTCTGAGGCCAGATTTAAACTCAGGTCTTCCTGATTTCAGGCCCAGTGCTTTGTCCACCAGCTATCTCATAATAGGAGGCTTAGGAAGAGAAAAAACATTCCTGGTCATATCAGGGGGTTCTGGTCCAACTTGAGGTGGCCAAGGAAATCTTGTTCTTGTAGAATAATAATAATACTAACAATGACCAACATTTATGTAGCACTTTAAGATTTGCAAAGCCCTTTATAATGGTATCTCATTTTATGTTCACAAAAATCTTGACTTCAGGTCCAGTGCTCTGTTCATTGCATCACCTAGCAGCCTCCCAAGCATTTTCACTGTTCCCTGAGGTCAATAACTTTAATCTGTAGCTGGCATAGAGGGCTGAAAACCTAGGGCCCTGGCTCTGTACACTGTGAGAGGAACAAAGAAGTCAAGAAGGGGGAATGTAGGAAGTCTTGTGGTTAGGAATCGAAATGATTGCATTTTATCCTCTAATCTGCTGTGTGACTTTGACTCATGGGAAATCTCAGTTTTACTCATCAGTAACATACATAGACACAATTATTTCCCCTTTCCCATCCATTTTCAACCATCAATTACCACATAGTACTTGGAGTTCTGATAGTGTTATGGGCTAGAAATCAGATAGTTCTTATTGGGGCAGATTGGGTCCATGGGGTGACCCTGCAGAGAGTTTCCTGAGAATTGAGGTAAATGAAGAAGCTAGAGTCAAGGGAGAGAAACAAAGGTTAGGGTAAGGAGCAGTGTGGTCCTGTACACAGCTGGCTACCCATGTTTGCAAGCCACAAGAACTCAGGAGGACCAGCAAGTAAGGACAGGCAATGAAAGAATGGAAGGGACCTGGAAAGGCCATCAAGTTAATTGTCCTGCTTCTAGATGTCACCACCCTTAAAATACGTGAGCCAACCAAATGTTGGTAATTATGTGGTAATGAAGCCTGGCTCCAAAGAAGAGATGAAAAAAATATACTGTCTTTCTTTCCTGAGGTGGGGAACTATGGGTGTGTAACAATTTACATTGTCAGACTCTGTCCATAAATTCATTAGTTTGCTGAATAGCTTTTATTTTCTTTCTTCCTTCCCTCCCTCCTTCCTTCCTTCCTTCCTTCCTTTCTTTTTTTTAAGGGGTGGGATATTGGTGGTGGGTAGGGTATATTTGGAAATTAAGCTTAAATAAAAACAAAAAGTATCAATGAAAATAAAATTAAATAAAATACACTGGTCAGGTGAGTTTATTTCCTTTCTGTAAAGACCAGTAAAGACAGAAGCTCTATTAAGCACCTTCCCTGGCTTCTCCAGATAGAACTTTCTGGGTCATGACTTTGGGGAACAGGGGTTAGACTGCAGTCCTGCTATGATTTGGGTAGCTCCCTTTTCTGTTGCAATTTGCAGGTATTAGGACCAGAGGACTAGAAATAAGGTAGACAGAGGTAGATAGTCCTCAAACCATCACTCTGTTTCATCCTTTAACTTTATTCCCACTATGGGGCCCAGACTGACTGTGTTTAGGTCTGGGGGAGGTTAGTGGGACACAGCAAGACTTTTCTCCATCATTCCTCTGAATCTGCTGGTTTCCAATCTGCTGTCCCTTCCACCCGCAGCATGCTGGAATAGAATCAGATTCCCAGGTCTCTGTATTTGGCAGGGAGCAGCTGGCTGAGGGCCTGGACATGCTGAGCAGAGAGGGAGGTGGGCTTGATTGCAATCTCACAGGTCTGCCTTAATCAGGTCTATACCAGGAACAGCCTTAGTTGGGTTTTTTTTTTTTAAGTGGTGTGTTATGGGGGAGGGGAGAGAAGCAGTCGGAGAGGAGAGAAAAGGAGCCAAGGAAACCGAGTGGGGAATGGAACAGGAGGGCAAGCAGCAGGAGAGAGAGATGGGGGATGGGAATGGGGGTGGGGTGGGGAAGATATTGTGAGGGAATGAATAAAACAGATGGGAAAAGAGGAGAAATAGCCAAGAAGACTGCTGCTGAAAAGGCTAAGGAGGGAAGGGGCAGGTGGAGAGGAATGAGAACTGAAGACATCCTGGGGAGGTTACACATCTTCCCCTCTGTCCTTCCATTCTGAGGAGGCTGATGGGTGGCTCCTTGAGAATCTGACTGGGAGGTTTGAGGTAACTGGGAATGGGTGGGGTGCAGGGGGAGGAAGAGCAGAAAAGAGCCTTAGGAAGAGAGGGGGGAACATGTTGGATAGCAGAGAACAATGGGGTGTGGTGGCAAGTTGATCCACCAAGAGCAAGGGCCATTCTCAGGCCTATCACCCCAGGGCTGAGATCTGTAGGAGCTGGGTAAGAGACAAATGCAGGGCCCCTGCAGTGGCAGCAGCTACTCCTGGGACTATCAACTCATAGCCTGGAAATTTAAAAAAGCACCTATCTGAACTTCCAGGGACCAGGAGGGGAGAGTGAAGTCCTAGAGGAAGGGTGTGGCTATGGCTCTGCCTCAAAATGGGTAAAAAACAGATTGCAAAGACAAAGACTCTAGAATCCTATTATTGTGAGCAAGAGGAACCAAATTCAGAAGGAGACAGCATTGACTCCACACCCACAGCTGAAGCCTCAACAGGGAATATGAACTGGTCTCAAGCACAGAAAGAGTTCTTAGAAGAGCTCAAGAAGGACTTTGAAAACCAAATTAGAGAGGTAGAAGATAAAATGAATAATTCTTTTAAAATCAAAATTGTGAAATCAGAAAAACATTACAACGAAGAAAACAGCTCATTAAAAAGAAAAATGTGTGAAATTGAAAAACATATGGAAAAGGAGCTTCAAAAACTAGCTGAGGAAAATAATTTGCTAAAAATTAGGATCAACTAAATGGAAGCTAATGACTCTACGAGGCACCAAGAATCAGTCAAACAAAACATTAAGAATGAAAAATTTGAAAAAGAGGTAAAATATCTCAATGGAAAAATAACTGACCTGGAAAACAGATCCAGGAGAGATAATCCGAGAATCATAGGCCTACCAGAAAATCATGATGAAAAAAAGAGCCTGGACAACATCTTCCAAGGGTTCATCCAGGAAAACTGCCCTGAGATCCTAGAACCAGAGGCTAAAATAGAAATTGAGAGAATTCACCAGATACCTCCTGAAAGGGATCCCAAATTGAAAACTCCATGAAATGTTGTAGCCAAATTCCCAGAACTATCAGGTAAAGGAGCAAATACTACAAGCAGCCAAAAAGAAAAAATTCAAATATCATGTAACTACAGTGAGGATTGTACAGGATCTGGCAGCTTCTACATTGAAAGATCAGAGGGACTGGAATATGGCATTTCCCAAGGCAAAAGAGCTCGGGTTACAACCAAGAATAAGCTATCCAGAGTAACTGAGCATAATTTTTCAGACAAGGAAATGGTCATTCAATGATATAATGGACTTCCAGACCTTCCCAACGAAAAAGCCAGAGCTCAATGGAAAATTCAATCTCCAATTACAAGACTCAAGAGAGATATAGAAGGGTAAATTGGGAAAACACACACACACACACACACACACACACACACACACACACAGACATAACTTGTTATTTAATAAGAGCAAACTGTTTACATCCCTATATGGGAAGCTGATATCTGGTAATATTGAGAATTGTATACTTATTGTGACATTTAAAAAGGATCTAGATAAATAGAGGGGGTGGGTACAAAAAACAAAATGATGATAAAAAAAACCTTATTAAGGGACCACAATGGAAGAAGAGGAAAGAACAAAACAGAAAAGGGTAATTTATGCCACACAAAGAGGCATTAAAACATATTATAATAGAGAGGAAGAAGGAAGGGAGATGAACATTATAGGAACTTTGCCCTCATTGGTCCTGGTGTAAGGAGGGAATAACATAATCAGTTAAATATAGGACTCTATTAAGAAGAGATATAAAACTTATTATAATAGAGGAAAAGAGGGGAGGTAGAGGAGCATTGCATGAGAACTGTTCTCATCAATCTTGGTTCAAGGAAGAAATAACACTACATTAAGCATAAAAATCTATCGTACCCTACAGGCAGTAGGAGGGGGGAAGGGCTAAGAAAAGGAGGGGGTGGATAAAAGGGAGGGAAGAAGTAGTAAGGGGGAAGGGTGGGAAAAGGGAGGGAGGGCTGATAAGGAGGGAATACTGAGGGAGGCAGTGGTCAGAAGGAAAACTTTTAAGGAGGGGATGGGAAAAGGGGAAAAATAAAAGCATAAATAGGGGAAGGAATAGCATGGAGGGAAAGACACAGATAGTAATCATAACTGTGAATGTGAATGGGATGAATTCTCCCATAAAACAGAGGCAGATAGCAGAATGGATTAAAAACCATAATCCTACAATATGCTGTTTATGACAAACACATCTGAAACAGGGGGATACACACAGGCTAAAGGTAAAAGAATGGAGTAAAATATATTATGCATCAGCCAAAGTTAAAAAAGCAGGGGTAGCAATCCTTATCTCAGATAAAGCAAAAGCAAAAATAGATCTAATTAAAAGAGGTAAGGAAGGAAACTATATCCTGTTAAAAGGCACCACTGAAAATAAAGCAATATCATTACTAAACATTTATGCACCAAGTGGTAGAGCATCCAGATTCCTAGAGGAGAAGTTAAGGGAGTTAGAGGAAGAAATAGAGAGCAAAACTATACTAGTGGGGGACCTCAATCTTCCCCTCTCTGACCTTGATAAATCTAACCTCAAAATAAACAAGAAAGAAGTTAAGGAAGTAAATAGAATCTTAGAGAAGATAGATATGGTAGACCTGTGGAGAAAACTGAATGGGGATAAAAAGGAATATACCTTCTTCTCAGTGGTACATGGCACATACACAAAAATTGACCATGTATTAGGGCATAAAAATCTCACAATTCAGTGCAAAAAAGCAGAAATATTAAATGCATCCTTCTCAGATCATGATGCAATAAAAATTGTATGTAATAAAGGGCCATGGAAGGATAGACTAAAAACTAATTGGAAACTAAATAGCTTAATACTGAAGAATGAGTGGGTCAAACAAGAAATTATAGAAACAATCAGTAACTTCATTCAAGAGAATGACAATAATGAAACAACACACCAAAACTTATGGGATGCAGCAAAGCAAATCTTAGGACAAGTTTTATGTCTCTGAATACATACCTAAATAAAATAGAGAAAATGGAGGTGAATAAACTGGGCATGCAACTGAAAAAGCTAGACAAAGAACAAATTGAAAATACCCAATTAAATACTAAATTAGAAATAATGGAAACCAAAGGAGAGATTAATAAAATTAAATTTAAGAAAACTATTGAACTAATAAATAAAACTAAGAGATGGTTTTATGGAAAAAACCAATAAAATTGATAGACCTTTAGCCAATACGATAAAAAAAGAAAGAAGAAAACCAAATTACGAGTATGAAAAATAAAAAAGGTGAATCTATCTCCTATGAAAAGGAAATTAAAACAATAATTAGGAATTATTTTGCCCAGTTGTATGCACACAAATTTGACAGCTTTAGTGAAATGGATGAATATTTACAAGTATATAAATTGTCCAGATTAATTGAAGAGGAAGTAAATTACTTAAATAACTTTATCTCAGAAAAAGAAATTGAACAAGACATCAATGCACTTACTTGGAAAAAATCTCCAAGGCCAGGTGGATTTACTAGCAAATTCTAACATTTAAAGAACAATTGACTCCAATACTCTACAAACTATTTGGGAAAATTGGTGAAATATATTCTTTTTATGACACAAATATGGTACTGATCCCTAAATCTGGAAGAGACAAAATGGAGAAAGAAAATTATAGACCAATTTCCCCCATGAATATAGATACAAAAATTTTAAATAAAATATTAGCAAAAAGACTACAGCAACTGATTACAAGAAGAATACACTTTGATCAGGTAGGATTTATTCCAGGTATGCAAGGATGGTTCAATATTAGGAAAACCATCAGTATAATTGATCATATCAACAATAAAATTAGCAGAAACCATATGATTATCTCAATAGATGCAGAAAAGGCTTTTGACAAAATACAACATCCATTCCTATTAAAAACACTAGAAAGTGTAGAAATAAATGGAATCTTCCTTAAGAATAATAGGTAACATCTATTTAAAGTCATCAGCAAGTATGATATGTAATGGTGATAAGCTAGAAGCATTTCCAATAAGATGAGGGGCGAAACAAGGATGTCAACTATCACCCTTCTTATTCAATCTGATACTAGAAATGTTAGCAGTAGCAATTAGAAAAGAAAAAGAAATTGAAGGAATCAAATTAGGCAAAGAAGAGACTCAGCTATTACTCTTTGCAGATGATACGATGATATACTTAGAGAATCCTAGAGAATGAAGCAAAAAACTATTTGAGACAATGAATAAATTTGGCAAAGTTGCAGGATATAAAATAAACCCATATAAATCCTCAGCATTCCTATATATTCCTAATGAAATCCAACAGCAAGAGATAGAAAGAGAAATCCCATTTAAAGTTACTGTAGACATTATAAAATATTTGGAAATCTACCTGCCAAAACAAACCCAGGACCTATATGATCACAACTACAAAACACTTCTCACACAAATAAAGTCAGATCTAACTAATTGGAAAAACATCAATTGCTTGTGGCTGGGTTGAGCTAATATTATAAAAATGACAATTTAACCTGAATTAAATTACATATTTAGTGCCATACCAATAAATCTACCAAAAAAATTACTTTATAGAGCTAGAAAAAATAGTAAGAAAATTCATTTGGAAGAACTAAAGGTCTGGAATATCAAAGGAATTAATGAAAAAAAATGCTAGGGAAGGTGGACTAGCTATACCAGATTTTAATCTGTACTACTAAGCAGCAGTCATCAAAACTATTTGGTACTGGCTGAGGAATAGAGTAGTGGACCAATGGAATAGATTGGGAACATGAGACTCAGCAGTCAATGACTATAGTAATCTACTTTTTGATAAACCCAAAGACCCCAGTTTTTGGGATAAGAGCTCACCATTTGACAAAAACTGCTGGGAAAACTGGAATGTAGCATGGCAGAAACTAGGCATAGACCATTGTCTAACACTGTACACCAAAATCAAGCCTAAATGGGTGCATGATCTAGGTATAAAGGTTGATACTGTAAGCAATCTGGGAAAGCAAGGAATAGTGTACCTGTAAGACCTGTGGAGAAGGGAGGACTTTATGACCAAACAAGAGTTAGAGAGCATTATAAAATGCAAAATGGATAATTTTGATTACATTAAATTGAAAAGTTTCTGCACAAACAAAATTAATGTAACCAAGATTAAGAGGGAAGTAGGAAATTGGGAAAGAATTTTTACAACCAGTGTCTCTGATAAAGGCCTCATTTCTAAAACATACAGAGAATTGGGTCAAATCTATAAGAATACAAGTCATTCCCCAATTGATAAAATGGTCAAAGGATATGAACAGGCAGTTTTCAGAGGAAGAAATTAAATATATCTATAAGCATATGAAAAAATGTTCTAAATCACTATTGATTAGAGAAATGCAAATCAAAACAACTCAGAGGTACTACATCTCAGCAGTAAGATTGGCTAAGATGACAAAATAGGAAAATGACAAATGTTGGAGAGGATGTGGGAAAATTGGAATGCTAATGCAGTGTTGGTGGAGTTGTGAACTGATTCAACCATTCTGGAGCACAATCTGGAATTATGCCCAAAGGGCTATAAATAATTGCATATCCTTTGACCCAGCAATACCACTTCTAGGGTTGTGTCCCAAAGAGATCATAGAAGTGGGAGGAAGTCCTGTATGTACAAAAATATTTTTAGCAGCCCTTTTTGTGGTGGCAAAGAACTGAAAATTAAGGGAATGCCCATCAATTAGGGAATGGCTAAACAAGTTGTGGTATATGAATGTAATGGAATATTATTGTGCTATAAGAAATGAGGAGCAGACAGACTTCACATTTACCTGGAGAGAATTATACAATGCTGAGTGAGAAGAGCAGAACCAGGAGAAATCTGTACACAATTACAGACACAACAATGTGTAATGACCAGTTTTGATAGATTGGACTCTTCTCAGCAATTCAAGACTATAAGACAACTCCAAAAGACAAGAGATGAAAGAGATGTCTACATTCAGAGAAAGAACTAGAGAGAACAGTTTGAATGCAAACTGAAGCAAACTACCTGCTCTCTTTCTTTTTCTTGCTTAGTTTTGCTTCTTTCCCTTGTTCATCCCATCAGTTACAATCCTTCTTCACAACCTAATATCAAATGTGAAAGTATCTGCTGATCCTATACTTGATTGCATACCACCATCGGTGGGGGGAAAGAGGAGGAAGGGGAGAAAATTCGAAACTCAAGGGAATGTGGAACTGAATCTTGTAAACTAAAAGTAAACAAACAAATTAATAAAGACAAAAGAAAAAGAAAAAAAAGAGGGGGGAGATTTCTTACCTTTGGACCTGGGGATGGGGAAGGGAAAAAGAAAAACATTGGTCATTAATTTAATAATCCTATACAAATGAGAAGTCGCTGCCCATTCTTTAAGGCCTAGCATCCCATATATGTGCCAGTACTGATCTTCCCTGCCACCCACCCACCCACCCAATAGGAGCCCAATTAGCCTAACCCTCCCTTGGTTTAGGGCTATCAGGAAATGCCCTTGGAAAGCCAAATGCCCAAATCTGAACCCTAAAGCCCATTCTCCAAAGGGTTCATTGCTTCTCTTTTCCACTGCCAACAGATTAAGCTTAACCCCTAAGGAAAACTGAATGGTTTTCATAATTTCTTGGACAAACCTTTTTGACAAACTTAATTCTACAGAGGCAATATCAAGATGAAAAGGTTTTACTAAAGAATTAGGAAAAATAATTGATGAAAAATAATGGTTGAATTACAAAAGTCTACAGATATCTCTCAGTTTCTCCATGTCTGACCTGATTTCTAGTGTCCTTTTCATAACCCTGATCTATTTATCTTTCCTGTTTTGTTTTGTCTTTGTATTCCTAGTTCCAGCATGGGTACTTTGTAAATAGTAGGTGCTTAATAAATGTCTCTGGCATTCATCAATACTTCTTAGGCAGATGTAGAGCTTATTCTTCCCTTAGACAAGCTCCAGCTCTCCTATCCCTAATTAGCATCTTGGTCTTACTGGGGTCCAATCCATGTATCTCTAATAAATGGTTGTGCCTTTTTAAAGCTCTTGAAGCTGTCCTCTTCTTTGTAAAGAGCTTTCTTCTGGCACTCAGAACAACTCCTTTTTTCTTTCTTTAATGTTTCCTCCCTTCCCTGACCCCTTGGGCTGCCTGTAGGCCTTAACTCTTGGCCTATTCAAAGAGTTGGAGAGACTAACCAACTAACAAATAGTTTCTCCCCTCACCTTTCTAAAAGCCCCATTGTACAACTCAGAAACATAATACTGAGGCCATGTGCTGTAATGGTTAGAGATTTGTGACTTGGAGTCAAGACAACCTGGATCTGAAACCACAAAGAAATGTCCTATAACCACTGTATAAAAAGGTCAGTTTAAGAAGGTTCTGGAACTCAAGCACTTGCTAACAGTGTGACCCCAGGAAAATCACTTAATCTTTCAGCCACAGTTTTCTCAACTTTAAAATGGGCATAATAATAGTACCACCAGGTTATTGTAAGGATCAAAAGAGCTAATGTATGCAAAGTAGTAGCTCTGCAAATCTTTTGGAATGTCAGCTATGGTTATTATAGGCTCTTAACACACATAATAATACTAGATCGCTTCTATCCAAGATAAGAGAGGGCTATTTTTCTCACGGAGTCCTTGAACAGCTTAGCATATGGGGTGCTGAGACTTATTTAACTACTCAGAGGTTATTAGTCTAGTAAGACACTAAACCAGTTATTTCCATCATTCTTTCCCCTCTAATTACTACTTTTGGAATATTTCAATAAGATAATATAGGCAATGTGGTATAGTGGGGGGAGGGGATAGAAAGCTGCCCTTGGGTTCAAGTCCAGCCTATGACACTGATGGGGTGCTTGGGATCTATGTTTGTGACATCAGTCTGTAATATCAGTTTGTAACATCAGTTTGTAAAAGGGGCGCTTGGGATCTTGTGTCTGTAAAATTAATTTGTAAAACCAGTCTGTAAAATCACATTTCCCTTCCCCAGTCTCAAAGCATTGACTCTGCCCCTTCCTCCTGCCAGCAACAACTCATGAAGTGTTTATCTCTGCTTGAAACAATAACAAGCTACCTATGAATCCTTCACTAAACTATCTATAAACATTTTAGCTTAGGCAAATGTTATCTCCCCTAGTAGAGTGGCCAGCTGCACCATGAATCCTTCAGTGCCCTATCTATAGGTTAACTCCTTAGCCAATTATACCCATACTGAATCTCCATTAGCCTTGGTTCCCTGTAAGGGCCTTTTAAGACTTTACCAAAACTCTGAGAACTCACAGAGAACTCAGGCAAATGACAGCACAACTCAGGCTGGGTCCAAGAGACACCTGAGCGTATGTTCTGCCCCATGAACCACTTCCTGTTATACAGGTTCAAGGATTGCAGCGTATTGAGCACGAACCTCTAACAGGAGAGCACTCCCCTCCTGTGAGGGGCCTGTTGTTGAGGCACATGAAGGAGCAGAGCCTGGGAAAGGGAATAAAGGAGGGAGGTGAGGAAAACGGTGAACAGGAACAGGAAGAGAGGATATTGTGAACAAGGAAAAGAATAAACGACAGGCTATACACTACACCTTGGTGTCAGACTCCTTTGTCCAATTCCAGAGATGTCTGAAGGGTCTGTGGAGGCGACCAGGGTCGTGGAGACTAGCCTGGTATGGCTAGTCTATAAGCACTAGCCTGGTATGGCTGGATCCGTACAGTTCCCAACATCCTTCTTGTCAAACATGACACTGATGGGTGGCAGACTGGGCACTCCTCAGTTGGCCTTGACTGCTGGCTGACTTAGTGACGTTTCAGGCCTAAAACCACACCTCCAGGTAGCCCCCCTTGGGCTATTTTCCAGTGAATTATGGGCAATATGCCTGTGCAGTTGATATTAAAAGTGCATGTTCCTTTAAGCACTGACCACTTTTAACTCCTCCCTAATCCCACCCTTACTCACCTAGTTAGCATAACTGACACCTGATTTACTGTCTTGACTCCTTAAAACTATATCTGTGATTTCTGTAAGGTTGCAGGTTCCATAAGAACCCTTGCCCACTGTGCAGCATAACGATAAACTTTTACACTCTTAGCTTCCGAGTTTGCTTGAGCCTAGTGAATTCTTTCCAGACTGAATTGCAGGGTTTCTGGTCACTGATAGTGATCAGAGTCCCTGATAGAACCTATTACCCTTCCCCTCATCAACACAAGTTGTGTGACTTTAGGCAGATCACTTAACCTCTCAGTGTCCCAGAAGACTCCCTAAGACTGCAAGTTACAAAGAAGTCACAGACCTAATTGATGGAGGGAATGCCTTCCCTCACCCAGGTGTTCCCCATACTAATGAAATAGCTTGTTCAATGCTAATTTAAGTGACTTGTCCAAGGTCACCCTATCCCTATAACAATCCTGTGGGGGTAGGTATTACAGGTATTATTATCCCATTTTCTAGACGCCTCAGTTTCTACATCTGTTCAAAGGAGATAATAATACCCTTCCTATCCACTTCGTTTGTTATGAGGGTCAAATGGGACAATAAACATGAAAACACATTGAAAAGCACCAAGTCACTATGAGAATGTAAGGTATTAATATTGGCTTGTATCTTCCCTTCCACAGTCCCCAAAAGAAAAAGCTATATGCTATCCATGGCTGATGAGGGTTTGGGGACCTCTGACAAAGAGGAACACTCATGAGAACAGGAAAGCATTTAGGTATCGTCAGATCCCGTAGGTGTCACTGTCTTCATGACCCAACCCTGCAACATACTCTTCCTAAGATCCCAGGTAGCTTGGAGCAGAGCCCAGTACAGAAGGCTTTCTCAATAATATACACAACCAAAGGGGAACATGAAACTAGTCATGCTACAGTACTCTGCCACAAAGAAATCCCCTGCAATCACAGTATATGGGTCAGTTTAAGAATACCAACCCAGTGGATTGGTTTTTTTCTGCTTTTATGTGCTATCTTCAGGTAGTTTCAAAATAAGGAGGTTGGAGCTGTCATTAGTAATATTAACAGTAGCTGTTGTCTTCCTGTTCCTAAGGTTCAAGTCTTGCCTTCTTTGATTGTGATAATGGTTGCTAAGTAATATGGCAAACTGGTTCACTTTTCCCTTTAATCCCCAATCCCACTTCAATCCATCCTTTAGTTTTAGCCTTCATGTCATTCCACAGTCACCCAGACTGGTTTCCTACCTGGATCCATCTTTCTAGGTCAATACACAGGGAGAGATTCCAGTGACACCTGAAATTCAGAGAGTAATGTTAGTTACTATGGCTACTGACTGGGCAGGAGGGAATACTTTTATACTCCTCTCCTACACCATCCCAACCCACCTATAACCTCCATCTCTATCCATCCTAAGGACATAGTAGACACACACACACACACACACACACACACACACACACGAACACGCACACACACACACACACTCCTCACTTCTTGGGAGTTTCAAAAGACATTCCATTTCAGGATAGATCTGGATCTATATATGGGGTCTATCAGTGGGACGGAACTGGCCTCTAACCTGTATTGGCCGGAGCCTAACAGAGAAGGCTAGAGCTGGAAGAGTCAGGAATCAAACAGAAGTTTAATTTCAAAGTGAGGGAAATGACTTACATGCCATAAGGGAGATTAGGTACATGTGCTGGGGCCCTGCCCCTAGTGGGGGGACCCGATTTAGTGTGGCTGAACATTGATTTATATACTTGTGGATAGACAAAGAGTCAAACAGTGTAGTACAATGACAACAATGAGGCAAGGTTGTCTAGTGACTTTCATAGCAGGGCTTCACGTCTGGGCCTGCTGGTATTTGCTGGTATCTCCTAATAGCATCTTGGCAGGTTCTATGGGAAAAGAGCAGCCAAAAAGACCAACCAAAAAGACCAAGCTCCTAGTCTTTGTAAGATAGATGTGAAGGAACCATATGGGAAAGTAGAGGGAGGTAAGAGAGATAGACCTTTACCCCAAATCAAAGCTCCAGAGTTGTGACTGGCACTGATATTCTTGCAGCTGGTTGAGAAATGTGGATTTTGACTGCTTGGAGATAAGATTTCACTGAATCCCTGTGCCAACTTGGGTGTATCTCTTAACCTCCATGTGTCTTAATTTCTTCCTCTATGAAATGAGGGGATTGATTGGATTAAATAATCCCAGAAGTCTTTGGGCTGTTTTCTCATCTGTAAAATGAGGGGGTTGAATCAGATTCCCCTTAGTTCTAGAGCTATCATTCTGTGATATGTGAGATAGGGGAAGTGCTACATAATTCGATTCAATTCAACAAATATTTAGTGACTAATGTGTGCAAAATAGGTGCTTGAGATGATATAAATTTTAGTCAAGGGGGGCGGAGCCAAGATGGCGGAGTAGAAACAGCATTTCCAATGTGCTCTGCCTCACACAAATTTCAAGCAATGTGAAAGGGAGCTCCGAACAACTTCTGGAGCCACAGCACCCACAGAACGGCACAGAGAAGCTAACCTCCTGCTGAGGACAGCCCAGCAGTTCTGCAGGGAGCAGCCAGCGCAGCGCTCTGAGAGAAGGCAGCCCAGCGTGCTGGGAACGGACAGCGCAGCCCACAGAGCCGAGCCCAGGTCCGAGGTCTTAGCCCCAGGGCAGCCAGGCCTTCAGCCGGCTGGTGGAACCCCAGAACACCAGCAATTGTGGCGATTCCAGAATTATCAGCACAGATATGCCTAGGACAAAGTGAGAGGTTAGTGCCCTATGGACTTTGGGACCAGTATTTGGGGAACACGTGGCTGCCTCCCCTGGGGGCAAAAAGCTGCTGAAGAAACTGCTGCACAGAAGCCATTTTGCAGCGTCAGCAGTGGCTCTAGCTCCTGGTCTGGGAACTGTAGGAAGATCCAGCAATCAGTCTGGGGGTTAATCCCTTTTGCTTTAAACTGCCTGGATCTGGATTGTGGTCTGGGGGGGAAGTTTGGGGTGGGTATCCAATTTGCCAGAGTGGGTGGAGGCTTTACAGAGACCACCCAACTGGTGGAAGTTGTGAAGACCCCACGTTTGGGCGGAAGCTCCCCTGTCTGGTGGCAGAGTCCTACTGTGGCAACAAGCCCAAAAATCAAGTAATTAAGTGGCAACATGCCTAGGCAAATGAAACAAAATAAACAGAAAAGTTCAGCATTGGACTCCTATTTTAGGGGCAAAGAGGCTCAAAGCATGGAGGAGGACTGTGAGGTCAGAATTCCTGCACCAAAAACCCCAAATGAAAATACAAGCTGGCTACAGGCCATAGAGGACCTTAAGAAACAGATAAGAGAAGTGGGGGAAAATTTGGGAAGAGAAATGAAAAAGATGCAAGAAAAGTATGAAATGACAGTCAATAGCCTGACTGAGGAAAATAACACCTTAAAAAATAGACTAACTCAAATGGCAAAAGAGGCTCAGAAAGGCAATGAGGAGAAGAATGCCTTAAAAAACCAAATTTGCCAGATGGAAAAAGAATCTCAAAAGCTCACTGAGGAGATTCATTCCTTCAGAGTTAGACTGGAGCAAATGGAAGCTAATGACTTTATGAGAAATCAAGATGCTGTTAAGCAGATCCAAACAAATGAAAGAATAGAAGGCAATGTGAAATATCTCATGGGAAAAACCACTGACTGGAAAATAGATCCAGGAGAGACAATTTAAAAATTATTGGACTACCTGAAAGCCATGATCAAGAAAGAACCTAGAAATCACCCTTCAAGAAATTCTCAAGGAAAACTGCCCTGATGTTTTAGATCCAGAGGGCAAAATAGAGGTTGAAAGAATCCACAGATCACCTCCTGAAAAATATCCCCAAAAGAAAACTCCCAGGAATATTATAGCCAGGTTCCAGAATTCCCAGATCAAGGAGAAAATACTACAAGCAGCCAGGAAGAAACAATTTCAATATTGTGGAAACACAATCAGAATGTCACAGGACCTGGCAGCTTCTACATTGAGGGATAGAAGGGCATGGACTATGATATTCCAGAGGGCAAAAGAGCTGGGACTGAACCCAAGGGTCACCTACCCAGCAAAACTGAGTGTCTTGTTTCAGGGGAAAATATGGTCATTCAGTGGAATAGAGGACTTTCAAGCATTCTTGATGAAAAAACCAGAGTTGAATAGAAAATTTGACATTCAGACACAAGAAGCAAGAGGTGCTTGAGAAGGTAATCAAGGAAAAGAAATCAAAAGGAACTTATCGAAGTTGGACTATTTACAGTCCTACATGGAAAAACAATAACTGTGTTTGATGAAACCTTTCTCATTATGAAAATAATTGAAGAAGGGTACATGGCATATGTTCACAGGTATACATGGATAGAGGGCACAGGTTGAATTTGATGGGAAGGGATGATTATTATTTTTTTTTTGGAGGGCAATTGGGGTTGGGTGACTTGTCCAGATTCACGTGGCTGGGTTTTTCTTTGTGTGTTGGGTGTCTGGGGCCGGATCCGAGCTCGGGTCCTTCTGGCTCTGGGGCTGGCTCTCTGCTTGCTGTGCCACCTAGCAGCCCCAAGGAAGGGATCATTCTTAAGGGGTGAAGTCAAGAGGTGAGAGAGGAAAGTGGTAAGAGGAGATGGAGAGAGACAGGGTAGGGCAAACTATCTCATGCAGAAGAGGCAAGGGGAAGTAGTTGCAGGGGAGGGGAAGAACAGGAAGGCAAAAAGGCAAAAACATATTCTCATTGAAGTTGGCTCAAGGAGAGACTCACATACATACTAAATGGAATATCTTACCCTCAGTCACTCTCCTGAGTAGGGGAAAGGGGGATGAGAGGGGGGATGATGGAGGGGAGGGCATTCTGGGGAGAGGGGAGGTTAGAAGTACCCACTTTCAAAGAGGGACAGGATCAAAGTAGGGAATGGACCAGGTGGGAGGTGAGACAGGTGGGAGGGAAATATAAGCAGTCTTTTACAATATATCTACTATGGTAATGTTTTGCATAGACATACATGTACAACACATACTGAATTGCTTATCTTCTCAGAGGGAGTAGGTGACAAGGGAGAAGGGGAATGGATCTGAAAATCAAAGTTTTAAAATTAAATGTTTCATAAGATGTCCAGGCAGTGGGGCTCAGAGATCCACCTTGCCCTAATGGCAAAGTCGAAGGGGGTATGGGAGAAGATATGGGAGAGAGCAGATTGGATGAGGGGATATCTAGTGGGACTGCTATTCTGGGGTGGTGGGTAGGGAAAAAAATGGGGGAAAAATGTAACTCATAATCTGGTGGAAATGAATGATGTAAACCAGAAGTTAATAAAGCATTTGTTTAATCAAAAAAAATAAAAAAATTAAAAAAATAAAAAAAAAAATTAAAAAAAATGAATATAGATCATAGAATTCGGTTGTTATCAAAATGTCAGGAGTTTAAATGAACAGCAATTGAGGGGCATTTTTTTCTCCGCTTACTCTCGAGATTTGGATTATTCAGCCTAGCCTCAGAATCATGCTCTTCACTCAAAGTTTGATGGATACCATTGATTTTTAGACATAGTATTACATTGGGTTGGCCACTGACAGATGCTTTGATGCTATAATTGTTCTGTAATTGTGTGTTTGCTTCTGTGATAAATGTTTCATGGCTACTATCCTCTAGGGTACTCACATAAAGGAAGGTGTTTATCTCAATGGAGTTTTACCCACGCTACAATTAAAATGAAATGCAACCAATAAAATATTATCATAGTTATGTTTGAAAAAAAATAAAATAAATAAATTTTAGTCAAAATATGAACTAACTTATGAAGTTTATACTCAATAGGAGGATATGGTATATATACATGTTATAATACTAAAATAATACATGATAAGTGCATTAGTCAGGATATGACATATTTAGATACTATAATGTGAAGTCATACATGATGAATGCATGAGGAAGATAAAAATTGCTTATGTAACCAATTAGGGAATCAGGGAAGGCTTCATGGAAGAGGTAGCATTTGAGTTGGGCTTTAAAGAATAAGTAAGAATTCACTGGATTAAAATTTACTGAGCAGAAAAATGATACTGATAGAAATTGGGATTATAGATTTAAAGTTAGAAGGGTCCTCAAAGGTTGAGTGCAACCATCTTATTTTATTGCTTTTTGGCGGGAGGAAGGTAGGTGCAATTGGGGTTAAGTGACTTGCCCAAGGTCACACAGCTAGTTTTGTGTTAAGGGTCTAAGGCCAGATTTGAACTCAGGTCCTCCTGACTCCAGGGCCAGTGCTCTATTTACTGCGCCATCTAGCCGCCCCCAGCCACCTTATTTTATAGACAAGGAAACTGAAATGCAGAGAAATTAAGTGATTTGCCCAGTGTCATACGTTACCAAGTGTCTGAGATAGGATTTGAACTCAGTCTTTTCTGACTTCAAGTCTAAAGTGAGACTAGAGAATGGGAAGACCAAATAGGAGGCTATTGAAAGAATAAGATGGGTAGTAGTGAAGGATTATACTAAAGTGGTATCAGTGAAAACAGAGAGGATAGGATGAATGCAAGAGATATGTGGAGGTACAAACGAGAGTATTTGGTAACTGAATATGAGAGATGAGGGAGAAGGAAGAATCAATGTTAACTCTGAAGTTTTGAACTTGGAAGGTTGAATCAATGATGGTGCTACAGACAGAAATAGTGAAGTGAGCAAGAAGAGCAAATGTAGGGGGAAAGACCAGGCTTGGATTTGATCAGATGGAATTTGAGGTGCTCGTAGGTCTAGTAGGCATCTGGAGATCTGGGTTTGGAACTCAAAAGAGAGATCAGGACTGGAGATATGGATTTAAGAGTTACCTACTTAGAGCCAATGATTGGAACTTGAGCCAATAGGATTGCCCAATGACCCAGTGTAGGGAGACAAGAGGGCTAAAGATGGAACCTTAAAGGGTCAGAAAAGGGATAAGCAGCTAGCAAAGGAAATAGAATAAGAATGGTTAGAGAGGTAGTAAGAGAACCAGTTTTTTTATCTGCAAAACGAGCTGGAGAAGAAAGCGGCAAATCACTCCAGTATCTTTGCCAAGAACACCCCAAATGGGGTCACTAAGAGTCAGACACAACTGGAGCAACTGAACAACAAAAAAGGGAACTAGAAGCTAAAGTAAAAAAGAGTATTTGGAAGGAAGGGGATGGGTGTCAAAGATATCAAAGAGGACAAGAAGTACCAGAACAACAAGGCCATTGGGTTTAGTGAGTTAGAGGTCATTAGTGTCTGCTGAGCAAATAGTTTCAGTAGAGTGCATAAAACCACGCTGACTGGCTCCACTGTGAATTTATGTATAATCTCAACTAGGTCCTCACTGCAGTGAGAGATAGTCCTTTTATACCTCCCTATCTGACTCACTATCTCACACCACAATGGCTTTTCCAAATCTTTTCATCCCTCCTCAAGACTTCCATGGTACCATCTTTCTTTACCCTTTTACCCTTATACTTAGAAAAAAAAATGTGAGGCTATACAATGAGAATTTCCTTTTCTCCCCTCTTTGTCATCTGATATCTTCCTCAGATGTTTTCCTCCACCATCTCCTCGGCTTCGCCCCCATTTTGTCCCACACAAAATGGCTTTTATCTTTGCCAAGGCAAACATTTCCATGTGTGCACTTGATTCCATTCAATCCTATTTTTAAATTTTTTTTTTGCTTTTTGGAGGGCAATTGGGGTTAAGTAACTTGCCCAAGGTCACATGGCTAGTTTTTGTGTTAAGTGTCTCAGGCTGGATTTGAACTCAGGTCCTTCTGCCTCCAGGGCTGGTACTCTATTCACTGCACCACCTAACCACCCCATTCAATCCCATTTTCTCTAGCAAATTGTCCCCTCTATCAACACCACTATCTCACTAATACAAACATACTTTGAAGATATTGTGAATTCAGTTCCAGACTACCACAATGAAGTGAATGTTATAATAAAGCAAGTCACACAAGATTTTTGGTTTCCCAGGGCATATGGTCGTTATGTTCATGCTATACTATAGTCTATTAAATGTGCAGTTGTATTATGTCTTTTAAAAATGTACATACTTAAATTATTTTGTTGCTAAAAAATGCTAACTATCATCTGAGCCTTCAGCAAGCCATTAATATTTTTTGCTGGTGAAGGGTCTTGCCTCCCTATTGATGACTGCTGACTGATAGTAGTGTTTGCTAAAGCTTGGGGTGGCTGTGGCAATTTCTTAAAATAAGACAACAATGAAATTTGCCACGTTGACTCTTCCTTTCACTTGAACACTTAGAGGCCATTGTAGGAGATTATTCACTGGCCTAATTTCAGTATTATTGTGTCTCAGAGACTAGAGAGGCCAGAGGAGAATGAGAAAGATAGGGGCTGGTCAGTGGAGCAGTTAGAACACACAGAACATTTATAGATTAAATTTGCCATTTTGTATGGGTGCAGTTCATGGCATACCAGGAACTGTGCCCATAATAATTACAATAAGAACATCAAAGGTCACTGTTCACAGATCACCATAACAGCTGTAATAATAATGAAAAAGTTTGAAATATTAAAAGAATTACCAAGCTGTGATACAGAGACATTATATAAGAACTTGCTTTTGGAAAAAATGGTATAATGTAAGGTTCCTACAAACCTTCAGTTTGTAAAAAAACAAAACAAAACAACACAATATCTTCACAGCACAACAAAGCAAAGCACAATAAAAAACAAGGTATGCCTGTATTCAGTACTGCCTACAAACATGTCCATATCTCATCCATTTGAAAAAGTGTCACTGGATTTTGCCATCCCTACCAGGTATCCTCCTCTATTTCTCCTACCCTTCTCAGCTAATCTCCTTCAGAGAGCTGTTTTCAACAGGTGCCTTCACCTTCTCTGCTCCCACGCCATTTTAAAATCTCTGCAATCTGTCTTTCAACTTTGAATCAACTGAAATAGCTCTTTGCAAAGTTATCAGTGATCTCTTAATTGCCTAACCAAATGTCCCTTTCTCAATGCTTCTTGACTTCTTTGCAATGAGAAATTTCCTCATCTGTAAAGTGAGAAAGTTGGATTAGGCAGTGTCTGAGAGCCCTTCTAGCTCTAGAGCTATAAGCCTCTCCCCCATTCCTTTGGTACACCAAAATTATTTGGAAGAAGCCCAACCCATTTCTTCTTCCATCCTTCCACCCACTCATCCAACTCTCAATTTCCTATACAGTCCTGCTCCCTCCACCTGCAGATGGCTCCCTGGGAGAAGAGACACATAGCCATACACCAACATATTCCCAGTCTCCCTGGTACAAGCTTACACACAGGCTTCAACAATATAGAAAATGAGTAGCTCTACATCCAACCTTTATGTCCTTACCTGAGTGGAGGTGTGATATAGGGAAAGAAGGAGAATGATGTGTCCTCAACAATCTTCAGCTATTTATACTGAGTGAGGAGGGGCTGGCAGTTGAGTTCTGGCCTGGTTCAAAGAGAAGGGAATAGGTCACAGAGGAAGGAATGGCTTTAAGGTAGGGAGGAGGACAAAAGGTTAGTTCATCTTTCCTCAGCTAAGAACATCTGCTTAGGCAGGGTTGCTTTGTATTGAGCTTAGGTAAGGTGGGGCTAGAATAAACAGTAGGACAAGATTCCATCTGGAAGAACCCAATGTAGAGCTGTCTCAGTACCATGAGGATTTTCCTTCTTTCCTTCCTCCCTCTGTCCCTTCCTCCCTATGCCCTCTCCCTCTCCCTTTTCTCTTCCTTCCTTCCTTCTTTCTTTCCTATGTTAACTCCAAGTAATGCAGTATAGTGAGTAGAGTGTGGAACCTGGAGTCCTAGGTTCAAATCCAGCCTCAGACACTTATTAACTATGACTCTGGACAAATCATTTAACTTCTCTAAGTTTTGTTATCTATAAAAGGAGTTAGTTGGACTCATTAATCGCTAATGTCCCTTCTATTTCTACATCTAACATCCCATGTTAATTCCTGCAAAGAGGAATAGATGCAGAGACAGAAGGGGCTTCTAATGCAGTCCCCTCATTTTACAGTTGAGGAAACTGAGGCCCAATGGGGTTAAGTGATTTGCCCAAGGTATCACTAGTAGAGAGTGGCATATCTGGGATCTGAGCCCAGGTTTTCTGACACAAATCCAGTTCTTGTACACCATGCTGCTTCAGTGTCATTTGACTGTGCTGCTTGCTAGTTGGCACAGAGCTGGCACCAGGTTAGGTAGGGGATAGCTTTAGTTATTTCACAGAATGCTACCTGTTTGTATTCAGTCAAACCACAAGTTTTGTCTGGAATATTGTGTTTAGTTTTGAACACTGAATTTTTTTAGGACAATTGTCAAATTGAAATAGGGTTAGTTTTTGCTTTCCAGAGAAGGGGCAACCAAGTTGGTGAGAGGACTAGAATTTGGATGCCACCCAAAAATCAGCTGAAGAATCTAGAGAAGAGGAAATTTAGTTGGAAGTATGATAGTTGTCTTTGAGTATTTGAAGTTTCTTTGTGAAAGAAGCCTAAAACCTATTCTCCTGGTCCCTCCAGGGCAGACTAAGAACTGTGGGAGGAAGTTGCATGAACAAATTTTGTCTCCATGTAAGGAAAAAAAAATTCTTTAAGTTGAATTGTATGCCAAAAGTTATAGTGAGTACTCTGTCATTTCAGGTCTTCGAACAGAGGCTGATGGTCAATTGATGGTATATTTAAAGTGGGAGCTCCCAGTCTGATGTAGGTTGAATTAGACTCCTTACAACTCTGGGGTTCTGTGTTTCTTTGCAGAGGGGAGAAGGATTAGTGAAACATCTCTGTCATTTTCCTGGTAGAGTCCCAATCTTTACATGAGTCTCTCAGAAGGCCATAGGGAAAAAGCTGTGGCGGGGGCCTAGAGGGGTAAAGATATCCCCAGACTCGATGTGGGATGCAGAGAATGCTTGGGTCAAAAACCATCCCGCTCCCTCTTTTTAAGCCTAGTAACTATCTACAACATTCAACTACACAAGAAAAAGAATTTACAAATAATCACACATGAAATGGTAAACTCCATTTATAGTTTGAAAATGAATTAACATTAACAAGATAGTTACAAAGACATAATCTTGTTTTGCTCCTGAATTTTTTCCTGTGTATTTTCCTTTTTTCTTAATTTTTAATTAATTAATTAGTTAATTAAATATATTAAATATTTATAATATAAATAAAATAAAAAATTTATTAATTTAATTAATTTTAAAATTCTAATTCATTATTTTTTTTAAAAAGAAAGGTTCCTTTATGATTTTTTTCTTGGAGGCAGTTGGGGTTAAGTGACTTGCCCAAGGTCACACAGTTAAGTGTCAAGTGTCTGAGGCTACATTTGAATTCAGGTCCTCCTGACTACAGGGCTGGTGCTCTATTCACTGCGCCACCTAGCTACCCCTTAAATTATTCTTATTGATTTTAATTTTTATTATAGAACATAAGCTCCTTAAGGGCAGGGACTATTTTATTTTATTTTATTTTATTATTTTTTAAAGCAATTGGGGTTAAGTAACTTGCTCAAGGTTACACGGCTAGTCATTATTTATGTGTGGTGCTCATTTTCTGAGGCCGGATTTGATCTTGGGTCATCCCAACTCCGAGGCCTGCGCTCTTACTGCGCCAGCTAGCCGCCCGTTTAGGGCAACTGGGGTTAAGTAACTTGCCCAAGGTTACACGGCTAGGTTTTTGTTTGTGTGGATTAAGTGTCTGAGGCCAGCTTCGAACTCAGGTCCTTCTGACTCCAGGGCCGGCGCTCTATTCACTGCGCCACCCAGCCGCCCCCTACATAGTAGATTCTTAATAAATGCGTGTTGTTTTATTATTACTATTATTTGCTATTGTCTCCATGTGTCATGGAGATGGCTTTGGGTTCTCAAAGACCACGCCAAATGAAGTATAAGCTCTGGCAGCTTCTACCATATTGGGAAGAAAAATACACAATAGTTCCATTCTTCAAACTATGGGAAAAGAGTGCTAAAACCCACAGTTCTCAGACCATGTTAAAACCTTAATTTGACTATTGGTATTCTAAATGTGAAATCCTTTTCCAATGACCAATAAGGAAATATACTGCTGGAAGAGCTGATTCATATTAATATTGATGTTTTCACCATAAGTGGAACTGGAAGAAGGGAAAAGATTGCAGCTATATGGAAACAGAGCTCATAGATTCTCCTTGGAGAAACAAAGGAGGGAGTTGGTGAAGTTGATTTAATTGTATGCCCACAGGCAATGAGAAATATTATTTCATGAGATATCTAGTACATATTGCAATACCTATGATAAGTATTTGCAAAAAGACTACCATGAAAATAGTTGTGACCAATGCACCATTATCAGTTGTTGAAGAGGTAGAGAAATTCTAAGAAAAGTTTGATAAATCTTCCAAATTAAATCAAACATTCTGATACTCCTAGGGAAAGATGAGGTTGGCAAGCATAGCTCAGGAAGAAAAAATGAAAGCACATAAAGAAGATTCATACATTTATATCCTGAATGCTTTTTTGGAAAAAAAAGTTATTACATTTCAATGAAAAGAAAGTGGTTTTTAATGACATGGAAATTATCAGCAACTCATATTGGTACAGGTCATAATTATTTTCATGATAGTCCTTTCTGTGAATACTTATCATGAGTACCACAATATGAGACAACCAGGTATCATATGAAATAACATTGTCTATGTACATACAGTCTGACCACCAACTTGTTAGAGCAAAGACCAAGAAGGCAAGAAAAAATGATGAAATTGAGAAATAGAGATGGAGTGCAATTGAAACACATCAATCCTGATTAATTAATTAATGGGCAATGGAAAATGGCCAAAAAATTACATCAGTACAAATTATAACAATATAGACAAAAGTTTAATTGAGGTAAATCTATTTCCACAACAAGATGAAAGCCAAGGGCAAGACCAATTTGGAATATAATCTCATTTGTCAAGTAGACCTAAGCAGTAAAGGATAAGACTAATTTAAATAAAGTTTTTCAAGAGATCCAACTAAGCAAAGTCATCTTAATGGCATTTAAAAGTGAAAATTAGAAAGAGGCCAACAAGCAGTAGAAAAATGGGAAAGATTTACAAAGATTATTGTAAAAAAAATGCATGTTATAATGGTCTTTTTTTTCCAAGTGGATGAAGGATGTCTATTACCTACATTACTGCATGTATTTAGTCGGACAATCTATAGAACTTGTCCATCACAATATGAATATCTGAGATAGTGCAAATGGACAACTAGGTTGACCAAAGTTGAACCAGAGGACGGTGGGCTAGATTCCTTCAGAAATCACAAAGCTCCTTTAAATGACTTAAAGCTTCCCATGGAAACAATGATCTATCTTTTTTAAAGACCAGTATTTAAAGATCAGTATTGTTATATGGCAGCCAGATGTGGAATACCATAGCCTCTGAAGAATTAAAACTGCCTGTCACACAGATGGCCTCTGAGAAATGCATGGTCTGAGTGGGTTACAACATATAAACAACGAGGAACTTAGAGAAAGAACAGGAGTAAGGATTTCAACAAGGAAATGATTGATAGGAAACAAAGATGGGTTCGTCACCTGGGATGATGCCTAGATGGCCAGAGTATTTCATTGGTATCAGATATCAGATACGATATTTGAAGATATCATTATATCAGAAGAAACTGAGCAAGACTTCCAACAGGTAGGGTGTCCTGCCTATAGTAAATGTATGAGAGAACATGAACAAGGGAAGGCATGGATGACTTGAAATGAACATGGTCGGATGGAGCTCCTCCATCAGAAATATCACAGATTCTTTTGAGTATATTTTTAGGTCATTGTAGTCAGAGTGTAGCTCATTTTGATTCTGGTTTCTTTTCTCTATTACTTCATATAAGTCCTGACTGGGAATAATTCTCAAGGAGTCAGAAAACAAATCCATTTCTCATAGTCATCCTATAAACTTCAAGATTGGTATGCAAACCTCAAGCAATAGATTTCATCTCCCTTCCACTTCAGCCATCCTATTGGAGCTGGACCCTTTGGACCTCATCATTTCTCAGAACTCTTCCACCCCCAAGGTCTTAAACTCCTGGCTCCCCTTCTCAAACTACAACCATTTTACCTTTTCCTTCATGGAACCTGCTTTGTACCCTCATGATGACCACCAAGGCTCTCAACCCTTCCCAATTCAATTCAAATCAACCCAACATTTTTTAGATAACCAATATCTGTAAGGCACTGGGTTAGACTCTGGAGATACAAAGACAAAAATGAAATTGTCCCCTGTCCTCAAGGATCTTACATTCTTCCAACAGCATTCTATTTATACACAAAGAACTAAACAGAAAGTATTTTCAGGTGAGAGAGAGTACTAATATCAGGAAAGGCTTCCAGCAGCAGGAGGTGATACCTGAGCTGAGCCTTGAAGGAAGCAAAGGTCTGAGAGGTGAAGATGAGGGGAATGTGCATTCCAGACATATGGAATGGCCTATACAAAGAGATGGAGATGAGAGATGGCATTTCATGGCCTGAGGATAGGTAGTGGAAGAGGCTGGTCAGAAAGTAGAGCTTGAAATGATGTACTATTTTTTTTCTTTTTTGGGGGAAGGGAAGGCAGGGCAATTGGGGTTGTGACCTGCCCAAGGTTACACAGCTAGTATCTGAGGTTGAATTTGAACTCGAGTCCTCCTGACTCAGGGCCGGTGCTCTGTTCACCACCTAGCTGCCTCAGTGATGTTCTATTTCAATTGTAGTATCAAGGTATAATCAAGTATCACTTAACATTCTCTAAAGTATTCACTTCCTGCTGTGGACAACTTGTTTCATTAGTATTTCAAACAGGTTCTTCTCCTCTCTGTTCAGTTGCCTTTATAGGAAGACAGTGATCTTAAAAAGTTTTCAGCTACTATTAGAGCAATAGAGTCTATAACACACAAAGCAGCAGGCAATTAGAACTGTTTGGTTAGGTCTCTTTTTAGCAGTATCTAGGATGAAGGACTTGTTCACTCGGCTTGGGCTCCATGCAATACGTGGGAAAGGACGTGAGAGCCACCTTTTCCTCCCCTTAGATCCTATGGTCCCAAGAAACAGGTTTGGGCCTCGGGTCTTGTTTAATTTATCCTTTCTACACAAAAGAATCTCTGAGCCAGGATCTCAAGCCATGGAGACATTGGAGCTAGGATTCCAGACCAGATGTTGCAACCTTCCCTGGCAGAGAAGCCCTGAGAATCCCAGCATCTGGGGACAAAAGCAAGGGGTGGGGGAGTTGTTTGATCTTGGAACTGGGTGAGACCAATGCAATGTTGGAACTGTGAACCTGATCCTTCTCTCCAGAACCTGAGGTGGGGTAGCCTCTGAGGTATTAGGGTGAAATGTCTGTATGTTTGTTCTTGCTATACCTTTGAAGTAAATATTCCTTTGAAAAAGTTAAAAACAATAACTAGAACAACTGTACGACTAGCTAAAGGAAATCATGTCTAAGCAGGTGTAGTATTATAGCAGAGCCATGTCACCCTACTTTTCCCGCCCATTCGGTACTGTAAAGGAGCCAAGTCAAATAATGCCTTTTTGAAAATTGCATCCTCTAGTAATAAATTTGTGTGAGTATAAAATACCTAACAGAACCACATCCAATGACTTCAAGCCAAAGTTTGTTTCTTTTTCCAGGAGATGATTGAAAAGCTAATAAAAGGCACAAGGTACATTTCAGGCACAGAACGATATTTTTTCTGGAACTTAGAAATAAAATCACTTCTTCATGGATTCCTCCCTCCCCACACACAGACACAGAGGATTAAAAACAACAACCACCACCCAGAGTTTAAAACAGAGCTGAAAGTATAAGGTGTAAAATTTTGTTCTCATAGTTGCAGAAACTAGGAAGGCTATTATTGTTGTTGATATCTAACATATCTCTCTTGGTTCTTTCTTCACATTGCTGCAGTATGGTGCGGTATATAGGGGAGTCAGGAGGACCTGGATTTAAGGTCTGCCTTTTATACCTCCAAGCTATATGACCATGGACGAGTCACTTGATAACTTTTGTTGTCATTGATGTGCCTTGCTTCTTGTCATTGGTTCTCAAAAATGACCAGTGACATCATGAGGGCCATGTCTTGATTTGCTTGTGAATCAGATTTAAGTGAGGCAAAGTCTTCAGCCTCACTCTTTCCTCCAGAGTCATCAAAGTCCAGTGGCAAGGCGAAAGTCAAGATGACTGTCAATGGCCCCGGATACAGTGGATGACCTTGGACTTTCTAAATTAAGGCCTCTGTTTGTCTGAAGTATTGCCCATTCCTACCTTTGCACTGAAGTCACCAAGTACTATGCTATATAAATTGATTAAATTTGGAGGGTCTTACTGAGTTCTTCATAGATTTTTTTCTACTTCCTAATTCTCCCTAATGTGTGGGGTGTGGCATTTTCAAAGTATTTTTCTTTCAAATGCCCATCACATACATTACAATATGAGATGACCAAATGTCCTGGTGCTAGATATTGGACTAAGCACTGCGGTTACAAAGGAAAAGCAGAAACAATGCCTGTCTTCAGGGAGCTTATAGGCAGAAACATGTACATAAATAGGTATAGACAAGATCCATTCAGAGAGTATAGAGGGAGGGGAAAAGCAACTTCTCCCTTCTTATAGTCCATTTCCCCACTTCTTTTTTTTTTTTTTAAAGCAATTGGGGTTAAGTAACGTGCTCAAGGTTACACTGCTAGTCATTATTTATGCGTGGGTGCTCATTTTCTGAGGCCGGATATGATCTCGGGTCATCCCAACTCCGAGGCCGGCACTCTTACTCACTGCGCCACCTAGCCGCCCCTTTAGGGCAATTGGGGTTAAGTAACTTGCCCAAGGTTACACGGCTAGGTTTTTGTTTGTGTGGATTAAGTCTCTGAGGCCGGCTCCGAATTCAGGTCCTTCTGACTCCAGGGCCAGCCCTCTATTCACTGCGCCACCTAGCCACCCCTATTTCCCCATTTCTGGATTCTCTGAATTCCCTCCCCAGTCTGGACTTTGTGGTTGGCCATTTTGGGGGCTGCTGACTCTGGCACTCTAGGCTTCCTCTCTTCCTTGATGAGCCGGGTCATCATACAAATCCCTAACTCTCCATCGTCCTTGATATTGTCACTTTCTCTGCTTTTATCCCTAAGATTCTGAGCCTCAATGAAGAAAGTCACAAGGCTGTGCACCTGAAGTCCTCTACAAATTCATGTGGCTGGATCTTTATTGCTGCTCAGGAGTTTAACATACTGCTAAACATGGAATCAGAAATACCTAGGCTTGAATGTCATCTCAGATGCTTATTGGCTCTGAGGCTATAGACATGAAACCTTCCTTAGGCTCAGTTTCCTTATCAGTAAAACAAAAATAATTATGCTTCTATTAGTCACCACACAGGGTTTGTGTGATGATAAATGAGATCATGTATGTAAGGTGGTTTGCTAACCTTCACGTACCATTTTGTTGCTTGGTTGTTTCAATCATGTCCAACTCTTAGTGACTCCAGTTAGGGTTTTCTTGGCAGAGTACTGGAGTGGGCTATCATTTCCTTCTCCAGTTCACTTTTACAGATGAGGAAACTGAGAGCAGGGTTAAGGGACATACCCAGGATCACACAGCTAGTGTCTGAGGCCAGAACTGAACTCAAGAAGATGAGTCTTCTTGACTCCAAGCCCAGTGCTCTATCCACTTTGACCCCTAGCACGCCTAAAAGTACAACAGAGACGGCGATTTTTGTTTCTCACAGTAGCTGCTTCTGTTTCAAACTCCATTTGGTTCACCCAATTCCAACAGTAATCTTGATGCCAGAATACTCCCTCTCTCCTAGCAGACAGATTATGAGCTCAGGGTGCAAACTGAGACTTACACTTTTTTGGACGTGGCCAATATGGGAATTTGTTTGCACATTTGTAAGAAGGGTTTGGCTTTTCTTTCTCAATGCTGGGGAGAGGTGGTAAAGTGAGAGGGAAAGAAAATAAATGCTTGCTAATTGAAAAAAAATGAAGATGGGGCCATCTACCTCAAGCTTCTTTCATCTTCCCCAATAACATCCTGTAATCTCAATATATCCTTGTATTTACTCATCCTTTCCTTTTCCTCTCTTTTCCAGGGCTAACCTCTTCACCAGAGCTCTTAATCCTCTCCCTTGCAGCTTCCTAATTGGGTTCCATCCTTTCTCTCTCTGGTATCTCTTCCTCACCACTAGCACACCCACAGGTCTCCTTTATCCTAAAACAAACAAAAACTTTCCCGGGAGTTCTTGCCTTATTTACATTTTTCTTTTTACTGCCAAACTTCTAGAAAGACAAGCCTTTATTCACTTTATAGAGGGTGTGACTAAGAGGAGCCTGGTCAATTTAGCACTAGTTAAAGGGAAAAGCTTTTTGTTTTGCTTTTGTTGGTGGGTCTCTCCCAAGGCCCTATTTCTTCTCTACCCACCCACTCCATAATCCTTTGCTGTCCAGTTTCTGTCTCACCCCCCCCCCCCCCATGCCCCAACCCCTAATGCAAATGCTCTCTTTGCCGTCACACATGACCTCATCAACAAATCCAAATGTCTCTTCTCAGTCTTTCTCTGCCTTAATTTCTCTGCAACTTTTTACACTACTGACCCAACCGCCTTCTTGAGACTTTCTCTTTTCTTAGCTCAGGAATTCTCAGACTTTTTTTTTCTTTTTTCACAGTACTCTGTTATTCTTTAGGGAAAGGAATAGGAACCTATGATTTCATTGGTACAGAGACACTCCCAAGTGAGCAAATTCCCTCTACCAATGCAGGTGATATCTCTGCAATTTACAGAATTGCCTAGAGCAGAGATGAGTCAGCAAAACAGCCCAAACTAGAGTGTAACCTAACTAGATTAAAACGTAACTGGGAAATGTCTAACAAAATAAATAAAATACAATACAACATTGATAATGTTAACTTGTGCTTTTCTAAGTCGATATGCAGGCTGCAGGCATCATTTCTATTGATTTGACACTGCTACTGGCCTAGAACACTTAGAGGTTGAGGAATTGAAGGAAATAAGCATTTATTAATCACTTGCTGTGTGCCAGACAGGGTGCCAAGTGATTTACAGATACTAATTTGATCCTTATAATAACCCTGGGACGTAGGTGCTATTATTATCCTCATTTTACAGATGAGGAAACTGAGGCAGATAAACTGAATCATCCTGGGTCATATAGCTAGTAAGTGTCCAAGATTGAATTTGAACTTGGGTCCTTCACCTTGTTAGGTAACTTGCCTAGAGTCACAGAGGCAGTGTGTGTTAAAGGCATGACTGAATTCAAGTTCTCATAGCTTTGAGGCCATCTCTTTATCCACTATATCACCAGAGAAGAGTCAGGAAACCCCCAGATTGTAATGGTAAATTCCATATAATCCATGACTGAGTGGCTCTTAGTTCTCTCTACCCCCAGTATGTTGCCCCTCTGAACTCCTGGACTCCTATTTCCTTACCTTTCTCAACTCCCATGACTGCCATCCCCAGTCTACCTCAAGCACAGTCAGAAGTGGTCGTATTTTTGCCTCCATCCCCCACCCTCTGTCAAGTGAGTTTGCCCTAAGCACAGAATTCCTGGTTAAGGCTTTCCAGTTGCCAAAGGACATCTCCACCCAGATGGTCTACCATCATTTCAAACTCCATACATCAAGCAGACTATTGTCTGTACGTTCAAACCATAATGACTTCAGAGCTCACCTATTTCTTCTTTTCTTCTCCAGTTGCCACTAGCCCACTGCAGGCCCTCCTCACTTCTCATCACCTAGCTCAGTGCCTGGTACATATTAGACACTTAATGAATGTTTATTGACTGACTGACCTTATACCTAGACTACTTGAAATAATCTCATTAATCTCCCTTTCCCCCTTCTCCTTTTCTCTCTCTATCTCCATTACCTACTGTCCCGTAGTAGGTGCTTAATAGAATCCTAGGTTTAGAATGGGATGGGGCCTCAGAGACCATCTCTGGTCCAACCCCCCTCATTTTACAGATGAGGAAACTGAGGTCTAAAGAGATTAAGTCACTATGACAGGTAAGTGATATAGTGAGTTTAAATTCCCACTTAGGTGCTTATTAGCTGAGTGACCCTGGACCAGACATTTAACCTCTCTCAGTCTCACTTTTCTAATACACAAATTGGGGACAATAAAACTTACCGTACAGAGTTGTTGTGGGACCAAAATGACATAATGTGTGAAGTGCTATATAAATGCTACCTATTGTTATTACTTCTCAAAGTCACACAGGTTGTAATAGTCCATGATGGTGTTAGTGCTGTTTCCACTCTGCCATGCTACCTAGTTGAATTAGTTTAATTGAATTTAACTTTTCATTCTATTCTACATCCAGATGCCACTTTTTTTTTCTCTTAAGCCAGACCTGTGATTTAAATTTCAATGGCCTAGGGAACTCCTTCTACCACTCCGAAGCATCTGCTGAGGGGTTGCACAGAACACTGGGAACTTAAGGGATGTGCTTAGGTCACACAACCACACATGTTTCAGAAGCAGAATTAAACTCAGGCTTCTTGAGTCTGAAGTCAACTCTCTATCCACCACTCCCAAATCACTTCCCCTTCTTGACTTCCTTTATGCTGCCTTTATCTTGACATTTTAGAGTTGTCTTAGATTTCTTCTTCCTTGCCATATTACTTCTAACCCTCTGACTTCATATCCAATGCTCTTTCCAGTACATTGGGAAACCTCATACAGTTAGTAGCATAGCTAGTAATAGAATTAATATACTCCTGACTCAATCCAGTGCTTTTTATACTACTCACTATTTATCCTTTTGTGAGGTTATGTGGTGTAGTGGAAAGAGTGCTGGGCTTGAAGTTTTAAGAACTGGATTTGAATCCCAATTTTGACACTTACTTGTATATCACCCCTTCTAAGCTACTCCCCAGAATGTGACTGCTATCTGATATTCCAGGAATGTGTCTTTAAGTGGCCATCCTTCTCAAATTATAGCTCATTTGCAGGAGTCCCCACTACTGTGCTTCCCATGAATAGTCAGCCAATAGATACAGTGAGCTCTTAGCAAAGGTATATACTTAGATGGCATATAAAACATTCCCCCCTGAGATAAACCTAGGTTGCTCTCACCCACTAATACACACATCATTGGTGGGAAAAATGGACACAAACTTAGAGCCTATTGGTAGTGAGATGTCCACATAGAGAACATCTGTGGCCAAGACATCTTACAACTCCAATATTTTTTTCCCTTCCAAATGCTTTATTAACTTCTGGTTTACATCATTCATTTCTGTCAGATTTTGAATTACATTTTCCCCCATTTTTCCCCTACCCACCACCCCAGAATAACAGTTATACAGGATATCCCCTCGTCCAATCTGCTCTCTCCCATCTCTTCTCCCATACCCCCTTCGACTCTTCCAGTAGGGTGAGGTGAATCCCCGAGCCCCACTGCCTCCACATCTTATCTCCCAATTATATGCAAAATAGTATTAATCATAGTATTTATATATTTTTTAAAAATTTGATTTTAAAAGGAAGATAAGCAACTCAGTATATGCTGTACATGTGTAGCTATGTAAAACATTACCATAGTAGATATATTGTAAAAGACTGACTATATTTCCCTCCCTCCCATCCCACCTTCCACCTGGTCCACTCCCCACCTTGATCCTGTCCTTTTTCAAAAGTGGGTGCTTCCAACTTCCCTCCTCTCCAGCCCGCCCTCCCCTCCACCACCTTCCCCAATACCCCTCTCCCCCACACTCCTGTAGGGTGGAACACCTTATTTAGTATGCATGTCATTCTCTCCCTAGTCCAAATTCAATGAGAATAAGGTTTTGCCTTTTCGACTTCCTGTTCCTCCCCACCCCTGCAACCACCTTCCCCTGCCTCCTCTACACAAGACAGTTCACCCCATTGTCTCTCCCCATTCCCCCTCACCACATTACTCTCTCATCTCTTAACCTCACTTTTTAAGAATCATCCCTTCCTATTAAATTCGACCTGTGCCCTCTATGTATACCTGAAAACATATATACACACATTCACATATGTATTCATATAGCCCATATACCTTCCTTCAACTATTTTCATACTGAGAAAAGTTTCATCAGTTACAGTTATTGTTTTTCCCTGTAGGAGTGTAAATAGTTCAACTTTGATAAGTTCATAGTGATTTCTTTTCCCTGTTTACCTTCTCAAGCATCTCTTGCTTCTTGTATCTGAATGTCAAATTTTCTATTCAACTCTGGTTTTTTCCTCAAGAATGCTTGAAAGTCCTCTATTTCACTGAATGACCAAAATTTCCCCTGAAACATGGTACTCAGTTTTGCTGGGTAGGTGATTCTTGGTTTTAATCCCAGGTCCTTTGACCTGTGGAATATCATATTGCAGGACCTTCAGTGTAGAAGTGTAGAAGCTGCCAGATCCTGATCTATCCTGATTGTGTTTCCACAATATTGAAATTGTTTCTTCCTGGCTGCTTGTAATATTGTCTCCTTGATCTGGGAATTCTGGAACCTGGCTACAATATTCCTAGGAGTTTTCTTTTTGGGATCTTTTTCAGGAGGTGATCAGTGGATTTTTTCAATCTCTATTTTGCCCTCTGGTTCTAAAACATCAGGGCAATTTTCTTTGAGAATTTCTTGAAGGATGATTTCTAGATTCTTTCTTTGATCATGGCTTTTGGGTAGTCCAATAATTTTTAAATTATCTCTCCTGGATCTATTTTCCAGGTCAGTGGTTTTCCCCATGAGATATTTCACATTGCCTTCTATTCTTTCATTTGTTTGGATCTGCTTAATAGCATCTTGATTTTTCATAATGTCACTAGCTTCCATTTGCTCCAGTCTAATTCTTTTTTTTTTTTTTAAGCAATTGGGGTTAAGTAACTTGCTCAAGGTTACACGGCTAGTCATTATTTATGTGTGGGTGCTCATTTTCTGAGGCCGGATTTGATCTCGGGTCATCCCAACTCCGAGGCCGGCGCTTTTACTCACTGCGCCTCCTAGCTGCCCCTTTTTAGGGCAATTGGGGTTAAGTAACTTGCCCAAGGTCACATGGCTAGGTTTTTTTGTTTGTGTGGGTTAAGTGGCTGAGGCCGGATCCGAACTCAGGTCCTTCTGACTCCAGGGCCGGCGCTCTACTCACTGCGCCACCTAGCCGCCCCTCCAGTCTAATTCTGAAGGAATGATTCCCCTCAGTGAGCTTTTGAGATTCTTTTTCCATCTGGCAAATTTGGCTTTTTAAGGCATTCTTCTCCTCATTGGCTTTTTGGGCCTCTTTTGCCATTTGAGTTAGTCTATTTTTTAAGGTGTTATTTTCCTCAGTCAGGCTGTTGACTCTCCTTTCATACTTTTCTTGCATCTTTCTCATTTCTCTTCCCAATTTTTCCCCCACTTCTCTTATCTGCTTCTTAAGGTCCTCTATGGCCTGTAGCCAGCTTGTACTTTCATTTGGGGCTTTTGGTGCAGGAGTTCTGACCTCACAGTCCTCCTCCTGTTCCATGCTTTGATCCTCTTTGCCCCCAAAATAGGAGTCTAATGTTTCATTTTTCTGTTTATTTTGTTTCGTTTGCCTAGGCATGTTGCTACACAATTACTTGACTTTTGGGCTTGTTGCCACAGTAGGACTTTGCCACCAGCCAGGGGAACTTCCATCCCAAACGTTGGGGTTTTCTCAGCTTCTGGAGGTATTAGTTGGGTGGCCTTTCTGAAGCCTCCACACACTCTGACAAGCTGGCCACACACCCCAAGACCTCCAATCCAGACTGAAATCCAGATCCAAAAGGGTAAAGCAAGAGCGCTTGCCCCCCAGACTGATCGATGGCTCCCCCTACATTCAAAGGCCAAGAGCTGAAGCTGCAACGCAGCAACGTGAACAAGCTGCACTGGCTCCTCAGCTGCTTCTCTCCACCAGGGGAAGAAGTTGACACGTTTTCCCAACCAGTCCCAAAGTCCACAGGGCACTGATCTCTCACTTTGTACTAGGCATCTATGTGTTGATAATTCTGGACACTCCACAGCTGCTGGTATTCTGGGGTCCCTCCAGCTGGCTGCTGGTCTGGCTGCCCTCAGGCTAAACCTCCAACTTACAGGGTCCTTGGCTTGGTGGTTCCCAGAGTGCTGTGCTGGCCGCTCCCTGCCTGGCTGCCGGGCTGTCCTCAGCAGGAGGTTAGCTTCTCTGTGTCATTTTGTGGGTTCTGGAGCTCCAGAGGTTGTTCAGAGTCCCCCTTTTACATAATTTTGAAGTGGTGTGGGTTGGAGCTCCGTGGAGGTGTTGTTTCTACTCCTCCATCTTGACTCCGCCTCTCTTACAACTCCAATATTACAGAGTCCTTTTTCTATCCTGTGGAGTCTTCATGAAGCTCCCCCTTGGGCATAGTATTTCTACTGAACAGGTTGCTCAACTGGGTTCTGAGGGTCCACACCTCTCTGTTGACTCAATTGCAAGACTAGCTCTCTCTTGAGTCCATAACCAGCTCACTTCTTTGCTACCAAAGGCCCTGATTCCCAAATTTGGTCCCTCCGTCTCTGTATCCTTGTCTGTCTAAAGTAAGAGTTCTTTAAGAGTGGTCCAGAGATTCCTGGGGGTCCCTGAGATTCTTGTAGGGAGTTAACAAGGTCAAAACTATTTTCAAAATAAAATGAAAGCACTTTAATTTCTAACATGGTAAGTATCAATAATTTTAACCCATATAAATAAAAGCTTTTTGGGGAAGTCCTCAATATTTTTTAAGAATGTAAAAGAGGGGGACATCTAGGTGGCACAGTGAATAGAGCTTGGCCATGGACTCAGGAGGACCTGAGTTCAAATTAGGCCTTAGACATTTGACACACTTACTAGCTGTGTGACCTTGGGCAAGTCACTCAGCCTCCAATTGCTCTTGCCTTCCGCTTCCCCCCCCCCCCACCAAAAAAAAGAGAAGGTAAAAGAGATTCTGAGACCAAAATTTTTGCTAGTCTAGACTCTAGAGCACCTTTCTTTGCTCCCTCAATTGTGCCCTCTTTAATTTCTGGATTGCTTCTCCTACTGATTAAGTGGCTACCTTTTAAAAAAATTGGGGGAAGGAGAGAATGGCCAGATTTTCAGGCCACTCAATTCCAAGCTGTTCCTCTAATTCTCAGAGACAGGTGTTCACACTCTGTAGAGGGAACATTAGGTATTAACACCTTATTAATACATTAACACATTATCATCTGTGATTACATCAACTAAGCTGGGGGGCAGGGAAGAGGACTAAATCCTCCCCCCGCCCCCCTCACCCCCACCCCTTAGACTTACTTCAAGGACAAACACTGAAACATGATAAGCCAACATAGCCAATAAGACAAATTTATTTTTGGGGGCAAAGACACCAGAATATTGCCATGTCGTGGGAAGATAGACACCCTGGGACCCACTAAGTTGATCCATTGAAGATCTCTTCTGGGGTACATAGGGAGTGGTAGACTGTGAAAGTGGAAAGAAAAGTGCTCCAACTGATAGCTTCATTTTAAAAGCAACTAAGGTACTACATTCACCTGTTTTTTCTTGCTGAGGTGTCTAGGTGCCCAAGACAGCCCTCTAAATTACAGCACTCTGGGGCTATGCTCCTAAAGTCCCACCCTGTTTATGGTTTTGTGGCCATGAGTCCCTAATCATATCTGTATCTCAAAACACTCCCTCGGATTATCTACTGAATCATAAATGGTGTGACAGGCATTAGGTAAAGGGAGTTTACTACAGTAATAAAACCCATAGTTTTCATATACATACATGGGTGTATCCATGGCTTATCCCTTGAACTGTAATGTAACTTTTTGAGGGAAAGGACTTTGTGCCTTGAAATACTTCTGTATCTATATTATCTAGTACAGTATGATAGATACAGCTAGGGTCCAGAAAAAGAGTCCTGATGATGTTGTATTAGGCAAATACCATGTTCATCCTGTAACACTGTGGTCAGTGTGCCATACTGAGGGCTAGAAAAAGGAGGCCTTTGAGCCCCATTCCTTGAGCTAGAACTGTAGTCTTGGGGTGAGGACTTACCCAGCACTTGTTTCCATACTTATTCATGTCTAAATGTCCTTTGCCCATGTGGGCCAAAGTTGGAAGAATGTCAAGTTCAAGGTTGCCAGGCCACAAAGTTACTGGTACTGTAGAGCAAAATGCTACTTTAAAGGCTTTCTTCCAATAAGGAATGAATGAATGAATGAACGAAACAATGACTGAAAAATAATTTATTAAGTGCCACCGTGTGTCAAACATCATGTTTGACACTGGGGACACAAAGGCAAGTTTTTTTATTCTTCCTATGTGTGTGTGTGTGTTTTTGGTTTTGTTTTTTCAGGAAGTTGGGGTTGTGACTTGCCCAGGGTCACACAGCTAGTAAGTGTCTGAGACTACATTTGAACTCAGGTCCTCCTGACTCCAGGGCCAGAGCTCTATCCACTGTGCCACCTAGATGCCCCTTAACCTTCCTTTGTAACCCCATTGTTTTTTTTTTAATTAAACAAATGCTTTATTAACTTCTGGTTTACATCATTCATTTCCACCAGATTATGAGTTACATTTTTCCCCCATTTTTTCCCTACCCACCACCCCCAAACAGCAGTCCCACTAGATATCCCCTCATCCAATCTGCTCTCTCCCATATCTTCTACCATACCCCCTTAGACTTTGCCATTAGGGCAAGGTGAATCTCTGAGCCCCACTGCCTGGACATCTTATGAAACATTTAATTTTAAAACTTCAATTTTCAGATCCATTCCCTTTCTTCCTTGTCACCCACTCCCTCTGAGAAGATAAGCAATTCAGTATGTGTTGTACATGTATATCTATGCAAAACATTACCATAGTAGATATATTGTAAAAGACTGCTTATATTTCCCTCCCACCTGTCTCACCTCCCACCTGCTCCATTCCCTACTTAGATCCTGTCCCTCTTTGATAGTGGGTACTTCTAACCTCCCCTCTCCCCAGAATGCCCTCCCCTTCATCATCCCCCCTCTCATCCCCATTTCCCCTACTCAGGAGAGTGACTGAGGGTAAGATATTCCATTTAGTATGTATGTGATTCTCTGCTTGAGTCAACTTCAATGAGAATATGCTTTTGCCTTTTTGCCTTCCTGTTCTTCCCCTCCCCTGCAACTACTTCCCCTTGCCTCTTCTACATGAGATAGTTTGCCCTACCCTGTCTCTCTCCATCTCCTCTTGCCACTTTCCTCTCTCACCTCTTGACTTCACCCCTTAAGAATCATCCCTTCCTTGGGGTGGGTAGGTAGCGCAGCGAGCAGAGAGCCAGCCCTGGAGCCAGAGGGACCTGAGCTCAGATCTGGCCCCAGACACCCAACACACAAACAAAAACCCAGCCACTTGCCCAACCTGGGCAAGTCACCCAACCCCAATTGCCCTCCAAAAAAAAATAATCATCCCTTCCCATCAAATTCAACCTGTAACCTCTATCCATGTATATCTGTGAACATATGCCATGTACCTTTCTTCAATTATTTTCATAATGAGAAAGGTTTCATCAAACACAGTTATTTTTTTTCCATGTAGGACTGTAAATAGTCCAACTTTGATAAGTTCCTTTTGATTTCTTTTCCTTGATTGCCTTCTCAAGCATCTCTTGCTTCTTGTGTCTGAATGTCAAATTTTCTATTCAACTCTGGTTTTTCATCAAGAATGCTTGAAAGTCCTCTATTCCACTGAATGACCATATTTTCCCCTGAAACAAGATACTCAGTTTTGCTGGGTAGGTGACCCTTGGATTCATTCCCAGCTCTTTTGCCCTCTGGAATATCATATTCCATGCCCTTCTATCCCTCAATGTAGAAGCTGCCAGGTCCTGTGCCATTCTGATTGTGTTTCCACAATATTGAAATTGTGTCTTCCTAGCTGCTTGTAGTATTTTCTCCTTGATCTGGGGATTCTGGAACCTGGCTATAATATTCCTGGGAGTTTTCTTTTGGGGATCTTTTTCAGGAGGTGATTGGTAGATTCTTTCAACCTCTATTTTGCCCTCTGGATCTAAAACATCAGGGCAATTTCCTTGAGAATTTCTTGAAGGGTGATTTCTAGGTTCTTTCTTTGATCATGGCTTTCAGGTAGTCCAATAATTTTTAAATTATCTCCCCTGGATCTATTTTCCAGGTCAGTGGTTTTTCCCATGAGATATTTCACATTGCCTTCTATTCTTTCATTTGTTTGGATCTGTTTAACAGCATCTTGATTTCTCATAAAGTCACTAGCTTCCATTTGCTCCAGTCTAACTCTGAAGGAATGAATCTCCTCAGTGAGCTTTTGAGATTCTTTTTCCATCTGGCAAATTTGGTTTTTTAAGGCATTCTTCTCCTCATTGCCTTTCTGAGCCTCTTTTGCCATTTGAGTTAGTCTATTTTTTAAGGTGTTATTTTCCTCAGTCAGGCTGTTGACTGTCATTTTCATACTTTTCTTGCATCTTTTTCATTTCTCTTCCCAAATTTTCCCCCACTTCTCTTATCTGCTTCTTAAGGTCCTCTATGGCCTGTAGCCAGCTTGTATTTTCATTTGGGGCTTTTGGTGCAGGAGTTCTGACCTCACAGACCTCCTCCATGCTTTGAGCCTCTTTGCCCCTAAAATAGGAGTCCAATGTTGAACTTTTCTGTTTATTTTGTTTCATTTGCCTAGGCATGTTGCCACTTAATTACTTGATTTTTGGGCTTGTTGCCACAGTAGGACTCTGCCACCAGACAGGGGAGCTTCCGCCCAAATGTGGGGTTTTCACAACTTCCGCCAGTTGGGTGGCCTCTGTAAAGCCTTCACCCACTCTGGCAAGTTGGATACCCACCCCAAACTTCCCCCCAGACCACAATCCAGATCCAGGCAGTTTAAAGCAAAAGCGATTAACCCCCAGACTGATTGCTGGATCTTCCTACAGTTCCCAGACCAGGAGCTAGAGCCACTGCTGACGCTGCAAAATGGCTTCTGTGCAGCTGTTTCTTCAGCAGCTTTTTGTCCCCAGGGGAGGAAGCCACGTGTTCCCCAAATCCTGGTCCCAAAGTCCATAAGGCACTAACCTCTGGGTTAGTTGCTTTTGTCCTAGGCCTATCTATGCTGATAATTCTGGAATCGCCACAATTGCTGGTGTTCTGGGGTTCCACCAGCTGGCTGAAGGCCCTGCCGCCCTGGGGCTAAAACCGAGGACCTGGGCTCGGCTCTGCGGGCTGCGCTGTTGGTTCCCGGCGAGCTGTGCTGCCTGCTGTCAGAGCGCTGCGCTGGCTGCTCCCTGCAGGGCTGCTGGGCTGTCCTCAGCAGGAGGTTAGCTTCTCTGTGCCGTTCTGTGGGTGCTGTGGCTCCAGAAGTTGTTCAGAGCTCCCTTTCACATTGTTTGAAATTTGTGTGGGGCAGAGCACATTGGAAATGCTGTTTCTACTCCGCCATCTTGGCTCCACTCCTGCAAAAACATTTCTGTAACCCCATTGTTTTAGCACATTGCCTAGCACACAGCAAATATTTAATTAATGCTTACCGACTGACTCAACAATCCCTGCCATCAAGAAAATTATGTTCTAATGGGGGAGATAGCATATCTAGGGGAGTGGTGGCCAGAGAAGGGAGTCTTTGGGGACAAGAAAGTAAGTAGAACCACACGGCAGCCATCATGCTCTTTACAAGTTATGATAGTATTGATTTCTAGAACAAGAAATGGAAAGCAGGGAGTGGATGGGAAACAGTATGTGCACAACAGCTGGGTAAATGGCAAAATGACCAGTGTGAATGGATGGGAAATATGAACTGGGGTCAGTTAGGGATCATATCTGGTCATCAGAGCAGGGTGACTGACTCAAGCAGTCCAAGTATGAAGGGCTTTTTTAATGTCCTGAGGTGGCTAGGAAGCTCTAAATATGTAAATATGGCCAGAGGTGGGAAGAGGATAAAGTCTCAGTGATAGTTATGTTACTTTTTAGGGAAAAACCGACCTAACCTATTAGGGGTAAGGGTGAGGAGGACCTGATAGATGCTTGTCTTATCACATCTAGGTTCAAATGCAGCCTGTGTGTGACCATTGGCAAGTCATTTAACCTCTTAGTGAGCCAGACAACTCACTGATATAAATTATAGACTTCCCCCCGTGCCAGATATGCATAGGTGGAGGGAGTTTCCACACTGGGAACTCCTATAGCCAGAACCAGGCCAAATAAGTCTTCCAGTGATCCTATATGGGTGTGAATCAATTAATCAACAAATCAGTTGGTTACAGAGAATTATAATGTGCCAGATACTATACTATGTGATAGAAATATAAAGACTAAAGGGAGACTGTCTCTGTCCTCAAGTGGCTAACATTCTACCAGACTGTATATCCTCTGACATCCCTCAAAGTTCTGAGATGTTATCATTCTGTGTGACTATGGAATATAGAATGTTAGAACTAAATAGACCATTACAAAGAACATCTACTCCAATCCCTCATAGAGTTGGGAAATTGAGGCCAAGATGGGAAAAGACTTGCCCAAGGACAGATAGCAAATAAGGGTGACAGTTGAGACTGATAATAATACCAGCTCACATTCCATATAATGTCAGAACTAGAAAGATCCTGGGACCAGAGAACAGAGATAGAAAGGCTTTATGGGACTACAAAATTCAATGTTTTCGTGTCCCAGATGGGGAAACTGAGCTACAGAGAGCAGACTTATCCTAAGGCTAAAATAAACAAGCATTTATTAAGGACTTATGATGCTCTGGGCCTAGTGTAAGGGCTAAGGATACAGAGATAACCCTCCAAGAGTTTCTGTTCTGTGGTGAAAGCAATGTATACGCATGGAACAACAGCACAATATTTCAAAACACCCAAAGGACAATGGAGGGTTCCATGAGAGGTAGCAGAGGGAACTGAGGACCTGCAGTCACGAAGACTTTGTTTCAAATCCTGCACACACAAGTCACTTGTGTTCTCTGGGTCTCAGTTTCCCCATCCATAGAATGGGACTGATAACAGTTGCAGTAGGGGATAACGTATGTAAAGCGCTTTGCCAACCTCCAAAGGCTATAAAGTAATCTTCTGTTATCACTAGGGTGGGGAGAAATAGACCACCAAGGATTACACAGGAGAAATTGGCACTAAGAAATATTAGCAAAGAAATGGAAACAGAAAAGGAAGTGGGCTACTCACTTGGAAAAGCAAAGGATAACAGACCATGCTGCTTACTTCATGTATGACTTTTGGTAAGTCATGGAGCATGGACCTGGAGTCAGGAAGACCTGAATTCAAATCTAGCTTCAGCTCTTTGCCAACTGTGTGACCCTGGGCAAGTCACTGATCCCCCATCTACCTCAGTTTCCTCATCAGTGAAATGGGGATAATAATAGATAATATTGGATATTGTAATATATAACAATATATAATATAATGTATTGTAATGTAATATAATAGAACATAACATAATATAATATATTAATACAAATAATAGATAATAATAATCCCCTCCCAAGGTTGTTAGGAGGCTAAAACGAGATATTTGTAAAGCACTGTGCAAACTTTAAAGTACCATATAAATGCTACTATTATTATTATATAACCCCATCTGGGCCTCAGTTTCCTCATCTGTAAAATGAAGGAGTCATACTAGATGACCCCTAAGGTCTCTTCCAGCTCTACATCTACATTGAAGGCTAGGGGTGGGAGGATCTGTCCCTGATATCTAAGTTCCCACATACTTTGGTAGCCTTTCTCTAAGGTTTCCAGTTTCATTAGTGGACTGAGCTAGGTGGGCCTAGCTGAGGGTGGAGCTCTGAAGTATGAGAGTGTGGGGAGGTTAGCATGGGACACATTGGACTATGCCCCTAGGAAGCTGACTGACACGAACACTCATCTCCTGCCAAGCCCAGTCAACAAACTCACACACCTTTCTGTCCTTGGCTCAAATCACCAATATTTCCAACCACCTGTGGGCAGGTAAGCCAAGACAGAAGGCTGGAGAGGGAGTGGGAGTGGTTAGGGCACAGACCACTGAGACTCCTTTCAACTCTCTGTCCCTGACAGCCTTTGTTCCCAAGGACTTACAATTGTTTATAATGAGAAACACAGACAATGGTAGTACAAATAGATTAAGGCTCCATAAACTTTAAACAAACATAAAATGGGAGTCTGAGACCTCTCCTTGAAGCTAGGAGTGGCTGGCTCTACAATGAGAGACTTCCTGTATCCTCAGCAAATGAAGGGTGGATTTCATGGAGACCACCCAGGGGTAACTGTGACAGAAACCAGTGTTCTTTTGGGAGGGACACCTGTCTCCTTCCCCACTCCTTCCACTTCCTCAGCCTAAACACCAAGGCTCAGCCCTGGAGTAGCCCACTCTAGGCTTCCCCCGTACAGCAGGTCCCAGACACCAGACCTTCCCTTCCCTTCTCTCCTTATCCCATCAACATTTATCTTTCCCTTACTAGGTGCCTGGTTGTTCAAATACATTTTTATTGATGGTTGATGGTTGGTAATAACTATAATATTTATTTTGAACCCACTTCTTTGGTCTTGGGGGAAATAGAAAACTTAGACAACAGAGTCTCTGCCCAGGTCCCTCATTCTGCTCAGCAATTAGGATTATAGATCATCAGCTCAAAGATTTAAAGCTTGAAGGATATCAGAAACTCTCTAATCCAACCCATTTTACAGAGAGGGAAACTGAAACTCACAAAAGAGAAATGACTTGCCCATGGTCACACCTTTAGTAAGTGTCTCAGGAGGGGCTCAAACCCCTAGTATTCCTGACTCCAAAAACTCTTATCTACTCTTCCTCCAACATGCTGGAGGCCTTCCCTGAAATTTAACAGAACAAAATAAAACCAAACTAACATTTTGGGCTGCCAGTCCTATATGTGGGTAGTCTAACTATTACACATGGCTCTCAATATATGACTGATCAACCATCTTTTCCAATCACATTTCTTAGGACAGGGGTGGGGAAACTGTGGCTTCAAGGCCCTCTAGGTCCTCAAATGCAGCCCTTTGACCAAATCCTTTGAAAAAATCGGATTTGTTCTGTGAAGTTTGGATTTAGTCAAAGGGACACACTCAAGGACCTAGCGGGCCACGTGTGGCCTCCGGGCCACAGGTTGCCTACCCCCATGAAGTGATAGTTTTAGGATACTTCCTATGTACAAATCATGGTTGGTAATAAACCAAAGTAATATTTATCCCTCTTGAGTCTCTTCTATTGACCTTTGGGTCATTGCAATTTTGATTCTTCAGAGTTTGTTGTGTTCTATGATTCATAGTTATATAACATGCACTGGAGATATTGCTGTTTTTAAAAAATAAGTTTTGGGGTCAGAGAACAGCATGGAGGTCATTGAAAGCCCTACATCATTTTCCAAATACAATCAATCCATTGTTTTCCTCTTAGCCAACTCTGCTGATTTTCCCCAATAGAAGGTAAGTTCCATCAGAGCAAGGACTGTCTTAATTTGTGTTTCTAGAAATCTCTGTGTCCTCATCACTTTGCAGAATACCTGAGAGTAATGGGCTAATGCTGCTGAGTAGATAATTGCTGTTTGCTTGCTTGCTCTAGCTTGGCTCAGTGGAAAAATAATATATTCACTACCCGTGTCATAGAGTTGACATGAGGAATGGGTTATGTAAATCTTAAAGTAACGATGTCACTCACTCCTCCACTCAAAAAGCTTCATTTCTCCTTATTGCCTCAAGGATAAAGCCCCTGTTTGGTATTTAAAACCCTTCACAAGCTGGCTCCAGCCCATCTTTCTGGAATGCTTGCACGTGACTCCCCCTGGTATTTCATCCAAAACTGCCTAGTTGCTATTCTTCATAGATCCCACATTCCATTGGCACGGACTGTCTCATCTGCCCCCTTTCCCACTCAGGCCTTCAGTGCTTTCCCTCCTTATCACCCTCTTGGAATCCCCAGCTTCCTTCAAGGCTCAGTTCCAATGCTACCTCTTACAGTAGCCCCCCCTCCAATACCCCTCAGGCTCTCTACTGTAACCTGAAATTACTTTGTAGTTCCTCTGTTTGTAGTTTGTATTTATTTATCTATCTGTGTACAAGGCAGCTGGGTGGTACAGCTGTGCTCTGGAGTCAGGAAGACTCATCTTCCTGAGTTGAAATCTGACCTCAGACACTTACCAGTTGTGTGACCCTGGACAAGCCACTTTATCCTGTTTGCCTCGGTTTCCTCATCTGTAAAATGAGCTGGAGAAGGAAATGGCAAACTCTTCCAGTATCTTTCCCTCCCAAGAAAACCTCAAATGGAGCCACAAAGAGTTGGATATGAACAAAATGAATGAACAGCAATCTGTGTCCAAGGCAAGGACCATTGCCATTTTTGTTCTAGCATTTATGTAGTGTTTTAAGCTTTGCAAAGTATTTACAAATATTATCTCATTTCATCCTCTGTGAGATAGGTGTTATTATTATACCTATTTTACAGAGGAGGAACTGAGGTAGAGAGGGGTTAAGTCATTTACCTGGGGTCACACAGCTAGCAAGTATTTGTGGCAGGATTTGAACCTAACAAATCTGATTGATTCCCATTGTCCACTGAGCCAATGAGAGACCTAGCCTTGTATCCCCAATACTTACTTAGCATAGTGCTTGCCCTGACCCTCCCCCCGCCCCCTCCCCGCACCAAGGCTGAGAAAAATGCTTGTCACATTGAGTGGCGGCTCCGGGGAGCACACTGTGTTCAGGGACCTAGAGCTGAGAAAATGAAAAAGCTAACTAGTGGCATGGGAGTAAGGGGACCTGAGCTGTAGACCTGCCTTTTCCACCTTCAGGCCAAGTCATTTCATTGGAATCCTGTCTAGAGCTAGAAAGTATCTCAAAGGCCATTTAGTCCAGCTTCCTTCTTTTGCAGATGAGGAAACCGAATGACTTGTCCAAGGTCACCCAGGTAGTAATCATGAAAAGTGGGATTTTAACCCAAGGCCTCTGACACTCCAGTGTTCATTCTGCTGCACCACACTCCCTCCCATGTCTTTATGTGTCTAGGGTTCAGTTTCCTCATCTATAAAAAGGAAATGATTTCTTAGGTCCACATTCCGTGACTTCTAGCTATAAAATACCCTCTGTCCTTGAGGCTTGCATCATTTGCTTATATTCTCATACTATCCTCTCTTCCTTCCAACCCTCTTTCAATTTTTTTTTTTATCAAAGTCAGGTTTGGCCCCCATTTTGAATAATCCATCATCACCATGCATGGACAGGAAACTGAGTGGTTCTGACTTAAGTGGGAATGGTGCACGGAAAATAGAAATGTTGTTAAGTAGTGAACTCAATAGGGCCAATGTCACCCCCAGCATTTTTGGGCTGGTGAGGGAGACAAAAAGTGTGGACATAAGGTTTAGCAGGGCCAGACCTGGGGACCACAGTGTTTCAGTCTCATGAGTTAACAAAGCAAAAAAAAAAAAAAAAAAGGCTGTTTTCTGTGGACAGAGTACTAGGTCTGCTTCTACCGTTGATGAGTAGAGTGACATTATGGTACAGTGGGAAAAGCCCCAGCTCTCGAGAGAGAGGATTTGGGTTAAAACTCTTTCTTGGAGGTTTATTAGTTGGGTCAGTTACTTAACCTCTTTCCTCATCAGCAAAGTGAGAGGGTTAGACTAGATATTCAATATTTATTAAGGGTCCACCATGGGCCAGGCATGGTGGAATTTTGAGTGTGGAGTGCTAAGTGCTGGGGTTTCTTTCAACTCTAGATGGATTGATAAATAGACTGCCTGATCCAATGTGATCTTCTGAGAGCCAGATGTTGCTTTGCTGTTGAACTCTGTGAGTGTGTGTGTCTTTGTGTGTGTCTTTGTTTAGAGATTGCAGATCCAGACTGGCAGATTTTCTGAACCTCTCTGGGGCTTTCTTCGTCTTTTACACTGGGGAGTTAGGAATAGTGGCAAGAGCCAAACTTCTGAATTTTTACTTCCTCTTCTGTAATTATTGAAGTGGAGTTGTTTCTTTGTGACCCCATTTGGGTTTTTCTTGGTAAGTGTGTTAAAGTGGTTTGCTACTTCCTTCCCCAGTTCATTTTACAGATAAGGAACTCAGGCAAATAGGGTTGAGTGACTTGGCCAGGGTCACACAGCAAGTAAGGGGCTGAGGTCAGATTTGAACTCAGCCTTTGTGACTCCAGGACCAGTGCACCGCCTAGCTGCCCTCATCTGTAATATATGGATAGTAAAACTTGCAGCTAGATGGCACAGCAGATATAACAAGGAAGAGAGTCTTAGTTTGGGGTTGTGGGGGATGTCAAGGGATGGTAATTGGAGAGTTTTAGTTGTTTCAGTCATGAAACAGTCACTCTTTGTGACCCCATTTGGAGTTTTCTTGGCAAAGATATTGGAGTGGTTCTCCATTTCCTTCTCTAGTTCATTTTACAGATGAGGAAACTGAGGCAAACAAGGTTAAGTGACTTGCCCAGGGTCACCCAGCTACTAAGGGTCTGAGACCATATTTGAACCCAGGAAGAGGAGTCTTCCTGACTTCAGGTTCAGCACTCTATCACCTAGCTGCCAAAACAATATTATTAATTTAATTACTCTCCCCAGAGCAAAAGATGAAAGGGAGAAGACTTTATATGTACAATGAGAGGCAGATGACGTGATGGTCTGGGTGGGCAGCTGGATAGCGTATGAAGACGAAGTGTGGTTTGGGGTCTGGGATCACCTAATGGGCTAAGTGACTAGTTGGGACTCAGTCACTAATCAAGAAGGCTGAGCTTCAGGGCTAGCATTTCAAAACAAGTAGATTAAATTCCGTAGAGACTGAGGGCGTGGATTCTGGAGGCCCAGGTCCAGGTTGGAGGGAACTGGTCCAGAAAGGGAGTAGCAAAATATAGAAATGTTTTGCATGACTTCGTGTATATATACAATACTGTCCGCCTTCTCAAGGGGTAAGGGAGGAGCAGGAAGGAGTGAAAGAATTTGGAACTCAAAATTTTAAAAAATGAATGCTAAAAATTTTTTTACATGTAATTGGGAAACATTTAATGAAATAAGTAAAAATAAACTTAAAAAAAAGAAAAGACATAGCAAGTCAGTGGTGGCAGGCAGAAGGCTTGAGTAGTTAGCTAAATGGGATCTAGAGGTAGATAGTGAATGTTCAGAGAGGCTGGGGGTGGGGGAAGATGAAGGGTGGCAAAGTATTTCAGGACCCCCCCCCCCCAATAAAACAAACGAACAAAAAAAAACCAAAAACAAACCAAAACTGGCATTGCCCTCAGGCCTAACTAGCAGTAATTAGTTCAAATAGGAAGTTACTAATTGATCCACCAGGGTGAGCTCTTGCCTCTCCTCTGAACCACAGTGGCGTTGTCTTGGGGTTTCTGTCTCAGCTCTGCAACTGAGGGTGCTTTGCGCTCCCCTTACCCCAGGCACAAAAATTCCTGGTTCTGACTCTGAATACAATTCTAGCTCTAACAATCTATGATCTTGTGAAATCTCTAAATCCCATCAGACTATGATTTGGAGGGGCGCCAGAGAGAGGGAGGGCAGAGAGGAAGGAGGCCTCCTCCAACAAGCTGAGTAAGAGCCATTTGGTCCCCTGTAGCCAGACTCCTGCAGCCTTGCTGCCCCCTGGTGGGCATGAGGAAAGACTGCTACTGTACAGGAAAGCCTTTGGCTGGGAGGGCAAAACTGATGGGAGAAGGGATGGTGGGGAGGGAAACAAAAACCCATTAATTAATTAAGTGCTTACTATGTGCCAGTCACCGTGCTAGAAAAGGTGAGACAGTTCCTGCTCTCGAGAAGCTCACATTGTTTTGAGAAAGATAGCAAGGATGGAGAGACAGCTAGATAGACGATAGCCAGAGACCCGGAGACAGGGAGAGATGGGTAGGTAGGTGGATACATAGTAGGGAGGTAGATAGATGGATAGATAAATAGACAGGTGGATGGATGGAGAAATAGAAGATAAACATAAAGGTAGGGAAATAGATAAATAGGGAGGGAGGTAGATGGATAATAGGTAAGTAACTAGGTAGATAGATAGACAGGTAGACATACAGGTAACTGGATGGATGGATGGTTAGATAGACAAGTGAATTGATGGATGGATAGATAGATAGGTAGATAGGTGGATGGGTGGAGAAGTAGGTAAATAGGCAGATGGATAGGTAGACAGGTAGATAGATAGATAGATAGGCAGATAGAATGTTTATTAAGCACTTCTCAAGTGCCAGGTGTTTTCTACAATGTTGTCAGACCGTGTTAAGTACTGGGAATACAAATACAAACAAAAAGGCCATTTCTACCCTCAAGAAAATTGTACTCTAATGGGAGAAGACCACACATAAAGGGAGCTTGGAAGCAGGGGGTGGGGAGGAGGCAAGAGAGAAGATTATGAATTTGGAGCTGGAAGGGACCTCAGATCCAACCCCCTCATTTTATAGATGAGGAAACTGAGAGGTGAAATGTCCGAGGCTACTGAGGTAGCAAATCCTGTCACAGTGCCAGGATTGATACCCAAGTCCTGTGAAACCAAGCCCACCTCTCTTTTCATTACACCTAAAACAGCTACCTGTAGGTATCACGAGGACCAATGAGGAGTCTCCATTCCCATTTCTCCCATTTCTGGTAGGTAACACACGAGTTCCTGGTGCACAGAGATTATTATTATGCCTATTATTATAATTACTATATCCAATGCACATTCTCAGGGCACGTATATCTCCTCCTGCTCAGTAGCTGAAAAAGGTCTTGAGGTCTTCTGGGCAGGGCATCCTCCTCCTTTGCATTAGAGTCTTTCAGGGCTTTCCTTGGTTTACTCCCACCCTGAACTTATTCATCCTCTTATTCTCCCAAACATATATAATAGACCAAGCAGAAAGAATCACTAGGAGTAAGCATAGGCTGGGAGAGGCACTTGGTATGTGCATGGTGGCAGTCATCTGGGGGCAACAGGCAGAGGGCACATTCTATTATTAACTTTATAGACACATCTTTAATGTTTTTTTTAATGCAAGAAAATTCTTCTCCACTTGGTATATAGATATTTATTTTGTGATTAGTCAAATCCCAAGTGTTACCATGAAGACAGAAAACTATTGGTGGACAGTGACACTTTTATTTTAAAAAATGCTTTTTTTGTAAAAAAGTTTCTCGATAACTTTTGATTTCACATCACCTCCATTTCCAAATACATCTCTCCTTTCCCCCTCCCCTGGTTGTTTCCCATGTCTTTCTTGTGCTCTCTTTTTTTCCTCCCTCTTTCTCTCTCCTTTCTTACTTTATGAAATACTCCTCCATAGTTTCAATTATAATTTCTATGCTTATGATTCTAAGATCCGTATATTCAACCCTAATTTCTTTCTTGAGCTACAGTGCTGAATCAGTAACAGCCTTTGGAATATCAAACACCTCCACATCCTATAACGTCATGCTCCAACTCAACAAAAGAAAAGCAACTAGTTGGTAGAATGATTAGAGAGTCAAACTTGGAGTCAGAAAGATGGGACTTAAAATCCTGCCTTAGATATTTATTAGTTGTGTCACCCCAGGTAAGTCACTTACTTTCTTTTGGCCTCAGTTTCCTTATTTCCCTGCCTTGTTGTTATGAACATCAAATGAGATAACATATATCAAATTGTCCTCAAAGTCTTAATAGCTTATGACTTTTGTGACAACCTGTACAAAGGACTTTGCAAATTTTAAAGTACTATCCAAATACAGTTATCATTTGCCCCCAAACTCTCCCTTCTTCAAGTTTTGCTATAACTGTCAAGGGCACCACTCTCCTCCCATTACTTGTATGCAGGCTTGTAGACTTGGTGTCATCCTTAATTCCTTCTTCACATTCACCTCATATGCCCAGTCTTATGATTTCTACCTTCACAACAATCTCTCAGATATGTCCTCTTCTCTCCTTGGACATTGACAACCTCTGATCCTCTCTCCTGAGCTATTGCAATAGCTTTCTGGTTGTTTTCCTCTCTTAATCCCACTCTAACCCATCCTCCACTCAGCTGCCAAAGTGAACCTCCTAGAATCCAAATCTGATCTCATCACCCTTCCTATTCAGTAAACTCCAGTGGCTCCCTATTACTTTCAGGATCAAATATAACATTCTTTGTTTGACATTTAAAGTTTATTACTATTTAGCCTATTCTTACCTTTTCACTCTTCCTACACATTAATCCTCTCCATGAGCTCTATGATCTAGCTATATTGGATCAATTACTTGTTGTTTCTCATACATAACATTCCATCTCCTAGGTCTGTGCTTTTGGAATAGGGGTTCCCCATGTCTGGGGCAGCTAGGTGGCACAATGGATAGAGCACTGGGCTTGGAATCAGGAAAATTTATCTTTCTGAGTTCAAATCTGGCCTCAGACACTTACTAGCTGTGTGACCCTGAGCAAGTAACTTAATAGCCCTGTTTGTTTCAGTTTCCTCATCTACAAAATAAGCTGGAGAAGGAAATAGCAAACCACGTAGAAAATCCCAAATGAGGTCACAAAAAATTGGACATGACTGAAATGACTCGACAACAAAAATTCCTAAAATGCTTTCCCTCCTTACTTCTAGCTACCGGCTTTTCCAGCTTCATTCAAGATTCAGCTCAAATCCCACCTTCTGCAAGAGACCTTTACCAGGCTCCCAGCTGCTAGCACCTTCCCTCTGAAATGATCTCCCATCTTCTCTGTATATCTTATATGTACCTGGTTATTTATGCATTGTTTCCCCCTAGAATGTAAGCTCCTTGAAGGCAGGGATCACTTTTATCTTTGTTTCCTCAGTGCTTAACACAATGCCTGATATATAGCAAAGGCTCAGTAAATTCTTTTTTCTTGATTGATCCCTTGTGGACAAAGAAGAATCAAAAAGAAAGGGGGACAAGCAATTCAATAAAATTAACCAACATATAGACTGTGTCTGCCATAGTGTTTCCCACCATAGTCCCTCCCTGCTATAAAGAAGAGAACAAGTTTCACTTTCTCCTCACTTCTTTGCTGTCAAACTTAAACAGTCTTTATTTTCAGTTTTGTTTTGGTTTCGTTCCTTCCATTTACATTGTTAAACTCATCTTGTATATTGTTTTTTGTGGTTCTGATTCCTTCCTTTACATCACTCCGTGTGTCCTTCCATGTTTCTCTGTATTCTTCCTATTTGGCATTTCTTTTGGCAAAATGGTACTCTATCACATTCAGGTATCACAATTGGTTTAGCTTTTCCCCAATTGATTTTACCTTTTAAAGATGTTATTTCACTTTTGAAACATCAAATTTATGTCTAATTCATGGTAGTTGGCAGGAAATTTCAATTTGAAACCTTGTCCAGAGCTCACAAGTGCAATGGTGTTGAAATTTAGCTATGTTAAGCTCTTTTTGTGGTGGCAAATAATTTGAAATCAAGGGGATGCCCATGGGGAATGGCTGAACAAGTTGTGGTATATGAATGCAATGGAATACTACTGTTCTATAAGAAATGAGGAGCAGACAGACTTCATAATGACCTGGAGAGACTTATATAAACTGATGCTGAGCGAGAAGAGCAGAACCAAGAGAAATCTGTACATAATCACAGATACAACATATGTGTGATGACTAACTTCAATAGACTGGGCTCCTCTCAACAACATAAGGCTATAAGACAACTCCAAAAGACTCATGATCGAAAGAGATATCCATACCCAGAGAAAGAGCTGCAGAGTCTGAATGCAAATTGAAACAAACTTGCTCTGTTTCTTTTTCTTGTTTTATTTTGTTTCCTCTTTTCCACCGATCATTCCATCAGTTATAATCCTTCTTTACAACTTGATTAATGATTAATGCGAAGATATTTGTAGATCCTATGTTTGAGTGCATGCCTTTATGACAGGGGGCTGGGGAGGAGAGGGAGGGAGAGAAAATTTGAAACTCAAGGGACTGTGGAACTGAATGTTGAAAACTAAACGTAAATGAACAAATCAATTAAAAAAAAGAAATTTAGTTATGTTAAGGAAACATGACAGTGGAAAGAAGACTATCTTGATGTTAAGCCAGACCTAAGATATGATCTTTTCCTCAGCACTCCATTTCTTATCTGTAGAACAAAGACAACAATACCTGTAGAATATACCTTACAACATAAGTACACAAATAAGAGAAATGCTTATCAAAACAAGTCTAAGATTTTCTCCTTCACACCTAGAAAACTGGCAAAGATGACAAAAGATGGGAATAGCCAATGTTGATGAGATGGTGAGAAGACAGGCATAGGAGTGCATTGTTATTGTAACTACAGAATCATTACAACTTGTAATTATGCAAATAAAGTGGCTTGAGTGTTCATGGTCTTTGACCTAGAGATTCCTATACCCTAATGAGGTCATTGATAAGAACAAAGTTCTCATATACATCAAAATATTTATAGCAACATTTTTGGTGGTAACAAGAATTAGAAAGTAAGTAGAGACCCATCAATTGGGGAATAGCTAAACAAATTAAGGTGTGTGAATGTAATGGAATATTGTTCTGCTGTAAGAAAGCATGAATATGATGGATATAGAGAAGAATGAATGATTTCTATAATCTGTTGCAGAGTAAAGTAAGCAGAGCTAGGAGAAAAAATATATATGACTACAACAATGGAAAGAATAAACACAATGCAGTCAAAGGTGAATGTTACAAAATTTTGAAGAACAAGATATCACCTCAAAGAAGAAATATGAGAAGATACTCCTAGCCCCACTCCTTTGCAAATATGGGAGGTTTACAGATATGAAACATAACAAATATTTTCAGACTTTATTGATGTGTTGATTGGTTTTGCTGATTTTTTTCTCTTTTACTTTATTTATTTATTTTTAATTAAAGCAATTTGGGTTAAATAACTTGCTCAAGGTTACACGGCCAGTCATTATTTATGTGTGGGTGCTCATTTTCTGAGGCCAGAAGCGATCCCAGGTCCTCCTGACTTCGGGGCTGGTGCTCTTACTCACTGCGCCACCTAGCTACCCGTCTTCTACTTTATTTATTTTTTTAAAATATTATTTGTTGGTGGCAAAGAACTAGAAATTGAGGGGATGCCCATCAATTGGAGAATGGCTAAACAAGTTGTGAAATGCGATTGTGATGGAATGCTGCTGTATTGTAAGAAATGACGAGCAGGTTAATTTTAGAAAATTGTGGGAAGACTTGCAGGAAATAATGAGGAGTGAAATGAACAGAACCAAGAGAACGTTGTATATAGTAACAGCAATATTGTTTGAAGAATGACTATGAACAGTTAAGTTATTCTCAATATTATAAATACTCAAATCAACTACAAAGACCTATGAAAGTAGATGTTCTCCACCACTAGAGAAAGAATTGATGAATAGAAGTATGCAAAATATGGTTTCTACATATATATGTAATATATATATATATATATACATTTATGTATATTTGTGTCAAAAGTTGGACTTTCCCAGAGCAGGGTGGGGAGGAAAGAAAGCAGTTTGGAACTTAAAATATAACAAATAAATAAATATTACTTGTTATATGGGATGGCTCTCTGGGAAGGAAATAGGAAGAGGGATCCTGGGAGTAATTCTGATGATATAAGAAAAAATATTGATAAAAATACATATTTTAAAAAGAGTCTACCTCACAGGGTAGTTATTAATGTGATAGGGGCAAACAAGGGAGACCCCCTGATCTGCTTTCTTGAGATACCTCCCATGAATCCAACAGGGTACGAATGCCTAGCTCCATGGGAGGTCCCCCAGTATAGAACATTATGGGTTATATAAGGACCAAATCCTAGGCTGTATTAATTCAGGCAAAACATGCAGTATTAAGGAAGAGACATCCCACTATATTCTGCCCTGGTCTGATCCTATTGGGTATATTGAGGTCAACTTTGGGAACTGTATTTTTGGAAGGACATTGATAAGCTATATTGTCCTAAGGAGGGTTACCTACTAGGATGTTAAGTTGTGCCATATGAATATTGGTTAAAGGATACCCATCTTTAAGTAACTGAGACTGTCATGTGTAAGAGGAATTGAACTTGTTTTATTTGGTTCTGGTTTTGTCCTCTAGTGTCTAATTAGAAGTTGAGTGGTAGTCACAAAGAGTCAGTCAACACTCATTAGGCTTATATTTTGTGCCAGACACTGTGATAAGCATGGGTGGGTACAGTCATCTAAAATCATAATCTTCCTGGGGAAGATAGTGTGTTCTCTCCCACTAGAAGTCTTCAAGAAAAGACTAAGTGGCCACTTGCTGCACGTTTGGTGCTGGGAATTCCTTTTCCTATAGGTTGAACCAGAGGACTGCCAAGGTCCTTTCCAACTCTAAAATTACATCATTCTGTGATACTGTAATGTAAAGTGTGTTGAAAACCTTAAAGTATGATATAATATTGTTGTTATTGCTATTGTTATTATTAATGTTATCATTATACTATTATCTTGTCTCAGTATCTGTTCTCCCCAGTTCCTAGTTCTGGCTGCCCCAACAGACTTAACATGAAATGGAAGGATTAAGTGTATGAAAATCTTCTGGGGGTTTCTGATGCCCCCTGGTGGCTAATAGGTACACTGCTCAGAGACTAAGGATCATAGATAGATTCTTAGCCTGAAAGGACTTTACAAGTCATCCAATCCAATCCTGTCATTTTTTAGAGGAGAAACTGATTCCCAGAGAGGTTAACCACTCGCCCAGGGATACAGGGAAGAGGCAGGATTCAAACCCAGATCCTCTGAGACCAGTTACGGAGTTCTTTCCACTGAACCACAATTATGCTTTCCACTGGGAAAGAGGTTTGTTTCAATTCAAGATATTTTTAAGTTAATATTTAAATTTAAAAGTAAATGTTTAATTTAATATGTTTAATGCTCTGTGTCCAGAGCATTGTTCTAAGTGATAGTGAAGATACAAAATTTAGGTAAGACACAGAAGCCTGCCTTCATGGAATCCCCAGCCTTGCTGGGAGATTCGACATTTATACAGGTACTTTGTTATTTGGACAGCTAGGTGGTGCGGTGGATAGAGTGCAGAGTCTGAAGTCAGTAGGACTCAGTCATTTTCCTGAATTCAAATGCAGGCTCAGATACTTACTAGCTGTGTGACCCTGGGCAAGTATCCTGTTTGCCTCAGTTTCCTCATCTGTAAAATGAGCTGGAGAAGGAAATAACAAACAGCTCTAGCTATAGGCCTTCCTAGTACAAAATAGCACAGGAGTGCCTGATAGAGGCCAGGGGAGGTCTGGATGAGATACCAGCAAGGACAGATCATTTCTGACTGAGAGTATCAAGAAAGGCTTATTCTACTTAGACTCTACTTAACCTTATTTAGAACAAATTTAATGATTAGCTGTTTAGTACAGCTGATTCTAGATCTTTTAACTCCATATCTTTGGCTCTTAGAAACTTTGTCGACTTTTTCTGGAGGGGGGAGCTCAAAGCTGTGTTATTCACTCATTCTTCTCCTGACAGTATACTATTGAGTATGTAAAATACTGTTTGCAGTGATGTATTTTATACAATTGTTCATGATCCCCACTAAATGAATAACAACCACAAAAAAAGACTTCCTGGAGGAGTTGGCATTTGAGTCAGACTTTAAAGAATGGATAGGAATCCAGCAGACTGAGAGGTGAGAGTGGAGGAGTGGGGAGGTGGAAGAAGCATAAATTACGGTGACTTGAATAACTAAGGCCAGCAAGTTGGAGCTCAGGTCTGGGTTCAAGGCTGTATTTATTAAATAATGCTGCCTTTTAGGAAGATAGCAACTGGATCTGTGATTTCATTGATATAGGGAATTTCCAATGAAGAAGAGTCCTCGATAAATGCAGGGAAACATATTGTCTAAAATCTATAGTCGTACAGAGTGGTTCAGAGCACTGAGAGGTTAAGTGACTTGCCCAAGGTCACACAGCCAAGAGATGTGAGAGGCAGGACTTGAACTCAGGTCTTTGTGGTGCCAAGGTCAGCTCCCTACCTACTATATCACACAACTTTCTGGGTTGTTGTTGTCCATTTCAGTCACGTTTGACTCTTTGTGACCCCATTTGGGGTGTTCTTGGCAAAGATACTGGGGTGCTTTGCCATTTCTTTTTTCAGCTCATTTTACAGGTGAGGAAATTGAGGCAAACAGGGTTAAGTGATTTGCCCAGGGTCACACAGCTAGTCAGATCTGAGGCCAGATTTGAACTCAGATCTTCTTGATTCCAGGCTGGGCCATTCCACTTGATTTCACTGGGTCATCTAGTTGCCCATTAGCTTTCTAGGAAGCAGTCGGAAATGCAGAGCTTGGGAGAGAGGTCAGGACATCTGGAGGTCTTACTTGATGGCATAGGAATGGCAGAGAATGTAAAGTTAAAAGAGAATCAGTTAATCTGACAACAAGCATTTGCTAAAGATTTGCTATGTACTAGGCACTGTATTAAGCAGTAGAGATACAAAGACAAAAGGGAACAGAGCCTGCCCTCAAGGAGTTTATATTCTAATAGGAGAGAAAACATGGGCCCTTAATCTGATTCTTGAGGGAAATCAGAAATTCCAGGAGGCAGAGGTGAAGTGGCAGTGCATTCCAGGCATGGGGACAGCTGGAGCTAGAGATGGAAGATGGCACATCCATATCACAGATCTGCTTTGGTATTTATATCTCTCCTGCCCTGGTGTCAGACCCTTGTGGGTTTAAGAACAAACCAGATACTGCCAGGTGACCTCAGACCCAGAGAGGAGACTGACTCTGTCAGGCAGATTGAAGAAGAACCCACAATAAGAGCTCTGGTTTATATAGTGCTTTGAAGTCCCTAAAGTGTTTTTCTTATAAGAGCCTTAGAAGGGTGGCAGTGAAAGTCCTTATTCCCATTTCAAAGATGAGGAAGCAGGTTGTAAGAGACTAAAGGACACATTCAGATTCACATAGCTCATAGATGTTATCATTAATATTGTTTTTGGTCGTGGTGGTGGCAACTGGGGCTAAGAGACTTACCCAGGTTCACACAGCTAGTGTTTGAGGTTGGATTTGAACTCAGGTCCTCCTGACTCCAGGGCCAGTTCTCTCTCCACTGTGCCACCTAGTTGCCTCAGCTCATAGATATTAGAAGCAGAGATGGCACTCCAATCCTCTGACTCTCAGTCCAGTACTTTTGCCACCACCACAAATCCCCTCACAGTAGAAGGTAATGAGAAAAGAAGCAATTCATTCAGAGAAGTTGCCAAAGGAGGAAATTTATGTGAACATTTCAGGAGAAAATCAATTGAATTTGACAAGTATTTGTTAAGTTCATACTCTGTGCCAGCCTCTGCTTGGATCTAGGGACGCAAAAACGACTACAACTCCTGCTTTTGAGGAGAAAACACTATGTATGCAGAGAAGTAAATATGGAAAATATATACATGCACATACATATATAAATATATACATACATGTATATACATACATACAAACACACACATATATGTATGTGTGTTGTGTATATATATATATATATAAATGTAGCTTCAGAGATCAGAAAGCACTAACAATTGAGAAAGGTCTTTAGGGGCAGCTAGGTGGTGCTGTAAATAGAACATCGGCCTTGGAGTCAGGAGGACCTGAGTTCAAATCCAACCTCAGACACTTAACACTTACTAGCTATGTGACCTTGGGCAAGTCACTTACCCCCAATTGCCCTGCCTTTCCCCCCTCCAAAAAGACAAAAAAGAAGGTCTTTAGTAGAGAGGGGAAGAGTGTCTTGAATTGGACCTTTAATGGAGCTGGGGCTTCCAAGGTGGGGTAGGGAAGCAGAGGGGAAGAGGGAGAGAATGCCAAGTATAAGGGGTACAGAAGACAGATGCAGGAAGCCAAATGCAGGAAGCAGTAAAGCCATAGGTGGAAGGTCAGGGTGTCCAGAAAGGAGTTAACCAAAGCTTGGTCCAAAGACTGCATTGTCAGGATGAGATGGCAAAGGCAGGTTGTAGGGGTAGAATAAGACAGGATTTTGAAATAATTGGAATCGGAGAAATAGAGAAACAGAAGTCAAAGATGACCTGGACAGCTGGGGTAACCTGGGCAGAATGGGTGTGGGGTGGGGTGTAAGGTGGTCATTCAAGAAATTTCTTTAATAAAGGGAAAGTTTACCAGCTGATAACAGAATGCGATAGGATAGGATAGGATAGGATAATATGGGATGGGATGGAATGGGATGGGATAGGATAAACAATATAGTTTAGTAGGTAGAGCTTTGGACTTGGGGTCACAAACACCTTTGTGCAGATTCTGCTTCTGACTCTGGTGATCCTGAGTAAGTTGCTTAACCTCTCTGAATTTCAATATACCCACCTGTAAAATGGGGATGATGCTAGCACCTATCTCACAGATTTGTTGAGTTTGAAATGAGACAATTTGTAACCTACATACCATATGGATTAGAGTTATTGCTATTATTTTAGAGCAGCATCCTTTGGGTAGATTTCAGGGTGTATGTGAATTGAACAGGAAAAACTATTGCATCTTTATTTCACCAGACTCTGATGGAGATTAAGTATTCCCTTTAATTATGAATGTAGGCAGAACCTGTGACTTTGTCACCAATAGAAATCACAGATATTTTTCTTTTTTATAGTATTTTTTCCAATTACATATAAAGAATTTTTTTTTGCTTTTTTTTTGGAGGGCAATTGGAGTTAAGTAACTTGCCCAAGGTCACACAGCTAGGTTTTTGTTTGTGTGTGCATTAAGTGTCTGAGGTCGGATCCGAACTCAGGTCCTTTTGACTCCAGGGCCGACGCTCTACTCACTGCGCCACCTAGTCGCCCCCAGGTAAAACATTTTTAATATTCTTTTTTTCCAAAAATGTTGAGTTCCAAATTTTCTCCCTCCCTCCTTCCCTAAAATGATAAAGAATTTGATATAGGCTATAGAGTGCAATCATGTAAAACATATTCCCGTATTAGTCATGTTTTGAGAGAAGAAACAGATCAAAGAAAAAAAAAAACAAGAAAAAATAAAGTGAAAACAGTATCCTTTGATCTGCATTTAGACTCCATCAGTTTCCTGGATGTGGCTAGCTGTTTTTATCATGAGTCCTTTGGAATTGTCTTGGATCATTGTATTGCTGAGAAGACCTAAGTTATTCATAGTTTATCATTGCACAGTCAATACTGCTAGTCAATCAGATACTTTCGTTTCACATTAAAGTTGTTGTAGGTACCTGGAAACACCATTTATGCTTGTCACAACTTCAAAATCATTGTAATTATTAGCCCGGTCACTAGATTGCATATGATAGAAATCTTCCTCTCTACAGACTATAATTTAATATAGTCGGCTTCCTTTGCAATCCTATGTGTTTTATGTATTTAAAAACACTATTCTGAGAAGGGTCCACTGGTTTTCCCCATTATTCTGCTTAAGGGGTCCATGTTGCAAAAGAGGTTACTTACCCTTATCTAAAGGATGGGCATGTGGGGTGAGGGAACATGACAAGTATCCTGAGCCCTGGACATTTGGGGAGTGGGGAATGATAGGTGGTGCTAAAACCATGTAAGACTCCAGTATCCATGATCAATCCCTAACACTCCTCTACCCCATCACAGGAGTTGATCCAGCCCTCCCCTGCTCCCAGCCCCATTCAACACACCCTCAGCAGGCTCCTTGGTAGCTTCTTTCCCTTTGCAAGGCCTCCCTTGATATTCATTTTCACCAGATTTTCACCTGTACAGACTGAAGTGAGCACACAGTGAAAGTTGTCCTTATCCTGAACCTCTTAGGGCTCCGGATGAGGCAGTTGGAGATTACCATCTGTGGCATAGTGAAAAGTGTGCTGGAATGATGTCAAGTAACAGTAGGGAGAGGGACAGTCTTTCAGAAATAGAAGTGATAACAACATTGCCCCAACAAGATGCTACTGAATTCCAGCGGATTGCAGGAACCAATCTTGGTTTCAGAGAAAAGAGGAGGAAACATATCTTCTTTTCTCCTGGTAAAGAGATAAGAATCTTTGGGTGTAGGATTCTATATATACTGTCAGCAGCAATTACTCTGAAAGTTGGATTTTATTCAATTTTTTTTTTCTTTGTTAACAGGGAGGATGAAGGGAAGGAAAGAAGACTTACTGGACCTGGAGTTCAGAAGAAATGCATTAACTACGACAGACAAAGCTAAATCTCAGTTTCCTCATCTGGAAAATGAGAGGATTGGTAAGATTATCTCTAAGGTCCTTCCCAGCTCTGGTATCCTATGATTCCATAATTGAAATGTCACTCTAAGGGACAGCTAGGTGGCAAAGTGGATAGAGCACCGGCCCTGGAGTCAGGAGATCCTGACTTGAAATTCAGTCTCAGACACTTACTAGCTATATGACCCTGAACAAGTCACTTAACCCCTCCCCCCCAATTGCCCCCAACCAAAAAAAAATGTCAATCTAGAGCTGGAAGCGCACCTCAGAGGACACCTAGTCTTAGTCAGATATCTATACATGATTGTCATGTGTAGATGAGCATGTATAGACATGTGGCTTAGAAGGATTAAGTGACTTATCCAAGGTCACAGATAGTAAGTCTTAGAGGCAGGATTTTAATGCAAGACTTCTGATTCCAAGTTTGTCACTCCTAGATTCAATACTCTATGGCCACTCAAGGAGCATCTAGAGAGACTGAAGAGCCAGAGAAACACAAAGAACCTCAAATATCTGGGCAGACATTCTCAGAGATAAGGCATATTGGGAACAGTGAAGGAGAGGAGGCACATTTGGAGAGCATTTTTCTAGAAGCTGTCTCCAAAGGAGTTGGAGCTGGTTTCTGTTGAGTGGAGGGGACAGCATGAGCAGAGGTCATAAAGAAAGCTTGTAGTGGTGGAAGTAGTTCCTCAGCCTATGTTAATTGCATTACGGGAAGTATTCCGCGCAGAGCAGAAATGAGAGAAAAAGAGAAACTTTGTGGTTGTGAGTTCGTGTAAGTAACTAATGTTGTACCCCATGGGACATTTGTCGAGAGGGATCCAAAGTGTGTATGCCTGAGTTCCCCAGATAACTCCCTCCCAGGGACACATGGGCTTGGTACTGCAGGGCTTAATTGGAGATGATGAAGCAATCCCCTTGTTGGCCACTGAGCAGGAAAAGCCATTGCCATCTCTCTCTTCTTTCCAATCTTTGAGTGGCCTGGTACAACTCTAAGACCTCCTGTGAGGGGTGGCCTTCTCCATCCTGGCAGCATGGTGCTTGCTATCACATGGCAGCTAAAGGGGGGTGTAGCTAGGCTGGGTGAGCTGACTCTGGGCTTTCGGACTTGAGGATGCCTTTTTCTGCTTTGTGTTTTCTCCCCTGAGCACAGGTGACCAAATGGTGAAGTTGAGATGGACATGACCAGCCTTGGAGGCAACCTTGAAGGTTCCTCAGTCTATGCTAAATGCATGACAGGAAGCAATCTTGTGAGTCAGAGAGCCAGGAAGATCTTGGATCCCCAGTGCCAGCTGCACCAAAGAAAGGTGTCTTCTATATTGACTACAGCACTTCTTGGAGAAGATAACCTGAGAGAAAGATGAATCTAAGCCTTGGACAGGCTTGGCTGAAGCCATAAACTATGAAGACATGGAGGGAGTTGTCCAGTTAGTGCAGGGAGGGATTAAAGGTAAAATGCCTATTCAGAAGTTGTGAAAACTGTCTTGATGTTTTAAGTATCAACCTCTCAGGAGAGTATGACAGTGGTTTGGTTACTGCTGCTGCTTGTTTAGATTTTTCTGTTAATTCATATTTGGAAATCTTGAGTGTGTTGAATATTTCTTTTACATGGAAGAAATAATCAGCTAAGAGGTGAAGTGGCTAGAGTGCTGGGCCTGGAATCAGGAAGACCTGAGTTCAAATCTGGCCTCAGACACTTAGTAGTTGTGCGACCCTGAGCAAATCATTTAACTGTTTGTCTCTGTTTCAACATCTGTAAAATGAGCTAAAGAAGGAAATGGCAAACCATTCCAGTATCTTGGCCAAGAAAACCCCAAAAAGGGGTCACAAAGAGTCAGACATGACTGAAATGACTGAACAACAATAGCAAACAGAAGAAATAAATAGCTATGTGTGATCTATACTGTACCTTGAATATCTTTCTGTACCCCTCTTTTAGGAAACCCTACACATGAGCAAAACCTAATCTTTAAGTAATTTTTCCCAGGGTTCTGAGATGGGGTTATGAAGAGCCAAAGAGTGTAAGAGTCTGATCATTCTTTTAGGTGGTCAAATTCCCCTAGTTCTTGTGCTTGGGTCCAGAGCTGAGAATACTCCCTTAGTAGAGAAGGAGATAGCTGAGAGCCCGAACCCCACTGGGCTAAGCAGTTGTTACCTTGTCATATTTAAATTTTAAATTCATTTATGAATAGCAGAGACCCTAGGCAAGTTGCTTAATCACTCTTAGTCTTAGTTTTCTTACCTATAAAGTGGGTATAATAATACCAGAAGTAACTATTTCAGAGTGTTCTTGGAAGTATAAAATAGATTAGATATATAAAACTCTTTGGAAACTTAGAAACACTATGGAAATGACAGCTATTATTACAGCATAAAATAACCATACTCTTCTTATTTGTTGGAATTCAGGTAGAAACTACCCTGGGACAAGTCGTTATTCTATTAATAGTCTTGTATTTAGTGGTCTGTGGACTATTGCGCAGGTAATTAAAATAACTGCTTCTTTGTAGCTGATTTTTAAAAATTCAATAAATTGCCTCAGAACAAGGCCCTGGGCTGAGTGGTGGCCTTTAGGTACTAGGAACAAACTCATTTATCCTAAGCTTTCAGCGTGTTAATGGAGAGAATATTGTCCCTCAGTTCTAAGGTTGGTTCTGCTGCTAACCAGCCCTGTTACATAAAGAAATAACTTCCCTTTTCTGTGTTTCAGCTTCCTCATTTTTAAAATGCACATATTAGGTAAGGTTTTCTTTGAGGTCACTTCTGCCTTGACATTCTATGATGCAGAAGATTAGGGGTTTAATTTGTTATCTCTCTTAGAATGAGTACATTTTTAAAGGATCTTTGAGAAGAAAACACCCAATCCAGAGGAATGAATGATTAACAAATTAACAAATCCCCTTAATAAAAGGATTTGTTCTGTAAAACTTGGACTCAGTCAAAAGGCCACACCCGAGGACCTAGAAGGTCACATGTGGCCTCAAGGCCTAAGGTTTCCCACTCCTGATAGCCCCCTCCTACCTTTCCAGTCTTCTTACCCTTTCCTCCTCAGTGCATACTCTTTGAGTCAGTGATGCTGGCCTACTCTCTGCACCATGAACAAGAAGACACTCCATCTCTCAGCTTCAGGCTTTTTCTCTCATTGTCACCTATGACTGGAACACTTTTCCTCCTCTCCTCTGACTACTGACCTCCTTTAAGAACCAGCTAGATTCCCACCTTCTACAGGAAGACTTTCCTAAACCCTCTTAATTCCAGTGTTTTGCCTCTGTTAGTTATTTCCTATTTATCCTGTATATAGCTTGCTTTGTTTATATTTGTTTTCATGTTTCCCCCACTAGATGGTCAGCTCCTTGAAGTCAGGGACTGTCTTTTGTTTCTTTTTTGTATCCCCTGGGCTTAGCACAGTGCCTGGAACATAGTAGGTGCTTAATAAATGTTTACTGATTGATGATGGAGTGACCAGGGTCTGAAGGACATAACAGTAGGACCAATTACTGTAGCAGCAGTGACCCTCAGGGAGCAATGGCTGGGCAGATGGTAAGGTCCAATGACCCACCTTCCTACTGGAAGGATTTTAGTTGACGTCTCCCTCCCAGAAAATGGAATTGCTTCCGTTTGAATTGTCTCAGGAAGACTCTGAAGATCACCTGGCAAGGTAAGGTATTGGACACTGAGGTCCTTTCTCAATCTGAACTGCCAAACATTTGAACTCTCCTGCAGAGAGCACAGCACTGATGGATTGGCTACGCTGTTGAACACCAGATGTGTATTTGTTTGCCTAAAAGACTATTTTATGGAGAATTCACACAAGGCAAGCATTCGAAGAGATATAAGGACATTCTCAAAGTCTCTCTGAAGAACTTTGGAATTGATTGTGAGGCATGGGAGACGCTGGCACTGTACTGCCTAGCAGAGCGTGCCTGAATCAAACAAAATGCTCTATGAGCAAAGCAGAATTTCATTAGCTCAAAAGAAAAGTGAGATGTGCAAATTTAGGGACATCTCTACTTTAAATGTTTACATGGACTATTTGCGCCCGACCTGTGGTAGAGCCTTCTGAGCTGGTATTGGTCTGATCAGCCATGATTGGACACACTGTACCTTGGCCCTGACATAATGATATCATTTTCATCTTCTTTGAGCATGAAGGACAACAACCACCAACCTACCCTGTTCATCCAAGTGTGTAAGAGGCCATGTCCCTAAGCAATGACTATTGGGAAAAGGGCAGCAGTTCCAAGGCTTGGAGTAGACCAGGGCTCTTCAAGAAGAGGTGGGGGTTGGGGGGGAGGGGAATTGATACCTAGTTATTAAGGAACTTTCAGTACTTGATGGGAACTGGGTAGTAGGGTCAGTGCAGGGGAAGGGCTCACCTCAGCCTGCTCTTGCTTGACTCTCAGGAGTCTGGTGGGAAATGAACAGCTGCTTCAGGAAGAAGAAAGGAATGAGTTGCCCCTAGAGGCACTGAAGGTCTTTAAGCAGAACTAAGGGACTACTTGTAGGGATGTTATAGAAGGATTTACTGTTCAGATATAGATTAGGCTGGATGATTTTTGAGGACCCTTCTGACACCACATGATTCTGTGATTCTAGGGCCTTCACAAAATCCTACTTTAATGCCTCATCATCATCATCATTATGGCACCAGGTAACTCTGGTCTCTCAAAGATTGTGGAACACAACTTCTAGCAGTTTCTATCCTGACAGAAAGTCTTCAAGTATGGTACCAGTGGCAGCCTATTGTCTCCTTTCTGAGAACTAGACTTGCTAAATTCTGGGAAGCTCAGCAAGAGTATACTTGTCACTTGGCAATGAATTCTCTGGCCATGGAAGTCAAGGTAATAAGGAAAAATAAAAAATAACCCTCACTGCTTTTGAACCCTTATATAAATGTGAGATACTGTTATACTGGGTGATGTGGCCTAATGAATAAAGAGTTGACCTAGAAGCTGCAAAGATCCAGGTTAAAATCCTGCCTCTGACAGATACCGACTGTGTGACCCCCTGGACCCTGAATCTCTCAGTGCTCTGAGATTATGAAATTGCAAAGAAAGTTCTGACCTGTATTGGAGAAGGTGTTTCCTCACCTGGGAGTTCCCTATACTAATGAAAGCACAGATCCAATTCCTACTTCCATCCCCGCTCTTAAAGTCAAGCAAGGAACAGTTCAGAGACTCTTAAATGAGATTCATGATCATCCCCCCAAGGAGTTTTGTCTAACTATTCACACAGAAAGAACAGGTAGGTGAAGAATGTCTATTGTCTACCAGGAGTGGGGAAGTTCTCAAGTGTGGCCTTTTGACTGAGTCCAACTTTTACAGAACAGATCCTTTTATTAAGGGGATTTGTTCTGTGAAGTTTGGATTCAGTCAAAGGGCCACACTTGAGGACCTAGAGGGCCACATGGGACTTTGAGGCTTCAGGTTCCCCACCCCTGGAGCCTATCACATACATTTGGATGGGCAGCCTATGGTGTTCATCCGTTGACATTATTAACCTGAAAAGTTTGGTTAAAGGGGGCAGTCTAGGTGATATACATTTTAGTATTTATTATTCCTTTATAGCCAGATGAAGCTAGTGAACTTGTACAAGGAGCCAGAAGTTAAGGTCTGACTGCCTGAACAAAAGAATGAGAAAGCTTAAATACATTTTAGAGCCATCCCAATTCAGGATGGCTGTGTCACACAATTTTATGATCTCAATATGTTTACTATCCATATCTTGAGAAAGGAAGTTTCTGGGTTGTAAATACAAATTGACAAGACAATGGACAGAGCAGGGTCCATTTGGAATTTATGGTCTCGGGATGTCTCTGTTATCCTCCCCTATGGAGTATGTCCCAAGATAAGGGGAAATCCCACTTCCAGCCTTATCTGGTCTCTGGAGTTGCTGACACAGGAAAAGACATTTTTAAAGCAAAGTAAAGCAGTCTGTTTGATTAATTCAGACTTTGGATAAATTTTATATTTAATGATTATCAACATCAATATCTAGAGGCAGCTAAGTGGGTAAGAGCACTGGACCTGGAGTCAGGAAGAGCTGAGTTCAAATCTCCCTTCAGATCCCACTTACCAGCTGTGTGACCCCAAGTAAGTAATTTAACCTCAGTTAATCCACCTCAGTTCCCCTAACTGTAAAGTGGGGGTAATCATAGCACCTAATTCTCATATCAAATGAGATAAGAATCTGTAAAGGTCTTAGCATATTGCCTGGTACACAGTAGGCATTTAATAAATGCTTGTATTCTTCCTTCCTCTGTCTTGGACAGGCACTGAAAAAGGACAATGAACTTAGTCTAGAACTGAAACCTAATTCCCCAACTGCTGGTGCCCTCCCTCCCAACCTACCTTATATATATTTGTATTTATTCTGGTTCTATTTATAGTTCATTTATTTTTATATGTACTTCTTGTCTCCATTAGAACACAAGCTACTTGCTATCAAGGATTGTTTTATTCTTTGTACTTGGATCTCCAGTACCTAGCCCACAGTAGAAACTTAATAAATGCCTCTTGATTGATTGATTGATTGATTGAACAAGAAAAGAGTGGGTTTGGGTAAGTTTTGTGAACTTTTTTTTAATGACCTAAAGCTTCTTCCAAGAACAGAGGCCCATGTTTTTAACTCCCATATTTATCCTGAAGTCACATCCTTCTCATTCTCTCCCTCCCTTCCCCTTACTAATTTATGGGAGAATATGGCTGAGGATTGCATAGGATGGGCAGGTACCAATGAACTGTGCACTGCTTCATTCAAGGGAATACTCCCATTGATGAGATCACAGATCCATCAGTGTTGAGTGCTGGAGAATTCTAAAATGGCTAAGTAATGGACCAAGTAGTTTCCTGCAGAGCAGAAAATCTACAGGGTGGGAAAGGTGGGGCAGCTGAAAGATTGGAAGGTCAGAGAAAGAAGGAAACTTCTGAGTTCTGTATGTCTGCCAGCTTGAATTCTTGCAAAGGAAAAAAAAAATTCCTTAATCTGGAACCTGGCAAGCATTGACACCCTCCCCTGACCCAACAGACCATGGCTGCTCTCTTGCCTCCTACCCCACCCCATGATGGGATAGGAGATGGGAACATTGGCCAGCAGAGGCTGAGCTGGATGGGCTGGCCCATGTCCTCAATTCTCACCGGCTGTGTATGTATGTGTGTGTGTTTGGATGGGTGGGTGGGACTGGTGTGGCGCCGCTGAGGCACGCTTGGCCCAGAGCCCAGAGCACTCTCTTGTAATCACAACATGATCTCGTGTGCGAAGCAGCAGAGCCGGCTGGGAGAGGCCGGCAGAGGCCCCAGGTCCAGTTCTCCTCTGTTGGCTCTGGCTTCCCCAGGGAGCTGCTCTGAAATCCTCTCTCTGCCTGCTGCTGCTGCTGCTATGTACCCGGCTGTGAGTGGTCCCTTTGCTGTACCCAGGGAGTGGGGCTGGGGTCTTCAATGGTGTGGGGGAGGAGCTGGTTGGCCTGCTAAAATGATCTTTCCCATTCCAAATAGGGAAATTTGCTGCTGTGGGCAGACAGATAGACATAGCTGGGAGTGAGAGTGGGGTAGAGAGGAAGCTTCTGTCAGGTGGTCAGCATTGGCTGGGGTGTACATTGGGACTTGGGGCCTTTGGCACTAGAGAAGGTGGGGGAGTGGGGCAGGAAGAGGGAGGCTTCAAATCATCTCCAAGGATGTTGGGAGTGGGAAGACAACTCCTACAGAGAAAGAGGGCCTATTATTACAGCCTCCCCACCCCCATCCTGTCTGGCTGGCTGGCTCAATCCTTACGGTCCAGACAGCTGGTAGTAAAGGGCACCGAGGGGAAAGGGCCTATGGGATCTGCTTCTGCTAATGCCCTATTGGTCGAATTGTCAGTAGCAGAGATCTGGGGTGTAAGAGGGTTGAGGAGTCTCAGGAGCCTGGGATAAGTAAAATGGTTGCTTCTTTCTCCTTGGGGTTCTGGGATTGGAATGGAAATAGCCCACCCTGTCCAACCTCTCGAATCCCCTGGCTGTTTCCCAGCTATGGCAGGTTCCTGTTGCCAGAGGCAGAGCCATTTATAACTCCCCTTCCAGGCTCAGCAGCCTTGCTCCCTGGAGAGCTCAGAGGGGGAAGGGCAGTGGAGGGAGCTTTATAGGGAAGGGAAATGGGGTGGTTCCTTGGGGCTGCACTGGGACTTCAGAGGAGCTCGGGTAAGATCCTCACTGGGCCTCTACAGGGATTCCTCTACCCATCTGACTTCAGGAGGCTGTAGACACCTGACAACCAGACAGGCACGGAGATGTTTCACCTCCCTTCCCCCCTCCAACATCCAGGCAGCCATTGCTGGACTGGGAATGTGGTTGGGATATGCTTATGACCCTTCTGTGGGACCCATCACCTGTCACTTCTCCTGCTTCCCCTTTCTTGCTGTGATCCCAGCTCTGGCTCCTTTCCTGTGGGACAGACCAGGAGAGGGACCTTAGTCTTGAGCTGGGCAACAGGAGGGGAAACTAAGGCAATGGGGCACTGGCACATTCCTGGTGGTTCCAGGCTAGGAGATCTGACAGACTGTAGCTTAGTGGGAGTGGGGGGAGGGGAAAGGAGAGAAACAAGAGAGTCTGATAAGTTCAGGGACTGACCGACTAGGGAGCCCTCAGTACCTGAGCTGAGCCATGGGGCTTTGCAGGGGGTTGGGGTGGCTGACTCTCTGCTTCGAAAGAAAGAGCAGAAGGACGAAGAGCTGGACAGGAGAATTGTGGCACTTAGAAGGAAGAACCAGGCATTATTGCGAAGGTACCAGGTCAGCTGGGGGCCAGGGGACTGGGTGGGAATAGGGTGGGAGAGGGAGGAAATGGAGGCTTGGGAAATTAGGGGAGGTATATGTAAGAGATGAGAGAGACAAGGACCCCAGGGAGTGAGCTAACTAGAGGAGATGAGGCCCAGGAGAGCTGGGCAGGCAAACTTGTGGACCACTGGCAGGTCTGTCTAATAGGCTCCAGACACCAGTCCCTCTGTCTCAGGAACTGTCTGATAAGCTCCAGACACCAGTCCCTCTGTCTCAGGGACTGTCTGATAGGCTCCAGACACCTGTCCCTCTATCTCAGGGACTATATTTTTTGATCTGCCTACCTTGGTCTCTTTATTTGCTTGTATCCACAATCATATGTCTAGTCATGGGTTGAGGCTGGATGCTTTGGTACATCCTGGCACCTGTCTCTGTGTCTTTATATAGTCGCTAGGTTGGTGGTGGCCAGTGGTTATGCCTTCTTATGTCTGTCTTGGACTTTTTTGCCTTTTCCTTTTGAATCTCTAGAGCTTAGCAGAGTGCTTGGTAGTAAAGGCTAAATAAGCACTTTTTCTTTCATTCATTCATTCCTTTGGGATATATTGTCCCTTCAAAGAAGCTGAGGGGGAAGGGTGGAGGCTGTGTCTATGAGATGCCCAGGAGTGCTGACTCTTGGAATATCATACAGGAGATTGAGGAAGATCGGAGGCAGGCAGAGCAGGGTGGTATGGCTGTGACTGCTCCTCGGCCACCTCGAGCAGATGGACTCACCATCACCATTACCAAGGCTCATAGTGTAAGACTGGGCTCTGTCTGAGAGTGAGTATGGGGTGGGAGGTCAGTCAGTCCATGTTCCTGTGGGTGTTTTTGCCTGATTCCCCAAAGCTCTAAGGGCAAGGAGATCTTTCTCTTATGCATCAACTGGCCTCAGGAAGTGCCCACACAATCACTTAACCTTCCCTTAATTAAATTCAAGTCAATTCTGTAAGCATTTACTAAGTGACTACTATGGAGGCAGCTAGGTGTCTAGGGAAATGGAACGCTGGGCTTGAAATCAGGAAGACCTCAATTCAAATCCCACTTCACATGTTTATTAGCTGTGTGACCCTAAGCAAGTCATCTTGTCTCGCTCAGTTTCCTCCACTGTAAAGTGGGAATGATAATAGCACCTACTTCACAAAGTTATTGTGAGGATCAAATGAAATAATATTTGCGAAACATTTATCAGTGTCTGGCGCATAGTAGGCACTTAAGAAATATTTGTTCCCTTTCATGTGCCCCTCATACCTCCTGACTGTTCCTCACCAAGAGACATCCCCAGAGTTTACAACTTCTCTCTTTCCTTGGGCCATGGATGGGGGTCCCGAAAAACAGTTTCTTCGGCCTCACCCCCTTCCCCTCCCCTTCCTCATTGTTCTCCCTCACTTTTTTTTTTGCTGAAGACAACCCTAACTCTTTTCCTCTGAAACCTAGGGTAGCCAGATTCAAACCTCCAAGAGTTAAAAAAAACCCACTTGGGGAGAGAAAAAAGAGGAATCAGGGTGAAGGGACAAAGCCCCATTGTCTGTCTTCCAAAGATTTCCCAGTTCTTGGGTGACAGGGTTACTAAGGCATTTCCCTGCCCCTTTGGGTGGCACTGGACTTCCAGAGAGTCTAATGCTGCTGGTATGTAAGCCTCATTGTGGAGTAGACTGATTTTCATGGCTCCAGTAATGCTCTTTTTGCTGATTTCCAGGCATAGGAAGATGGGGGTGGGGGTGGGGGTGGGAGATGAACAAGACCAAAGAACCCAGGCATCCCAAGTCCCTGCTCATTACTCTGCCCATGAAGCTCCAAATTAGCTTTCATTCTGAATGCTGAAGGGTTAAGGAACCCATCCCCTTCAGGAGAAGCGGGTGGTGAGTGATAGGAGAGCAAGCAGTCATCCCAACAGCCTAGGCCCAGGAGTGAACAATGAGGAGGAGCTTGGGGAACAGGAGGAAGAAGAGGATGAGGAGGAAGAGGAAGATCACACCTTTACCTTTCGGTTGGGGAAGCGGGTCCAGCTGGCAGTGACCATGGAGAACAAAGCCAAGGTGAGATGATCCCCTGAGTGCACTGGGGAAGGGGTAAGGCTAAACTGGAGAAGGGTCACAGAGATAGGGACTAATCTCTGCTTACCTAGCTGCTCAGACACAATCAGAACCCAGGTACTTAGCTCCCAGCTCCAAGATGCTGGCTGACCAATGTCTCCTGTGATAGGAGGGACGTAGTCCATCCTACTCTTTCAAATTGAAGGCTTCTCTGTTCTTTCCCCACACTCAACACTTCCAGGGCAAGCGGATTGTGTCAACCAAGGCTGGGAACCAAGGGGAGGAAGACCCTCCAAGAGGGGGCTCCAGTCTAGGAAGCCCCATGCAAATAGCAATCACTATGGAACCTGGACAAAAGGTAAGACTACCAGGGTGTATAGGGTCCAGTCAGGCTCAAGGATTCCAGAGCTTCAGTGGAACAGATGCTGCACTTAGGGGCTGGTAGGAGGGATGGGACAGCAGGAAAAGGTGTATGTAGTCTAAAGAGGCATCTACCCCATCTACGGGTGGCTCTGCGAATTTGCCAGAGGAACCCAAGAGTTTTCAGCTATAGCAAGAGGAATCACCAAGAAAGACCATGTACAATATGGTCAGGTAGAGTCTGTCATGGAGATGGAAAACTCAACTTTTGGACTGGGTTTGCACATGGAGACAGAAAATTGAAGAGGGAATTCTTGCTATTCATGTTTAGCTTACAGATGAACTACCCAGTTCTAAGAAGGACCTCTGGGTGGCAAAAGCACCTTTCCTTCCCATGTCCTTCCTAGCCTTCCAGAGGGTAATGTCATAACTCTGAATCCTTGCCCTTTATCCTGCAAAGATTCTGGGAGCCCTTTGTTCCAGACCTAACCTTTGCCCCCTTTCCCTTGTCCCAGGCTATGGGGCCAGGGTCCCAGGAGTTGGGGAGGGATTATGCACGCTGGAAACAAGAGAGGGAGCAGATTGACCTTGCACGCCTGGCCCGGCACCGGGATGCTCAGGGAGAGTGGCGTCGCCCTTGGGATCTGGACAAGTCTAAGCATGTGTATGTGCTGCTTGCAAGAGGGTGAACATGTGGCTGGGGAGGGAGCACTGGCCCAAAGGGATGGCATGACAAATTCTCAGAGGCAGGATCCCTGGATTTGCCCTGGGGCTTCTATGCCTTTTATTAGGTTCCAGATTACATGTCCCATGCTGCACACTGTGTGTCTTATGTTCTAGGCCCCATGTCCTTCCACCTGACTATGGGGAAGGTGCTTTGGGGAAGTGCAGGCCTGGACTGCAGAGGTTGTCCTTGTTGAACCACCCTGTCTTTTCAACTGCCCAGGAACACTGGTGGAAACTTAATTCTTCTTGTTTCTCAACAGGTTTCAGGATGCCAGCAAAGCCAGGGATCTGGTTGTGCCAGGGGGTAGCAGCAAAAAGGGTGAGTAGGTCCCTCTCTGCTTTACATCCTACTTTTCCTCTTACATTTTCTGACTTGATTTTGGGTGGAGAAACTTGAAGTATGGATAAGGGATGATGCTGGGTGAGTAGTTTGGGGTTCCCTCATAGTTTAAGGAAGTTTCCTTTGTGGTTCTTAGCTTCCCTCTTTTAGTCCCTGGGCCCCAGAAGAATGGCTGCCCATCACACCTTCCCTATCTGAACTGCATGGTATGATGGGGTGAGCACTGATCTTAGAGTCAAAAGGCATGGATTGCAATCCCAGGTCTGACATTTCCAAGCTTTGTGATGTGAACAAGTCACTTAATTTCTCTGAGTCTTAGTATAGTTCAGGGCTCATACTAGAAGCTTGATAACCTGCAAAATGGGATTGCTACTTGAACCATCTTTCTCACAAGGCTGTTGTGAGGAAAGTGTTTTGTCTAGCTTAAAACATTGCATATATGTAAGTTATCAGTATAATTATTCTTCCTTGGAATCCCCAGCCTCCAAAGCCATTTCCTGTTCTATTTGTTCCCACAGGACCCAGGAATTACCGGAAGTTCCAGTCTCGACCATTGCCCCCTGATGAAAGGGGTAGGCAGGGTCAGAAGATTTGGGAGAGAGAAGGGTGGTAGAACAAAGGTCTTACATCTCCCTAACTCCTGCACAAGATACACAGAATACTGAGCCCTGGGCTGGTGGATCAGGGATCCTGACATTGCTCTTCTGAGCTATTTCCTCCATGAAGCCTTCCTTGATTTTTCCCAACTGAAAGTGATATCTCCCTTCTAAAGTTTTCTTAGAGAAGTTTTTCTGGACCTTTCTTTTGGCCATATTAGATTCTACTTCATAGCATATTTACTTGTGGACACATCATTTCCCCCAAACTTGTTGGATTATAAACTCTTTGATGGCAGAGCTGTATCTTTTTTATCTGTATCCACCGCACCTGATAATATCTCATACACAGTACATGCTTAATAAATGTTTGTTGAATTGAATCAAATTAATCCACATGTCTTCTCTTGCAGGTGGTGGTGCTCACAGTGGGAACCTAGGTAAACCCAAAGTGGTACCAGCTATGAGCAGTAAAGCCCGTGGGAAGGACAGGCTAACTGGCCGGGCCCGCAGGTAATAGGCACCAGGGTGAGCAAAATCAGGCTTTGGGTGCCAGGTGAGTATCCCTAGCTAAGGCTGATTTCCTTCTGCCCAACTACATTTTCTTCCTCCCCTCCCCCTCTCCTGCCTGTGCAGAAGGATACCAAAGAGCTAAAGATCCAGGTGCCTGCTTTTCCTGGCCCTCTGAGGCAGGGTCACTTCCTACCTGGATCTGTCCCTCGTTGCAGGTTAATGAGATGCTGGGAGAGACTGTCAGCAGCAAGAGTCCAGTACCTCTGGGAGCTTATGGTGTAATTACAATAGAGACATCCCTGGAGGTACTGCCTGGCTTGCCTTTCCCAGGCAGCACAGGCAGGAACATGCCTAAAGTCCCCATAGGATGAAGTAGTGTGGGTAGGGTGATAAACAGCAGCTGTGCATCTAGAAGCAAGGAAGCATTCAAGGAAGTGGGGAGGGTGGCAGAGTTAGCCGGCTGGATATGACAGTTCACAGGGGCCAAAAACAATCGAGAAGGAAAAAAAAAAAAACTTTTGAATTATGTTCATTTTGTTCCCAAACTGGTTGTGTGAACATTTATACCCATGTTTCTCCCTTGGGAGACACATTAAACTGAGGAGAGGGTTCAGGGTGCAGGGGGGTAGAGGGAAAGGGGTACCTACCATATGCTCTATCTTGACAGGTGGGATGCGAAAGAGGGAGAAGAACAGTCCTGCCCCAAGGAGGACTTAGAGAGTCAGGTGGGTGGCTGAGGGATGCAACGGGAACAAGGAGAGAGAATCGACCCTGATTTCATTGGCTCAGCTTGCTTGTACATTATTTCAGGGATCTCACAACACGAAGAGGTCACAGAATGAAGAGCAGGACAAACAAAAACAAAGGAGTCTGGAACACAGTGACCAGTGTGGTATTCAGGAGCCCAGCACCGGCCTGTCTAGCTTGGATGGGCACCAGAGAGAAAAAGAAGGCAAACTCAGTACTGGCAACCCAATGTCCAATTTAGAGCCTAGGTCTTCCCGGAAGGTTGCACCTGTGCTCCCTTTCTTGTCTCCAGGAGATGCCAGCAGCCTTGTGCCCAGGGCAAGTGGGAGCAGTAAGCCCACCGCAGGACCTAGCATCAAGGAGAGCAACCTACTTTCCTTTTCTGACAGTTCAGAGCAGGCCCAGAAACTAAATAACAATATGGCAGAGCTGTGCCTCCACGAGAGCCCTGAACAGAAGATAAGGTCCCAAGAACCCTCTGAGGATGGCTCAGGCCAGGCTGGAATTCAGGGGCAGCTTGGCACAGTTAGACAGTCTATCCAGAAAAACCAACCAAAGGGAAAGAGTGACAAGCAGAGTGGTGAACAGGACTGAAATGAACCCCAGAAGACGGTGAGTGGACCAGCTCTCTTATATTAGGGAGCTTAGAAAGGAAAAGAAAGGAAGTGCTGAATCAATAACTCTAAGCCTTCTGGGTAACAAACTGTT